>JAVJGI010000040.1:107452293-107496162 GCA_035590275.1 Ibycter americanus
CCCAGTACCACTGGATTCAGTGAAACAGAGGCACTTGGACACCTTTGCAGTGTTAGCTTGCACTTCCCAAGTGAAAATGAAATCTTACTCGTGAAAAATTCCTTGTACCTGAGATCCTGAGGAAGTAGGGGGTCTTCTCACTGTGTAAACACTTCAATATGCCAGAGCACTTCCCTCCAATAAATGTTGTGGTCTGCCCCATTATTTGTACTGTTCTGTGCTGTCGCTCCCCTACCTGTGGCCAGGAGCCTGTGCCTCAGCACAGAATGGGCTGATATGGTGCAGAAACTCCCCTGCTTGTTCTCTGCCAAGTGCAGTCTTTGCAGCACGGGGCACAGCTGAACCATCTGAAGGATGGTGTATCACATCACCTTGTCAGGCAAGTTTCCGTGCACCGGTTAGAGGCTGCATGTTGGCAGGGAACAAGTTTCCAGCTACCTCTGTGAGACCTCTGAGCAGTGGGTGGCAGACAGGGATGCCTGAGCCTTGCAGCAACCTTCCTGCACAGCTCACCAGGGTGAACCATTCCATTTCACAGGAGCCTGAGTGGCATGAACTGGAATTTTGCTCGCGGGCCTCAAGTCTCCCCTGTGACCCCTCCTCCTCACTACATACCACACTGGAGTAATAAATTTTGACTGTGGCTTGCCAAGCTCTTCTGTACTGGAAACACTCCTTGCTTGTCTGCAGACAGATGCTGTGCTGTCAGCTCCAAAACCTGTGTGGTTTTTTGCCTCCTTCCTTCCTCCTTATCACCCTCCCTAAAACAAGAAACAGATTGAAAGGCATAGCAATCTGCCAGGCTGTTATATGTGAGAAAACCACCTTTCCCTCTTTTTACAGAATCTGATGAATGTAAGCGTGTGAGTGTAAGGTTTCCTCACAGATAAAGGAGAATAAAGTTGCCATCGGTTCTGGAGTGGTAGCTGATAATTATGGGCTATTGGATTTATACTATGATGCTAGGCAGTGGTGTTTGGAATTACAGCAGTGCAAAAGCTCACGTATTTTTTTAACCCTGTTGCCAAAGACTGTTAAACCCTAGACTTGAAAGGGATTTTATTCCTGCAAAATTCTGATTAGGTCAGAGTTCCCTGCCCTGCTTTTAGGTGCAGTTCTTTCTAGTGCAGTCACGTACCTAATCAGCACTTGTGAAGGCAGGGTAATCCTCTCCATGGACATCTAAAGCAGACACAACTGGATATGCTCCATGCCAACTTCTTAGTGCTGACTAGCTGTCCAGATCGAGCTATGTACAACTTACAGATAGTTCAAAGCTGTCAGCATCCACTTCCAAGGCACAGCTTCCTCTCCAAGGAAGGACAGGGTCCAGGTTATACAGAGGCGGGAGGCAGTGAATGTGGGGGTGCAATAATCCCTGGCTCTCTCAAAGAATGGGAAACAGTTTTCCCACCAGCCTGTTGACCTACGCATGCCTTGGAAAGAAACACCAGGATCTCCAGCACAGCCTTGTCACATTCACACATCCCATGCATGCAGTTCCCTCTGTGTGATCAGAAAGATAAGTGGAAGCATGCAAGTGGAAGTGCTGTTGTGATAGGGTTGCTCTGGCTCGAGCCCATTAAGTGCATCTTCAGCAGCACCCAGTACTTATCAGCTCAGGAGATGGAACATTAACATTGCCCTCATCAGCACTACTCCAGGCAACGCTGTGTTGAGCTTCATTAAGTCCTAAGCTTTCCTGTGTGCTGTAAATCACTGTAGCTACGTCACAGGAATCCTCCAGCAGGAGCAGCAGCAGCTTGCAGGGGAGATTGAGCTATGTGGAGCGAGCCAGGAAGCATTTCCTGCTGACAAGAAGAAAAGCCACCCAAGCCGTGATGAGTCAGTGAGGCAGATGGCAGATGTCATGGGTGGAGGGCAGTGGTGGAGTTCAGGGGGAAGGAAGAAGGAAGCGAAAGTGGAGAGTGCTTCCGCGCTGCCTGTTCTCCGCAGGGTTGGGTGGACCACCTGCATTTTCTGACAGAGCTTGGGAAGGGTCCAGGTGCATCAGGCTGCCACAGTAAGGGGTATCGTTTGTGGATGCAGGACCACCATCTGGCAGGGGAGATGCTTTCTGTCATCCCATGGCTTCACGGTTTTTGCCATTGTGTCCTAGTGCAATGACATTAGACTGGGCTAAAAGACTTAAGGGAGCTGCTGCTCTTGTGGTTTGCTACCGGTCCAGCAGTTAACATGAGCTCAGTGCTGCATCCTGGGTTTCAGAAAGACTAGGTTTTTGTCCGTTTCTAGAATATCTTAGGATATCTGCTCTCCAGTTAGGGAGGAGAATCAGCTTCGATAATATGTAAGGGGCAGGAACAAATGTCCTTTAATCTAAGCACAAACTGGAGCTCTTGAGCTTTTTGTGCGACTCAGCTTCAGCTTGGTTCACAAGTTAGGATTAGACTGTGCTGACATCCAGCGTGTCGTAGAAGTAGTGTTGTCGGCTTGTTTTCCAGAGCACAGATCCTCAGGTGAGCTGTTTTACAAAGGCATCACAGGTGGAATGCTGTTCGTGGGTGCCATTTGTCTGGTGGGCCATTGCTCAAGAGATGTAGGACCAAATCATATAGCCAGGCAGGAATAAAAGTCATTTAAGCATCTCCTGCCGAACAAAGGATGCTTGAATTCTGGCTCTCCCTCCTGCCCCTTAGGTTATTTAATCAGCTGGTAGAAGCTGCAGTGAAAGAGGAGTAAACTGTAGGAATATGAAAGCAGGGGAAAATGTACAGTATGCTGTCAGTGTTGCGTTTTATTTTGTTATCTGAGCAGCTGAAGTGGTATTTACATGCTCTTTCCAAAGCTCTGCCAGGCACACCCTGACAGCAGCTTCTGTAGAGATCCCATAGGACAAGTAAGCACCCAGGTCTTGGAGAAACCTCTTTGCCACCCTGCAGCAGGACAGGGCGCTGAAGAGAAGAGGAGGAGAGGCCAGGGCAGGCTGCCAAAGCCACCGTAGTTCTAACAGTGCCGTGTGTGGGAAGGGGCTTGTCGGCAGAACGGGTGATCTTTGGGGAGCAGGGTGTCTGACGGGGGGGTTGACATGGAGATTGTGGATTTATTATGGGGTCACTTTTGATCCCCAGCAGGTGCAGAGGGAGAGCTGCCAGGGCAGCCTGTACCTGAGCAGGCAGTACCTGGGGGGGCAGCCTGTACCTGTACCTGTGCCTGTACTTGGGCAGGCAGCCTGTATCTGTACGTGGGTGGGCAGCCTGTACGTGTACCTGTACATGTACCTGTACGTGGGTGGGCAGCCTGTACCTGTACCTGTACCTGTACCTGTACCTGAGCAGGCAGCCTGTACCTGTACCTGTATGTGGGTGGGCAGCCTGTACCTGTACCTGTACCTGTACCTGTACCTGTACCTGAGCAGGCAGCCTGTACCTGTACCTGTATGTGGGTGGGCAGCCTGTACCTGTACCTGGGTAGGCAGCCTGTACCTGTGCCTGTACCTGTGCGGGCAGCCTGTACCTGTACGTGGGTGGGCAGCCTGTACCTGTACCTGTACCTGTACCTGTACCTGTACCTGTACCTGGGCAGGCAGCCTGTACCTGTACCTGTACCTGGGCGGGGGCCCTGCCGTCCTGGCTGTAGCTGCCTCCGTCTCGCAGCCACACTCCTCTGGGAGACCTCTGATGGGACAGGATTCCCAAGACTGGCTAAGAGGATGAGGCTCTGATTCCCAGACCACCAACCAACCAACGCTCATTTAAATGCAACATGAACCAGTCCCCCAGACTGTTTCAGGGGACATTGGTGAGAATGGGGCCTCCAGACCGGCCGTGAGGGAGATAAGCGCGGAGCAGTGACTCACCCAGCTCGTGACCGCTGTGGCCGGGGTGGTGAATCGGCGGAGCTGCGGAAGGGAGAGCTGCCCTTGGCCGTATGTCAGGCAGCTGCACGGAAGCTCCACACCCTCCGTCTCATCAGCTGGGACCAGCTGTTGCAGGAGAATGGCTGACTCCCGTAGTGATCTTGAGCTCGTCTTGGGCTATGGCTCTCTAATAGACCCTAACAGCCTGGACCGGCTTCACTGGGGCCTCCACCCATCCCCTCCGGGCCCCGGCACTCCGTTTAAGCTCTGCCTGGGGCCTTCAGCCTTGGTTTGAGCTGTGCTGTAGGAGCACAGGTCTCCCCCTCAGCCATACCCAGCTGTGCACCCTGGTGATCCCGACTTACAGACTGATTTTTCCAGCATGATGCTGGACCTGCCTTGTTGTTAGGCATCTGCCTGGCAATCCCTGGGCATGACCCTGATATGTGGACTGACTTCCCAGCTTGGCCTCGGACCTGCTTCATCACCACAGGCTTAGCTGATGATCTTGGGGGAATCTGGCCACCATCTCTGAACCTGCCTTGCTTTCTTGGCGGGGTGGAACCTTGGCTGGTGAGGCTCCTGCCCTGTGTTATTCCGCCTCAGCTCCTGGTCTAACGGCCTTTGCTGCTCCCTGACAAATTCCCACCACAAATGCACCTTTAATCTCTACTCAAGCACTATTCCCATGCAACTGTGATGTCCTACTTTTGAGCTTCATGCATGTAAGTGTTGAGAGAAGCAGTTCACAGCCAGGCAATTTCACTTCTTTTTTAGCTTTTACTTTGCTTTGCAACCTGGTGGGTTCTCCTCTTCTCTTGTAAGTGCTGCAGGGAGTCATGTGGGAGTGCTGCAGCAGTGCCGTCCCTTTGGATCTCTGATGTATCTTAGGCTTGCAGTTCTAGGAATAACATCCTGGACCACTGAACTTGCTTTCATGTCATGGGGAAATTCCTAGGCCCCCTGTCAAACATGGATTTGGGTTGATCCTGTTGCTTCGGAAGCCCATGCTGGGAAAGTGAAATGTAGGATCTAGCTTGCTGCTGTTGGGTGAGAGCTGTGTTAACTCCCTTCTTTCATGCTGACCCTCCTCAGGCACAGATGTGTGTGAGTCATAGGCTGGACTTCCCATGTCTTGGTGGAAGCTAAGAGAGAGGGTGGGGTGATATTTGGTCTGGAAAATCTTAAAATGAATTATTTGTTCCAAGTATGTCTGGGAAAGGAGGAAAAGCCAAGAGATGATTTTTTATTTGAAACTCTACCTCTTAAAGCTCTATTTATTTTGTGTTGAAAATTGAATGGAGGACACACTTGAAAATATTCCCCTGGTGATCTTGCCTGGCAAAATTAATGAAGAAGCAATAGAAGTAATGCTGGTATCATAGGATGCTTCTCAGCAGAGATGTTGCTGGCAGGAAAAGCGTTTTCATTACCTGGTATCCCCTCAAAACCACTTGGCAATCCCTCCCCCATACTTGCACTGTATGAATCAGTTCAGGCTGGAAGGAAGGACACCATCGCAGTGCTGTGGGGCTCAATGCATGAATAACAGGAGCAGGGGAGAGCAGTATGGATAGAGCAGGAGAGAGGAGTATTGATAGAGCAGAAGATGGATTTTATATATATATATATGGCCTGTTTTCCTCATTTGTGCAGGTTCCTGTTCTGATGCAGATACATTTACATTAAAATTCCACATAGAAAGGTCCCTGTACCACAGGCATAGGAATACTGCTCGTGATCACCATCAGATCACCCTCTCAGTGAACAGCTTCAGTAAAGAGCAGTTTTATGAGCTCTGGTTTTTGGATCTGGACTGGATCCTTAGTTAATTCTTCCTAGGCAGCCTGAGAACAAGCCCGTGCTTTGCCAAGCATCGCACATACGCCTGGAAGCGCCATGCTGGGAGAGTGCCTCCCTGCTATAGGCAGAGACCTTCTGTAGATGCTTCACTTGCACTATGCAAAGCATCTGTCTTTTTTCCAGCTAGACACTGACGTGCAGAGCCTTTCTTGCTTCCACAAAAGCAGTATCCTACTTCCAGGGTGATCTGCCTGGCCTGGGACCTTGCTGCGTTTGTCCTGTGGACCTGAGTGCTCAGCAGATTTTTGCTTGCTTCTTTCAATGCAGTACTCAAAGGCACCAGCTAGGAGGTGGTTTTTCCAGGCGGGAATGGTAAGGTAGAGGTAGGTGCCCCACACTAGCACTGCCTGGTGTGGTATCTGCATGTCATCACACAACAAGGAGCAGCCTGCATTTCTGTGAAGCTCTTCAATCACACCGGTTCCTGTCCGTGCTGTAGCTTTGTGTAGCCCAAATTTGCTACTTACCAAGCTGAGGAAGCCCTGTTCCTTAGCTGTGTGGTTTGATTTTTATGTACCCTGCAATCCATTCTTCCCTAGAATGTCCCAGGGTACTTGTCTGCAGTCCTGAGTGTGACCTAATAGTGTCCCTTCGTTTCCTTGATCCTAAGCAAATGTGCCACCCTGGCGGAAACCAATAATGGAAACTTTCCAGGTGTAGGTGCAGGTGGGAAGCAGATGGCTTTCTTGCTGCTTGCCTATCCCTGCATGGTATCACGAGCGGAGGGAAACATTGTCAATGCCCAGACACCACTTGGGGAAGCTGCTCCATGGGAAACGTTGCAGGCCGATGCCTCTTGGACTGCTGCTGGAGAGAGCACGTGGATGCCAAGAGCAGTAAATAATTTACACTGGTAAAAACACAAAGCTGGGTGGTCTTGGGGTTTTCTTTCTTTCCCCTTTGCTTTGCATCTGTTCATATTTAGAAGCCGTCATGGCTGTTTATACTCAGCTAGTCCTGGCACGTTTCTTGCTCTGTCCTTGGCTGCAGCCATACACATAACGAATGTGTTGGAGGCTCTGCAGCCAGCGCTGCTGCTGCTTCGCAGAGTGCTTTGCATTCTCTTTGGAGCCCTACACCTGTGCAGTGTCGAAAGCATGACTTGCTTATCTCCTAGTGGGAGATCTTCGGTAGGGAGGACATCTGTGTCTGTATGAGTCTGTTGGCACTGGAAGGAAGGGTCAGGAAGGAACCGGGGTGTTTTTGTGAGTAGATTATTATGGGGCATGAGGAGGTTGAAACTTGTGACCACCTCAGAGTGTGTATCCCATGTCAGATCTCTACAGTGCCTGCCAAGATCTTAATGTCATGGACAGAGTACTGCTCAGGCTGGGAATCCCAGCCATGCTATGGTGAGGGGAAGTGGTTTTAGTTTTGTGCTTGTATCTCACTATCCTCTGTTCTTAATTGGCAATTCATTAAATCCATCTTCCCCAAGTCAAGTTTGTTTTGCCTATAATGCTGACTGTGATGTCCCTGTACTTATCTCAACCCGTGAGCTTTTTCATCTTATTTTCTCCCCTTGTCTTGCTGAGGAGGGATAGTGGGACGGTGGCGTGGTGAGCACCTGGCAGCCAGACAAGGTTAACCCACCACCTCCTCACAAAAAGCTGCTGCTTTAGGCAATGCCAGCTCTTTTGCACTGTCAGTGTTCTGATGATCAGATGACATTTCCTGCCTCTTGGAAAAAGCTAGGAGACGCAGAGGTGCTCACCACTTCTGGGTCTTATCTGAACTGCGTAGTGAAGCAGAGTAGGTGGCCAGAGAGGGAAAGGAGAGATGGTGGGTGGGGTGTCAAGGGAAGCTGCCCAAAAAACTCCCACTGGGAAATCCAAGCTTGCCACAAAGAGGAGGGGGAAAAAAGGCAACTGAAAAAGTTGTTTATTTTAATCCGAAGGGCTTTGTACAGTCTGCTTGCTGAGAGAAGGTGCCTCAACCAAGTCCTGTGTCCACCTCTCGCTCCCTGGTTGAGAACAGTCCCTCACGCGCTGTGGGCACAGGCAGCCTCCTCCGAAAGGGCTTTGGGCATTTCAGGAGAGAAGGCAAGGCCAGTGCTGGACTGGGAAATGCTGCATCCTCAGGAACACAGACACAGTTACCGTTGTGTGTTCCTGGACCTCTCAAGGTTAAATTGGCTGCTCAGGACGCAATATTAAATTGGGGCAAATCAGCCAGGGTTATTCATGCCAAACAGCTGTAGTGATGCCAGAGCTCAGCACTGTGATGTTTCAGGGCATCGTTAAGTTTTGGGCCAGTGCCCAGGCCTTGTGTTCCTGATGGTGGAATGAAATGGAGCCCCTGTCCAGTCTTTGCGGGCCACTTTTGCTGGCTGCAGTGGTGCCAGTGGCTTTTCTCTGTAACCCTGGGATGATACGTGTATCCTGCTGCAGTCGCTATGTGGTCTGCGAGCCTCTTCCCGTCTGGTCCCTATTAGCCAAAATGCTGTGTCATCCTGATGCATGTCTGAACTATGGAGTTGTTAGTAATCCTGCCTGTCAGATGGATGGGAGGAAGCCCAGCAGACACCACGGTAGGGGGAGAACACCTCTTAAAGATGGGAGGTCTGGAGATGAGATGAACAGAGGGTATAATGGGCTTGGGACCATTTATTTGTGAAGCACAGGGGAAGAGTAAAGGAAGAGTAAAATTTAAAGGACTTGTAAGAACTAAATCTCTCTTTATACTGTATGCTTGGATCTCTCACCCAAGTTGATGAGCATGTGGCCGGCTGTGATGCACCTTCAGCGACTGATCCCGTTTCTTGCCCTGAGTGGCGTAGCACTGAGGTGGCAGTGCCCTCCTCTGGCAAAATGAGAAATCCGAGGCTCAGGAGAGAGTTAATAGGGACTATGAAGGCACCTGCTCCTACAAACACTCCTCTTAGGAAGGGATGTTGGTGGCATAGGTCTCTCTGTGCTATGCAGAGCCCTGGCACAGGCTGTGGAACCTGCAGTGCAGGAATTCTGCTCTTGTAAGGGAGTGCTGTAGCTACAGAAAAAAGTTGTTATCCGTTATGACAGCCATCAAGTAACGGACAGCACTAAGCCCTGGAGTCCCTCACACTGAATCCCCTAGAGAGTGTTCATGGATTTTCTGACTCCTCAATGTTTCCCTGTTGCCAAACTGTTTGATATTCTTTTCCCTCTCTTTTCTTTCAGATCCTGTTTGACCAGGCTCAGAGGTCAGTCCGGCAGCAGCTGCACAATTTCGTGAAAGAGTGAGTACTTGTCTTAGCAGGTTGGTCTTCAGCTTCTTGAACTTCCATTGCACCTGTCATGTGTGTACTAGAAACAGAACTGCAAGCTTTGCACAACTACTGAAGCTTGGAGCAGAAGAGGTACTGGAGGGCAGAGGAAAGGATCTGGTTTGTGTGATGGCTGTTGCTGCCACCTTGCTACGCTATCGTTTGGTCACTCTGTTGTCAACCAGATGTCTTCATCCTATTGCCAGCTCATAGTTAAAGCTGGACACTGCAGAATCATAGAATGCTTTGAGTTGAAAGGGACCTTAAAGACCATCTAGTTCCAACCCCCTGTCACGGGCAGGGACACCTTCCACTAGGCCAGGTTGCTCAAAGCCCCATCCAGCCTGGCCTTGAACCCTGCCAGGGATGGGGCATCCACAGCTGCTCTGGGCAAGCTGTGCCAGCACCTCAACACCCTCACAGTAAAGAATTTCTTCCTAATATCTAATCTAAATCTACCCTTTTCCAGTTTAATGCCATTCCCCCTTGTCCTGTCAGTATGTGCTCTTGTAAAAAGTCCTTCTCCAGCTTTCAACGTGAGGCATGCTTGCAGATCAGAGCATCATCCTGAAGTCTGGTAAAATTCGTCTGTGGAGCTTATCCTCTAGGTCAAACACATCCTGGAGTTCAAATCCCTGCAGAGCAGGGCCAGCTCTATATCATATGTTATCTTACATTTGATGCAGAGTTTCCTTCGTGCTTTAAAGCAGTGCATGCTTGCAGAAGGAAGGAACTTTACTGCCCAATGACTTTGGGGTCCAGCAGAATCACTGCGTTCTTAGCTCCCTACGGATCATGATTAATCACTCCAAATTACAGCAGCCCTTCTCTTCTGGAGTAACCTGAGCATCCGTCTGGAAGATCATAGAATCACAGAATCATTTAGGTTGGAAAACACCTTTAAGATCATGAAGTCCAACCATTAACTCAGCAGTGCCAAGCCCACCTCTAAACCATGTCCCCAAGCACTGCATCTACATGTTTTTCAAACACTTCCAGGGATAGTGATTCCACCGCCTCCCTGGGCAGCCTGTGCCAGTGCTTCACCACCCTTTCAGAGAAGACATTTTTCCTAATATCCCATCTAAACCTCCCCTGGTGCGACAGATGACAGACAGGACAGCCCTTCTTCGTGTGGAGGGAGCAGCTGATCATCACTGTGCCTTCAGCTTGGAGCTTGGCCGCTGGTTCAGAGTTATTTGCTAATGGAAAGCAAGTTTACAATGCCCTGGTGTGAGCAATGCAGAATATTGCATATGAAGGATGTTAACTAGCACATGGCAGGCTTGAGGTGCAGAAGAGCTGGGAAGTTAATTGGATGGGACCAGCCTGCACTGAGATCAAGGCTCTCAGCAGGCTGTCCCTGCCATCGCTGCATTAACACGGTTCCTCTGAGTGCCTCTTTTCCCCAGGGCGGGTACCTGGTGCGCACAGGACCCCATGTCAGCTGAATATAGGTCGGAGAGGCAACCCAGGGCTTCAGCTAAGCAGGAGCTGGTTGCCATGGGAACTGATAATTGCCTGTGAATCCCTCAGCAGCTGTGTGGTTTGATGGAGGGAGGGGGTCCCTAGCTGACCCCCCCATTCCTCATCCCCATCTTCTTGCCGAGCAGTCACCCTACCCCCCCTTTCTCTGTAATCATTTCTCTGATGAGCTCAGATTTAATCTGCTTAAGGCCGGCAGTCAGAAAGGAGAATTTCACTTTCATTTTGGGTCTGTCATCCTTTCAGCATCTTTGCAACTTCCTCATCTTTTTGCACTTGTACTGCTCAACCTCTGCGCTTGCAGACCCTGGCGCCTTGGTTGGAAAACAAATTCTATGCTTGGGACCATTTTGAACAATCCACCTAGGGCCAATCTGTGACTTCCTGGCTGAGGATGGGAATTAAAGGACAACAGGACCTGTGCCCTTGCGTGGTGATTCATCCATGTCTGAGGGCAATATTCACCCTCTAACCTGCCCTCCCTGTCCCCCAGCCGTGAAGGTCTTTGCCTGATTTATTTACGTGGTACATGCAGGAGGGGTCAGCTTGCCCTGCCCACGCTGCCAGTAGCCACATGCTCTGTGTCTGCCTTAGCACATTACCAAGCCACAGCCCTTGCTGCATAGGAGGGTTTTCGAGCTAACTCCTGAGGTTGCAGTGATGCTGCTGAGCCTGGCTTAGAGCTAGCTGGGAAATTTCAGCAGTATCACGTGGCTCTGAACTCTTGCTCCTTTCCATGGGGGATATGCACAGATGAGGAAGCCGTTCTCTCCAAAGCTGGATCAAAAGCTCTGTAAAATCCCCACAGCCCTTTGCTGCAAGTGACCCTGTTAATTTTCCTGTGAATGGAGCTAGATGGCCATGTCACTCAGCAGCCCTGAGCGTTGAGGGCAACGTGAAGAAGCAACAACCACCACCAGAACAGTAATCCAGTCACCTCCGTGTTAATTTATCCTTGCTGAACCTGCCCATGGTAGATTCTCTTGGCCAAGGGCTGATCCCTACAGAAGTATATGCAACTTCAAACGGTTTGCCACAGGGCAGAGTTCAGCTTTTACTGTCTGACTGTCGTGTTCAACTGAGGCTCTTCATCTACTCTAGAGCAAAGAATACGTGGGCGCTACTATTTACTAACAGTTTTTAACTACCTTCAGTTATAACAATTTATAATTGAGGTAAACAGAGCTCCCCTGGACAGAAGATAAGTGTTTGTGTTACAGCTGCTGTAAATCAGCATTGTTATTTTCATCTTCTGAGGAACCAGGGCCACTTCTAAGAGCTGATCTTCAGGAATTGATGTGTTCAGTTCTTTGTGGTCATGCAACTCAAATCGAGTCCTGCCTGAATGGTACCTGCTATTTTATTTAAAAAAAACAATGACCCAAACTAAAAAAAGAAATCTGCCAGTTGCTCTGTCTTTGTAGCCTCCCCTCTGCCCCTGCAAAGCAGACCCCGCTCCCATGGGAGGTCTCTAGGCATAAAAAAACTTTGAAAATTCATACTGAGAATGCATGTATTTCTGAATGCAAATGTTAATAAATGTGCCTGTTATACAAGGGGAAAAGAATAGTCAAATACCTGGATTTTAGAGTCAGACAAGACAGAATCAGCTAGAGATGCACGTGGATGGCCTGGCTGCCATAGTTGAATGCCCTGTCCTGAATTTGAAAAGTAGCTGGTTTTACTCTTTTCACTAAGTGAAATATGAAGCTTGTGTTTTCACAGGTAAGTTCCGAAACGTTCTGCTCCCCACTTATTCTGAGGACAATTGTGGGCTATCTTTAGGGCTGGGTGCCATCTGGCCCAGCTTTCTGGATGCTGTCCTTGGAGAATTTCCTTAAGGCTTTGAAGGCAGTATGCAAGGTTCAATATATTTCCTTACCAACTGTCTCTGGAGTTAATCTGGAGTTAGTCCAGCTGGACACGGTGGAGCTTGGTGGGGTGGGCTAGGATCCCAGTGGCTTCTGGAGCAGGATCTCTGAGAGATGATAGTGTGCCTGGTTGCACTTTTCCATGCTCTGCTGGTATCAGCAATATTCTGGCTGCTTGGTAACAATGATTCTCACTATCTCATCTTCTTTGGGTTCCAGTGATGTCCGGAAGTTCAAGGAAACCAAGAAGCAGTTTGACAAGGTGCGAGAGGACATGGAGATTTCGCTAGTGAAGAATGCCCAGGCACCTCGGCACAAGCCTCATGAAGTGGAAGAGGCCACAGGCACCTTGACCATAACAAGAAAGTGTTTTCGGCATCTGGCCCTAGACTATGTGTTGCAGGTTGGTGTCTGTGCCCCCAGCTCTGACTGGATCTCCCAGTACAGAACAAGACATCACAAGCACATTGCTAAACAATCTACTGTAGGAAATCAAGAAGTTGAGGGATGAGAGGGGGCAAGTAGGGTTTTACCACTGGGTCCCAATGGGTACTGGATTACTAATCCGTTGGACATTTTGCTCTCTGCCCCCTAAGGCAGGGAGTGCTTAGTCCTGGTGTGTGATGGAGCGTGAAACCACCAAGGTTTGCTCTAGTTGTAGGCACTGGTGTAGTGGTACGGCTGTGCACCCATGTATAGCTTAGCAAAGCCCCGTGCTGCCGTAGGTCCCAGGGTTCTTTGAGCTGCCTTTTGGCATAATCCAGCCCGTGTGTATGACAGGGTAGGCTGGGCTGGGATGAGAGGACCTTCCCTGGTGGGGCTGTGAGTTCTGTAGCTGATCACATCTGCTTGAAATAAGAGAGTGGAGGTGCCTCCCCAAATCCTTAGCTGCTTTTTGATCTTTGTAACTCTCCAGAGAGTCTGGTAAAACAGTGTCATGAAACTACTGAAAGTGAGAGACAACACAACACTGTCAAGTGTTCTCTGCAAATCATTGTCTGCCCTTACGTGTCCTTAAGGGCAAATGTATGGATCTGTGTGCGCATGTAAACATCCATGTGTGTGTACTTGTGTCCGTGCCTGAAACTCCAGATGGATGTGTGCGCACATGCAAATACACATCTGGGTGGATGTATGTGTGTACATATATGTATGTGCGTGGTGCATACCTACGTATGTTGCGACAGTGGCAATTCTAGTTGAGTGTAAGGCAAAACAGTTTTCAGAATTACGCAGTGCTGAACAGGGACCCAAAGAGATTCACAGTCAACAGGACCAGGCTCTGAGCAACTTCGTCTAACTTTGAAGTCAGTCTTGCTTTGCCCAGGCAGTTGAGCAGATAACTTCTGGAGGTCCCTTCCAACCTGTATTATGCTGTGTCTGTGTGGGAATGTGTGCTTATCTGTGTTTACACCTTTGCATGGTACTGACATGACTCTTCATGTCTGTGACATGTTCTCCTTCCTAAAAATGCTATGGCATACCTGAAAAGGGAGATTTTAATCATTTCTTCAGCAGGAGAAATTAAACACACTGCCTTAGACTGCATTCTCTTCCCAGAGGGACATTTCGTGTGGGAACACTCACTTGGTGCACCCAGAATGGTCAGAGATTGTTCTCTGAATGATTCATAGGCTTCATGTCAGGTCTTGTCCTTTCAAGCAACAGGTGTATCAAGCAGACAGATTCACCGTTAATATTGATCCATGTGTGTCTCCACTAGCTGTCACTCCTGTAGCACTGTTCTAAGACCATCTGCCAACATGTTCTGTCTGATCATGAGGTAGTCTCTGAAGTCACATGCTCTGGCAGCCACGGATGGAAAGGCAGTGCTTTCCCCTTGAAGTATAAATCGTGCAGGTTGTTGATCCTCCTTTAGGATTGCAATTGTTTGCATCTAGGATTTTGACATGAATGCAACTGTATTTGGTGGCAGGGACACAGCTCCCTCTGCCTCTCCCACTGACAAAGAGGAAGAGTTCCTTGACTGTGCTGATCCAATGCTGGGCAGGTTTCCGTGTTGGTCCACTGCAGAGTATCAGATTAAATCCATCAGTTTTGAAATGCATGGAGAGTTATCATTCTATTCTTTTATATCTGTAATACGTAGCACATTTCCATTATTATAGTGACTGGTTTATGGCTATAAATGGCCAGGAGGAGTTACTGCTGTGGGGTGAAACTGTCTGTTGCTATAAAGCAACATTACTGGTTCCAGTGCCTTTTTTTTTTTTTTTTTTTTTTTTTGCCAACCTAGTATACCGGCTGCAGAAAGGAGGGATCTAGGAGGTTTGGGATATACCTGAACTACTTTGTCTTCCCTCCTGTGTTGCTGGAGCTGATGACCACGTTGCCTAGTACACAGTCAGGAGGCTGATCACGGTGTGCCTCATGGATGCTTGTTCCTTTAGCACAGTGCTTCTAAACAAACGGATGCTGCATTTCTAAATGAGTTATTAACACACTGGAACCAGTTTTCTGTCACGGTAATTCATTATTTGTGACACTGACAGCTGAAGCCCCATCAAAACCTTCTGCTACCTTTGACAGTTTCTTCAGTGCCAATTGCAGCACTTGTAAGACTTCCCAGTGTAGCTCGTGGGGTCTGTGGGCAAGCTATTGTAACTATGTGCTATTAATTTATTTTCCTTTTGAAATTATATTCTCCTGGCCAGTCCTCAGGCCTTACATATAATTTTAAAATTATTTTTAATTCTCAAGGATATTTTTCACTTCCAGATCCATGGCCCTGTATCAGAGAAATGTACTAGGTCTCTCAGAGTTTGCCTTTGTCCCCAGTTAAAGAAGATTTGCAATAGTTTTATCTTCGCGTCCAAGAGATCCTGATGGCTGTAGTCTCACTGGTAGAGTAATGAACATTAGGAACAGATACTACCTTTCTTGTTCTTCCTACATACCTCATAATCCTGGGTTATTCCAGTCTTCCTGTTCTTCCTTTCAGGGTAAAGATTGCTGTTCACTCCAAAATGTGCTGTAACCGTGTGACTGTGTGGAGTAGCGGTCAGCACTCATTTTCCCATTGACAGAGAACAATACCGAAGAGAGAGAAAAAAAATTGGGATGTAGCACCTTGCTGTGTTGTGCCCAGGGTTTTATGGTAGGGATTTTAGGTGGGACTTCCCTGATCAAAGATGCAGGCAGTGGACTGTGAGGTGTCAAAGATGAGCTTCTACAGCCACTCTGCTAAGCACCTGCTGGAGGACTCAAGGAATATCCAGGCTTTCCTGTCATCACAGTAAATGCTCCAAACTGGTTCTTTTACAGTAGCAGGGTGCGTTTCCAAAGCAATGCTGTCTTGCTGTTGCAAGAGGTACTGCGGTTCTTCCCTGACCAGGGAAGAGGTGTAAGCCTGAATGTGCTGGAAGGCCTTTTCTTCTAGCCCAGGAGCCCAAGCACATCAGGGCTGGCACAGGAAATCCTGAGCTACTGCTGCTTCTGTGTGGAAGGGATGTGATGGTCTCTGGGGCAGTCAGCCATGCACTTTTCTCCAAGAAAAATGGGTGTGCAAAGGGTATGCACACTGGGAATATAAGCCCCTAACAGGTACCACAATTTCCTGGCTGGCTTGACTTTGATTACTGAAAAAAACTATAAAACTACACTGGTACCTGTCAGCCTGCTAAGAGAAATCAAAGCAGTGACCTGAGAGATTAAGTATCTCCTTCGTGTGATACCAAATTGCACTCTGGGGTCATTGCTGTCAGCCTGTGTACAGGCAGACATCTAGCAGTGACCTTAATCAGTAGCAGCCCAGGTCAGAAAGTGCTTGTGAGCTCTTTCCCTGTTTATTCTGCCTCGAACTCACGAGGACTGTCTTTTCAAAACCTTAACTTTCTGGAACTGTCCTTGAATAGCTTGTGGTTTGCTGCTAGGGCTACTACAGCAAGTTGTTCATACTTCGATCTCCATTGCAGACTGCTTAACACTGCTAATGCTGAGAGTTTTATCTTGATTCTTCCACAGATCAATGTCCTCCAGGCCAAGAAGAAGTTTGAAATTCTGGATGCGGTAAGGGCGCTCTCTGTTTTCTGTGGCTGCTCTCAGTGACTCAATGAAAGGCAGCCCTCTCCATTTCAGGTTGCATGGGTCGACATACCGACTCCTCGGTCTGCCCTGGAGATACTGTCTGGGACTGCTCTGGGGGCTGCAGGTATGCTAACGAGAGGGGAGAATGAAGGACCAGCGAGATGCTCCACAGGCCAGAACTGGAGGGGACTTTCAAGGGTGAAGGACACTGCTTTTACTGCTTTATGCTCACAACAGGGGTTACCTGACAGTGTGGAAGGATTTGTGAGAGGAAGAAAGGAGAAGAGGGAGAGGCATCTAATGGATAGATCGCTTTGGGAAGGGAAAGGGTTAGACCTTGAAGAGACTTGTTTGTGGGTAATAAGGGATAATAAGGACTTTTCACACTCGCCTTGTCCCAGAACCTGTTCTGACCTTGCTGTCCTTTCCCTCCCCAGATGCTGTCCTTCATGCACGCCCAGTACGCCTTTTTCCAGCAGGGCTACAGTCTTCTCCATGAACTGGATCCCTACATGAAGAAACTAGCCACAGAGGTGAGGGGCCAAGGGGTATGGTTGGCTCGATCTGCCTGTTTGTACCCCTTCACTCTGAGAGGACATCCTCTTTCCTTTTCAGCTACTGTACTTGGTAGTCAGGGAGTGGTCAGAGCATCGTGCTTGTTGGATGAGCCATGCTGCATTATGGGGTGGCAGCCAAAAGCTATGGTTACTTCCAGTGCACACCCAAACACAGCCCTTTTCCCCTCTTGTGGGGACTTAGGATGTTAGGTAGGGCTGGTGTAATCCCAGAGCAGAGAAGCAGAGATGGACAGTGGCTCATAAAACCTGCTTCCTGACTTCTGTACCTGCTGTTCTCCTCCCTGCCTTTAGCTGGACCAGCTGGTGATTGATTCAGCAGTGGAGAAGAGGGAGATGGAGCACAAGCATGCGCTGATACAGCAGAGGGTGAGTCCTGAGGCTGCAGCTTGGTGCAAGCAGCACTTCTTTCCATCAGTGCGGTTGTCTGGATCACAGTGGCAGTGAGGGGCCTTGCTGAGTTAGTCTTTATGCTGCAGCCTGGAGCAGTAGCAGCAGAAGTTGTTGAAATGAGAGTAATAACCTTGCGGACACTGGGAGACCTAGCTAGCAGGTAAGCCTGATAAAATGCAGGGCTTTCAGCTACTGATGCATCCAGGTACACAAGGGGGAGGGACACAGGCAGGACACCATGGCTCAGGGCACCTGGGTTGTGTTTCCAGCTCTGCCACTGACCTGCTCCTCCTCTGAGCAAGCCTGGCTTCTACGCTTTGTCTCCCTCTTTGCTACTGAGGATGTGGGAAGATTTAAAGGTTCATGTTCTATAAATGGCTCTGAGATAGAGGAGTGGATGTAGTCGTTTGTAATTGCCTGTGAAAATAACTTGACTGCACAGCAGAGCTGCTTTCGGGGAGAGATCAGAGCACTCCTCTCCCACCCTTTCTTCTCTTCTTTCCCCTGGTCTCACATCCTTCCTCTGGCTGAGCAAGCTAGCTTTTATCTGGCAAGCCCCATGATCTCCAACTACTGCAGTATTAATGTGTCCATTCTAACACTTCTCCCTGCCTCTCTGTGCCTTGCCCCGTGGTGAAGCAGCAGTATGGCAGCATGCCTGAGTGCCCAACCCAACCAGATGGTCAGAGTCCCTGTTAAAGCACCCAGAAGACAAATGAGCACTTCTTTGGTACCCACAGGCAGGACTTGCTGCAGAGCCTTTTCTTCATTCATAGGGAGCTCACACCGCACTGAAGCAATGTTAATGGGTCATGGGGGAGAGAGGGCAGGACTCTGTACTGCTGTTGAGAGAGGAGTGTGCTGCAGTGAACTTCTTTCCTGCAAGTGTGCTCCAAACTGCAGCTCAGATCATTCTTGCTTAGCTCCTGTGACATGACATGGCCACAGCCTTGAGCAGCATAACTTCGGAAAGGTCCGTGGGGACCCAAGCCATAGAGCTGCCATGGCTGAGCCAGCTGTTATTTTCAGCTGAGCTATGGTAACCCACTGTGTGTGTCTTCTCACCTGCTGTAGCTGGGGGTAACCACCATGAACTGGCAAGATAATAGGATTTAGTATCAAACAAATTTGAGCCTTCAGTAAGGAGGCATCTTTGGTTAACATGGGCTCTGATTTTCCAGACCATTCATCTGGGAATGATTCCAAATCCGAGGCTTGCAGAAACATCAGTTAATTTTTTTTTTTTTTCTTTTCCTTCTCTTCTTCATGGATTGCTGACCTGCCCCTGCAGACCCTCCTGCAGGTGAGTACCCACATCTATTTCCTTCTTCTGGCATCTTCATTTCTCAGAATTAACACTTTGCTGCTCTGGGTATTTACTAAGTCCTGCCTTTGAAAGCAAAACAAAGAAACCTTGCCATAGCATGAGTGGTGTAACCTGAACACTGGAGAAGGAATTTTAAAGCCCAGTTTCAAGGGATTTTGGTTTCATCCTCATCAAAGTTGTTTTCAATCCTGTGCTAAAATAAGATTGCAGTTCCCTCTATTTGTATAGCGGTCAGTCTTGACTCGGAGTTCAGTATTGCGGTGGCAGTAGTGCTTGGCTGGTACTTAATGCATGTTTGGTGCCTAGGAGGCTTTGAGGACCACGGTTCTGGTGGGAGGCTCATAACAGAGGGTGTTGGTGGACTTTTGACATACAACACACTCACACACGCTGTCACACTCTGTGGGCATAGTAAGAGGGGATTTCAGAGAGCCCTAAGAGACAGCCGTTCACAAACCCAGCCCTGCGTAGGGTTCGCTAAGGAGTCCGTCTGGCAGGCACTTGTGTGGATCAATACTTCTCAACAGGAGGAATCTAAGTGGCCGTTGTCTTCTTTCTAATGCTTTCTCTCAAAAATGTCATAACCCATGAAATGGAAACATAACCAGATTTGAAAGCTAATGACATTCCCTGTGCATATGCTCCCTTTGGTTAAGTGTTTTGAGGGAGGGGTAAATCCATTTCTGAACTCTCAGTTCCCCTGGGGCTCCGCTGGAGCGATGACTTCATTCAAGGAAACATGGAAAATCTCTCTAGCACAGTGCATTTCAGTTAAATCTCTTTACGTGGCTTTGCTGACTGGACTAACAGGGAATGAAGCAGACGACAGGTTCCAAGAGGGAGAAGGAGCAATTACTCTTCATCAGGATACATATGCACAGAGCTGTGGCTCCCTGAGTCCGTAAGCTTGTAAGAGAGCTGAACATCCCTGCTGCAATGTAGGATTTAAAGCTTCCTGCCTGGAAGTGTTATGAGACAGTTTTTCAGCTGCTCTGAGTCAGTGCTGCTCCTCCCTTTGCAATGGAGCATGGCACTCTGCATCTGGTGAGCATCTTGCTGTCTCCAAAGGGAGCACAGCACGTATTTGAATATATGTCTTCATGCTGAGCCCAGAATACCGTCTGGTCTCTTGAAAAATTTGGAGATTTAGTTGTGCTTCATTAGACAGTGGTGTCAGAATTATCCTTTTTACCTCAACAGAGTGTCTTCCCCGAACAGCCTGCTAAGGCGTGACAGAAAGGGAGGGAATGTAGTTTAAATAATACATTTTGAAGTGTTCTTGGGGTGAGAGAGCTGCACAGATTCCAAAGACAGGGAACTGAATTGCCTTTGGGCAGCTTTGTGAGGCATGGAGGGCAGCCTTTTAAAAGCCAAATTCATAAGGAAATGGTCTATGGCATTTTGTTTCATTATTGTTTTAATTAAAATAAATCCGGTAGGAGAGAAAAACTCAGCATAAATCTTGACTATTTTCTTTGATACTGTAATTCAGGTGCTTTTATTCCTATGCCACCCTTTCCTCATCTTTCCTCACGGAACATCTGCCACCTTTGGGGCAAATTCCTAGGGCAGCTGTCATTTCAAGCTGTCATTTTAACTGCTGCACTCTCTGCCTTCCCAGCTCCAAAACCTTAAAGATGTCCATTTGCGGCTTCACACTTCATATGAAAATAACACTCACTTACACAAAAAAGTTTCCAATGAAATCAGGGAGCAGGAGGGAAGGGTCTCCATTTTTATGAGCTACAATAAATATTTGGGTTATCTTCCCGTTGTGCAGAGAGAGAGGAGAGCTTCAGCATGATGAAGGCTGGGGGTGCCTTTCTCCTGACTGTGTGTGGGATGCGTGTGTGTGAGGGCTGCGCTATGGGATACATTTCGGCAGAGGCTGAGGAGATGGTCTTGTAGCTTCCCACATTGCTTCTGCGTGTTGAACTACACTGTCTGAAACAACAGATGTAATGGGTTTGTATGTTTTTATGTGGGCTCAGTTGCTTCAGATGGATGCACAAAGATACACAGGACCTGGCGTAGGTTGGACCACTTAGGAGAAAAATTTTGGAGAACTTAGCATGGAACACACAGTCCTAGGAATTGTTGCCAGTGGGAAATGAGTAGAGAAACGGTAGCACTTAAACCAGTCCTCCCTCACAGATCCTGACCTTCCTGAATCCTTCCAGTGTGCCAAAGCTGACAGGCCACAGTGCAAGTGGCAGGATACAGAGCTATCTATATAAAAGCTCCTTTGCAGCCTCCTACCTATTCCCCAGACTGGAGCAGTGGGGGAAGCAACTGTGCTTCTGTTGCTGGTTTGCATGGGAAGGGAGGCTGGAGTGCCAAGGCAGACCTCTCTGCCTCGTTTAGTCCAGCTGGTAGGTAATAAACTAGGGGCCATATGGCACTTCAACACCCTCATTTCTGTGGCTGCAGTGGAGCAGGCGTGGAATTACTGGCCAAAGGCTGGCTCTGCTCCAGAAGCTGGGAGAAGCCGACCCGGCTACAGGCAGACAAGCCTGGCTCTGTTAAGGTCAGGGAGGCATTCGGTGAGCATCTTCCTGTCAACTTTGCTCTGTGTTGCCTGGCTTCTCCCGCTCCCTCCTGTGCCTCCCTGACAGCTGTATGATAATTAGCCCTTGCTCTAAGCTGATTGACTGTGAATAGGAGGCACGAGGAGGGGGTAAGCAGGTGGTCCCCAGAGGCCGGCAGACTTCCTTCGGGTAGTGCCCCTTGCTTTGACAGGAGGCAACACCAGAGCTTTTAGCTTCCCAAAAAGGAGTAGGAGGGGTAAAAGAGAAGGGGCTGAAAAAGAAATCCCTCCTTCCCTGCCAGCCCACGGTGCTTAGCAGAGATGCTACTCTAGAGAGCGAGCGAGAACACGCGGAGCTGCTCCCTGCTCTCTAGGCAAGAGCAGCACAACCTCCCTTGCAGCTGGCATCATGAAGATTTTCAGCAGGCTTGAATACCTCCTGGTAAGGAGACTCCTGCAGGGTTGCTTTGACTTGGGGAGAAAGTTTAGAGGGTGCTTTTCCCTGGGGGGCAAGGATTTGTGCCTGTAGGACCTTGCTGATGTGACCCAAAAGCAAGTACAGCTTTATGAGAGCAAATGTGTTTGGTTCTGTTTCTGGGTTGGAAAAGCTTTGGGGCAGGGCACAGATCTCTGTGCATCATCTGCTGGCAAGCTGCGGAGCAGGGAGATCATTTGGCATTAGGAAATTCAAGAAACAAAAGGTCTCTAAATGGGATTTGGCCAGAATGAATGAAAGCTGTCTGCACAGAACGGAGTGTAGGTGGGGGAGCCCTCCTCCAAATTCCATCTGCTTCTGAGGGTCTTGGATTGTTCACAGTATATACACAGAGGTAAAAATAGCCAGATAGAGAAAAGCTCGAAATATATTCAGGCACCAGAAGAGAACAGACTGTGCATGCACCAGTGTTTGTGTGGAAAGGGTGTGTGTGTGTCTTTAGGGAATGTGAACATGCCTCTGAATTATGTTCTCTTCAGAACCAAATAGCCACACTAGTCAAATGCAATTTTAAACTCACCTCCAGGAGAAGTTGTTTGCAATGCATGGATGTATACATAATGTTGTTGGGAGCAGACATAATATTATTGTTAAATATTGAGCATCATTGGTTACTTAATTAAAGAGGGCACTTTTGGATAAAAGCCTTTGTCTTCTATGGGGGAAAGGATGTATCGCATGTGTTGTCACTTACCCTAAGTGGTATTGGTTGAAAAGAGATTAACATTGAGGCTTGGCAGTAAGATATATTTCTCTGAATATCTAAACCCACCTGGACTGTAGTGATTCACTGGTCATGATTGCCTGGTTCTGACAGTGTTTTCTATCAGTAGAAATCAAAACACTGTACGGAAAAGCACAGTATCATTATGTCCACATTGAATTGATACGTTGAGGGAGTACTGTGGCTTTTCAGGGAGGGCCATTGCCACAGTGATTGTATTTTAAAGGATTTTAAGGAAGTCTTGGTATTTTAGAGAGAGGTTCTGTCTGTTCTCAGCCAGGTGTTGTGCCCTTTGGGATGGGAATGAGCCTATAAACAAGACCTTCCTACTTCAGCAGGTGTGCATTTAGGCAGGGCTCCTTACTTGGAAGATTCCCCCCTGCCAAGGATTCCAGGCTGATAAGGGACATCTTCACTCTTCATATTAGAAGCTGGAGGTTTATTTAATTTCACCAGCCGTTTTCTCTGCACAAAATGCTTGCTTCACAGGAGCAATCAGAAGAGTTTGTCTGGCGTCTGCAATGCAAGCAGTCTCCGAGCATGCTGTGTGGAGATGGACAGGGGAATTCTTAACTGAGTGGGCCATGAGGCAACCTTCAAATAGGGTTTTTTTCCTTTTTTTTTTTTTTTTTCCTCCCCCCCGCACCCTCTTTTTCTTTTTTCTCTCATGGGTCTGTCTGCCCCTGTGCTGGGTTTTTGCTTTCCATTTGCTAGTTTGAAAGTGTCTGCATTAATGTCCTTTTTCTCATCCCTATGGATGTGTCTCTTGGAATGCGTTACTTCATTGTTGCTTCAGCAGCATTCAGTGTGCTCCCATGGAAACCATTGTGATGTCATTTCTAAAAGAATATAGTTCCCAGGCAGCCTCGTGTGTAAACTTGGAGTGACAGGACCGGGAAGGGGAGGGGACAGTGGGACAAGATCGGTGTGACTGAAAGCCAGTGAAGGAAAGAGAAGCAGGTGATGACAGAATCTGGTTTCTTATTTTGGAACATGTCGGATTTATTTTACCAATGTGTGATTCAACAGAGTCACTAATTGTGACTGCATGTGTGGTTGCAGCCAAAGCCATTCAGATCCCGATCCTAGGAAGCGTTTTTCATGTCAAGCATTTTTTCGTGTTACAGAGACAACGAGGTGCTAAATGCAGACTTAATTAATGAGTCCAAACTCGTTTAGAGCAGACTTGCCTACTCTGTGTACATTACCAAATTCTTCCCATCGTTGCAAAAGGTTGTTTATTAAAATCATGCATTAAAATCTCATGTATAACAGAAAATGGAAAAAGAGGGGACGAGAGAAAGCATACATGTTCAGTCTCTTACCCTGCTTTGCCAAGGGTAAGATTTGAATCAAGAAATCTGCTTTGAATGTTGTAGAATGGGTGACATGCTCCTTCTTCACCAGCACCTTCCAGACATCGCGGCTTGGCTTACAGGGCTGGAAGGGTTTGATTTCCTAGTTCTGTGTGGGGTCAGACTGGTGGGCTGCCTCCCGTGCAGGGGTCACAGCGGGACCGGCTGGTGGCAGTTTGTGATGCGCTGGCAGGAGCGGTGTCCTGTCAGCCAGGACCCTTCGACTTAGTTCTGGGGAAGAACAGGATTAAAATCTTTCTGTGTCAATGAGTAGAACAGGTACAGGGATGCACTGCGGGGAGGTCTGCCAGGTCAGGGCATTCATTGTCACACATCTGTGCGTATCCAGCTGTGGCCACACACTACCATGATTTTTTGACACCACTGGCAAAATGATCCCCTCAGACAGTTTCTAAGCCAGCTTTGACCTGGAAGCAGGTTTCAACAGATGTTCTTGTAACTTCTTCTTCAGAAATTTGTCCTCTTTTCAATAGCTGTGGTAAGAAAGTTCCCTTTGTGGGCTGCAACAAGATGATGTGCCTAGGAACCCATCAAGCCCGTAGTTTAAGCTTGCTCTGGTGTGCTGGAAGTTTCACAATTGCACTTGCTGTGATTTTGCCTTTCAGCTACTCAAGCCATTTCTGTACATCTCTCTTCTGGCCTTTGCCTGGCTGAGAAAGGAAAAATGATACTGATCAAGGGGGTAATTACTGGATTTTTTTCACTTTCCCTTTTACTTTGTCTTTCAACACTCTCAATAATTTTGTAGCAAAGACTTTAGGTGTTTCCAGGCAGAGTAGGATGGAATGGACCCAAGTTCCCCTGAGGATCAGACTGCTGCGTGCCCTGGGCGTAAGAGGCAGACGGGTCCTTACCCCTCGTATCTCTCCTTTGGATTATACCCACTTACAACTCTGGTCAGTGTAATGTGCCCTCAGCTGCCCTTCAGTAGTTCTGTTGATAGCAGTGGAGTTGCTCAGGAATTACACCAGCAGAAATATGAGCAGAACTTGGCCTGGGGGTGTTTCCTAACCAACGAGGGAACAAGGAAGAGAAATATCTTCAAAGTAATGCCAACACAAGCCATTCTCCCCAGCAATGTGTTTTTTATGTTTGGACATCATCCAGGTGGCTCTCTCTTAGCTGCATATGCACTTGGTGGTTTTGTGTATGATTTTCTCTTTTTTCAGACTGGGCTTGGTGCATGCTAGAGTCCTTTCAAAGGCAGGGACCAACCCCATGGGCCTTCAGCTGTTCTGCTTTAGCCATTCAAGTCGGTAGAGAGGTGTACTACAATACAGACTCAATGAGGTTAAATTCACACCTGGCTTGACTCCACTGGTTTTTAGTGGATTTACTGTAGTGACGCATATGGCCCATCTGTTCCTCCTGCCCTCATCAGCAATATGTCCTTCTTACCATCTCACAGCTTGATTATATAAGGACAGCTGAAGAAGTCAGGTGATTATATTTAGACCCTCCCCCTTATTTTTACCTCTTCCACAAAGTAAGACCCAGCTGAGCGGTCATTTTCAAGATGTGCTTGGAAGGGTTTGGCCCTACACTTGCTGTGCACTTTTCAACAACATCTAAATTTTTAGATATTTGAATTATTTATTACAAAACAACGCAAATTCTCATCGACTTTATGGAATTGTCACTGTGGAGCAGCTCTGCAAAAATCACACATTCAAATATCTACGAATTAGAGGAAAATTCCCTCTAGCCTTTGACTGCAATATGTACATGAAAGACATCTGCAGAAGAGGACCCCCATGGGATTCACCCTCTTATGGCAAGAAAATTTGGGGCTGAGCAGAACTCTCTTAATTGGGTGCCTTACAGCAGTTTCTAGTGTCTAATTGGGCATCATGCTGTCTTTGCAAGGAATGACTCAGTCCTGTCCCATTATATCTCCTCCTTCTGTATCAGTAGTATTATTATTATTGTGACACCTCCCAGGCACGCTTGCATCTCTGAACATGAAAATAACTCATCTTAATGAGAGTGAAGTGCATGTTGCCTAGCAACGCAGCATCACAAGGGTCTTCATATGCTGAGCTAGGAAAGGCACTTAACTTAATGGGGCTGTTTGCACTGCACTGTTTTGTCTTTGAACCGAGTAGTACAGGGGGAAATATTTGCACTCAAGAGAGGGGGAGGTGTGGGTAGAATGCATCATTAGAGTGGAATCAGTGTGCAAAGAGACAATGTGCCTTAATTCCACAGGTTAGAGGGGAAAGTCATTTAGGTTTCATGACCTAGTTTCTCTTGGGAAGGAGGCAGACTATTCCCCAGGGAGAAGGATCCCATGTTCTGTGAGAGCAGCTGCTATTCTCTCTGCTCTGTGTCTTGCTCGCCAGCTGTCAGAATCCATGAGATCTATCTGATGAATCAGTGCCAAACCTGACAAATCAGCTCTGACTGGTAGCATAGCATAGAGAATTGAGTGAGCTCAGATTGGAGGTGGCATATGATGATAGCTAATGAAAATGGAATTGATAAGTCTTCCCCTCTAGAAATCATTATGCCTGTTCTCCCTGTGTGAAGAAGCTGGGGTTTGTTCTGCTCCTGGCTCCTTGCAGAACAGAGAGGTGGCAGCAGCATTGCTAACTTACTTGGCCAGTGAAAAGCACCTTTATTGCTTTATTTCCCATTGCAGACTACCCCAAATATTGGGAATTTTTAGCCCTCACGATGATAAGCTACCTGCCTTTCTCCTTGTCAGCTACCAAAGGGGGAAATAAAGCATGTATAATACCTTCCTGCAAACAGTAGGGACAGATAAGGTTGCTGGAATGAGGATAATGTGTGATTGCTGTTCACGGCTGCACTTAGGCGTAGGGATATGCTCTGAAAGCTCTGCCTGAACCTGCGCATTTTGACACAGATGTTTTTCTATTCTTGATGTTTTGATTAGGCTCATCTCCATCTTGGTCCTAGAGGGTGCAGTCATGTTAGAGTCTCAGTCTCTTTCTATTTGCAGGACTTCTCCTGTGATGACTCAAAGGTGGAGTTTAATGTAGATGCCCCAAATGGAGTGGTGATGGAAGGCTACCTCTTCAAGAGAGCTAGCAATGCTTTCAAAACATGGAATCGGTGAGTAAAACTCATAGTCCATTTGATATTTGGGCTAAGACTCTGCGTACAGCTAACTGCCTGCACAGGAGCACACTTAACTTTTAGTGAGATCTTAGCAACTGTTATCATCACTGGAAGGATTCTGAGCTAAGTACTTAACATCTAAATAGTTAAAATGAGGTTGGTTTCATAGTTTCTGCATACAAAGACTTTTAGGAGCATTTTGCATGCAGGTTGAGGGAGGTGGTCCTCACTCTCTACTCAGTGCTGGTGAGGCCACATCTGGAGTACTGTGTCTAGCTGGGCTCCCCAGCACAAGAAAGACACAGACTTACTGGAGGGGATCCAGTGAAGGGCCACAAAGATGATTAAGGGGCCGGAACATCTCTCATATGAGGAAAAGCTGAGAGAGCTGGAACTGTTCAGCCTGGAGGAGAAAGGCTTGGGGGGGGGCCGGGGGGGGATCCTATCAATGTGTACAGATTCCTGATGGGAAGGAATGAAGAAGGAGCCAGACTTTGCAGCAATGCCTAGTGACAGGGCAAGAGGCATATATTAAAAACATGACATTTCATCTGAACACAAGAAACTGCTTTTTCACTGTGAGAATGGTCAGGCAGTGGAGCAGGTTGCCCAGAGAGGTTGTGAAGTCTCCATCTGTGGAGATATTAGAAAACCACCTGGGCACAGTCCTGGGCAGCGTGCTCTAGCTCGCCCTGCTTGAGCAGGAGGGTTGGACTAGATGGTCTGAAGAGGTCCCTTTCAACCAAAGTGACTCTGTGATTCTGCTCAGAACCTGTCAGCTGCAAGTAAGATCAGAACCTGAAGCCGTGTTAGCATAATTGCATCTGAGTAAGCCCTCCTGAGAGAAGCAGTATCTCGAGAGATTAATGTAGCCCTATCGACATGCTAACCTGGCTACATGGTGCGAAGTCATCTCCGAGCAAAAGAGAAGTAAGAATCTGCTTCATTGCAGTGATGTTTTAAGACCACATAAATTTTCTACCAGCATATTATAACTCATGTGCTGAGCTTGCAAAGCCAGCAAGTCTTTGATACTGCTGTGTTGGAGACGTACGTTAATCAGTAAAAGAGCTAGATGCTGTGTAGTTTATGTGATTATTATTTTCCTGTTCAAAACCAAGTATGCTTCTTTCTGTGAAGCTGTACGTTCCTCTTAAGCTGCATCATGGAATGAGTCAGTTCATGTTTTGATGCATCTTAGCAGATGCCAGGGGAAAAAAAAGGAGTGCCTTCCACAATGGAAGAATGACCAGGTTCCACGCAGGCAGGATGGGGCACTGCAGCTCAAGTCTTGCCTTAGGGAAGCTGTAAATTTCTAACGATTAAGAGAAATACCCTAACGCAGCAGTACATGGCATGGGTATCAAACCTGTCTGTTTGGGGGCAGGGAGATATGTGAGACTGGAACTATCAACTGTGCTGCTGGAGCTGAGAAGCGGCACTGACCCTGCTCTTAATAATTTATAAATATTTCATCTGATAGGTCACTGGGAATACCAGGCACATATGCCTCCTGCACTCGTCAGGAGTCCCTGCAGCTGCCAGAGACCTTGGGGAAGTGGAAGCGAAGGTTTCATGTTCTAGCCTTGTTCGATATTTGTATGTTTAGTTTCCCTTGAGAGTCCGTGGGTTTCATACACGGTTGGGTAAAGGGATTCAAACTCTTCCAGTGCGTTTCTAATGCATGAGATCAATGCCTTTTTGACCTACATTTCCTTCTCTCACATAACAGGGAAATGATAAGATATTAAGAGATCTTTTACTTGGCTATGGGATATATTCAAAGTGTACACCCCAGCAAGGCTGAAATGTGCTGCTGTTAGATTTTTGGAATAAATAAACACTAAGTGGTTCAGTGAACGGTTTGTGGTATGCACAGAAACTGCCTGTATTTGCATGGAAGAAAGACTTGAAATTATTAGAGATCCCTGCGTTGGTTAAATAAGTGATTCCTTCTTTCTGAAGCTTCCCCTAGTACTAAGGAGATTCCAGTCAAATCTGGTATAATTTTGTTACCCCTCAGGCTGTCTGGTCCCCTGACAGTTAAGTACTGAGTTTGTGCTTGGAGGAACCAGAAACCACAACAGCAGCTACAGCACAGTGCATCAGTGTTTGATGCTCTACCACTACTTGGAAGGAGGCTGTAGGCAGGGGGAGTCGGTCCCTTCTCCCAAATAACAAGCAACAGGACAAGAGGGAACGGGCTCAAGTTGCACCAGGGGAGGTTTAGATGGGATATTAGGGAAAATGTCCTCACCGAAAGGGTGGCGAAGCACTGGCACAGGCTGCCCAGGGAGGTGGTGGAGTCACCATCCCTGGAGGTGTCTAAAAACCACACAGATGCGGTGCTCAGGGACATGGTTTAGAGGTGGGCTGGGCAGTGCTGGGTTAACGGTTGGGCTTCATGATCTTAAAGATATTTTCCAACCTAAGTGATTCTGTGATTTCCGTGCTCACAAGGTGTTGCACTGGAAAAGGTATCTTAGCGGAATTTTTATCAACCTTTTTAGAATTTCCTGCTTGGTGTTTCCTAAGCAAAGTATAGCCTTGGTCTGTAGCATGGCTCCTTTCACTGACACCACACGGTTTTGTGGAGTAGAAGGTCGTTTCAAAGTGTGTCAAGTTAATGTCAAGACCTGTGCTTGACTCTTGTGATAGAGGAACAGTTCCAGGCAACTCCCTTCTCCAAGCAGCTACCCTGGCTGTGAATTCAAGGGTCACGCCAAAGGGCGCTTATCCTGGAGGGAACGTGACCGGCTGGGACTTTGTGGTTTTCCTGATGTCTGAAGTAATGTTAGTGTCAAGGGCTCCAAGTTTTCAGTGTCCCCCAAGTCCCAGCTGTCCTCCTACATCCCAACCATGGAGAGTCTGTAGCCTCCCCACAGGCATCTCTGTCTCCTCAGTTACACCCACTCTTAGCCATATCTACCCGCATCTCAGCTATTCACAGTAGCCTACTCATCACCTTCTCACTGTCACCCAGCTATTCGCTGTCAGTGCCTCCCCCTCATGTGAGCGGGAGGGAGCAGGCACAGAGAACAGCAAAATCCACGGTTCAGTACGTGGGGCTGGGAGGCAGCGGCAGGCAGGAATGCCTGCTCTGGGGTGGCGAGCAGGAGAGCACAGCTGCAAGGAGCAGGAGCAGCGACCAGAACCTGACAGAGAAACTTTCTGCCCAGCTTGGTGTGACAGCAGAGCTCCTTGAACATAGACTGCTACTGTCAAAGCATCTTAGAATGATGCAGAAGCATATCAGCTCATCAAAACGGGCTCCCACATGGATGGGATGGCCTCCAGTTACCTGTATTTTCCCATTTCTCCACAGGCATGTCAAGTCCTTCTGTTGTCTTTTATCTGTTTAACATTTCAGCAATGATAAAAGGAAGAGAATCCTGTCTCATCTCATTTTCCCAGGGAACCCAGTTCTTTTGCAAACAGAGAGTGTAATACATGCTCTAAATAACATCTTGCTGCAAGCCTCTTTGACTCTTTATGCTCAGGTATTCCAGTACCTTCTTCCTGAAACTTCATTTCCATTGCCCTCCATGAAGATGATCAGGTTGCTAAATCTTAGGCTGTATCTTAGAATGATGAGGAAGTGACAGGGCTTTGGATTTAGCACCACAGATTAAGACACCAGGGAATTACCTCTGCTATAAGCAGCACATGGACCTTCTGTCACTTGTATTTTAATGGAAAGCTGCTAGCTGGTGATTTCTTGCCTCCTAAGAAGGCAGACTCCCTTCACACACACCTGTCCATACTGGAGCACAGGGAGCAGGAGCTTTGGCATCGTTTGGCCTTGCAAAGGCTGTAGTGGGTACAGAGAAATCTGCCTGGTGGGTAACATAGCCTATAGAAACAGCAAGATGTGCAACCCATTTCTATTATTTTCTCCAACACTGTTTGTAGAGCTGCCAGTCAGCAGGGTTTTCTGAGATGGATTTTTCTTTTTCCTACCTGGAAGTTTCTTCATGATGTCAAGGAATTTCTGGCTTGCCTTAGGACAGCCTGCTTGGAGAGGCAGTAGGCATGCTGTATCTGGCATGGCACGTGCAAGTAATCCAACTTACCCGGTAAATGTCAAATGTGCCCACTGTGCACATATGCAAGTATGCCCTAACGAGTGCAACATGTCCCACAGGCACTGGATGTACTCCCTGCACCAGGGTCAGCCTGCACACACAGCCTTCTGCCCCAGAAATCGTAGGCAGTAATACGGGACTGCCCTATTCCTTTGTTTCTTGTCTTTCCTTCCTTCTTGCTATACATTGACGTATCTAGAACACTTGCCATCACAGCATCTCAATGCCAGGAGTCATTCCTTAAGGCTGTGAATCCTTTGTTTGCCCTCCGAGGGAGGGCACTGGCGACATGCGGGCTTTTCATGTGAGGTTACTTTCCAGCTTCTTGGAACAAACTACACTATTCTTAATTTTTTTTTAAATGGAGAGATACCCTGCTCTGCCACAGAGCAGAATGCCTCTCTGTAGCTCTGCTGTTTGCTGCTTCTGATGTCTGTCTGTCTGTCTTCCCTCAGGAGGTGGTTCTCCATCCAGAACAGCCAGCTGGTGTACCAGAAAAAGCTAAAGGTCAGTGAGGCTGCCACGGATGATTCTGGTAGATTAGCCAACTTGTCCCATATCCTGGTCTACTTTGCTGGGGACTTCTGCACTGTGGCAAGGGAATGGGGTGGAAGGAGTGGGGAGGGGGATCGGATCAGAGGGACAGCAAGCCCGTTCAAGCGTTACTGTGCTCCAAAGTTAGGCTGTACTGAGAACTAGGTGGCAGCAGATGGTGTTTGTGGTGATCTAAATATTCATGTTCAGCAGAGGAAGCTGAAGTCCCCGCTAAGCCTGCCACTTCATGTGTGTGTTGTCCCGTGCTTTGATTCTGTATAGCCCCCTCCTGTTGCCCTCGTTATCCAGTGGTGGGCTGGCTCTGCTCTTTCTAGGCTCCGCATATGCTAACCAGCAGGGTTGGGGAAGGAGTTTTCTGGGAGGCCGGGTTATGACACAGATTCAGGGAGCCAACAAAGCCACCTATTCTCACCCTTCCAGGATGCCCTCACGGTAGTGGTGGAAGACCTGCGGCTCTGTACTGTCAAGCCGTGTGAAGACATAGAGAGGAGGTTTTGCTTTGAGGTCGTCTCACCTACCAAGTAAGTTTGGTGGCTTCCCTAGGCCGTCCTCGTGGTAGCTGGACTGTGCATGGAACTGCAAGAGATCATAGATTTGAGCAGGTGCTGCCCTGGGCTGTTAAACGTTGATGGGAGGTACCGTTGCCTGCACTGCAGAGTCCCTGTGAAGTTTGTGAGACATCAGCATAAGCCAGACCTAGCCCACGCATACCTAATATACATATAGACAGTGAAATGGGCAAAGGGCAGCTTTTCAAAGCAGCTAGCAGACCTGCCTGGAGTTTTTAAAAAGGGAACACCTCTGATAGTGCAAGCTTGTAGGATTAATTTTTACCCCTTTACCTGTCGAATCAAGGTGCTGCCCCTATTGGAACATCTACACTGAGGATGAAGTGCAACAATTTGGACCAAAATGTGCACCCTGTCCTTTTGCTCTTTTCAATTAATTTCCTTCCTTGACAGGAGCTGCATGCTGCAGGCTGACTCGGAGAAGCTGCGTCAAGCCTGGATCCAGGCTGTTCAAGCTAGCATTGCTTCTGCGTACCGGGAGAGTCCTGACAGCTACTATATTGAAGTGAGTGAGGGTGTCACAAAAGATCCATAATTGTGTCTGAGAGCCCTGATAGTGGGCTTTTGGGCTGTGGCAGGTCCAGTGTGGGTGAGTGGACCATTTGGAAATACTCTTCTGCCCTTGAGGAAGGGAGCTGATGTCAGTGCTAACTCAGAAGCAACAATCGTTGACTAAGCCACGCTTATACATCTGGGCTGGGGGGAAGGCAAGGCTTTAAATCGGTGTTGTCCTGACACCTTCACTTGCTTGCCTTTGCTCTGGATTGATGTTCCCCTAGGAATTATCTTCCCCTGGGAAGAGCTTGCTCCCTAGCTGGGACAAGTGCAAGCAAGACACTGTGATAGCAAGTAGTTTGCCAGAAAACGGTCTGCATGCTGCCCGTGCTGCCAGGGCTGGGCTGGGGTGCAGCACAGTCTTGTGGCAACAATAGAAATTAATGAGGCTTTACCTGTTCCCTTCTTGGACTAGCCCTAGTTTATTCTTTAGGTAATGCTTCCTATCAGTGCCTCTGCTATGCAAAGCTCTGGTTTGTTCCACAGTGCTTTGCAGAATCCTGGAACCCTTTTTTTCCCTGCAGAGACTGGACCGGACTGCTTCCCCATCAACTAGCAGCATTGATTCTGCTACCGACTCCCGGGAACGCAGTGTGAAAGGAGAGACCATCTTGCAGAGAGTGCAGAGCATTCCTGGGAATGACCAGTGCTGTGACTGTGGTCAGCCAGATCCTCGCTGGGCCAGTATCAACCTGGGCATTCTGCTGTGCATTGAGTGCTCCGGTATTCACAGGTACTGCATGCGTGTGTGCTCTGTGCTGCCAGCCAGGGATGGATTGCAAGCTCCTGGGAAAAACAGTGGGGTCTGAAGTACAACTGACTATAATGTTTGCATGGATAGATTCAAAAGTAATTGCTTGCTGTGGTACCTGTATGTGTGCAGGTACATCTGTGTATGCATATGCGTAAAACTCATTGCTATAGCTACGTCTGTATAGATAAATACGTAACAACTGGATTGATCTTCATCTTGTGACGCGTGAGAAGTTCTGTTCTGAGGAATGTAACCATATCAGTTTTCTTCCTTTTGGATAAATAGGAGTCTGGGTGTTCACTGCTCCAAGGTCCGATCTCTCACACTGGACTCCTGGGAGCCAGAGTTACTGAAAGTGAGTGTTGGTTTTTAAGGGCAAGAGATAGACAAATGGTAGACTTGGAGGGAGTCTTACTTGGTGGCAGGCTAGACTAGAGGGAAGGTAACTCCTCCCCTGAGGATTTCATTCATTCCCTTGTGTTGCAGCTGATGTGCGAGCTGGGGAACAGTACCATGAATCAGATTTATGAGGCGCAGTGTGAAGAGCTGGGACTTAAGAAACCAACAGCAGGAAGCTCCAGGTGAGTCTGAGCGCACACACTGGTCCTCTCAGTCCTGTGGAAAGCTATCCATCCACACAGCAAACCCAGTACCCTAAAACCCTCTGGAAAGTCAGGTTAAGAGTGTGGCTGGCACAAAATACCTCAGGTACACCTACGTCAACCCACTCCCTCTATAGCTCGCCTGAGCTTGGCTCTCAGAAAGGCCAGTGGGGCATCACCAGCCAGCAACCTGGTGAAACGTGCTTGGGAACCAGGGCTTGCTGGGTTTGCACCTGCTCTGAGACCTTTTGAATACCTGTAACTGAAGCTTATGGTGTTGCCTAGGGCTGAACATCTCTCCGCTCTTGGCTACACCCTGCACTACTTAGAATTTCGTTGAAATGGGAGATATTTTTAGGTTTGAGAAACTCTCCTTGCTTAATACAGGCCTCAATGATTATTAGGACTCCAAACCAGGTTGATAAAATGACGCAGAGCAGCTCCATCTCCTTGTGGCTGTTTGCTCTAGGTGAACCGTGTGACCCTGTGCACAGCTTTATGCTGTTACTCTCTTAGGCAGGACAAGGAAGCCTGGATCAAGGTGAAGTATGTGGAGAAGAAATTCCTGAAGAAGCTGCCAAATGGAGAGACTCTAACAGAGAATGAGCGGAAACCTCGACGCTGGTGCGTGAAGAAGTGCCAGAGACACAACAGCACCACGAAAGCACCCACGGCTCGGAGGAAGTACCGCCATGAAGCAGGCAATGCATCACCAGCCATGTTGTCATCAGGTGGGAACCTCCCTGGCCCCAGTCCCCACGCAGAGCGGTGCTGGCCGGCCCACCGCTCTCTGTAGGTGTGTGCACGGCTGCCCCAATAACGTGTGCAGCCCTGTCTCTCTCTAGGAGCTGCAAGCCTTCCAGAAATATAAGCAAACATGCTGTTGCACAAACCATGTTGACAGGTCGTTAGAGCCATTTCCTAACACTTCCCATCTGTTTAAGGAGGTTCTTGTGGCTAAAGGAGGAGGTCATTACACCAGGGTGATCCAGCAGCTTCTAAGCTTGCTTTGTGCACTTCTGTTTGTATTCCAGCTTCCTGCTTTTTAATAAGTTTCAAATCCTTGTATTTTTACCTGCCTGGTCTGTAAGAGAGGCCATGCATAGGAAGGGTTCTGGCTGCTCAGATTGTTGTGGGGTGACCGGGTCTGCAGTGTGTCACCACCTGTGGTCGGCTCTGTGTTATGTTTTGGTGTATGGGGGCATGAGTATGGCACGGGACACGTGGGGTGTGTTGGACATGCAAGCTCAGCCTGTGTAAATACAGCTGTAGAATGTGTCCCGTTTGTTCATTTGCATGTTATTAACTACGTATTTCAAAATCTTTCTGTGTAAAATAGCAGCTACACTGGAGAGGAAGTTCCGTCGAGATTCCCTCTTCTGCCCTGATGAGCTGGACTCTCTCTTCTCCTACTTCGACACCGGTGCTGGCTCTGGCCCACGCAGTAAGTACAAAGAAAGTGTCTGCTCCTGGCACGCTTTACCTCCCGGCTCTTCTAGGGCATGTGCATTGCACCAGACCTAAGGCAAGGTATTGGCCTCACTGGAGAGAGGGTAATATTCTATATTTTAGAAGAGTGATGGGGAGTTAGTTGCGCAAACTCCAACCCGTCGCTCTTTTATTGCACTGATTATTTTAATATCCTATCCAGTCAGTCCCTTGTGTTTGCATTCTGGTGGATGGGATTTTTTCCCAACATCTTTTACTCCCAGACTATGCATCCCATTGGCTTTTTTTCTGGTTTTTGTTTTGGCTTTTAATTTTTTTTCCCCTTTTTTTAGCAAGTCTTACTGCGGACAATTTTTCTTTTTGTGTTTGTGACGATGAACTCCCCTCATATTCCGTCCACCTTCCTCTAGGTGCCAGCCACATCTCTATGCAGCATCCGCTAACAGGTGGCCCATGGAGTGGCAGTGGCATTGGTCCCGGTGGGAGCGGTATGCCGTTCCTCCTGGACGGAGGTAAGGTGACGCTCTGGCAGCTAGCAGCAAAAGAGACACCCAAATTTTACTTGTTCCACACCAAGCGTCAGAGGCAGTTATGTATTTTCTTTTAGCCAGATAATTGAAATCCATACATTACCAGTCCCTTGTGGGAAAGAGAGGCTGGCAAGCTTTTGAAAGGCAAAAAGCTTCCTGGGGTTTCCAGCAGTCGAGTTACTACATCTGAAAGGAACACCTGTCCCTCAGATGAGCTAAAGGATCAAATCCTGCACAGGTGGGAGCTCATGGCAAATAGGAAGCAAGAAGTGTTTGCTTCAAGTGTCCCACACCAGTCACAGACTAGTGGTGGGTCCGTTGTCGTACGGAGCTGAGGAGTGGTAACTTTTTAAAACTTTCTAGCTCAGTTGTCTCTTGTTGTGTGAACTTAAGAGAAATATTTGTAGTCCTGAGTCAGCACAGCAGAAAATCACGGGCTTTCCTGCAAGTACATGTTGTCTCTGGAAATCAGTGGAGAAGGTGCTTTAGTGCTTGTCTGAATTGGTGCCTGGAGGGCTATTCCAGTTTCAAGGAATTTAGCATTATTAGTCAACAGAAACAATACTTGGGAGATGTGGGACTTCAGAGTTGCTCAACAGCCTTACCTTGCTCCTGTGGAAGAAAATAGGAATTTTGTCACTGATTCAGTGGGAACAGAACTGGGAATTTGATGTGTTAATGTGATATGAGCCAGATCCTCCTTTCTTGCTTTGATGGAAATCTAGAGTAGTGCCATGTGGCCTCGTTGGAGTCACACTACTTGTACTGACGTGATGGAGAGCGTAGCCTCACCAAGCAGTACGTTTGCGTTCTACAAAAACCAGCAGTGATTTTTCTGACAGCAAATCCAAAACAAAAAGATAGGCATGGTATGTGCCACTTTAAACCTTTCCTGTTGTAGCTTCATTATCTCCTTTGGGTGTTGAACAGTGCTGAAGGATTACTTGTGAGCCCTGATTTCAGGACCATTGATTTAGAGATTGTTTTTTATCTGGGACCTAGCTGTAGCTGCTCTGAGGATTTCAACAGATAGCCTTTAAGGTTAAGGTGTCTTGTTCTGCTGTGGTTTTCAAGGCTCAGATCTTGCAGGCTTTCCTGCTACTACTCTTTGCAAAGACTGCTCTGCTCATGTTTTAGAAACATTTTGTCAGCTACAGCTTGGCTTGTTTTTCTTTCTAATCACAGTGGTTTGAGTGAGGGTAGGTCTTGGGGTAGATCGTGGGCACTTAACCTCCTGAGTTCTCGGAGGACAGACACCGCCAGCCCTTCCAGTCATTGGGAAGTTAAAAGCAGCAAGAAGCTGAATCCAGCCAGAGTTCCCAAGGGAGCCAGGCATCCCCCAGGGCAAAGGTGATGTGCCATCCCTGTTCCTGCAGGGGCAATTCCTGCATGTGCTTCTTCCTTCCTTACTGTCATTTTCTTGACCGCTTTTTGGCGCGAGCTGGAAAAAGTACAAAGATTCTCTGCTGCTGACATGCTGTGTGTCCTTGAACAAGTTGCTTCATCTCTTCATGACTCCATTTCTTGTATGTAGTCAGCTGTCTTGTGGCGTTCACCAGCTAAGCAGGGAAGGTGGGAAGCACTGTGGGGAGAGGGCAGGGATGTCTGTGGAGGTGAGTGAGCCAATGGACAATGCTTTAAGCATTTGGCTTGAGATACACACTGTTGGTATTATTTGGCTCAGTCACTGTCAATAATCTGTGTCACAAGAACAATGCATTGGCAAGTGCCCCAGTGACAACTGAAAAGCTCTAGAGAGAGCATGGATAGAGTGGAAACTGAGATTATTAGTGGTAAAAGCAGAGGGGTGTCTTTGCTTATGACACTGCACCACCTGCTGCAAAGCTGTCTCTGCTGCTGCTCTGCTCCAGTCTCCGTCACAGCATCCTCATGGATTGCAGCAAGGGCTGTCCTCAGCCGTCCAGAGTGCCAGGGCAGTGTTGGAGCATCCCTGCATGAAGGGCAGCGTGGGGACATGGACACCATAAGGCTTTGCCATTTTTCCTTGGGCAGTTTTATGGAGTGGGGCTAAATGGGATAGCAGTCCCCCTCTCCCATGCCAGCAGTGCCCGGTGCAATGTGTGTGTGACATTCTGCGCAGCCCTTTTCCCCTGCGGTCTCAGCTGTGCCTGGTACTGGAATGCCTGTGTATTAAAATGGGCTTGGTTTGTCTTCTGTTGGCCCTGCAGGTCTGAGCAGTGACAGTGGGCTCGGAGGAAGCACAGACGGCAGCACTGATATCCTGGTGTTTGGCTCTGTGGTGGACAGCGTGACAGAGGAAGGTGGGTGTCACAGGCTGCTGATGGAAGCGCGGGGAGGCAGCTGGCGTGGATGGTCAGGGCTGTCTGGTGCCAAGAACAACAGGGAACATAAGAAATCAGAAAGGCGAAGCTTTTGGGTCATCTCTCTCCATCCTTTTCTGCCCCTTAGAGTGTGAGGTGTCAGAGGAGTCAAGCGGTGAAGCAGAGATTGAACAGGAGGCGTCGGATCTGGAGGACCTGAGGGAGCTGCATCCTGGCTTGTTGATCTACAAGGCAGCACACGCCCGAAACCTGCCTCTCATGGCAGAAGCACTCGCACATGGTGCTGAGATCAACTGGGTGAATGATGAAGATGAAAACAAAACTCCTCTGATTCAAGCTGTGATGGGGGTATGGTGTGCTAGTGGCAGGGAGGCCACATTTGGAAATGTGAGGTCTTGACTCTAGTTCAGAGTGCACTGACAGTGGGCGACTTACAGCCTGATACGTGCTCGTGCATCCTCTCGGTGCTGCTGGCTGAATGTATTTAGAAAATTCCCCTTTACCTTGCCAGGGCTCCTTGATAACCTGTGAATTCCTGCTGCAGAATGGGGCAGACGTTAACCAAAGAGATATTCGAGGCCGAGCTCCCTTGCATCATGCCACATACCTGGGCCATACTGGGTAAGTCCTTTGTACGCTGCCGTGATGTGCTCCATCACCCTTGGACTGAGGTTCGGCGTTAACACCAGGAGTCACGGGGTGAGGTGGGCAAGGGAGCTGGCGTGGGGTGGATTGGTTATTTGCAAAACATGCTTTTTTTATATCGCAGCAGCAGCTTGATTGTCTTAAGGATAATTGCCCCCACGATGGTAGACGGGAGGTAACTGGGCCCCTGTACACCCATTCATTTCTCCGTGCCAGTGCAGCGTTTTCTGATTTAGAGCAATGCAAGTGAAGCGTTCAGCGCAATACAAGTGAAGCAGTGCCTGCCTATGGAAGGGTAGTGCCCTCTGCCCACTGCAGCGTGGGCTGGGGGAGCTGGAATTTCTGCTCTGATGGTGTTTACTTTCCCTTCTGCAGTCAGGTCTGCTTGTTCCTCAAGCGAGGGGCAAATCAGCACGCGGTGGATGGCGACGGGCAGGACCCGCTCAGTATTGCTGTCCAGGCAGCCAACGCAGACATAGTTACCTTGTAAGTGCAGCCGGGACTTTTCAGTGCGTGTCTATGGGAGCACTGCCCCTAAATAGCCCTCGGGGAAGGAATAACCAAACCTCTCTCCCTTGTGCTTTCTCTTTTTCGCTCTAGGCTGCGTCTGGCTCGAATGAACGAGGAGATGCGAGAAGCAGAGGGTCCCTTTGGACAACCAGGTCAATATCCCAGCAACAGCCCTACCGAGCTGCAGTACAGGAAGTGTATACAGGAGTTCATCAGCCTTAATATAGATGAGTGTTAGTGACAACTCCCCCACGTCTCCTTTGCTGTCTTGAATTTGGGCTGAATTTCTAGAAGCCCCGAGAGCCCCATCCTTGGTATATTGGTGTTTCTTGCAGATTGGTCTGTTTTGGATGCCTGCACATACAGGTTGAGATGCATGCAGGAAGGAAAAGGGGTCTTTCCTGTTAGCGTTCTCATGCTTGACTACTGGATGGTTGATTTGGTGTAGGAGATTCCTAGGGCATAACTACAGACCATGGCGTGTGGACTTGAGTGTGTGGAAGGTATGGGAGATGAGTTTAGCATTAAAAAAAAAAAAAAAAAAAAACAAAGGAGAAAACAAAAAAAAAAGAAGAAAAGGAAACACTCTATCACCAGGAGACACCCACCAACAATATGATCAGACGAACCTGTCTCTGCTTCGGTGTAGTTACCATGCGCTGAGTTCTCGTCTGGACAGTTTGGTTGGAAGGGATTCTGACGTGGAGCCCTCTGTCCTGGCAGTGTGACCAGCAGCCTGCTCTCTCACGGGACTGCTGCAGCGGCTGGGAGCTGCTGGGGCCAGTTTAGAGAACTGAAAGATGACCTCAAAGTCAGGAACAGGATGTTTTGTGGGGCAGTGAGATTTTGCTCCAGACGGCACGACAGAAGGGGTAGGATTGAGAGCGATGGCTACTCACCTTAATTGCTCTCAGGACTATACCAGCCACGCTCCCCTTTTTTTGCCCTTGGTGGTTAGCTGGTCAAAGCCATAGCTCACCTGCTTCCTGGGCCAAGATGCAATCTGCATAGTGTTACGGAAGCAGCAGTGCTAATTTTTTGAGGCTGGGAGAAGCTTGTCGCTGGCGATGGGCTTTGTGTCAGGAAAGAAAAGCCACGTCCAACTCCCGCTGCCTAAATGGCTGGCTGCACGATGCGATTTGACCCTGGTTTGGTTTGTTTCCTGGTCACTTCAGATTTCTGACTTAGCACCTGTGTGAAGGAGACTTCTACTTGCATGTGTATCCCTCTGTGCTCTCCCCCCGCACGCTGCAGCATGTGAGTAGGGCATCTCCGCAGCTGGCCCGGGGGCTTTTGAGTTCCCCAATTCCAATGACCGGCAGAATCTTCTTTTTGTTTCTTTCCTTTTTCTTGTATTATTCTTTGCTGGAGTAGGGGAATGTGTTTCTACTTAGAGCACTTTGTTGCTGTGTTTATATGGTCTATTCTGGGCATCGTGCTACAGCAGCTCTGCAGAGATGCTGCAGCCGTGTCACCCATCTCAGGAGGGCTTACAGAGTGTGCGTACCACTGGCAGGTTGTCCTCTGGCTGGGAGTTGGGATGCCAAGCTGAGGTGAGCTCCTCTAAGAGCCTCTTCAGAATTCCCTCAGCTGCAGTTGACATCAGAGTTTTTCAGGACTCGTGGGTGGCAGTCCATATATTTAGCCCGCCTGGGCACCTAGGCTGCTGGCTCCGAGGCTGGGCCATAGTGCCTTACGGGTCCTGCTGGGATCTTGAGGGGATCAAGATCTCTCAAGGAACGCAAGATTACCAGGCAGAGTTCCCCATCCTCCTGCGTTATATCAGCAGTGAGACATGGTCGTATTATTTTTCATCTGATCCACATGTGATTTCTATCCCTTTTTTTGTATACTGGCTGCTGTCATGCTGCAGCCCGTAGAGGATCAAACCTTTGCAGGTTTGTGACACAATTGTGACACAATTCAGATGCTGAAGCAACAGCGATCCAGCTCGTCACTCGAGTTACTGCCCTCAGACTGAACCAACAGCTCGGTGTCCACCCGTGCATCGAAAAGTGGAATGATAAAGAAACTCCACTTGGTCTCTGGTAGTGTGTCCTGTCAGGACAAGGAAGAGTCCCTGCTTGCTTAGGAAAGTGCTGTCCCAGGTTTTGCTGCAGCCAGACCCCAGTTTTCTGTCTGTGCAGTCCGGGTCTTGAAGTCCATCTTTGTCTTGTCGTTTACTCATTCTTGTTCCCTCTGGAGCTTTGGGATGCACAGTGCCAAGTGCCAAGTCCTGATCTCAGTCTGTTGCAAATCTCAGACGGTCCTAGTGACTGTGCTGAAACCGCTGCAGGTTGACAGCAGCACAAAACCTGCCCCCAGACCTGCCGTGCTTCCCTAAATAATAAACTATCTCCTTCCACCCGTCATGGAAAATAAAAATTAATGAGCTTGGCTCCATCAGCCTTTTTATCATTGGCAACGCCTTTCATGGTGTTCTCCATCACCCCGCTCTCTGTCCCAGGAGCCCAGTGCTGTGCACAGAGCGTGCTGCTGCTGCTGCTGCTGCTGCACCGGGGCGATGTGACTGCTGGCTTGTGTGGACCTGCCAGTTCACCGCACGCGGAGGGGCTGGAGGGGAAGCGCACCGTGCAACTTGCGTTCTCCCTTCTGAGCTCTTCAGTGCCTGGTCTGAAACTACCCTGTGGTCCTTGACCGGGCAATACTCCCTCTGAACTCTGCTCGGAGCAGGAGCTGTAGGACGTGCCCTCAGCAGCTGGCAGCGGGCAGATGGCTTGGTCTGTGCTCGTGCCCTGTTCGGCTGTGGCACCCTTGGGAGCGAGTCCGGACTGTGTGCGGGATGAAGCAGTGTGATGTAAAATGCCATCGTCGCTGCAGTTGGGTTTCAGAGGAACGCCAGGATGTGTGTTAGGTCTGAGGACAGTTTCATTCTGGGTAGGGCCAGTGTTCTGATTGTAGCTCCCACATGCGACTCCGGAGTCGTATCCCTGACAGTGATACCGGACAGCAGCAGATGTGCATAGCTGTGTGTAGCTGTGGCTGCGGTGCTGCTACATGGTCTCCTTCACTTTGCATTTAATATACCATGGGTTAAATATCTTTCTTCCTGATACCTGTGTGAAGGTACAGTCGGCATCGCTGCCCACTCAGTGTTTCTTGTGCAGGATTACAGAAGGTTACCACTTTATGTTCTCATGGAGTGTCATCTTTCGGTCCTTCGCGCTGGAGTTTGCTTTTCTTTCTGGTCCAAGTTTCCCTAAATTTAAATGGGCTTCCCAACTGAGCAGGGCGATGCCTTCATTTGTGTGTTGCTGCCTTGTCGGTTGAGCCCACTTACTCTGCGACTGGTGGTAGTGTTACTATCGGTCTGAGTGGGGTCAGGAGTAAATCTGTAAATCACCTGTGCAAAATGCCCTGCAGCCCTCACTGCTCTGTGCAGAGCTCAGACGGTGCTGGGTGCTGCTGGATGGTGCGATGAGTTGTGCTGAGCCTGCTAGCAGTACAGCAAAGCCCTTAAGCACGTGTTTGCCTTCAGCGAGGCTGTGCCGTGCTTGGATCATGCCCATCGCCCTGCGGCATCCAGACCAGCGCTTAGAGAGCTCAGTAAAGGAACCGGTATCCAGCCAAGAACACGCTCTGCTCCCTGGGTTAGGAACTGTGAGAATCTGGGTAACGAATTCTCTTTGATAGTCCTATCCCATTTTATACCGATCTGCATCAGTGTAGACACTTGTCAGTGCTGACGTCCCCTCGAGTTGTGCCCTTTCCCGGCTGAAGGCTGCACTGAACCGAAGCTGGCATCTTTCAGGGTACTGCAGAGGTCTTGAAAGCGAAATAGCTGTTTCGCCACTGCCACGGTCCTAGTCTGCTAATGAATTCCAGCACCGTCATTGCCTGGCGATGTTTTTTTACATGTACGGCAACTTCAAGCACCCCAATTGGTTTTCCAGCTTTTTATGAGACGTTAGAAATAGGACTGATCCTTTCCGTAAGCCAGTGAGAACTGGAGACGTGGCTTCCACTTTGGGTCATTTTATTTCACCGTCAGCATTAGCGGCTCATGAGGACAATAAAAAAATCGTGTACAGTTAAGTCCGTTGAAGCTCAGACTCACTGCTGAAGTACATGAAGTTCAAGCATATGTAAATACTGATGCAAAAAGCAGTGTCTTGCAAGACAATTTATCTATTTAACATGTATTGGTACTTTATTTAGATTCAATGTATAAAGCAACTTTGTGCACTTTTCCTACATACAGTATTGGGGGGGGTTATGTTCTTTTGTTATGGATTTTGTGCTGTCTTTTTTAATCAGTGAAATTGTTAAGTATTTAATTTATTATTGATGTGCCCAGAGGACTAGTGCAATTTTTATTCAATACAGTTTGTCTGTATTTAATGTCAGGATTTTTTTGTAGCATTGTTAGGGAATATTTTTCAAAACCTGCCTTTTTTCCCCCCATGATTTTCCTTTCTTCCCCACCCCCACCCCCCCTTTTTCTATTCTCATTATACAGATC
>JAVJGI010000040.1:107496262-107533909 GCA_035590275.1 Ibycter americanus
TATTCTCATTATACAGATAATGAGGCATTAAATGCCTCTAGTTTGAAATATAATCAAACACTTTAGTACATCCTGCAGTTTCTAAAACAAAAAGGTTCTCCAGGAAAAAAAAATGCTAAGGAGGCACTTCTCAATGTTTTCTGTGTTTATTTGATTTATTTGATTGGGGTGTACGCGTGTGTGTGCGTGTGCTTAGAGGTTTGGAGGGAAGAGTGGGGAAGTTGTACAGAAAATTTGTTTTCGGCGAAGTAAATAGCCAGCCAGGCTCCAGGGAAGACTCGATATTGAACTCTTTCTTTTTTTCCTTTTTCAAATACAGCTGTATTTGTGTTGTACAATCTTGTTTGACATCTCTGATGCCAAAACTACTCTCTTTTCGTTCTTCTTTTCCAAGAGTGTGTATGTTATCTATACGACAGTAACTTGGTTGCAACCACAGTTAACATGAGGAGATTTGCCTTTGTCTAGAAAGCAACATGCCAGGCATTGCCAAAACACGAGTGGACCCAAACCATTGCCTCAGCCATGCAGATTCTGTCATCTTTTGAGTTTTTGAGATCTGGGTGAATATTTCTATACCTGTCCTAGCTTTTGTTTGACTTGACCCAAACCCTCTAACCAAGTGCCTGGACAGGTAGTCTAGGTTTGAATCCTTGGGGTCTGCCACATGTCTGATTCCAAATGGGATGAGTTCAGGTTGCTGGCAAGTTGATCTGACATCCTCTGTGTTCCCTCTCCACGCGTCATCCAGGGAAGCCTCAGGTTATTTTAATATTGTCGTCTCTGAGATAGTCTCTGCAATGTGGAATTTCTTTGAGCAGTCTAGAAGAAAGACATGGAACTGGAAGCATTGACGTCTTTAAAGAAAAAGATTTGACAAGCTGAGACTGTGATCAGTGTGATGTAGATCAGTAACCTCTCAGACCAGCAAAAATGGCCATTATTTATGCAAGAGAAAACCAGGACCTCCTAACGAAATGCACTGATTAACTCGCTGTCCGGTGGCCACAACACAGCTGGTGTCCGCGGCTGGACGGCTGTGGTGTTCCTGCGCTGCGCGGCCGTCCTGCTCTCTCCTCACTGCCCGAGCATTATTGCTTTCAACCAAAGACAAAACAGGGTGAACGGATTAAATGTGATATTAAACCACTGGTTAGCTGGTGACAAGCGCCTGCGTGAGCGTGCATGTGTGTGAGAGTGCGGTGCTGTTAGATGGAGGAGGGGGCGTGGGGAAGACGTGACCGAGCAGGAGAAGGGAGAGTGGGAGTTCTGAAGAAACAAGATGATTTTATTTTATTTTTTTTTTTTTTGAGATTCCAAAATATCGAGTGCTGTTTCCATAGGAATGTGATTCATATCAGTCTGCCTGCTGGTTCCTCAGCCTTGTAGGGAATTTGGGCCGGGGTCCATCCCTTGTGAGCTGTATGCCCAGCGCTGTGTTAGTGGGAAGACAGGGCAGCAGAATGGTCGTGGGGAGGGAGTGAGGGACGGAGGTGGGTGTAGTAGCCAAGAGAGTTTCCAAGGCACGAGGAGGACCAGGTGTGTTTCTAGCGCAGCAGTCGAGGTGGTTGGAGCGGCTAGCTGAAGTAGGAGCGTTTGCTCCACAAACACATCTCGGCGCTTGGCCCCTTCCCCGCAGTGAGGGCCAGAAGGAGCACCTCTGTGTGTCCCTGTGCTCCAGCAGGTGACGTTTTGGGAGCGGCCAGGTGGTTGCCTTCAGGTTGCCAACGGATCTGTAGAGCTGTCTCCGTTGACTTCCACCCATCGCGTCCCTCCAGCAGCACACGAATGCCAGCGTGGGTTCCCCGTGCCGGGAGACCCGTGGCTGCTGGATCGCGGGAATCGAGTAAGCCTTTCTTGCTGCAGGGGCGCGCAGGCTGGCAGTGAAAGCCGTGGGGGTGAGAAAGCCCAGCCAGCGCTTCCTGGCTCAGGCTCCCGCACCTTCCTATGGAAACAGCACGGAGAAAGCAGTTCGCCAGCCGAGTCAAAGCTGCTGAGTGTGGTTAGTTAATACGGCTCTGTCACACGCTGGATGGCTGGGCTGCTGTGCCAGGGGCTGACACTTGCTGTAAATACGCTATAACCTATTAACCTCCTTCACTTGCCTGCTTTCAGTACAACTTTGTAACATGTTTTTTAATTCCCCCTTTCCCTACACAGCCTGTACTGACTGTAACTATGGAACCAGATATTCTGTATGTTATTATCTTTGTACAATTTTAAAACTGTTGCTGTGGTGTCTGCCTTTTTTTCCCCTCCCTTCTCTTCTATTGTCTCTTGAAACACTGTTAATAAAAATCTAGATAAACTCCTTCCCTCCTCCTCCTTTGGCTCGATTTATTTATGTAGGGTGTCTTGCCTTGTTGCCTGTATTAACTCAATCTAGAAAACCATTCCCTCTTAACCCTTTTCCTTCTTTTCTGCAACCCACAGCTTGAGTTTTATGGCAGTGAATAGACTGGAATGCCACGTAAATACTCTGCATTTCTGCTTGGGTTTCTGTGACACTGTCGTGTGATGGATGTGATTTCGGGGTGCTTGGGAGGAAGGCTGGGGTGAAGGTGACAGGCTCAGATCACACACCCACGCCCACCCACACACACCCACCCCCCACCCCACCCCCCCGTCCCGACCCAGCCATTCACTTTTCTTCAGGGTACCTGGATCAGTTCATGCGTGGTGTGTTCCAAGCTCTGCTGGTGAAAGGAGACCTTGCACTAGGTGAAAATACGGGTCCTCTGCACATGGACCACCATGTCCCACACCCCAGGGTGCAATCCTGCCCCGTTGGCTTCTGTTATGCTGTGTGTCTGTGGCAGAAAAATAAAAGAAGAAGAAGAAAAGAAAAACTGGCCTGGCCTTGTGATTTCTGTCATTCTGTCATGGAAAGCAAATGCAGGAAAACAAAGGTGTGGAATAATCCCTGTTTTCCCCTGGAGGGACAAACAGATCCCAAGCGATGAACTCAGTGGAGGAGTTAAACAGGAAAGATCCTTTGAAATCAGCAGCATTACGGTCATTTATGGATGGAGAGCTGCGGGGGCTTACAGTAAATGTACAATCACAGAGCTTGGGAGACACGTGGCTTGTTCCCACCCTGTTACTGACCCCTCTGCCACCCATTTATTTTACCACCTATTTACTGTCTAAAATGGAGACTGTGGTCTCACCGGCCTCACAAGGATAAACACACTGAAGACTGAAAGCGATTACAGAAACCCAGATCTCCAAAAGACTCTTTCTTTAGTTAAAGAGGATTAAATGCTTAAATATCTTCAAAAATCTGGGACTGACACTTTAGTACAACAACAGGATTCTTGTAAGTGGCGTTACATCTCGGCGTTGCCAGCGCAAGTATTTCAGCAGTGCGCGGGAGGGTTGGTGAGCTCACCCAGGAAGGCTGGTTTCATCGTTTTACCGAGGGCAGGGGGTGGTGGCAATTCCCTGTCCGGCTGCCTAAGACACCGTCCCACTGGTGTCAGAGCTAAGTCGGGATCAAGGAGGAGGAGCGGCTGTTAGCTGGTGCCTAGACCAGAGCTGAGCCCGTTCAGCCGCGCTTCCCTGGTGCTGCCGGGTACGCCGAGCATCTCAGCAGCAGGCTCGTCCTAAATAACCTTTGGGGAGATGAGTCTGTATCGTCCTTGTAGAAAAGCCACCTGCTTTCTATATAGTGCATAAAGGTGGGTTTTTCTCTTCTTCTTCTCCTCCCAGAAAGGGAGTACGTTTTATTCAGGGAAGGTGGGGAGGAATCGGTGGCAGGGAGCCGGTGGAAGTGCTGGGAAGCCGGAGTGATGCACGCAGGGGGTGATGGCGCGGGGCATGGTGGGTCTGTCACTGCTGGGAGGGGACAGTGGTTTGACCGGCTGCGAGGCAGAAGTCACTGGAGCGGTCGGATGTGTTCGTACGCGCAGGATGGTGCTGCCGGGGGCAGTGGGAACACCCAAGTCCCACCAGTGGAAGGAGAGGCTCGAGTGACTAGAATCAGCAGGTACCAGGTAGGTCAAGCTGGGTTTGCGGCAGACACAAACCCCGACATCTCCCGAGCATCGCCGTGCCTGAAAACCAACAGCCCCTGGTGGAAGCCTGCCCTGGCGGGGGGGCTGGCGTTACCAGCCTTTGCCACCTGCGTGCGGGCAGTGCTGAGGGCTGTGATTCCAAAGACCTTTTGGGCTGGACACGCTTTGTACACTGAAAAGAGGCAACGCTCACGTCCCAGCGTGCTGACCCGGGAGCGGGTGTGGACGGGGATGCCACAGGGGAACCGGTCCTTGGAGCCTGCATCAAAGGAGCTGGAGGAATGCTGCCTGGAGGATGCCTGAGGGCAGGGAGCGAGCGAGGGGAAGCTGCTGCTGCCTCTGCCCGCCCTGAGCCAGCTGCACACACTCACCCTCGGACCATTCCCTCCAGCCGAGCTTCTAAGGCAACGCCAAGTTACGCGGGACCCTGCTATCGACCCGGCTTTGTGGATCTGAGCTTTCGTATCGGCTTTTCTCTTCCCTCAGCACTGCACCAGATTGACAGATGCTGCACCTTGGAGCTACACAGCTCAGAGCAGCTGTGGATCTCCCCCTCGGTGGCTCTCCAGGAGGTGTCTTCTCTCCAGCGAAGGGCACAGGAGCTCTGTCTGAAAGGCTAAAGGCAGCTGCGCCTGCGCAGGTGAATACCTGGCATCTTTCACTTATCTTTTCCCCTGTGGCTACACAGGTTCGTCACCAGGTAAATATGAGCCCAGTAGCCCAGTCCGTGGCGAAGAACATCCAGCCCTAGAACATCCAGCAGCCAACATACAAGCAGAGATGCCATAATGGGATGCGGGTGCCTAATTATTGCTAGAATTGCAGCATAAATCTGAAACCATTCCTGCATCAAGGGAGATTCTATCACAGAACCGCTGCCGGGACACCTGAACTCTGCGCCTTCAGCCGTGGTTTGGACAGGGCTTTGAGTCAGCCGTCACGGGGGAGACGATACCTGACCGTGCCCTTCAGCAGGTTGGTGTCCGGCCCAGCGCAGGTGGGCTGATGTTGTACCTGCCGCAACAAGCTCTGAAAAGCCTGGCTGCTGGAAGAGGAGCCAGACAACTCATAAATCACCCAACCTCTGGTCCTGGCTGGACGCTGTCTCCAGCAAACTAAGATCAAGTGCCCGGTTCCCGACTGCACGGAGCTCTGCCGTGGTGTGAGCGGCACAAGGACAGACCTTTGCGTTTCAGAGCGCTCAGCTTGCAGGATAGCTCTCTCCTTCAAGTGGTAAAAGTCTCTCTACTGTCTCTTGGGCTTTGGAAAAAAGTACTGGTAATATTGAAAGGGAGGAATTATCCCAAATCTGATGGGGAAGCAAGAGGCCTGGGAGCATGTTGACTCCTGCAAGCTCATGAACAATCCTGTTCTTAGTAAGAATGGAAAGCCAAACCAGGACCTTCCGAGGCAGCGCAGGGCTGAAGAGCTGGGCTCTGTCTCTGTACCACATCTAGAGCTGCCTCCTACATCCAGATGCAAGTCACAAGTTCCGAGTGAAAACAGCCCCCTGCACCATGATCCCCGGGGGTGGGAAGGATCAGAGCAAAGCCAAGCCAAAAAATACTGGGACTAATGCCTCTTCCTGTGTATTTTTGCAGGAGATGCCACCTACCTGGACATCTTCTGGGAGTTCTCTCACATGGCTTCAAACAACCCCGAGAAACTCAAAAGGAGGAGCGTCCACTTCAGCCACTCCTGCAGCTAGGCCCCCCCCCCGCGCCCCCCACCCCCCCCCCCCCCACACCTGCTGCTGCCAGGTCCGGCTCTGAGCTGCCGGAGCCCCAGGAGCGCGGGTCAGCAGGAGGGGCTGAGCGGGTCTGACAGCACGCTGGGCTCAGCTGCTGAGGAAGGATGTTCCCTGTCCAGCCGCTTCTGCTGGAAGCCTGGGTTTGCCCTGGTGTCCGCATTTGTGCCCTGCCCGGGAAGATGACGGACCTTCCAGGGGTCATCCCAGAATGGGCACGCATCGAGACTGTGGGCTTAGGTCCTGTGCCTTGCAGAGCCTGGATGCTGTTATAATGAGTCGGGCTGATCCTTTAGCTCTCAAAGCCCTTTCTACGTTGCTATTTCTGGGGAAATCTCCCCTTTCCGGGCATACGCCAGCACTAACATTTATGATGCTGCAGCAGTGCCCACCCCCGTAACGAAGGACAGGTAAGTGGTCCTGACCGCTGAGTGTGCCAGGATGAGGCTGAGTCCGACGCACTCTGAAAAGTCAATGTCTCAGACTTTTGGTTATGCTGCTTTGCGGAAGCATCCCTGGAGCCAGGCTCAGCTCCTCAGACAGCACCGGCCACCTGCTGTGCTCTGAGGCATCGCCAGCTTCCCGCAGCGGCACGGGATGCGGTTCGGCCAGCCGGGACACGGCACCGCGCTGCCGCTGAGCCACAGGCGTCCCAGTCCCCACCAGCCACGGCAAAACCTTGGGAAAACACTACGTGTTACTGCATAACTCGCCTCTTCAGATACTCTGCCACCGGGCGCTTGGAGATGTTTGGTCTAACACGGACCAGAGATACAATACCAGTTCCACGGAGACTTTACAGGCAATACTGAAAATAATCTAGCTCTTACCCCCAGGGGCTCTCCATCTCCTGCTGCTTGTGTGTCTCACTGTTAGGAGAGCTGTACTCTTCTGTAAGGTGCAGCTTTCAGTATTACTTTTGTCATTTTTTATTATTTTGTGCCATAGTTAGAAAAATAATAAAAGGTTATGTGTGGACTATACAGGTATAGGCACCATGACATAATAAAGTGCATTGTCAGAGTGATATAGATAAACGATGACATGCTGAAATGTAATATATCCTGCGGCAGAAGAAATGTGGTTTTCTGAAAACAATGGAGTGAAAAAATCTCACGTGCAAACAGTATCTATGAATTGAGAATAAAGACAGGATTTTCTTTTTTTAAACTCACACACATTTCCTCATTCTTTCTGATTCTAGAGCTTTACACGCCAGTGCAGCATTTTAGTATGAGAAGGTTTAAAATATGAAATTCATCTGGCACAGGTTTACGGCTTGGAAAGAGGAAGCTAAATGAACTTTTGCCCCCCAAGACACAGGATTCTCACTCTCTTGGTAGCCCCTCTGTTTTGTCTGATTAAGACATGTTCTGATTTCATTAATGCTATTAATGAAACACACTAACGGTGTGGCAACGTAATAGACATCCCAGCCCTTCGGACAAGGTGTTTCTCCTAAGAGACAAGCCTCCGAACACCTCCCTGACCAGACAACAGAACGCAGCTTCCACAAGCCCCCCCCAGACACCGGCACCCGCGGGGAGATGCCGCCAGGCGAGCACGGGGCGGCGCGGTGGGACTGGGGGGGCTGGACCCCCCTGCCGTGGCCAGGCAGAGCTTCAGGGTGATGGGCCTGGGGGCTTCGGGGGCTGCCGGCAGCCTCCTGCTGACGCCCGCAGAGCCGCTGGCCGTGCAGCTTGCGGCAGGGAGGGCTCGAACCACCCTGCTGCTTTGCTTTAATTCCTGCGAGAGCGACAGAAGCTTTCCATCGGGGAAGGATAGCCTGGCAGCTAGAGTAGGGAGCTGGGGCTCTGGATTTACACACCTTCACATACCTTATATACCTTTCTATACCTCCTATACCTTTCCATAGCATTGCTGTGTGATTCTGAGTATAACAGTGACACCCATTTGTGCCTCAATTTTTTGCTCCACACTGGAAATGCACGGCTCAGACACAAGGAGCTCCAGATAGGACAGATAATGTCAGTGATGATATCGCAAGCACTAAAGTATGACCCTAATGAAAAATTTGTATGGCTGATTTCTCAACTAAAGCAGGCTACGGGGATGTTCTGTAATAAAGAGGTAGCTCCTAAGCTGAAAATTAGTCCACACCCTCAGAGAAGATTGCTCTAAGCTACCTTCAAACTGGACACCTATTACTTATGCTTCCACTAGCTTAGAAATCAGTATTTTATTCTACTAAAGGTGGCACAAGCAGGCGTGAAGCAAGTTTTCCCTACGTCCCTCTCCCATAGGGAACCCCACACCGTTTCTCCCCTGCAGCCCCATCCCTCTGTACAACAGCCATTCCCTGCCCACTGCCACCCCACGCTGCCAAGGCATCCCCCTCCTGGCTTGCAACACCCCTTGCTCTTCGGGGTCTGCACACGTATAAACTGAAGCACACCCCTGCTAACAGATCCCTGTCCTGGATGGCCACATCCCTCTTGTTCCAAACCCGACCACGGAACAAGACGCTGCCACTCGGTCCCGCACGCCTCCGTCCCAGACCTGGCTCCTCCTGGCGATTCTATTACATGATGCAGAACTCTGCAGTGATTTTTTTTTCTTTTTGTGCATCGGGACCAGTACAAAGATTCTTTCACCAATTTCCTTTCAGCTAACCTTTAGCCTTCCCATGCAGGCCCCGTGGTAACAGGCTTGGGAATTCTGAGAGGGGCTTTGAGAGCGAAGTGTACGTGTACGCGCACACGGATGTGTGTACCCATGCCTGCACGGCACCCACCGGAGTTCTGCATTCCCAGGGTGTGCCCAGATGTTCTGCTTAGATGCTGAATTCCTTCTCTCTCTTGTCCTCAGCGCTTTTTTTTCTTCACGATATCCTTTCTCAACAGGGTCTCTCAGACTGCAGTATTCCATAAAATCACCCTTGCCAGCCAGCAAAGCAGCTGTATTTCCCAGTGCAGAAGACCCAGAGAAAAGGCTGAATCACGCACTGCAAAGCAGCCCACATGTTCCCATTCATTGTAACTTGGCCGGTGTATTAAAGCACGGTTTGTTTGGGTTTGATCTACATCTCTGTAAGTTCTTCTTCTGAATGAAAATAAAAAAAAAAATGTAGCAAATCAAACAAAAAACTAAGGCTTTCAAAAGCATCTTGGTGCTTGGCTGCCAATGATGTCAGCAGCAAACCAAAGGCTACGAGGATCCCACCTCCATGCCTGGAATCAAAACTCATTTCATGATTTGGCTCTAGCATTCAGGCTTCTGTAAGTGAGGTTTGGGCATTTTGAAAAAGTCTTTTCCAGAGCCAAGACCTAGAAATAAGAAGTAGGCAGTAACACACCCAAATACTGGTCGAGGGCAAAACAAAGTCAAACTAAACCCCCAGTCACAGCCTGTATTCAGAGCATTTTATTATTTAAAAAAGTTACAAAACAAAGCTCATTGATTTATTGTTAACTCTTGCCTTCTACAGAAAGTCGTAAACAAGATTATAACAGAGTAAAATGCTCCTGCGCAAGCATCATCATCAAAAATAAATGTGCTATTTTATGTACACATAAGTTACTGTCAAATATTAACATTAAAACATCTCTGTTTATAAATGGACTGCAACAAAAACGCAGCATTGTTTTAATCTAAATAAATCAGATGCTTCACCTGTGGCATAAAAAAAGTTATCAACCCCATTTCTTCTCTTTCCTTTCCTCTAAGATTGTAAGTCTCATTTGAAATCATCTGGGTTAAGTCTAAAAGCATCTCAGCAGCATCATTCTGTGCGTTGTCCTCAACATGCAACAGTCGTAGGTCAAGGACAGAGAGGTGCCTTGGGAGCAAAGCTGTCATCAGAGCCACCTCCTGTTGTCACCTGCTCTGTCACCCTCAGGACACCACGGACTGACAGGAGCACTCGCTCCTTAGCCTCCACTGGAAACCTTTCCGCTCGCAGCCGGGCTGGCTCTGCTCTTGAGTCCATCTGTGAAATGTAGACGGGCCTGCCTGAAGGCACAGGCTGATTTCCTCACGAGGGTTTAAAAGTGAAAAGCTAGGAATGAGGACTGTCCCGGAGAGCAGAAGCACAGTTCTCCCCTCTCATTAGGAACAAAAGAACATTGTATGATGCCTGAATCCAGGACACACGGATGGTTTAATAATCAACTGGGAATAGCTGGAGGATTGCCAAGCTCAGCAGCGTGGGGTGTAGGTGCTCACAGATCCTGGATCCAGAACGTTTCTGTCCACAACCTTTCCGACAGCACCTGAGCGTTAGGGGAGTCTCAAGTCTCCCACTTCCCTGTGCACACACACAGCCTCAGCTACTCCGTTCCCCTTCCAAAGAGCTGTCCCTCGTGCGTCTAAATCCATTAAGCACCACATCTGGGCAAAGCTCTGGCATTTCCACCTTGCTGGAGAGTGGCTGAAGATGCAGGTCACTGCTGATGTCCATGGCAATAGTCACTCCAGAAGGGTGATTATGAGCAGAATCGTCACCTTTTCCACCTTCTTCTTGCACAACTCGGTAGTTTTCTAGAGTCAAGCTCACGCTGGGGACGGTAGGAGTGTGAGCTACTTTCAACGTCTTCTTTGACCTGAACCTTTGGTAGCAGAAGAGGAGAGACAAGACCAGTGTATCTATAAGCAGCTCAAACATTTCAACCACAGACAACACTGAGGATCCAAACCAGAGACTCCATTGGCTTCCCATGCTGGACAGAAGCAGATTCTCCTGCGGAAAGAATCAAAGGGTTGTGTTTATCAAAGACAGCAGAGCTCTGGGAACATGAACTTGTTGCACATTTCCAGCCAGTCAGTTAGCTGCTGGCCATTTGGGGAGCAATTTGGTGTGACTGTGGTAAAAGGTGAAGTTTTCCAGACCCTTCCTTAAGAAGAATCATCCCATCCCATCCTGGGGGCTGTAAATAACCCTCCAACCTTACACAGCATACCATAACTAATGACAGGGAACCATGCTGTGAGCTGGTGCAGTGCAACTTACTGAGAGTAAAGGTGACTCGTTCACAGACTGGTAGTTCAGCTGCTGGTAGAAGATGGTCACCTTGGCAATGTCCTTCCTGCATTGGAGAAAGGGAGCAGTTAGCAACTGTGGGATGTCCACATGTCATTGCCCTGGCGGAAGGGACGGCTGGCATTCCTGTCTGGATTTTACATGCTGATTGCTAGGCAATAGATTTCACTGCTCACTCAAGCTTTCTTCCTGAGGGTGTTTAATGTGAGCTTGGAAAAAGGTTACAGAAGTGACTGTCTTGCAGTGTCGTGAGGAAAGATGGGACATTGGATGACCCTGCACATTCCTCTCTTGTCCTCCCTTTCCATTCTAACATTTACAAATTCTGCAAGGATGAAGAGTTAGTCCATAGTTTTAAGAGGAGTACCTTCTCGCAGTGACTGACCTGTTGCTGGTAGAGTTATACTTATTCTGATGCTGTAGAGCCTGGCGGATCCAGTCCTGCAGCAGAGTATATGTACGTTATTGGCAATCACGTCTTCTCAGTTTTTGTATGTTTAGTATTTTGTAAATGTGGATTTCATAAGCAACAAAATGACTACTGCGAATAATAAAAAAGGATGTAATTGACTGGTTTATGACACATAGTGATAGCTATCAAGTAGTAACTATATTTGCCAGAATAGCAAGGAAACAGAAGCTGATATTTTCGGTGTGTATAGTATTCTGGTGCTTAAATTCTGCCTTTAATGGCAACCCCACCAAATAATTTCCTCTTTTAAAATGTATTGGTTGTAGTTACATCTACATTGTCACCTCTTTCACAGGAATTAATTACCTGGCCATACAGGCTGCATGCCCGTTTAACATCGGAACATGAGAACTGGCAAGAGGTCACCCACTGACTCACAGAGCTTCCACTTGCAGCCCTGCAGCACCTCACAAACAGTAATGAGTGAGTTGTTACACCACAACACCCACTGGAAGCAGAAAGTCATTAACACCGTTTTGTAGGTGGGAACTAAGGCAGTGAGGTGAATTGCTTAAAGGTCACACGGAAGCTTGGATTAGAACTGGAACTGGATGTATCTCTCTAGCATCTTAGTCCTGCATCTTAACTACAGTGTCATTCCCTTGGGCCCAGGTTTTGGACCAGTTTGCTTTACTTGCGACTTCCATCGCTGAGTTTTCACCCTTAACTTCAATGTCCCAACAGCCACAGTAAATACAGTTACCCCCTCTGCACCCAGCAGCTGTCTGTATGGACTACCTGAGACTTCACTGATGGCCATTTAGCTGTCCCGGCAGACACCTTGTACAGCGATTCCCTGGTAAGATAAAAATGGAGATAATGATCACTATGACTCTTGGCATTTTGAAGTGAATACAAGAAGTTTAATAATACTAACGACTTGCCCAGAGCAGAAGTTCTGGGGGCAGCTCCTGAGAACCTTGGAAAAAGCTTTGTAAGTCAGCTTAGAAAATAAACCCAGCAGTTGCCTGAAAATTCTTCAGGTCAGGAGGAAAACTAGAATGGTTTCAAAATACTGACAACTTTTCTTTGATGCATTCAACCCCAAAATATTTGATATTTTGCTTTAAAATCAGGTCTTTCCATTTTGAAATGGACCTACAACAAAAAAGGTGAACCGAGAAAGGTAATATAGATTGAAAAATGACACAATTTGGTTTGGGCTTAATAAAACATTTCAGTGTGATTAAAACACTTTTCCCTCTCTGCTTTCATGCACACACAGAATTTTTCTTTAATTTGTCTAATGCTGTCCTGTTTTCATTTTCTCAGTATTGGGGTTCAAACACCAAACTGAAACCCCTGGTTCAGAAAATGCCAAAATCCAGTCGGCCAGCCGCTCCATAAATTTTCCACTAAGTTGCCTACATCTCCACTGGTGGAATTTTCCTCTGCAAGCTGGCATTTATTGTGCTCTACTTCTGCGACCTACCGGCAAGGCTTGGGGCACTGGTCAAAACAATTCAGGTGGTGATTTCTGAGCCTGCTGTACAGCTGGTAAAAGCAGTGACCTGGTGAAAGAAACGGGAGGAAGGCGCTCAGACACCTCCTCAGGAAGTGGAAGGCTACCAGATGGAAGGCTACCAAACCCTCTGCCCTCACGTGGCCTTCCCAAGCATACAGAACTGTTTCAGAGAGACCTGGCTTTGCCTCAGTGTCGCTTTGGGATGGTTCCAAGTAGTGCAGGTGCCTTCCCTGGAAGGATCTGTTGAGGACAGGCCATCCAGAAAACCCGAGAAGTTCTTCAAAGCTTCGTCTTACACCAGCATGGCCGCCAATATTGGTAACATGAAAGAGCTTAACGCTATACTAATGCCCTTAATAACGGGATGCTTGATAGCATCAAGATGTTTTCTGCACTAACTTGATACCCATGCAAATGCAGAGAGGTGGCTGCCCTCTGGCTGGATTCAGTGATGCAAGGAAATAGTCTAAGCAGAAAATAGGCGCCGAGTAGTAGGGCAGTGATCTAAGGAGTCCTGTAAGCAGTGACTATTGCAGGACGGTGTCCCCTTCCCACCAGGACAAGCCAGCAGTCGTTTGCCCTTACCCCATGCAGGCTGCTTATTGTAGTCGCAGTATTCGGCACCGGGAGGCAGCGGGTAGTAGTAATAGCCACAGCCACATTTTTGAACCATTATGTGCTGAAAGCAGGAATGCAAACAAGCCTGGAAAATAAAGAAGGCGTAAAAGATTGGATAAGCCGGAAATTCTCAAGTGTCTAAATTTTCAGTCTGCAGCATGCAGCTGCTAGGAGACAACACACGGATTCTGTCGCTGCAAAAAGACACCAGCCATGACTCGAGCATGATGATGCAAAAGGCTTTAACTTTTCATCCCTTTACCTCTGCAAACAGTATTGAACGCAGCGAGACAGAATTTTCCCCAGCTCCCTTTTTCATTATGCCTGGGAACATCTCGGTTAAACAGCCCAAACATCTAGAGCCAGGAGCAACTACTTACACAAATAAAGACCTGATGGCCCAAGAATGTACCACGAGAGCAGACTGGCTGCCTTGACCATCTCACTGCCTGATGTCTCTTGTGTTACCAGAAGGGAAGAGCCCCAGTGTCCGGGACTGAGTATCCCCCACTCAGTAAGACACATTACAAGTTATAACACCCTGTTTGTCAGCTTCTTTTCAGAGAGGCATGGATCTCTCTGTTATCTCCAGCAATGAACCTGCTGATTTGTAAAAGCTCTCTGGAGAGTGAGGTGTGACTTGCTAGCTATTTACCCACTCTGAATAAGCTGGGGCCTCAGTCAGCCACTCTGACAATACCTGCAGGGTGTAGGAGTTGTTGTACAGGAGTTTGACATTCACATCATTGCCATCAGTCGTGCATTTCCCATAATTGCCACCCAGGCGATTCACCTCATCCTGTGGACACAGAAAAGAGGCCCGAGTGATTAGGAGCTTAATTGGACCTAGCCATCACCATATAAACTTAACAGGATGGAGCATCATATAAAAGACAGGAAGTAGTAGTAATACACGAACTGTATCTTGCTAATAAAACATATAAACAGGGCAGAGGCAGGAGGGTGCACGTGGTCAGTCACTGTGCTTCAGCTGACAAGCTGTAACTCATCATGTTGAAATAAATCACTTCCAAGTATTTGTTCTCATCCTAATATACACACACAGCCCCCTGTGTAGCGCTGTAAGAACAAGATGTAAGAGGTGTCAGAGGCTCAGTGTAAAACAAATCTGGCCCCAAACTATCGAGGACCAAAAGGCCACTTGCACATTTGGAATAATTTTGTTTTACCAATGGGAACCTGAGCATAGTGAAGACAGAAAAGGGGCTTAAATATACGTGCACAGTCAAGAAGTGAACATAAGTGTCCCACAAGTCTGTCATATGAGTCAGAGTGTTCAGCTCCTCACAGCTTTCTGCAGCCAGAATGAAAAGAAACAACGCTCTTGGGCAAGTGGCTGACCTGCTGAATGCCTATGGTGGTTGCAATGCCAGGTCTGATGTCAAAGCCTTCATGCTCGAGGAATGGCGTCTGGTTGTGGTTGTGTATCATCACTTTCACTCCTGCTACTGTAGACAGGAGTGGGATGTGATCCTTCTGCTCTGCTCTCAGGATAAGGGAAAGGCCTGTAAACCAAAGAAAAGGGAAGCATAGAACAACTTATTTTGAGCCAAAATAGGAATACCGCTACATCTTGAATTCTCTGTACTGATCAAATTGCTGTCGTGGCTCACAGGAGAGCCATTCTTTTTCCTTAGAGACCTGGTGCACGGTCAGATAGCGACTGCACGAGGCTGTTCCAAAACCGTAATAATATTCTGCTTGAAAACTAAAGTAATATTCTTCTTGATATAAGTTAGGATATGGCTGATATGGCTATTCTATACACGCGGTTAGTATATAATTTGTGCCACCAGATTAGAAGAGAGGGTTGTATGTCAGCAACTCATGTATAGAAGACATATTTAATCCATAGCCAAATGATATTAACTTTAGCTCTTCCTCCCACCCTTTGCCAAATAACGTACCGTAAGGAATTCCTGGTTTTGTAGCTGTCCAAAAAGGGTCTGTTCCCTTGCTGTTAAAAGTATAGCAGCTTCCAAAGACTGGGTGGTGAAAGTGAACATAGTCACTGAAATCAAGAGAGATTTTGATGGGTTTTAATTATGAGTGTAGCAATACTTTTACTCCTATGTAGGTTGTGTTTTGTGTGTCTGTGTGTGTATGTATGGGAGTGTCTATGGGAAAGAGTTGTTAATTCACTGGAGACAAGGAAAAAAGTCGGGTGCCCAGGGATTCATTGCTCACCTAAGGTTACAGCCAGAGTGGCAAACACAGGGGTCACATTCAGAGCTCTGACTTGTTTTCCTTCCACCGAGTAGACTAAATTTTCCCCTGCTTGTTCCAACAACCAGGCAGGTTGAAGTTCTGTGCTCTAATCAGTATGAGCAACACCATTTCCGTGCTCTAAACAACAGAGGAAATAGATTCTCTCTTTCCTTGTTTTCTTAAAATTATACCACTTATGATCATGCTGACCTTCCCTGGCCAAGTCAGCCTCCACATTCCACCAGTTTACAGGAGTTCTTAAGAGTTGGGTGAAGATACGTACAAAAGTGACGATGTTCACCACCAAGTGCACAGGTGGAGATATATTACATGAGCATCAGAAACACTAAGTGCAGAAGAATGTAAGCGTCAATTGCCTCCAGCAAAGATAAAACAGGCCATTCATAAAATGATCTACAACAAACTTTGTGGACCCTTCTCCTCTTTGCTGAAAGTGCTCAGAGAACCACTTAAATCTGCCTCCTACTTATTCTGTGTCATCGATGAGTGCACTGCTCTTAACTTTGTTCAAGTCATCAGCTGAAAGCACGCAGGCCAGCAAATGGCTCATGTGCCTGAGGCACAGCATTGTCTTGGGTGGTGCATGTCAGCTGGAAGAGCTTCCAACAGCGGAGACCGTAAGCATGCAGGAAAAAGGCGGCACACCTTTGCCTCTGGTGTGTGCAGCAGGCTCACTTTGCCTCTAGGGACAAAAGGATGCAAAAAGACAACCTGACCCTTTTGCTATTAACTGAGTTCTTCTGGCATAACAGTTGAGAACAATCCTTGTGCTCAGGGGCCAAGTGCTACGTCAGAGTCATGAAAGCCTTCTTCCACTTCCCTCCCTGCTTTTCATTGTTACAGCGAAGACAGATCCCACTTTTATCTATTGGATATCTGAGGATTCCTGCTCCTTTCCTCCCATGCAGATCGACATTCACCATTTACCATTCAATGCATCTTTGTACCAGTAAAGGTTTAATTCCTGCTGAATTTCTCTTAGGCTTCTTTGACCCCCTAAGACACTCACTCACAGCCAGAGAGGTAAGCCATGGCAGGACGCTAATTTCCAGGTTCCTAGCCCCCTGCTCTGATCATGAAAGGCTGTTCTTCCTTTCAGTCAGATGTTCAATGAGGGCGAAGCGTTGCAGTGCGCCATGAGGTTCAGTGCCTGCACTGCTGAAGGCGCAGGATCAGTTCAGTCTCCCCAGTCTTTCAGCTCTGCTGAAATCACAATTAGCACCTCGAGAAGTAACATACCTGCGTCTGCAGGGCTCCCCGTCATACTGACAGGAGTAGACCATGCCTTCTATTTGCTCCTCATGATCAGAAATGTTGATTACAACTGGTAGCTGGGACATGATATTCATGTAGTGAAACCTGTACCATTCAAGAATTGCATCCATCCCGGATGAATAGGTCTTGTAGAAGCAATTCCCACCCGTGGCGTTGCACTGGAAGAAAAGCAGAGAGGCAGCCAGTCAGCACAGCCAGGACGTGACAGCCTAAGGGCAACAGAGGTCGGGGGTAAAGGCAATACTGGATACAGGGGCTAGGGGAACCTCTGTTTTTCCAGAGAGCAAAGTCTTTGATCATTTTAGTTATCACAGAGTCACTGAATGGAAGGAACCTCTGGAGGTCACCTTGTTACATGCTAAGCACCTTCTCTCCTTGAAGCTGAATATGTTAGGGGTGCTGCTTCATCTGAGGGGGATAAGTGCAGGGGGAAAGAGGCAGGGGAAGAGAGCAGACAGGCAAACTCAAGTACCTTGGGAGAAGAAGGACAGGGCTGATGGAAATTGTCTACAACCCATGAATCATGAACCAAGTCCTAAGACACAGACACTTTCTTTGTTCTTTCTCAGGCTTTAGACAGATGAACACCCACAGATTCTGGTGACAGTGTGCCTGGTGAAGGACTTCAGGATAGGGCAGGATGATAACAATCACACAAAAACTGCTGGCCTTTCAAGCCACATCAATCTCTCTCTCATAGCTTATGCTCTTATCTATGCTAACCCTGTTTTTGAGACGAAGAACCTGAAGCATTTGCATTCTTCTCCAAAGTCACAGATACATATTTATTGTATTCATCCTCTTGATTTGTTATTGCCATCTTTTGTTTTACCTGCAACATTTCTAGTGCCCCCAGTACCACAGCATTTAGACACTGAGGGAACCATCGCTTGTTGTTTCTGTTATTCTAGGCTCACCTGCTAAGCCTAGATGCTTTGTGTATTTTTAGAAAGGGGTACAATGATTTCCATAGCCTGCCACTACCACCCCCTACCGAATTTGTCACTGCCAGAAGGCCTTTACAAGTTTACAAGTGGGTGGGCTGTGTAAGATCATTGATGCTGCTGTTGTTTCACTTCCCAAGAATCCTAGCAATCAGCACAGACTGTTAGAGGCAGGGATGGACTCTCCAAGCTGTCATTACACAGCACTGAAACTATTTTTTTTCACTCTTTTTTTTTTTTTTTTTTTTTGAAGGCACCTTGTGAGATCTTTGTCAGGGCTCTGAGTGCCCTGTTATGCCTTAACGGCCCTGAGCAGCCTCACCTGGGCTCTGCCCATGGGCCCAGGAGCTCATTTAAGCCCAGCCCAGGGCCACCAGCCCCTCTTTGTGCTGTGCTGTAGGGATGCTGTGTTCCAGCCAGGCTGCTGCTGTGCTCCTGCCTCACCGCGGACCCTGCTGATCCAGTGGGCTAGCTGGTCCTAAACCTGCCTCATCACCATGGGCTTGTCTGATGAGATGGACTTCTGGCTGGACCCGACTGCCATCCGTGAGCTTTCCCTGCTTGCTTGCTTGCTTGGGTACTGTGGGATGGGTCCCCACCCTGCCCTGCCAGCAGGCTCCTCTGCCCCGTCCCCTGGGGAATAGCTGGTACTCACCACTCCCATCTGTAGCTGGGTTAAAATCCCAAAGACGCGCACTTACCAGCCTGAAGCCCACACTGGAATGCTTCTTCCCTGACCTGTTATTGTGGTCAGGCATTCTCAAGAGTGAGAAGTTTTGGCTTAGCTTGAAGCTAGATCTGCTGAGATTGCCTATGCTTGACAAGTCTTTTACGTGGATGTTTTTCTCGTTCACGTGGAATAAGCTGGCTGATATGTTGATGCCATATAAAAAAGCAATTGATTCCTCTGCCATGTGATCCAATTGAACCAAATGTTCACTAACCAGTTCAAATCTGCAAGGAACAGAAATATTAGTTATTTGCTAATATCCATTTTCCATTAGACCAACTTTCTATTAGACCAAAGCACTTTATGTACCCTCACAGCATCTATGGAAAGGCTGCTCTCCTGGTCTCTGCAGACCTTGATGTCTGTGTGAGAAAAGCCAGCAGTCACGGTGCTTATGCTTAGCATACCTAACTTCAATACATTTATTTATTAGGAGCTCCAGTAGCTGAATTTCCAGTTGCTGGATTCTCCACTGAAAACCTCAGAACCTGTAGCTGTGCAGCATCAGCTGCATGATCTGGCCTTTCTGTCAGCCAGTTAAATAATTATTCTAAGAAAATTACATAATTCCTTTAGTATGTAATTTGAAACTTCTTGATAATTTGTTACTACTGTGTGAGCCTTGTTTGACAAGCAGAGCCACACAGACTTCAACAGACGTTATACTGTTTCCTTAAAGCCATTCTGTGATACGAGAAACCAAGCAGAATGAGCTCTAGCATGCATGATTCCAGAAATCCATAGTTTAGTAAGGAACAAAACCACAGAGTAGCCATGTTTTTCAGGGAAAGACTTCTTATCAGAGCACAAAATCAGTTAGCAGCTTCAACCAAGTCACAAGGTAGAGTTCCCTCTATCCTGACTCAGTGCGTGAAATAAATTGTACATGCTGTTGCACAATTCCCAACAAGATTTTTATCTTAAAACCAGTTTGGAAATAACAATAGTCCCTTTCCACCTCTGTGAGGCAGAGAGACCTCCCTCCACTGGCCTCCCTCTACTTTCAGCCTTCTCAGGGCTGCAGCCATAAGGATGCTGACACTCCCCGAACCCTTGTGACCGTAAAGATACGGCTGCAGCCAAGGGGAGAGCACAGGTTACCTGTATGGGTCCAGATTGCAGATGGTAATTGCCGGAAACATCTTGTGCTCGGAATGCATTGACATGGTCAGGACAACAGGGTAGGCCCAGTACTGGCTGAACATCAGTGCAAATTGCCAGTATAACATGCCGAAGCTGGCAAGTAAAAGTAGAGTCCAAAAAGCTGTTTTCATCCTATTGCTGCCCGAGCATACGAGGCGGATAGTGCCATGGATCGTTGTGTTCTTACAGAAGAATTCAAACATATCCTTGAAGGAATCGTAAAACTCAATCAAGCCTTCTTTCTTCTCCTCTTCTCTTGCCGCTTCCTGCTCCATCCTTTAAGTCTGTTTCTGTTCAATAAAAAAGGAAAAATATATCTTATTAGCTTGTTAGAAAGACCGCAGCCAACCTATGGGCTCTTTCAAACAGGGCACCAATGAGTTTGTTATGAGCAAAAGCTGAAAATAACTGTGAGGTGAGACTCATCCGTCTTTCCAGGATTTGGACACCAGGAAGTAGCCAAGAGGTCAAATGTTCTGCGTAGTGCTGCCCAAGTAACTTGAGGCATGCTGCCGCACTTCCACCATGACTTCTCTGCTAGCATGGCCATGCAAAGCTGGAGTGACTAATGCACCAGCTGCTGAGCAGTCTGCAGCCAAAGGGGTGTGTAGCGTTCTTTCGAAGAACACCAAGGACCAGCATTTAATTTTGAAACGTTGTCGTTGTGCATTAATACAGATCTGTAACTAATTTCTTGTTACGAGTATATTGCTTGTGAAACATGCTGGGTTACAGGAATGAAACAAGGCTGTCTCAGAACTAGCAATGTGGCTTCATCCTTACATCAAGGAATTGGGATAAATCCGATTTTCAAGGGAATGAAAGGGACAAATTAGGATCTGGTTTTAATTTTTGTTGTGTGATCTCCCATTCTGCAGAATGGAGGTAAACAGGATTAATTTCTGCCATCCCTGAAATCGAGCCGCTTCCAAGATGAAATACAGTAGGTATTGCACGGTTCAGATGAGCAGAATCAGGTATTCAGGAAAGAAAGAGGTGAAAAACACCGCCTCAGCTGAAACCACAGAGGGGATTACACAAATTAGAATGTGGGTAAAGCATTGCAGATACTACTTAAAATAAAATGCTCTTGGATTGTTCCTGAAGACCACAGAAATATTGATTACTGCTATTAACAGAAATTTTGCCACCTGTCTCTTACATAAATAATTTCTTCCAGGAATTTAAAAATCTTTTATTTCTCTCCATTTTAGAGACACGAAAATGAAGCATAGAAACTGAATATCACCCAAGAAGAGTGGTACAACTGGAAACTGAAATCCATCTCTCCCTTGTCACAGTAAGTCAAACACCTACTACGCTACTCTAGATAATTTCAGACTTTATACTGATGAGACTGTGAATTTATTATTTATGCTCATATGTTTTAGCCAGCACAGGCTGAGGACATCTTTCTTAGTTTAGTAGCAGCTGGGGACATTGGACTAATGTTGACATACTTCCACTTATTGAACGTGACATCAAGTCCTGTAATGTGTGAGTTTCCAACATTACAGCACTCTGAATCACCCCACCTATTATGCTATTAAGAGAAGTTTACTGAGTGCAACAGTTTGGTCCAACCTTAACTCCAAATAAAAATCTTATAAACGCAGCAACAGGGTTTGAAGACAAGACAAGGGGCGCAGAAATAACTAAAGAGTTGTTGCAAGTGGGCTATGGGATAACGAAATGAAAGCTCAGGCTGTTTGCTGAGTTACGAGCCTTGAAGTGTTTGGTGGTGGCTCAGTCTGAGGTGCTGGGGAGGCTGTCACAGCTCAGCTGATACGCATCGGTGCCCTGACCTGCAATGCCTTCATCCTCAGCTAGACCTGATTTTAAAACATGGCTTTATTTCAAAGTGTAGGAATATTGTTCAACAATAATACAAATTTTTATATATTAAATTATATATTTATATATATCAATATAGTATTAAATATATTAAATATATATTATAAAAAATTAACTCAAAGGCATATGTACCTCCTTTATGCTTTTATAATTAAACATGACAAATGGTTTTTCAAATTTCTTAGATACAGATGCCATTGAACAAGTACAGGAAGCCCAAGCCAAGTGAACTATTAAATAAAGGGCACGAACAATTAAAAGAAAACATGTGTGATAAAAAATTGAAGCAGGAAATACTATTAAATAAAGGGCACGAACAATTAAAAGAAAACGTGTGATAAAAAATTGAAGCAGGAAATAAGTGATTCCACTTTTGCTACAAGGAAACACTGTTTTCCTGCAGTGCATATACAGTTAAGCTGTTACTCCCACACAGACTTCACAGAGCCACGGTACTCTGAGCTAGTGGTTACAAATTTTACCAGCCAGCCTTCCAGCCGAAGGCTTATATCCCAATGCTTCTTCAGTCAAAAAGAATGATCTGTGGCAAACTCCAGAAACAAACACGTGGTAGTCTTGCTACCCCCTATTGTTATACATTTTCAGATTAAACTCTGATGCTAAATTATATGTTCAACCTTTATCTTAGTCAGTTCTTCCTTTCTCATTTTATTTAGATAATAAATGCAAATAAGCCCACAGTGCATGTTAAGAAATATATTGAACGAGTCCTTAAATATTTATGGTATTTTAAGGTAGAAAATAAAATTGTGTGAGACCAAACCAGGAAAATTTAATTAGTTAGTGTTGTATTAATCTCACTAGTCAGCCTTGCCCTTATGAGAAAAAGTAGAATAAAAGATAATAGTTACCAAAAGTGAATGCTAAATCAAATCTATCAAACACACCCTTTTATGCACAATTTTGAACCTAAAAACCCACCCGTAAACATTCAAACCATGGCTTTCAGCGAATCCACAGTTTTCAGACATCCTGACTGGGCTTTTAAGGTTATGGCTAGTTAGTTCATACCATTTGAAATCTGCATTCTTAAAATAACTAGAATGAAAAAGCATATGATAATGCAAAAAAACCCCAGAGGGAATCTTTCAAAACACACGTGTACAGGCAACAGAATGTCATCCCCACTGGTTTCCCAGATCAGCCTACCACTAATTTATTTAACATAGCAATTGCAGCTGGGGACTTAACAAAAACACGTAACAGCAACGGTGACCAGTTGCCTGTCTTGTCTGTGGTAAGAGCCTGGAGAGAGGCTGCAGGTTATAAGAAAGTCAGTGGAAGTTACACAGCAGTGGTAAACAAGTGTATGTTCCTGTATCCTCACAGCAGCTCAATGCTCAACACACACAAATGTCACGTAGTCAAATATTTAAGCATGTGTATAGGAATCTATGTCTACATATCACTCATACATATACACAGAAATACACAGTAAAATAACTAAGACCAACTGGCAAAAGACCCCACTGTACCTTGGCAGAAACGCTGAGTGTTTGGAGGAGCCACTAAACTCAGCCTTCGGCTTTATCCTGAACAGAAGACAAGTCCTGGTCCCAAGCTTTCAGGTTTCCTTTTCTAACTGAAGATGCATTGGGAGCTGTCCAGCCTATATGGATCAAATTGATGACATCAAAAGGGGCAGGACTTAAGAAACAGATCATGGAAATTATTCAAAGCATGATCCAGGGAATAATAGGAACTGAATGAACTGGACAAACAAGTTAACGTTAAGGTTATGCTTGAGTTAAAGTTGGTTTGAGTGGTGGTGGGTGGGTTTGTGGGTTTATGGGTTTTTTTCTCAATGGCTAGAATAGCCTTTCAGCCATAATTTCTACAAATACCTAGGGAATCACCATGGATCCTGTAAGGTTCTTTCCACTCTGAACTTTCCCATCCAGGAAGTAGCTTTCTGCCTTCTTTTCATGGTTTCCGGAGGCTTGCATGATCACTAGTAATTGAAGCCATTAAGTCGTCCACAGGTGTGCTTGAGGAATTACATACCTCAGTGTAATCTGAAGTGATCAGCTACCCAGTCTAAGGCACACGTGGCAGTGGATTCCTTCCTGCTTTTCCAAGAATATTGCTTATCTGTGGTGGGCTATCCCATACCCATTAAGAATTCAACTCTCGAATCGAGACATTTGAATAGACTAAATCACGATACTCAATTTAAATCAGAACACCCTGGTTTTGTAATACTGTTTAGTCAAGACTTGCAAAAGTCTGCATAAGTAATGCAGAAGTAGATTCAGAATTCTGGGGCTGCTAAAACACAAGCACATCAGATTGCTCGCATAATTAGTACCGCCATCTGCCCAGATGGAAAAGAGCTCTGCCACGGTTTTGCAAGAAGCTTGTTATATGAAAATATTAATACTCTGGATATGGAGAATTTTTAGAGCTCCAGATCAGACCAGCAGAGCTCCTGCCTGCCTTTTCAGATTGGCTGGAACCGGATTTTCTATTACATTTGAAGTTGCGAAATACTGTAATTTGTAAAGACAATTGAAATTTCTTGTGAAATTGAATTTAAAAAAAAAAAGGGAGAAAGGACAAAAGTCAGGGTAAACATACTCTTCTGCTTTTGACTGATTTCAATCCTGTTTACATTTCTAACAACTGCTTTGTGCTGGATTTTGCTTTAGAAAAACAAAACATGCAGAACGTTCATCTCAAATTTTAGAACGATTATTCTAAAAGATGCAAATCCTATCAGACAGCTGCTATTGATGTGTTTTACCCCTCTTTGCCTTTCATGTTAAATGTCATAGAAAATATTTGGAAAATGTTTTTGATTTTAAAAAAGCCAGTATTTTGGGGTGTAAAAATTAAACTTTTGTTTAAAAAAAATCCAATTGGCTCTTGAATGAACAGCTACAGCAGAGTCACTTGCCACTGATGAAGAGGTAAATAGTTAAATTCTCACTAAAAAAAAATCAGAACGCTGAAAACCTAATTCTGTCACGTCCATTCATCTGTCCCCCACCCTTCATTCTCTCTTCATTTTATATTGTGCAATAGAAAATGGCAACAATAAATCCTTGACAATGAAATTATTGCACAATGAACATGCACAAGACAAATTCTGTTGCTTCATTATGGCTGCAGGCCTCAGTGTAGAGATCCTCTGGCAACACATCAGAACAATACCTTCCGAGCCAGCCATGAATTTTTCCTGCAGGAAATGGGGAAGAACTGGATATGCAGACGACGCTGTCCCTCAAGCAAGATACCATTTCTGTCTGCACTTGCTCATTTGTCATCCTGTATCCTGAACTGGAAGGAGAGGGGAAGAAAACTCTTTTGCTGGTTAAAAAGTAAGTTGGTGTTTCTTTCCAAATACAGAAACAGATTATGGAGATAACATTCATGTGAAAGTCCTTTAAGGTTGCAAAAAGGCTACGCTCTAATTATTTTCAGTGGGGCAGAAAATATTTATTAGTGTTTGTAGTACTGTAATGGTGGGAAGGAGTAAGTATATTGCATGCCCCATATAGCAGCAGCAAATGTCAGTGGTTGAATACACCCTCTGGACGTGTTGCACTTTTCTCCCACACTGCACGTTTTCAAACTCCTTTCCCTGAATTGCAGTTTGTTCCCCAGTGAGATTAATGGAATCACATCCCATTTACTTGAGGAAGATGGTACAGGTAAACAAAGTAAAGGAATTTTGTCCTTTTCCTTTTAAGCTTTTACCTTGCTGTCACATATTACAGGTACTGTCCAAACTCCAATCTTGACCCTTGGCTCTACACTAGCCTTGATTATTGTGCAGACTCAGCATGGGTGATAAAAGCTTAGTGATGATCTCTAGCTAGTCCCTCTTGCTGTGACCAGCTAGTTCTCTAGAGCTCAAATATTAGTGTTTTGTCCAGTAGCATGTTAAATGTCCAAAACAAGAGGTGCCACAGTGTCTGGACTTCTTGTGAGAACACTGAATTGCAGTGAGGCAAGTCTGACCGGGCAGCTAAAAGTGTTTTTCTTCATCTTGTAAATCACACTCTTCTTGGCTTACACAGGAACAAGAGAGGACACTTTAGCTACTCATTCACAAAGACTTTCCCAGTTGGTTGAAAATTGCTGCCTTGAGAGGCCTAAAACAAATCAGCAAACTGAAATGACACATCAACCCCCCCCCACTTGCAGCAGCTTTCCCTGCTGCCACACCACACTGAACTTCACTGTAATTTGCTGTCCACTAACCACACAAACTGTCTTTCAGTTATTAACTTTCTCCCTCGTTGCATTTGTTTCCTATTATCGTGCGCTCTCACGCTGAAGTGTTTCATTCCTTTCCTAAACTCGCCTGCGTCTTCTGGAGATTCCCCACGTTTTTTCTCTACACTGTTCTTCGGCTGAGAAGAGCAGCCTTTGGCATCCACGTCCTTCTGCACTGAAAGGGATGCGGAGCAGATCCTGTACCCTCCTGCATTCAGCAGGCTTTGCCGATCTACAGTTTAATCCTGATTTTTAGCAAATCTTGCTTTACTCACGTCACTTCTGCCTGCATGGATGGCGTTTATTCTCCCGGAATGCCCCAGGCTTCTCTGTCAAACCATCTTCCCACATTTTCTCTCATTACACAGGGCACAGCATACCAACCCAGTCTTCCTCTCCGAGATCAGCATGTCTTGCCTTCTTTGGTTGTGTGGAAACACCCTCACAGTGCTTTCTTCATGGCCACTGGATGAGCCAGTCTATTCCTCCTCCCACTCAAAGGCAGACAAACTTCTGTGGGCAACTATAGAAAAAGGAAACTCCCCGTGTTTCCTCTTTCCATGTGTTGGTTGGCTGTGCTGTGCGTGGACTTGAACTGGCACGCATCTGGCTCTGTCTCCTGTATTTTTTTTTTTTCTCAGTTCTTACTAGACCAGAACCACCTTGTCATCTTTTCAAAGCAGAACACAAATTTGTTTCTCTGCTGTCCTACTGGAGAAAGGAGAAGTACTCAGAGGTATTATGGAAGTGCTGACAGCTTGTTCAGTCCTATGCAAAAGGCAGAACAAAGGCAGTCCCTGCCCGGGAGAGCTTCCAAACATTGCTTAATGTCTCCTTTTGATCCTGCCCCAAATGTTCCTGAACTGACTCTGATTTTCAGGTGTTTTCCACCTCTCCTGGAATCTGTGTTGAAGCTCTGTTCACCAAAATTTCCTCTGGGAATGCCAACATTCATTGCTTTGATTATGTGATGCTTTGAGCCATGGTTGCGGGGATCTTTATCTTGAAACCACAGTGAGGTATGCCTGCAGAAATAGGATAGCATTGGTGTACCTCAGCGTCCCTTGTGCACTGGTTTGCATCTAGCCAAGGCAGCTGCAAATGCTGCAAAGGCTGCCAAACCTGCTCAAGGAAGCTGGTAAACACTCCTTAACTTGCGCTGAGCTCCCTAGCGCTCTGGTGTTATCACCAGCAGTGCCCGAGTTAGCAAGGTTACTAAAGCTAGCTGGCACATCCTTACAAAAACTCAGAAATCACAGCAATGAGGACATACATATTCTGCTAGTCACCAGCCATTTAAATATTCCTTAATTACACCCCTTGTTATGAAGAGGCCCCACGTAACCCCTGCTTTTCATTAAGCCTCCACCAGAGGCGCATAGGGTTAAAAATGCAGCCTCAGTAGCAAAATCCTGCTTACTTCCAGTATGACCAAGCATTCATTTCCACTCACTCACCTTTCTGAGTAAGATGTCTGTAGCTGCTCCTGTCATCCCTCTGGGATAACACCTGCTTTTTTGTTTCTCTTCCTGTTCTCTGGTCTTGTTTCTTTAGTCACAGGCCTTCATAGATGCTGTTCCACCTGTTCAGACCTGTTAAACCCTCAGCCAATTTCAAAGATTCACAGGCTGGTGAAATCCTGCTTGCCAGTGGATTTTTTTTTTTTTTATCCTACTCCAGCTCAGACGCAGTATCTGTAGGAATGCTGATGCAATCAGGACTGGCAGAGGTTGGAGAACATCAGTAAAAGCTTCTTGTTGTGTGGACACACAAGACGCAACCATCCTGGAATCACAGATACCATAATTCCATCATAAATGAAGCCCAAATCTCCCCATGCTGTTGTCCAAGCTCCTGGAGAAAGTGGTAGATAGTACTTTTGGCTCCTGTCTTCTGGCAATAGGCAAGCGGATCTCCCCTGGTGATCCCTACTCCTCTTGGTACCCAGGAGAGAAACTGCAGCGCAATGCTTGATAGCAATTCACTGGGGTTAATCAATCCAATAACTTCAGGCTTTCCTATTGGGAACTAGAACAGATGTCAACAAGAGGAAGAGGTACTACAGTATGGCACCTGGGAAGGAGAGGAATGAAGAAACTGGGAACAAACTGCGCAAGGGCAAAACAGTCATTAGCGAATCAGTAACTGAAACTAGCTATTACATAAATGGCTGTGTCAGCTGTCATACCTCTTTAGATGGATGCTTTTTGGGGTAAATTCAGGTGCAATCCTATATTTTCCATCAGCAACCTCTGAAGGATTCCTTCACCTTCTCATCAAACAGCTCTATCCATGCCTGAGTTGGTAACTGAAAAGTCATAGCCCTGATGCCCCAATGGCAAACATACAAACAGCTCCATACAGGCTACCAGTGCTGAAAACTTTAGAAAGCATAGTAATAATCCTCTGAACGCAGACAAACCCTCAGGGAAGCATTGTGGCTGAAGAGAAGACCTGGCTTTAAAAAAGGATACTTTTGTAACCTTTAAATGATGCCAAAGGCGATCCAAGATGCTAAGTTGGTGTAAGGATTGCACAGATGACTTATTTTTGTTTCATTCAAACTTGAGGAAGATTATCTGGGAGACCCATGAATGCCCCTGTGCTCTGGGTCTGCTTGCTGTGATGTTTGGGATGTGCTTATTCACAACGAAAGCACTGTACTTAGCCAGTAAGCCCTAAGATTTGCTATTAATCACTTGTTTTTCATTTTTTTCATGCCCAGGAAAGCTTTACTAGCCAATCAAAGAGTAGAAAAGCTGAGCCATGTGACTACCACGACCCGTACCTCATCATGAGTAATGTGGAGTGATCAGTCCACCTGAATAGCACAAATATTCCTGGTCTGACCTGTCTGTTCAGCACTAACAGAAACCCTCCACAGAAGTCCCCAAGCAATCTCCAAAAGTTAGATCAGGAATGGTTTGTAAACAAAAGGAGCCAAACTGGCCTAGTGATGTTTTCTCACTGAATTTACTCATCAGCACCGTATAAAACCCAAATAAAGGCAGAAGTCTCTAAACTTTTCACAACCATTTGTTCAAAGTCTATGTCCTGTTTGCTGGAGGGTCCCTGCTTGCCAGCAGATTTTGTCCAGTCTCTAATACATTTAAAAAAAAAAAAAAACAAACACAAAAAAACCCAAAAACCCCAACCAAAATGAAAAACAAATGCAACAAGAAGATAATCCAATTTTCCTGATCCACCAGAACCACAAAAGCAATGGCAATAAATTCAAAACTCCATGCACAGAGAAGGGTAGAGTCTGCCACAACATGGGCAAAGAAATACCAACTTGGGAGCCTTAAACTCTTGAACTTTTCTCTTCTCTTGCTGTGCAATCTTGGACAAATCTTTCTGCCTCTCTCTGTTGCTTCATCACTGAAACAGACATAATGACACTTTGCAGCACTGTTGAGAGGGTTAATTGGTGTTTGTATAAAGCTTTGGTGATGTAAGCTGCCATGTAAGCATGATGATGACTATTGCTTTGATACTGCTTGTTAATTGCAACAGGATTGTAGTCATGCTACAGTATTTAAAAATATGTTTTTAAGAGATATTCCTAGATCTCATCTGATATTTTAAGATGACCAGTGCTTATTCCCGTATTAGGAAAACAGGTGACAGAATTCTTTGTGCATTTAACAGTCCTGCAGATACTTTCCCCCAATATGCAAGGCGTGCTGCCTACATCAGATCCCATGTATTTTGGCCTTTAGCTTTCAGTCTCATCAAATGAGCTCCTTGCAATGCCCATTGCTTAACATAACAGACTTTCTTCTCACTTCACCAGCATGAAAGGATAAGATCTTGAGATTATTTTCACTTCTAGACCTATTTGTCATAAGGAGGTCTATAGATCAAGAACACATGTAATTTGCATTTGCCATGCAGGCCATGTAATACGCCTCCAGAAGTGAATATTCAGCATGAGGGCTTATATCCTTTACCTGATCTTTTTTCTGAAATTCTCTCTCCAGCTTGAGAGAATGCATTCACTTGTCACACAAGGACTGACAGGCCTACAATGCAAGTAAGGCATTTTGTATTACTTAATTTTGAAAAGTGTCTTAACATAAAAGACCCTGTTTTCCCTCATTATCCCTGGCATCTTTGCCTGGAGCATTCCAGCAGGTCTTGGCAGCAAACATCAACTTCATATTCTATTCCATTAAAAATCCGACCATTGACTTTGACTTGATAGATCAGCAGCAATTACCTATGAAGCTGCATCCAAGACACTCCCTGTGCCACTGCAGCTAGGTTAGTCCTTTGTCAAAGAATACTGTGTACTACAGACTAAACATAATAGTGGAGCTACAAAAAGGGTAAGAGTGTGGGTTTTTGCTGTTGGGATGGGCAAAAGCAGATTACCTTTGATCTGCCACAGACTTCAGAATATGTCCTGAGCAGCCCTCAGGGGAAGACTCTCCAGGACACACTGCCATGAGTACTCAGTGTAAACTGTGAGATGGAACACCATTCTGTTATTCTGGATGCCACAGGAAATCATGCTGCCTTGCTCTTATTTCTGATAATCTGTCTGGCATATATTTCTTATTAAATTGCCCAGAGACTATGCTGGCAGACATAAATTTGAAGCATTATTTGTACCAATAGTTCCAAAAGGCTTCCCCTTTCCTCTTCAAAGGTGTGTCTTCCTGTAAGGCTGCAGCATCTCCAGAAGTTTGCATCAGTAAGTGAATTGTTTACCTATACCTGGACCGATCAGAATCTGGCTATAGAAGACTGCATGTGCTTCTACACCCTGTCTGCTCCAACCATTCTGGTGGCATTCAGTGCATGCCCGTTTCTCTTCATGGACACCAAGGAAAAAACAGATCGGAAGGCAGAGTGGGAGAGCAAGGATTTACAGCTCAGGCTAAGTTTAGCAGGCGCTCTCTTGCTTAGTAAGCTCTTTAAAGGAAACATGTTATCATTGAAAGGTTCAAATCCTCCTGTCAGCACTGGAGACAATTCCTCTCGGTCGAGGCAGAGGCATATTTGTCAAAGGAATTTAGCAAAGCAGCCCGTTCAATGAGGCTCATTTTGTGTCTAACCACCAGAAAACAAACCACTAGTCAGCTCAGCCAGGATCTTCCTGTAGGACTAAATATTTCAAGCAAGTAAGAAAAAACATTTTGTCAGAAAAACTTGCCATGAAATTGCAAATGCTCTCCATGAAGAATGATTATTTATAGAGATCTGTGTAGCGATTGCCTGGCTTTAAAGGAAGTTCAGCAGTAATGAAACCACAGCCGTTATAATGGCTTTTGAAGGCATACAACCATCTTGCAAGATAATAGCTTAATAACGTTCTAATACTAGGCATGCTGCACTTTGGATACAAAGAGCAATGTAATCATACAAATGTCAAATACTAAAGAAGAGGATGTGGAAGCAGTGAAAGTGATGAACAATAAGGAGAAACTGGCATGTCATACTCTTTGTCTTTGCATCTTAAGGTGATGTCATTAGAAGGTCACTGATGGCTGTGTACCAATTATCGTTTGGGAAATACCGAGAGGTAAATGGGAACTGGATCCTGGTGATGGAGCTCCTTACCTAGTACTGGTGGAATAAATAAGGAAGAGGACTGACCTTTCCTCTTTCTGACTCAGAAACATGTCAGAATTATTTTTTAAGTAATACTATCTCCTTGTCAATCATCATAAAGGAGGTCACACCCGTTCTTAGCCAGGCAGGGGAGGAAATCAAAGGGAAAAAAGCTCTGGTTTCACCAAGTTTATCGGGGATTTATCAGTGCTTAGGCTAAATTGCCTGTCATTTTATTTGGGTCACTGAAGGCTGTCTGATTGCCTGCTGTCTCTCCAATTCAGACAGTAGAAAATGAAATAAGTCACAAAAAGTATGATAAATGGAAATGTTAATCTGGCCTATAAATGAACAACATTAATCATTATCATAACAGCAGTGATTATGGAAAACAAAGATTATGATTCATGTTTGACACTTGCTGATGTGGAACCTTTAGTCCAGAGAGCTCAAAATAGATGCCACTCACCAAATCATTAAGCATGCATGCTTCCAGTAAAGCTAGATAAATAATATTATCCTTTCTTTACACAAGAAGAAAAATGGAGCTTCAACACAATTGAATGATTTCCTCATGATCAACAATGAATCAGTGAGATTCAGGAACCATCACAGCCCTTCTCTGGAACTCAAGATAATCAGTCATGTTGAAGCTACTTGTGAACAAGTTACCAGTTCCCATTAAAAAAAAAAAAAAAAAAAAAAAGGTCAAGGATCGGTTTCCTACAGAATCAAAGGGTTTAGGCAATTCTACAAAATAATATAGTTCTGCTAGATAATAATATACTATACTTCTGGAATACTATGAAACAAACATGCACTATAGTGACAAAACATTCACTGAAGGAAAGTTACTCAGTGAAAGCCAGTATGGTAGTTAAAGCAATAAAACCCCTCAGAAGGACAAAGAACCAAAAATAAGAAAAACAAATAAACACACAGCACCTCTAAACTGTCTTTTGGCCAAAGATTAAAAAAGAGCCACTTTATGAGAAAACCAAAACAAAAACTCCTACATTGTTTACTCCATTAATGAAATGGAACTACTTTTAGATTGGAAAGCAGCAAGATGTTTTAATGCAAATGACACTGCCCATCGTTTAGACCTGGAAGTGATGCCTCTCATATACACTTGAAATTGGAAGGGAATTCAGGAAGGCAGGATATAATTACTTGAACTAAATCTGGCCAAGACATTAGCATTAATGCCTTGTATTCTTATAAAAAGATCTATGAAGGATTATTGGTCAAGGATACCTCTTGGTTTAAATGCAAGCTCAGGCAGTGGAACACATGTGATCAGTTAGTGCTTTATTACAAACAGGGCCCTGGGATAGTGATCTGGTTTCTCAGTGTCACCATTCTCATCCGCACACAGGTAGTTACAATTGCAACACATTCAGGTATCAGTGATGGAGATTCACTATAGATTGAACAGCAAAAATATCCTTCTGCCTCTAATAAGGTTCAGAATTCCAAATTCCTTTTGCTGAAAGCCCCTCCCAAAAAAGAAAAAAAACCAACCCAAAAATAATTTTTGCATTTCCCCAAAATGAAGAAATACACTTAAAAAAATGCAGGAGTAAATACAGTTCAGCAGTATTTATTAATGTTTAAACACAGTACAAAACCAAAATCCTAACTAAGGCCTTTCAGATAAGTGTCTGGAACACAAATTTTGCCTAGCATAAATGAAAAATGGCTTCACCAGCATCACTGAGCACCTTGCAACTCTGCTTTATCTTTGGCTAGCACTGACAATAGCCATGCTAATAAATGGTGCTCCCTGGCTCAGTAAGAGAAGATGTGTCTGTGGCTTCCCAAGCTACACCACCTGTTACTCATGGGATGCATTTTTCAAGGTGATTGTCCAGCTGCTACTTCTTCCTTAACAACAGCCTAAAGATTCATTATTTCCTTTCCCATGGGTTCGCAAAGGTTCAGCCCCATGCCTGACTTCTTCCAGCCCGCTCAGATCAAGGCTGCCACAGTCCCCTTGGTTCACCCACATCTCTCCTACTTGGGTGTAACCCAAGCCTCCTTCTTTACTGATCCCTGTGGCTTTTGATTGCTCTGAATCCTGGCTGTATCTTTGCTAATGGAGCAAGCTGCTAGGCAGATTTGCCCAGCACCTTCAGTTCCCTGAGGCCACCTGTCCTAGGAGGCAGTCAGGCAGGAGAGACCACTCCTGCATTTATTCACCTGGCAATGATTTCTTTGATGCATCTTGTGCTTGTGACAGTAAACTCTTCACAGTTAGCAAATTCTGCCTTTTTACATCCAAAATATTTACATAGTGCCAGTTAGCCATGGCTTTAGACAGCAAACAAAAATGAATAGATCAGTCGTGTCACTACAATACATATCAGGGAACACATTATATGGACATGTAAAGAAAGACAGTGCATTATAACTGACTGATCTTCCAATTCCAGAGGCTGTAGAGACTGAAAAACTAGTAAAGGGCCTAGGGGCTGGTTCTCTCTATTCAGGGCAGAAGTAAAGATTCCTGTTTTTTTCAGCGTTTAAGCTGAGAGACCTGTCTTGGTTATCTGAAGCAGCAACGGGTTCAATGGTCAATATACCTATGAGAAGATCCTCTCCTGATCCCACTGTAACATGGCTGTTGGTAATAGGACTTGGGGAAACTGCTTTTCCAAGGATATATCAAATGTCTTTCTGGGATACCAGAACTTTCCATTTTATCAGCATCCCCACTTCTGAGCAGCCTTGAGGCATGGCTCTTCTTCCAACCATTCTCTGTCTTTCTGTGGACAATCTAAACAGAGACGCTCAGCAGCCACAGCATTGCCACATTTACTGGACAAGATTACATTTGAGTACATGTGAACGGTAATTAACCCTCACTACATTCCTCGGGGTCCATTTTCTTTCTCAAATTATTTCTTCATCCACCAAGGTCAGCCTCAAAACACTCATTTGACTGCATGCATGGAGCATGCAGTCAAATTCAGATTCCTGTTATTTGTATCGTCCTGAATATTTGCAATGCTTTTCTTACAATTACAATTAAAGGAAAAATTTCTGCAGTGCAAAAGTCAAACAGCTACATATTTTTAAAGAATAATACAAAAAGTCTCTGTTCACAAGCACATAAAGATGTTTTCATGTCCTGTAACCACACGTGATCCTGCTGACGGGCCCATATCAAATTAAAAAACAACTCCAACCTTTAAGAAATAGTGAACTGTCTCACTTGTCTCTGTCCTGGAGTTAATCACCTTCCAAGTTAATTTAGCAGTACGTACTTATTTGCTTGGTGCACTTAATGATTTAAGAACATAATTTTGGAACTTCCAGTGACTTCCCAAGCCCAGGTTTAAAATATGCCTTCGAGACATGATAGCAGTACACCAAAGATACTTTACAGAGAGGAACTTCTATAGTGTGATTCATTTGCATGTTGGAAAACAACTGGGAAGAAAGAAACTACTCCGAGAGAGGACTCATTCTATGCTATCATTAGTGTTGAGAACAACATACCAGAGAGATGAATGGAATGTTAATGACAACACACGTATGCATGAAATACTTTGGGGCTGAGGAACATTAGAGAGAATGACAGAGGTATAAATATGAGCTCTGGAATTCCTTCAGCATTCTGGGGCTTTTATTACAGTCTCCAGTTCACGTTTCTCGCATTTGTAGACTTAGATGACTTAGTAGGAATTCCAGTGTCAAACACACAAAAAGACAAACTGGTGTAGCAGAGGAAAAAAAAATTAATTGTCGTCAGGTCAAAGGGTTTAAAACTAGGTATGTATTGTACTGCATGAGTTGCTGTGGGGAATTTATTAGGTGAAATACATACAGGCTAATACAGCATTCTAATAATACCTTGTATTTATACAGTGCTTTACGTATCGGAGTATAATAATAATTTATAATAAAGAGTTCCTTCTGTTGTGCAAAACCTTCAAGCATTTGTAAACTGTGAGCTCAGATTAGATATAAGGATGAGTGAGTGTAAGAGATTAAAACAAAACAGAACAACTATTGCTTCTTTTGCGAAGCAAACCATTATTCCTTAAAGTATTTCATGGCACCAAAACCAAAACAGTTCAAAGAAAAGGACACAGTTTGATAAACTTCACTAACTCAAAAAGTTCTGATGTGGCCAGGTGGGACAGGTGAACACTGTGTGTATGAAGGATCCTCTTATTGTGATTGAAGTCTGCGGTAATCATGGAAAACATTAGACATTTGAAATGAAACTACCATTAAATTAAAATTTTCACACCTCTCAGCAAACAAAATATTTTTGTTTGGTTAGTTTCTCTCTTCATGATTTCAGATTGGATTTTTTTTCCTAAAATCTCTATCATTTTCCTACTTCAGAAAAATATTTCTTGTCCATATTTGAAGCTGAAGTAACAAAAATTGTTACATCTCTCAGTGGGGTTCTGCAAGGCCAAACACCATTTCAGTTTGCTGCACAACTGTAGTTCTCCCTGGGGTCTAATGCAAAGTCACTTTGCATCAGCAACCCTGCCTCAGTGCTTAGGACATAAATGAAAACTACATACTGCCACTAAAAACGAACAGACATGCTCGAGTGAGAGATTCTATGAGGACACGGTATTTCGCAATCCTCAGTTTTTAGAAACAAAGTTAAACTTAAAACGTATAGGTGATTTGAAATTTGGTTTTCCCCCACAGGTACTGACATCACAGCCATTCCCCCCACCCAATTCTTGCTGTCGATTAACCTCCACAAACCGATGGAGTCTGGCCAACAGCCTACACTACTCTGGCAACAGACCGAATTAAGAGCTTAAAAAGTATGTGGGCTACCACTGCCCTCTGTTGGGTACCGGTGCAGAAGTGCTCAGGCAGAGAGGAGAACACCTGGAAGATGTCTGCATCTTTTGGAACAGTAAGAAAAATTCTGGCCTTTATCGCAGTCATGCAGTCCCATCTATGAGTCTGTTTCAAAATCTTTGGGAACTCAGTCATTTTCTTTTCTGCCTTTTCGTTTCACCTGAGGCAATAAAAGAAGATTATTAGCCCAAACAACAGAAGTATGCTTTCCCTTAAACTAATATATATGCTAATAGTTAATGAATACAGTACAGCGGCTATGCTCGACACACCTAGAGTGCTGAGTGCTAACTAAACACAGATGTATCAGTCAGGAGCCAATCTCTTCCTTGTTTTTTTTTAAATTAAATCTTGACTAATCAAACTGCATGAATTCCCTTTCACAAACAGTCTGAATTGCAAATTTCAAAAGCCCTAAAAGAAGAGCATTGGAAGGGAGTAAGCAAAAAATTGCTCTCAACTGGGATACAATTCAGTATATAGGTTATGACTGAAATGCCAAAACATTAAATGTTAACCACAGAGTATTCCTTAGTCTTTTGAAGAGGAATTTTTAATTGGTTGGTGGGGTTTGCATGTGAACAAACACAATAGGAAATGCAAGTATTCAAATTCAATATAGCTGAAACTCAGTGGTGAGCTGGACCCAAAGCAGCGAAGAGATTAGTGTAACCCTGACAGCAAGGGCTGGGGTGAAATCCTTGGAAAAGGACCATCATGACTGACGTCTGCTAAAGCCCACCTTGCACAAAGTGGCATGTTAATATGATTTTAGTGTTCACTTATTCAACGTGCTTATTGTTCCAAGAACGTTAAGGCCAGGTGGAATTTTGTGTTTTACAAAACACTGCAATACCCATGTTGTTAAAATGTTTAATCTTTCAACCGTAGGCATCTCACATAATCCCTTAAGGGAAAGGGCTGTGTGCAATCCTGCAAGACAGCGAGCTAAGGATCTGAGAGTGACTCTGTGTTCACCTCAATGGAGCAAGATTTTGCAGCGTTTTCTTGTAAGATACACCTGGATACACAATCTTACATTAGGAGTGAATAGACACTACATCTCCCCGTCACATTTAGCCTCCCCATTACAAGGGAGTAACTTGCTTTGTTCTTCTTAAACATTACTGAAGCAACAAATGCATGAATATGATACAAGACGATTTGGTGTATGGGCCTGCTGGTGTAATCCTGGAAGAAAAAATATTGCCTGTGTACTGACAAACAATGAGTTTGCATTTATCCATTTGATGGACACTGGGAATTTGCAGAACAGACTGAGGAGACTTGTAGCGAAATAAACACAGACGGCTAATTATTTTTGAGGAAAGAAAAAAAATCGGACAACCCCGCGACCCCTCCCAGATACAGTTTTCTATGAAGTCCTAACAATTGCCTGGCAATGTCGCAGCACACCGGACCTCTAGCTGTTCCTTTGCTGGCGGCTGACTCGGCCCTGGCAGGGCCCACAGGGGCTCCCCCGGCGGCGCG
>JAVJGI010000040.1:107534481-107578688 GCA_035590275.1 Ibycter americanus
GGGGCGAGCCCGGGAGGGGGCTCCGGGGGGGAGGGGGGGCCGGGCCGGCTGCCGCTCTCCTTCCCCGGCCTGCTGGGGCCTATGCCGCCCCGCTGTGGGCTGGCAGCTCCCCGGTTGTCCTCCTGCTCCTTCGGTTCTTGCAGCTGGGAGCAGCGTGTGCCAGTGGCCGGGCGGCTGGGAAGGCCGGCGAGCTGCTCCCTGGCTTCTAGTCAGTTGGATTGTCCACAGGGGAAAATGGGATTGCGGGCGTCCCTTCTGTCAGTGCTTATTTTCCGCCTGTAAGATACAGTTGTGCTTTCAGACAAGGCTCTGAGGGGTGTTAAAATCCCAATAACTAAGTACCTCGGTGTGTTTTTGCAGCCCATAGTGAGGGGCGCTGTTGCCAGGCTTCAGAACAAATAATTGTGTTAAATTAAAAAGATATGATTTAATTTATGTTTTAAAACCAAAGCTGACTTCTTTAGGGAAAAATTCTTAGTTTTATGATTTCAAGAGGTGTGACTTATAAAACGGTGTGTGACTTCAGGAAAATATATTTCAAACAATGATTTACGCTAATTCTGACAAAAGCCACTTTAAACGTGTTTAATTTGAGTAGGGTTTGAATATTTGACCACGTACAATTGTTGCTCATGGTTTAAATATTATTATTTCTTCAATAAATTCTGCTTGGCTATCTGAAGTAAAGGAATAGAAAGGGCCATGGGCATTCAATGTACTTTTCATGTCAAATGCTGCCATCATATTGTAAGTGTTGTCTTATCTCTTTATACAACCTGTTTATAAAATTTTTCCTTTTTGTTCTCGCTTGAATTTCCACGTGTAAAGCAAAGTAACTTGCTAAATGTCTCCAGCAAAAGTGAGTTAAATAGCAGTTGTTAATTGGTATGTGTTCTGTAGGTGCATTGTAAGGGCTAATGCTCTCTTTGTCTTGTAAGCAGCATGGAATTTCGTTTCTTCACACTGACTTGTCTCATTTTGGATGAGGTCTTTGTTTATCTGGAAGAGAATAATCTGGCTCAGAAGTTCCCTTCTGTAAATTCAGCTGACTCTTAAGCAGGCAGCAGATTTAATTTAAAATCCTTCACCTCGAAGTCAGTAATGAGGCTTTTGTGGTTTTTTGTTTGTTGTTTCTTTCAAATAACTGGATGTGTAGAAACACTAAATGAATTTAAATCATGGGCAAATTTACATAGTAGATACTCAAACTGAATAGGGAAAATAATTACTCAAAAAGACTAAGTCCTTTAAAACAGTGTCATGATGTGCGTTCAGCCTAAGCACAAGACTGGTTGTTAAGAATTCAAGTGGGGCGTTCTATAGTGCATAATATAGCTCTGTATTTTCATTCTAGCAATTCACTGTGGTGTTTAAACAGCAGTGTTCTGGAAGGAGGATTTTCCCATTCTGGCAATGTGCAGAGTCTCTTGGGACTGTGTTGGTTAAGATTTTGCGTGTTGCCACTTAAAAGTTATGGTAATTTAATTTATATTTTTGAAAATACTCTGTAAAGTAGATTTTGCAAAAATCTGGAGCTGTGTTCAGTGAAGCATTGTAGCTCTGCATCTATTAAGATTGTATTTATGTATTTTTTTAAAAAAACTAGATGAGCAACAACAGTAATAAGAGAGCACCAACGACAGCAACACAGAGACTTAAACAAGACTACCTGCGAATTAAGAAAGATCCAGTGCCTTATATCTGTGCAGAGCCCCTCCCATCTAATATCCTTGAATGGTAAGAATTAGAATGAACTGTTCACTCACTTGTGGAGAGAACAAGATTTTCCAGGTTGTCAAGTCTGACTCCCTCACTCCTACAGATTGTATGGGAATCTTGGTTTTGGGAGGTGGAGTATGAAACTTTTGCTGAAGTGATACTGATCAACATTTTTCTAGAGAAATTGATGGTCGATTGTGTGATGGCTTTCATACTGTTTACATTTCTCTCTTTGTCTTAGGCACTATGTTGTACGGGGACCTGAGATGACTCCTTATGAAGGTAAAAGTTAGCATGTAGCAAAAGCATGCATGTTCTTTATGTTGTGATTGGCATGCCTGAGTAATTACATGCCTGTTTGAATGAGCAAAATATAACAACTGGAAATAGCTCTAAAAACTGTTAGTGCAGTTTCAAAGCTGTCTGTGACTTGTGTCATAGCTTGCTGAAAGCGGTAGTGGTACCGCTATCTATTAGTAATTTTTCTGTTATCAAGGATTCTAACAAAACTACATTTGGGTTAAAATGAAGGCAGATAAGTTTCTATTAAGTAATAGCTCAAGGTCTTGGAGCAGATAGCTCGCTTTAGATAGTACGTGACTATCAAAGGTAACTAAAAAAATCATATTTTGTTACCACATAAATGTTCTCAGTGAACTGAGATTTACATTCTCTTTATGAATTTCTCTGGAGAAAGTGGGGAATGTAAAATGCTTATTAATTTGTTGTAGTCGCATAATTCACAGTGTCTTCTGGAGCCTCTCACAAAATGCTTTTTGAAATCAGATTCTGCATAGGGATTGTATTTTCAGTTAACTGTTTCTGGAAAACTAGCCTGTTTGTGTTGTATTAAATACACACACTTTGGCTTGTTATACTTAAATGTATTATAAACTTGACAACAGAAAGTGCTGTTTGTAATATGCTTGTGAGAGGATTGCTTCCAAAGTAAATCTACTGCAGGTGGGAATTACTATTCCTATGTTTTAGAGACACAAGATGATGAGCTTGATCTCTTTAGTGTGGAGGGGAGAAGGAGACTAGTAAAGGGTTTTATTTGGCCCGTTTTGAGTAACAGCTTAGGACTTCATCTTCATGCAAAATAAGTAATTCATCTCTTTATGTAATGCAGGTGGCTATTATCATGGGAAACTAATATTCCCCAGAGAATTTCCTTTTAAACCTCCTAGTATTTATATGATTACACCTAATGGAAGGTTTAAGTGTAATACAAGGTAAGGATTTTCTTCTAACACTTAAGCAATTAACACCATTTTAGCAATATGTATAACATGTAATAGTTTTAGTGGCAATAATAAAACGCACTGCCTGTCTTATCCCTTTTGAAGGTTGTGTCTTTCAATCACTGATTTCCACCCGGATACATGGAATCCAGCTTGGTCAGTGTCGACGATCTTGACGGGCCTTCTTAGTTTTATGGTGGAAAAGGGCCCCACACTGGGCAGCATAGAGACATCAGAGTTCACAGTAAGCTCCAGACTGTGTGATGTACCTTTTGTCAGCTTAGAGAATGCTGAACCTGACCTCAAAGTAAAAACAGCAGCAGCAGCTGGCATTTGGATATCTCAGAAATGATTATGTTGTTGCCTAATACAGATGATGGGCAAATGAAAGGATTTCTTGGAGAACTTAAAATCCCTTTTAGTAAACGGTATGGTTAGGACTTCTTTCTCCTTCCTTCCTCTTGAAGTGTCTGCCAAGCAGGCACACTGGTACAGAATGCTAATCCCATATGATGATGAACTGAGAACATATGTCTAGATGTCTGTTGTAGTGAACAATATTCACAAATACAAAGTTTTAAATGTTAGAAACGAGTTGGCTAGTGGTTTGCACCATCCTTGTGGGAAATCAGATGTTGAATTAAAGTATGTAAACTTTACTTATATGCAAGTGCTGATAATTTTTTTTTCCTCCACAGAAAAGACAGCTCGCTGCACAAAGCTTAGCATTTAATTTGAAAGATAAAGCCTTCTGCGAGCTCTTCCCTGAAGTGGTGGAGGTAAGGGAATTCGTCCGTGTGATATAATATGGTTTTCTGTAGTTCTTAATCTTCCCTGTGTAGATCTGTAAACTAATTGTTTAGGACTTTTCCCAGACAGTAGCTACTTCTGTCAATCTTGGAAGCCTTTTAAAAGATGCTTTTGCTGTGTAAGAATTAAAAACTTGAATTTTGAAATGGAATTGTGTTACTGCTGCACAAAGATCCATTTTATAGAGAATCAAATATGTGTATTTAGGATTGGTATCATAGCCCTGACTGAGCTGTACATGCAGCAGATGTGGTTGTGGTCCCAGTATTTTTAGAATTTTATGCTGTGTTTTCTTGAGTTTGGGTAGGACTAATCTTTGTATATCTGGATTTGGTCCATCAACATCTTAGATTTTTTTTTTTTTTTCGTAACTCTCCTTTAAGATCAGACTGTTACATTTTTCCTGCTTAACTTCTGAGAATGGGTGATAACTTTTTGGGGTATATGTCTTCATTGTGCAACACTAATCCTGTATGATACACAGTTTTTATTGTCATATATGGGTAACAGCTGAAGGATATAGCAGTTTGCTTTGTGTAAGGTTCTGAAAATGGTTACCCTTCAGCCAGATAAGTTACATAGATGGTGTAGGTTTAGGAAAGAAAGGTAAAAAAAAAAATATTTCACTTCATTCAGACCTCTGGGATTCTCTAGCCAATTTCCACTGATGAGACAGGTCTCACCTGTTACAAATGAAGGATTCTTCTTTCTTCGCTCCTGTCTCAAGGCGGTTCCTTCCCTGTAACTTCTTAGTGAAGGAATTCAGTTCTTTCAGCCTACTATTAAGACATGGAGAGTTAATTTTCTTCATACTGTATGAATTGGAACAGTCTTCTGTTACGAACTTTGTTTTGTGACTCTGGAGTTACAATATTATACTGCTGATGCTCATTGTAAGTTGGAATTCTAAGCATAAAATTTATTTTGTTAGGCAGACTGTTCTGAGTTGTACAAATTTCACCAAATTGCAGGTGTTGATTATTGCCCAAAGAATATATACTGTAGAACAGCAGGGGAAAGATGTAGAAGAGGCTTTTCCCAACTGTTTTCTTAAGCATGAGAGAGAACCTGAGGTCACAAAGATGTGAGCCCAGGTAGTGAAGTAAACGTTGTCCACAGACAGAAATTGCCTTTTTGGGCAGAGTGGTGAGTGCTTATGGAACTTCAGGTTTGATTCATCTATTATTATTATCCTAAAAGGTATTCACAAAGCTGTAGTTTAAAAACCATTCTCCCTCTTTGTCTCCTTTTGGGACAGCCCTCTGGGAAAAGTTATATCTCCACTTCCTTCCTTACACAGATGTAAATCTGAACTGAAGGTTTTAATTGTGTTTCCTTATCCGTTACAAGAATGCCAGAGAATCGGAAATACTTGTCTGCAGTACTGTTTTGCTAGTATCTAAATCATTGGGAAACTCTGAAGGCGATAATAGATAACTGCTGTTGTGTTCCAAGTACAGACAGATTTTTAACACTTACAGTCCTAATCCTTCTACGCTTCTATGATTGCTTTAATATTTTTTTGGAATGTCTTGTGTTCGGAAGAAGCTGGACATGCAAGACTTTTGATGCAAGAATTTATCATTTCTGAAAAAATGCTTCTTGGAAAATGAACATGTGAACTAAAAATAAATTTGGCCAAATGATTGTTAGTGTCAGCTACGGAAGTAGGTCACTTTGGAAGATGATGGGGAGGCTGTGAAGCATGTATGTAATGCAGTTAAATTTAGTTTAAAAGACCTACAATATAAAGTGTACCATATCCTTTTCCTAAAGTTAGGTAAGAACTTGGTTTCTGAAATCTTTGCAAAACACCTGAGAGTTCCACTACTTTCACTTCCAGCTATTCACTTTTCTTTTGTCTTTCTCCAGGAGATCAAACAAAAACAGAAAGCACAAGAAGAGCTCAGTAACAGACCTCCATCCCTCCCTTTACCAGATGTTGTCCCTGATGGGGAAGCACACTACGGTCAGAATGGAATACCCCTTCTTAACGGGCATGTACCATTGGCACCTGCCAATCATCCAGGTCTCCAACAGGCCAATCGTAATCATGGACTCTTAGGCGGTGCTTTGGCGAACTTGTTTGTTATAGTTGGTTTTGCAGCCTTTGCCTACACAGTCAAATATGTACTGAGAAGCATAGCGCAAGAATGAGAATAATAAAAGAAATCCAAGACCAAATTTGTGGTAGTTGCAGAATGAGTGGGACTCTTTGGGCATCTGACTCTGACACTGGGATAAATTCTTGTTTTACCAAGTTGCTGGTGAAACTTCGGTTGGCTCATGGGTTATGTCTGGGAAATGGACTAGTTTCAATTAGTCAGAAAACTAAAAGAAGTTCTGCTCACAGATCCTCTTGTCCTCGCTACTGTCTAGTAGTGGCTTACAAACGAGTCAAAGCATTATTGATGAGACACTAACATTTCTAGTGCTTTGATTTTTATAGCAGTTTTCCATCTGTTATTTGAAATTTGAAAATCTTAAGCAAATTAGACTTTTTACTTCATTGGACAATTTTTAAAATTTCACGGTTTATGCATATCGTATTATTTTCATTAGGGAAGAGTGTACAGGTGTTGAATCAAGTAGAGATTTCATGTGGAGTTGGTAAGGGTTTGGTTAATGTGAACACTGATGCTACAGAAGATTGCTGGTTTCTTTTTTTTAAATAGAATGAACATCATTGCATATCTAGTCAGTAGTGATTAGATGAGTGGGGAAAATAACACCATGTGTGTTAAATGTGTTGTCTAAATTGTCAAAATGTCATTGAAGGTTTTATTTGGGCTCTGAGAAGTGCAGTTGTCAGCCTTTAGGAATGATGAGCAAGAAAAAGCATTTGAACCAGTCTTTAGTGGGGCTACCCATACCCAGTATTGTTTTGGATTTGTTCATTTACAGATTCCCATTTTGGAAGATGTTATATTTGAAAACTGTAATACTTAATTTTGATCACAAGATGCCACTGTTGAAAAAAAAAAAAATAAAACTGCACACACCAATGGAGAGTTGACTGTGTATTCAGAAAACCTCTGGATTTCTTGGGCTTTGGTAAATGCAGTAACCCTAGCCCTTGTGAAGATAAAAAGACAAACGAGTCTGAACAAACCAGCTTCTTCAGAGTCAGCTGAATTAATCTGAAGTGTCACTAGCTGAAGTAAACCCTTAAAATTAGTTCTGCTTGCTTACTTGAAGATTTGCATAAACTCTTAAAAGAAACCACCACCATCACCACCAACAGCCAAAACCCAAACCTTTCGAATTCTTCTGAGATTCTAGAAGCTTTTTATGTTTAGATATAAGTTCATCACTGTTCCCCTTCATGTGATTGATGATTGAAATCCTCATGTTTGTTCATGGGATTACAGGACTGTGGATAAACACTAAAGCTCCTGGGGTAGTTCAGAAGTCTGTCTGAAATTACTTTAACTGGGTTTGCTTGGTTTTTCCCCCCCTGCTTAATTTTATCCAAATGCTTTGTTTCGTCAGAGGCAATCTTACTGTGCCTTTCATAACTGACAGTGAAGCCTAGTCATTTGGGGAGGAATGCACTCACTGTTAATGCTACAATAGACTGTCGAAGGTGATAGGGTAAAAAGCTCTGCATCTCGCTGCATAGTCTTATTTTAAGTATTGTGAAGAGCCCAAATAAATATTACCTCATGTATCTAAGAATGTTTTTGAAACAGTTTTATTTTCCCTTTCAGATTTTTTCTCTTTCTCTGCTTCTCCTTGGTATCTTGAATTGTAAGCAAAAATGTATTGTTAACCCATGAGCCAGGGAGCTTAGAGCATCAATAGATGTGACCAATTCTCTGCAATAGGTAGGAATTACCAAAACTTGCAGAACAGCTCTATACTAAAGAAATCTTAAAGCAGTTTTTACTGAGGTAAGGAAGGGAAGGAGGAGATGGGCTGTGTGAGGATGGAATTTGGAAAAGTCTAGATTTTAAAATGTATTTATAAATCTTTGATTTTTTTTTTTAATTTTGTGGTTTTACCAAACCTTATTTATAACTGTTTTTAATTTACCTCTTGTATGTGCTTAATCAGCTCTTGTAAAAAGAGAAGCACCAGTTGTATCTATCTAGAAATAATCATGTTCTGTCAGTCTGGGGGTGTGCTGGAAAGGAAGAGGGGGAGTGTCATGTCTTTCCTGCAGTGGTAGGTTTTTCAAGACAGCTTGTCAGGCTGAATTTTTTTTTTTTTTTTTTCCTCAAAGCATACGGACCTGTAACTGAGGCTGTTCTGCCTCATAGATGTTAGTATCACTCAAATGTGTTTGTGTTCTTGCAACGCCTTTTATTACCATTGACATCACCTACAGACAGAAGCTTATAATTGGTTATGTATGGTTTATCATCTTATCTTATGGAAGTTCTTTTGTCCACATAGATGAAGGCAAAGGCAAGGAGACTTTGGGCATGGTGTGCTTGCATCTTTTATGAAATGTACATAACTAAGGTAAAAGAACTAGTAAAATCCAGAGATGTTGAATAAAAGGCATTTTATTCTGTGACAAGAAGTTGGCCTTAAGCTACACCCAAGAATTTGCAGGTGGGTCTCTTGTTTTAAGTGCCACAATTGGAAACAAAAAAACCTTTGGTTAAACCCTGGACATGCTGCATTTTTTCTAAAGATTGGTTGTATTTAAAAAGAAAACTTCCAGTTACAGTTTCTCTTCAGTACCCTGGATTCAGGGAAAGACTTGACAGTCATTGCAGGTGCCATTTGCTGAACGCTAGGAGCAATAGTTGACTGAACGCTTGCACCTATGGCTTACAAGATTTTGATCCATCTCCTTGCTCCTTGCCTTTGGTAATGGAAGATTTAGTCCCTTTTGTGTAGGTTTTACTGTTTGTGTTTTTTAAAAGGATTTATAATAGTATGCGGTATCTGATCTTTTAGTTACCAAAGTCATTAGATGGGTAAATCATTCTTTGCCATGCAAAAATATTATCATGCCCTGAAGCAGCACATTACTTAATGTAATAAAACTAAAAGCTGTCCCTCAGTATATGGTATTGGAACAGATGTCCGGCCCTTTACTTTCATGCTGCAAATTCATAAGTTTCTGTAAGATTGCTATACACAGGTGGTAGGGAGTTTTTGCAGCTTGAATCAGAAGACATCTCAGTGGTCGCCTTTAAAGATCTCTTGATTTTTAAAACCCTGGATTTGTGTGTAGTCATAACTTTTCTCCCCCTAAGATTTCAAGGTCATGGAAGTTAACCTTCAAGCATGTACTGAGGAGTAGAAATGACTGAATTGTAAAGTTGTTTGTTCATAATAAACATTCATGATAAAATTTATACTTTCTGTGGGACTGTTTTTGGGAAAGGAATCACTGGGAAGAAAACCGGATATATATGGACTAGAAAATGAAAACTGTGACACAACTGCATCTTTCCAACCTCCAGGTTTTAAATTTTTTTTATTTTTTCCTCAAGTTAGTTTTACCACAGATGTAAGGGATACCAGACACCTCCAGGAAGGCCTACAGGTAGTAACTTCTTTTAAATATTTTTTTTGATAATGCAGTTCCTCTCCGGAGAGGTATTTGTTCTATAATGACATAATGTCACACCTATCATTGTAGCGTGGTGCCTGTTTTCATTATCTTCTCTGAGACACGTAGGAGCCACTCTAAGATGCTGTTTCACTGTCCTTGCCAACAGTGATGATGTCTCTGAAGAAAAAGTATGTTGGAACCTTGCTACAAACTCAGCATTTTCTGCTTGAGTGGAGTTTGACTTTGTTCTGCTGCTGTTCCCTTAACATCTGGATAGCTAGTTCTGTGCTATCTTGACAGCTTGAGTTACCTGTGGATCTAGATAGCTTCAGTTCTGTGTAAAGCGGTAGATGTTTACTCGGAGGCTGTCTTCACTTTTGACTTTTAGAATTTGATTTTGGACTGCCATTTCAGCTGTGTGGATCCAAAACATAGTTGGTTGGTTGTAATAGCAATTTCTTATAACTTGTTGGAAGCGAGGGGTTTTGCTTGACTGAATCTGCCAGGGCCGAGCTGGGTCTTAGTCTATTTTAGAAATCATGGATTTTCCTTAATAATGCTGGTATTTTTACCTTTTTTTCTTACTCAGAACAGTTCTTGTGAATGGGAGTTCTTTGGAAACTCTGTTGTTTAGACTTCGTGATTTTCATTTTGTCAGTTGCCCTGCTTCAGGTTTGCTTGGTGTTTGTGTTGGGAACTGGTCAGATGGGGATAGCTGTGTTGCTGTATTTCAGATCCGTGTAGTATACAGGATTCTTGCTGTGAAGACATTGTTCTGCCCCTGCCCTAGACAAATTCTGTGGGTAAGAAACCCCAAATTCCTATTGCATTTGCACAAGTACTTGGATTCAAAATTGATTGTGGGTGTTGATAGCGTGTATCTAGCTAAATATTAAATGGGAAACTGTCTCATACACAGAAGGCCAAAGAAATGAGATGCTTCTTGCCCATCTGATGGATTCTCCAGCTTGCCTTAAATGTATAAGCAGCCAGCAAGTGACAAGCTGTCTTTTCTTCAGAAGAGCAAGCTTGTAATTTGTAATTAGGATTATTACTTTGTCATGTGCTTCAAAAGGTATTTTTTAAATGTCTGAATAATTTCTGCTAATAATTTGTTGCTGTTAGTGGCTTATATTGCAGTCACAGGAAGACAAACAGTGTACAAGATGATACTTCTTTCGCTGCCCAGCAAAGGCCAGGTCTTAGTTCTTAAAGGAGAAAAATCATGTTTGCAGTGGAAAAACAACTCCCCGTAGACACATACACAAAAGGGATGCTATTGAAAATGAACTCGAAGCATTTACATCTCGTGTTATTGAAAAGACTTTTTCTGGGCAGTGAATGAGGGTGATTTATTAGGGTTTACGAGGAACCTTTTATTAGCGATAAAAGCTTTGCCCCAACAGCGTCATTTCCACACCTCGCTCACTCAGAAGAGCCTGCTGCAGGAGAAACCTTGCAAGTCGCAGTGAGCGTTTCCCGTTTTCCCCAGTGTCTCGGTGTGTTTCCGTGGATTTGCCGCGAGATGGCGTAGCGGTCCCGCGTGGGGGGTGAGCGAGCGGGGGGATGGGGGGGGATGGGGGGGAGAGCCAAATGGAGAGGTGCTCTGGAGCGTGGGGTGCGGGCAGCTGCAGGGGGGACTCTGCAGAAGGCATCTGAATTGGCCGTAAGCTCTTGGTCTCACTTCCCAAAGCTGCTCTTTTGTCTGCTGGTGTGTTTAGGTTTGTTCTAACAGCTTTTGGATGTTAACCCAATCAACGGCTTGAGCTTATTATCGGGTTAGTATTGGGAAACTGCACATTTAACCTAAGGGATCTGTCATTGGAGTCCTCCAGACCTTTACCTGCTACGAAGCAGGGGTGTGTGTGTCAGTGAATGGTAATGTCCCATCGACTGTATTGGCTTCAAAAAATCACTGTAGTAAGGCTTAGGAATTGTGTGATATATCTGCAATGGAGAATTCTGGGAAAATCCTAGCTTTCGACCTTTTGCCCTTTGGGTATTATTCTTAGACCTTGAGTAAAAGGTGAATTGCGTAAGTAGAGATTGAAAGATGAAATCATAAGTTTCTTGCCTTAACTATTCAGTTTCCTCACTAGCTTCACGCTTGCTTCTTGCAGCGCTTGCAAACACTGTATTTGGGTTCTCGTGCACAGTTTTGAAACGTAAATGTGGCTTCTTATAATACCTTCCCTACTGTAAAACTTTCCTCCTGCAGAATTGATACTGTTACATTCTTAACTATTCCCATTTGTTGCAATGGTGCTGAGCTCAGAGAAGAAACTATTTGTCTTTTTAGTCCCTTTGAGATCCTTGGTTTGCTGTGCCATGAAGTGTAACGTCGGCCTATACCTGTTTTTTTTTTTTTTGCAAATGGGGGTTGAATGTTGTTCATGCATTGGCAAGACTCAGGTGCTTTGGAACTGCTGCAACTTGGATGTGAGAGCAGCAGCAGCAAGGTATGCAATCTTTTACAGATACTACTAACACTGGATTGAAGGTTGGAGGGGAGGTAACAACTGTGCTGATGCTTGTTTCAGCCTAATATAGAGAAAAGTATACAGTCAGGAGTTGACCACATTCAGCCTGTCTTACTGGACCATCAGGTAACTTTGCCTTGTGCTTGCAAACATAGTTAGGTTTTATTCCCCCCCAAATCTGAGGATATAGTCTCGGGATTTGGCTCTTGGGATGGGAAAGGAGATGCTGCAGGCAGAGAGATGCAGCCTGCCCCAGCAGACCAAAAAAGCGATTGCCCCATTCCAGCCTTGAATGTCATTTCTTGCCATGGTGTGCGGATCTGTCAAGCTGTTTAGCTGCAATATGACAGATCGTCCTATTAATGTGTCATCAAGTGCACTTTTACAAATTCATGGCTTGTCTACAACTAACCTGAAAAAGAGGCTTAAGTATGAGAAGGCGCCAAAGAAAGTTAAATATTATTAACAAATAAAGTCTGCCACGTAGTTTTGATGGAATGTGAGCTAGTTGGGGGAGGGGTGATATGCTGTTAACTATTTAGCTTCTGTGTAACTTCCCTTCTTGGTCTCTTCTTTCTGAAACTCCATTTCCCTCAAAAGATGCTGTAAAAAAAAAAAATAAAAATTCTGTATTCTACTACTTGATTTATGCACCCAGATTGTTCATACCTCAGTTTCCCTGAGCCATAGATAATACAGCTGTTGCTCCTGATCCACCCTGGCTGCCTTTAAAGTCCAATGAAAAGCTGTGCTGGCTTTATTACTTGGATTACAGAAGTCATGGTAAAGGGATTGTTAAAAGAAAGCAAATCTGTTGCTTGCTGACTGAATAAGGGACTTCAAATTATGTGCTCTTCAACCTTTTATCATTCTTGGACTTTCTCATGGTACAATCTCGGAGAAATTTGTGCATCACACTCCATATTTGTAGAAAGAATAGGAATTGTTTGTTCTGGGTGGTGGGGAACTGACAAAAATTTGCAGACCGTCCAAATACTTCAAGGTCTCCTTTATGAAATGATTGTAGGAGATGTGTAGCCTCTGGTTTTCTGTTATTTTTAATAAACAACCCACCCTCCTGTAAAGAAATCTGAAAACCCCCACTGAGCCAGGCTCTAATGGGAGCTAGGGGAAAATGTTGTATGGAACACAGCTAAGAGGAGTATAAAGCAAGAGTTCTGATGTATCAATGTGTGGTGCGATGCTGAGTGCATATTCCAAGCCACATATTTTTAGCTCTACCACACACTCATGTACAGTTTTACAAACTTCCCAGAAAAATGGTGATTTCTCTGAGATAATGAAGGGGAGGTACAGAATAGGGCTGAGGGGAGGGAGCAGGGAATGGGCATTGATTTAAATCTGCCTGGCACACGGGCCAGCTCCACTTATCAGTGAGTCTAATAGGAATGTGAAGAGAATAGGCTTGACAGCTCATTAGAATGTGATCCCTCCTCCTTTTTTCTTTTCTCTTTTTTTTTTTTTTTTCCCCTTTCTTGAAGTTGATGGAAACTCATTCAGGAAAGAAGTACTTATTTGCTGAGGTAAAGCAAAAGCTGAGGAGGGTTTTGCCAGTGTGCAGCTGGGGAACGAAGCAGTGAAAAAAATCAGACGTGATCTCCACTCAGAGGTGCCTGAAACCTTGACTAGTGTGAGGGGAGGTGAGGATGAGAAAGACACGAGATTCTACATTCTGACAGCTGCTTGCGGCATCCGGACTTACTGCTCACCGTCTCATCAAAGAAAAGTGAAGATACACTTGGCTAAAGAGGGAGAAAAGCTAGACTTGGGAAAACTTTGTCTGCTCCTGATGGACCTAGGTACATCCTCAGATTCTTTGCTTCTCCCTGTTTCAACTTTTATGATATGAGAAATTTATTTTCTCCATAGAAGGCTGAGTACTTGGCTGAGCTGTGATGCTTTCAGCCCCGTCAGAAGAGCAGTGGCTGTAGCAACCTTGGATTACAGTTCCCCAGCACCTTGAAAGGAAAGGATGAGGACTTGTCACTGAGGCAAGGGAAGTATCATTCAAGAGAGACTGGATGGAACGTATTCAAGCCGGCTTTGAGCTGAACACAGTGCTTTAAATGACAAGAAAGTGAAGTCTCCTGTTGAAGAAGAACAACGTAACAATCCCCCTAATGAGTTTGTGTTGTCAGCTCTGGCCTGAGCAACTGTTGCCCTGAGCAATTTGACTTCTCTAGGTTTCATAGTTGAGTGCATTTTAAACGAGTCTGAAGACTTATTGGGGGGGTGTGTGTGTGTGTGGAGTGACACTTCAAGGTGGGTGGCAGGACTTTCCAGGGCCTCTTGTATTTATGTAAGCTTCAAGAGGCTGAATGGACTTACCTCTTTCTTCGAGTGAATCCAGATTTTCAAACAAGTTTATCTATACCATTTCCATGTGTCCTGCTTGAACAGAGATCTCTCCAGCAACCAGCACATCCATGCATGCTGCTCATTTGACATTGCATAGCCCAGAGGATCATCTTTAATAGTTCTAACATTTGTATTTTTTATTTTTTTAGAGAGAAGTCTGTGTCTATTCCTATTATTGGTGGTGACGGTTTCTGTGCTTGGAGAGTGCCCTTCCTGACTTGGCCCCTCCCTTTTCAAAATGAAGGGGTGCACCTGGGTATTTGTGGCAACTTTACTTTGTCAGCAGTTTTGCCTCTTCAGAGTTACAGCAGCAAAGAGAGAGAGAAAGATGAAGAAAGAACCTAATCAGTATACAGAGCCTTTCAATGCTACCCTCTCAAACAGTGAAGAACTGCATGGACATCCCAAGGTAGGTGTTTATGTGTTGTCAGTGCTGGGTAGAACTTATTTCTGGCAGTAATGTGATGCTGTTTGCTTTTTCCAATGATTGAGGCAATCTTGCCAAATTCTATCTGATTTTAAAGAGAAATGTTCTCTTTTTTGCCTTTGCATGATTGATTTTCTAGCTTCCTGAAGCACACACTGGAATGCTACAATTTATGATTAGAATTTATTTTAGAATATGCATGACTGAAGTTCCAGTCCCATAGTAGCTGGTTAAGTGTAAAGACATTTTTAAGTTCTAGTATATGAAGACAATCCTGTTCAGAAACAACTGATTAAAAAAAAATAAATGCAAGTGGGCTATCACAGTACAGTAATGATACTGGAATATTAAAGTATTTCTTGCAGGCAAACCCTTTACTCTCTGAAATACTATTTCAAAACTTTCTTGGGCAAATACAACAGTATAAACATCTGAGCATGCCTGAGCTTTTCCTGCACTGCACCTTCCACCAGAGAGGCTGTGGTGACTGAAAATTACAGAGGAGAGATTTTGTGGTAGTCAGATGATCTGTTCAAGGTGATTGTGGCTCTTGTTGGAAAGGATTCAGGATGGTGCTAATTGTGCATAAGTGGCAAGTGTAAGACTGTGTATATGATACCTCAATGGCTGTAGCCAATGACTTGCTAGACTTAGTGAATTTTGCAGGGTAGAATCAGTCCAGTTACATCTTTGGGAGAATCACCCCAGGCTGAAAGATGTAAAAAATTTCCAGTCAATTGATCAGAGCCCCTAGAATCCTTTAAGATGAACACTTGCATAGAATGCTTGGGAGTAGGAGAGGGGATTAGGGAATTAAAAGCAGGTCCTAGGATTAGGAGCAGGATGAAATGGAAGGGAGACTACAACACTGAGAAAGAAGGGTGTCTCCCTTACCAGACAGCCTGCCTCCCTCTCTCCCTCCCCTGCTCACACAAAAATGTCCCTTGTTTCAAATGGAGGTGACCTCTAAAACATGACTTTGATCACAAACATTAGGGATGGCAGTCACTATAGCAATAAAGGAACAAACCTGTCAAAAATTGGGGCATGGCAGAGGGGGCAAGTTAGAACAATTGGGCTGACATTCTAAATATCCTATTCAATGCTGTTGTGAGAGTAATTGGTTAAGGTTGGGCAAGTCTGGGAAACAATCCTCTACATAAAAAAGCTGGCTGCTGCACTTAAAATTATCATTAGGGGACTGTAAGCGGTGTTTCTGTAGCTAATTTTTTGTTGTGTATTGCAGGGCTCTGTCAGGACAGGTTGTATACATGCTAAATTCTTGAGGTGCTTACAATCAATCACTTTCTTCTACTCTCTCTAGAGCTGCTTCATTCTGCTTTTGCAAAAGTGGCTGGATATGTATCTGGTGCAACTAAATTTCAGTCCATTCTGGAACTAATTTGGCTTGATGTAAAATGTATTGGACTGCAAGCAGAATATATTCTGATTGTAAAAGCAAGCAGAAACTGGTCCTGGTTAATTCTGATATAGTCATACATCTATTATTGCTAGGAGAAACACAGTACTCATTTGGAGGCTAGTGGGCATTCATTAAAACAGACATTGTTTGGAAGCTGCAGTTTCTGTGTTGAAATACTTTGCTTTAAAATATCCATGGCAAAGGTTTGGCTGCAGTAAGAGCTGGCGAGGTCAGTGAAGGCAGGTTCTGTTGAATAAGGATAGGACGAAAACAAATCTTTGATGTAAATGCTTATGAGCTCTGCTTGATATCCACTCCCAAATTTTGCACTGTGAAGTTTTCTCCTTGGAATCTATTTGAGTTTGACATCCAGGCTCTCTAGTTAAGTATTGCTTCTAAATGTCATGGGTGACTGTATTGTATTTTATATTTATGTAGCACCTGCCCAAACTAAGGGATTATTTTACGTATACTATCAATGCAATGCTTAAGAACTGTCACCATTTCTGGGGTAATTGACAGTTGCCATTTACAGCAAAGCACCACAATTTGTATTTAGTTAAGGGAAGACATAAAGTAGTAGCGAAGCTATCCTTACCTAACCTATCAAGCTAAAGGAAGGTTGAAAGTGGAAGACTGATCTCTTTGAGCCGTGAAGGTACTTCTATGAGCAGTCTTGTTTCATGAAAGGATGCCCTGTACAGGAAGGTGGAACAACAGCAGTGTCCCATTTCATTTCTCTAAAGCACATAACAGGAAAGATGGAATTTTTGTGGCCTTGTGCAGTAAAAATTAGGGCTGTTTACACCTTGGAACACTCTGTGGCCAGCTGGTAGGTTTATCAAAGCAGGCGGAGTAGGGAATAAAATACTAGCTGAGGGTAGTGATTTTTATTCATACTATTGAAAAGGTAGATGTGTTTTCCTTCTAATTAAGCAAAACAATTTGGGACAAATTTCTCTCGGGAATTCTTTTCAAATAGGTGTGGAGAGAGCTCCTGTTTAACATTCACAATGCACGAGTCATGTGGTGAAACCTCTACCTAAAACAGGGAAGCAGAGGTCTCAAATCTGATAAACCTGATATTTCCAAGGAAATGGTGTATTTGATTTGTGGGTTTTTTAAAGTTTTTCTCTAGTCTTATCTTTGCTGAGTTGCTGTCAATGTGATATGCTTGCCAAGCACATGAGTTTTCTTCTCTGGCACAGATGGACTAAGAGAGAGCAGAGCATGACTGATGGATGTGGAGTTTTTAATCTACTGGACCTTCTTAATTTGACTGTGTGGCTGAGTACGTGCAGCTGCCACTCACCAGGCTTGCCTTCCCCTTTCCAGGCACAGATCTTGCCTTGCAAGATGTGGTAGCATGCTAACAGGGATTCAACGCTAGTAGATTGTCCAGTGGTTGTATAGGGTTGATGCTGATCAGGAGTTACCATTTGATACCTGAGTGGAGGGAATAAAGATGGAGCAGACTTTTGGTGCCCAGTGAAAGGACGAGAGGCAGTGGTTGCAAGTTGAAATACAGGAAATTCTACTTAAACTTAAGGAAAAAAGCCTCTGCACTGGGAGGATGGTCAAACACTGGAAAAGGCCGGTCAGAGAGGCTGTGGAGTATCCATCCTTGGAGAAAGTCAAAACCTGACTGCACGTGGTCCAGAGTAACCTGTTCTAGTTCACCTGCGTAGAGCAGGGAGCGTTGAATTAGACAGTCTGTGGATGTCCCTTCCGACTTCAGCTGTTCTGTGAGCTGCTTTCAGGGGTAGTTCAGCTAAGCAACTCAAAGACAGCATCCTAACCTGGGGAAAACTATTGACTCAGTGTCCCAGTGAAATTTCAGGGATGACTTGAGGTCAACAGGATTTTACCTTCAGTGGAATTTCTGCAAGAAATAGTGTAATGTTTTTGAATTTAGTTACCCACAAAATAGCTAAGGAATCCTTGAAATTGTATTTTCTTTGTGATCCTTTTGTCTCTCTGAAGTATCTAGGGTCAGGTCTACCTGGTTTATGATGTAAATATCTCTGAATGATTTCTTTGGGACCTTTTGCTTCCCATTGAAAACAGCAGCTGGTTCAGTGACATAGCACAGATTGCATTCCTCCACTGTAAAGAGATTTCAGTCTTAGCCTGAAGTGTGTGATTGCATGTGTAATTGAGAAAAGTATTTTTGTGGCCTGACAAGTGGTAAAGCCATGGGAGAGACTGGACTGTGGACCTATCTGTAGTAGATGTTATCTTTCATGTTTTGTATCTGTCGTCATTGTCAGGCTTGTTATAGCCCTTCTAGTCCATAATATGCCAGAGCAAATAACATGCTTCCTAGCAATTCCTTGTGGCCCATGTAAAATAATGTTGCATTCATACATCTGACTTAGCATATCAGATAGCTCAGTGCTTGGTCTTATTTCTCAGAGCTGTATATGAGATTTTGAAAGCTCATCATTAAATTACATAGTCCTGTATCGGATGTGGTTTTGTGTACTAGGGGCATTGTGCTGCGCCTGTTCTGTTGGTGCTGCTCAGGTCCTCACCTTTGTGGTGTCCCTTGAGACGGGACTTTACGGGTACATCCACGGGTGGCACTGATTAACGTTGCAGCACGGCTAACACAGCGACAAATACCATGTCATTTTCTCACCCAGAATAGCTCTTGCTCACGTGACCTGTTCCATTAGATTCATTAAATTCATTATGGGTGTGACCACTGAAGGTACTTTGTGTTTAAGTGGAGGGGAGAAGCGTTTTGAGATAGCCATTTAGGGGAGTGAAGTATAACTTTTCAATCACAAAACATAGTGGGGAATTTAGGTAGGAATTCCATTTCGGATTTGGCTAAGATGCCAAACCTAACACTTCTGCTCTAGGGAAAATTCTTGAGAGATCTGTAAAAACCACAAGTGGTCAGGACCTTGGTTTTACATCTCATTAATAACCAAGAGTGTGTATAACCATAAGTTATTAGCAGCTGCCATAGGATTTTTCATGCTAAAAAAAAAAAAAAAAAAAAAAGTCTGTCACTTTTTAACCTGTTCCAAGTAAAATACACTACTGAAATAAATAATTTGCTCCTAATTTCATAACAAAGCTGACAATACTTTTGCTGGTGTAAATCAGGTATAATAACATAGAAATTTGTGGATTAAGATAATTGAAATGCTTAGTCAAGTCCATTTTGCGGCTGGCAAATGCTTAACTATTAAGCAAAGAATTCTTAAATGTAATTCAATCACAGATGGACAAATACATAGGTAACTGAACAAAACTTGCAGGGCACTAACTTCAGGCATAAAGGCTGTGGACTGGAATGGTTAGGTATATGTTCTTGGACGCACATCTCTGACTAATTGCAAGTGGAAAGGATGCTGTTTTCTCACAAAATTGTAACCTTTTCATGCTTTCTTTCCATCCTCAGAAATGCTTAGGTGTGCCTGAGAACACTTGGAGATGCTTTTAGGTGTACAGACTTGCTCACATGTCATGTCGACTTTTTTCTTCATCCAGACTGAAGCTACTTTTGTTCATTTCACTCTAGTTTTTAGCAGAGGTGCAGGCTGGATCCCAGTATCCTTGAATTTCAGGAAAGTTCAGATACAGTTCAGAAATTTCTCAGGATCCAAACTCTGCTACTTGACTGTAGATTTCTGCTAGTAGTTTCTTCCATGCTGGCTGAGTCTTGGCCAGAGACTGTGTGTGTCTCTGGGCAGTGTGTGCTGTTCTGGGAGTTAAAGCCAGAAAGAACCACAGGTTCTGCTTATGTACAGCAGCCTAATTACAGCTCAGCTTGTCTTTTATTGTGAGGGAAGTTAGGGAGAGGGTGGGCTAATTTCGCATCAGTGTTATAAACTGGTTCTGAAGTGATAGGTAGGTGCCATTGTATTCGGATTCCAAGGTAATGTTAAAAAACCTGATTGAAAGTTCATTAAAAATTGCTGGCAAGGCTTCTGTTGATTTTGGAGGTACTGTTTCAAGTGTTAAGGAGTAACCTGATTTCACTGTAGTTAACGTGAGGATTCCTCCAGACTCCTGTAGGTTAGCTTTGCACTGCGAACAGCACCCCAGGAGGGACAAGTCCCCTTTGCTGGGATTCCAGGGCTGTTCTCAGCCCTGACTGATACCTGAGTTGGCTGCAAGGTCTCTCTGGCTGCTGGAGGCTGCTGCTGCCAAGAAAAATAGAGGCTTGCATGCTTATTGCTGGGATTGCTCATGCATGCCATAGTAATTAAATAATAATACCACAAGGATGGAACATTCATTTTAACCGTCAATCATCCTTGTGCTGGAGAAATTGGGGAGTGCCATGACTGTCTTGTAGAGGGATTTGTAATTTAAGCAAGCCACTGGAGAGGTATGGGATTTTTATATTTATTTTTTTAAAAACTTCTGGAGTTTTTAAATTTATTTTTCTGGGATGTGCCATCTGCATTTCTTTTTTCTCCCTGACAAGATGTCTGCTCTGGCCTGTTTCTTCACAGCTGGAGCTCCAGAAAGGCTGAGGACATCTGTTTGTCTTCACAGTTAATGGTCAGAGTCTGCCCATGATTGCTGGCTTCTGCTTCTAGCTGGCCTGTTTCCTCATTTTTGCAGTGGAGGGGAGTTTATGCCTGTCTTGGAGCCTGGTGGAAACCAGGAGTACTTGATTAGTCTCTTCCACATCTGCAGCAAATGCTGCATCCCAGTGCCTAAGACTCTGGTCTCGTTTGCTGTGTTCTGGAGACTGCACTGCTGAGTTCCTGCCACACGAGCCAGCCCGTTTTGAAGGATGAACTGATTTTATTTTCCTTTTCTCTGCAACCCAGCTGTTCTTTTTCTGGCTTCTGTTACAGCACTGAGGGAATACTCCATGCTGCCGGAGTTGGGTGCTTCTATTAATAAGTTGCTTCCTTCTGTTTTGTCAACTGCGCTGCAGCTTTACCACAGACCTGTCAGTCCCAGCCACTGGGACAAAAAGACATCTGCTTCCTTTGGGCAAAGCATGGGCAGGGTAGGCTTTGGCTTGCCCTACATTTATGAGCTTTCTAAACTTAAATGCTCATAAATACAGTCCTCTGCAGGTGTGACCTCATGTGTGGTGATGCTGCACCTGCCCGTTTTCAGGTGAAGTGGGGTAGGAAAGAACTAGCTTCTCCCATCAGAAATCATTGAATCTTCGTGAAACTCTGATAAACATATTTCATGTTTGTTGTAGAAATAAGCTGTACCTCATGTGCTGTTCTAAGAACTTATCAAACTTTATGAACGTTTGCCTCTGGACTTGATGTTTTCACGGTACAATAGATGGAGAGGTTTGCACCAAAGGACCTCCCTGGCCTGTCTTTGACTTTTCTTATGCTTCGCAAAAATCTACAGTCAAGCAATCTGTGGGAAGATGGTAATGTTTTAGCGAGGTGACTAATCTCACAATGCCTGTGATTTCCTATGGTGCCCCATTTACATTACTTTCCAATGGAAAGAAAGCTATTTAAGCCCTCAGTGCAGTAAATAAAAAAGGCAAATAATAATTCAGCTAAAACAACCTACCAGAACCCCTTGACTAAACACACAATTTACGGCTGACTGAAAATGTGGTTATAAACATTAAAAAGTCTGTTTAAGACTGATTTTGGTACAGAAATAATGAACTAGATTGTTATGAATATTTGTCTTGCTCTTGTTTGCGATACACACTAAATTTGAGCATCAAGGGGAGCGGGCATAACCATATCTCTGGCTATCATTAATTACAGTAGAATGCATGAATGATGGTCAAGTGTCTTGGGATGTCCTTGCTTAGAGCGCGGGTGGCAGCTACTCTGCAGCATTCTATCTGGAGGGAAGGGTAAGTGGACAGCCTGAATACAGCAATTCAATAGGAGTAGATCTTTCTGTGGGTTGCATCTGAGCAGTAAATCACCTAAGATTATTTGCCGAATAGAGAAGATAGTTGGCTTCACAGAGGTGGAGATGTATGTTTAACAAATACCCTTGCTCAGCTTACGACACATCTGATTTCTGGGGAGCTGATTTGTACATCGTATTCTGCTGGCTTGTAAATAATTTGTTGACCCAAGCTGTTTGAAACAAATAGTTGTGATCACATCAGCTCAGAAATCTATGGACAAGTGCCTTGTACTACACCCATGTGCCTGGATGGATGCCGGAGAGCGAGCTTTCCAGGCTCTGCATCAGCTTAGAAGCTCTGACATTCCTTACAACCTCAAGCTGGGACTCCAGCAGACTTCTAAGATTTAATTCTGAAACAATTTATGCTGCGTGGGTTTTTGTCATAGCAGATCATGCAGACTGTGGTCTTTTCTCCTCAAAATGGGGTTTGCCCTGGTATTTCTAGCTAAAATTTGCAGTCCTCTGTCCGATTCGTGTTGCTCTCAGTGACATATATTGCAGCTATTGGGACCTCAGCTCTACTTGCATTCCAAAGGTTAATTGTTTTCTACGTGCTTCTGCAGACTACTTGATGAAGGAGAATCTATGCTTATAAGTGGTACTAGAAATGTTATTAAAACTCAATAAAACTTCTCTGAGAAGTGGCAAGTGCTTTAGGGAGCCAAGTGAGACAGGTAATGAGCAAATGCAGAGTGTTTGCTAACTCGGCTGCGCTGGAAGCACCTTGCAAGGTCACCGTTGCTGTTACGGCCACGGAATGTAGAGCTGTAGTGTCTGAGCTGTGGCAGAACTGTCTAGTGCTGTCAGACTAGTAGGAGCTTAACACCCAGGGGCAAACACTTTTAGATCTGAAAAGCGCACTGTTGGCCGACTTTGCTTCTATGCTTTTTCCACACCCATCTTGTTTTCTTCCTCCTGAATGGTGATAGATCAATATTGATTTATCTAAACTTGTAATGGTCTAGGAATCATTTCAAATATCATTCAACTCACTACTGCCTTGTGTTGCTTTCCTTCTGGAATTCTGATCTGTACCTGTTCTGTCTCACCAGGAGAAGAAGAAACAGTTTTTCTGAATGAATTCCAGAAGTTTACAATAGGCATAGCGTGCGATTTTTGCTTATTTATGTTAAAGATTTTTAAGTGTTCGTTGCAGTTTTTCCTCTCTGGCTTTGTCATTAATGGCTCTGGATACTTAAGCATGGTTTGTGAAACTTTGGGAGGGCTTGTGCTTTTATCCTCACAGTGAAGGACTTTTGGGATGCTGGTGTGTCAGCAGATTGGAACCTCCATAGTCAACAGCTAGTTCCTCTCGACAACAGCATGGCAGGGTATTAGCAACCAATGATTTCTGGTGCCTTTTTTCAATTTAAAGTTAGAAGTTAATTTCCTAGCCTAGGAGAAAAACAACAGGTATGTCTCTTTGACCACTTACTTCTGGTTGTCTCTGGGATGTGAGTAATGGGAACGAGGGAGTCCAATGGAAACGGGATCCAAATTCATAAAGACAGATCTTCTCTTCTGTTCAGACTTTGTTTAGAAGGGATCCAGGACTAGGCACTGCAATGTCAAAGCTTCTCTAGAGAATTTCTCTATGGCTACGATACAGTTGCAGAACATAGGAGTGGGCAAGGTAGTTGAATTTGCCAACAGACATCTTTTCTGTGATCAGACATGTACTTCATTTCTCATTGTGAATTTTTTTTTTTTTTTCTGTGTGCACATTTGTCACCCTACAGCCTGTGATTTGAAAGTTGTGGAGCATTTCAAATTTTTCTGTACATTTTAATCTCCCCGTATTGCTTGACTGATCCAAGTGATAAATCTCAGATGCCAGTAGTGAACAATCTCTGGCTTCTGGGCAGGCTTTCTGTGGCACATATTAGGGCTGTCAGAGGGCTGAGAATCTCAGCAGCTTGAGAAAGGTCTCTGAGGTGCACAGGTTCCCAGCCCTTGGCTCTAACTGATTTCTTCAGCAAAGGAAGGTGGGAGGCCCTGCAGGTGATAGCTTAGTAAGTTATGAGAAGGCATTTTGATGTTTTAAGGGCAGCATCTTCTGGCTTTTGGGACATTTCTGCTGGCAGGCTTAGCCTGTAACTTATGAAGAAAAAAATCCCACTTTAATGGGACTCTTTGGAAGGCTGGTGTCTTTCATACGCTCCGTCAGAGCTCAGACTGAAGTACTACCCTGCATTTGAAATGCTCCTGTAAATGAAGACAAAAAGTGGCATGGTACTGGATAATCCAAACTCAATTGCTTGTTACAGAAGTGTAAAATCCCATTTTATCCCACCCTCAAATGTCCTCCCAAATGCAGTACGTTTGGATCAAGTATGTGGTTTAGGCAGCAGACAACAGTCTGGTCTGGAAACTATTACGTTCTCTGAATCCATGTATTGGCCAAAGAGATACAGTGATATCAGTCTTTGCTCTTGTTTCTCTTTAGATCCTAGAATCTCCAGATCCTCGAATCACAGATCCACGGCGGACCTGGATCTCCTTTGTTCACCGCCCAGATGATGGCAATACCTCTAAAAGAAGATGCAAAGGGAAAGACAAGAAATTAGTAGGTTATTGCTGTATCGCCCTCAGCTAATAAACGTGCACTGTGGCTTCCCTTCTTACTACTGATATGCAAGGTGTTTTGTGTGCTCCAGCTTTTGCCTTCTCACCCTAGAGTGTGCTGCATTTTCATTTGTTTGTGTTTAATTTCTCAAAGTATTTTGGAGAATTTTGAGGCAATAAGTGCTATATGCTTTGTAAGTTAAGGTATGTGAATTCCACTGTCCACATTCATTTTTGTTTAAACCAGCTGGTTCTTGGACTGAGCCTTTTTTGGGGTTTTTTTCTGCTCAGTAGAAATAAAATTAACATTTTTTTTCTTCCACTAGATAAAGTCCAAGTATCTCAAAGGACATATTAAACAAGGTGTGGACAAGTCATTTATTTCAAAATAATGAATTACTGATCATCGGCTGAGTGATGCTTGATCGTGTGTGGACTTTTAATCTGCTGCTTAGACAATCTTGAATGTTTTTAATGATAATGCTGTTAATGATTTCCGTTTTCTTTCTTAGTGAGCTGATAGACAGGAGTTCTTCCATGCAGGTTTACTGCAGTTCAGTTGAGGAAACAGGAACTCCTGGGAACCATATACATCAGAATAGCTTTGATAACGCTGCTGCATGTTTGTACTGCTAGTTTAAAGCTCTAATGTGTGTGTAGCTAATCTTTACAGGTGTTTTGAATGAACTGTTTCATTTTTTTCTGAGAGCTCTACTGTTGCACCAAATGTTCATGTATGTGATCATTATGTCTGAGCAATGTATATTAAATAACGTAATAATGTGGCTAGATAGCTATTCTAGTTAGTGACTAGGCAGAATAAGAAGTGGAAATGTTAGTATGATACTTTGGTGATAGGAGAAGATACAGGAGCGGCAAACTTAGTCTTGTGCCCGTTGTTGTGCTTTGCACTGTGTATATGTACCTGAAGGACCAGTTAGCATTTACCTGAGCAAAGTTTATCCTCCCACATAAAGATGTGAGTAGATTCCAAGTGCTGGAATTCACAGCTGGCTGGAAAGTCAGTTTAAGACTTACTGCATCAGGCCTGTAGTTGGACTGATAGTGGAGGGGGCAGCTCATGTGGCTGACAGCCCTGTAGAACTGACTCATGGCTGAGAGAATTTTTGGTCTGTCAGTGCAATTACCTGGTTCTAATTCACATGTTTTTCTTTGGTTACTTCCTTAGCGTGGCCTTGTTGGGCCCCCAGGACCTCCCGGTCCTCAGGGACCTCCAGGAGCACCTGGTGCTGAAGTCACCCGGGAAGTCCTTCTGCAGGAGTTTAAGGAAATATTAAAAGGTAAAGACTGGAAGAGCTTTGTAATTTTGTGGTCTGCTTCTTTTGGTGAACACCATGGCAAATAAAGAACTGGCTTTGCAAACGTTTACCTTAAAGCATTCCCCTATCTGGCAGTCAAAAATTTGAAAAAAATGTTTCCTCAGGGCTGCTTAGTTCAAGTTGAAGAGTTAAGTGCAGAAGTCTAATCACACAGCTAATGGCTTCATAGACCAGGCTCTTAAACTAAGCCTTTATTTTCCTATACCTTTTCTTTTCTTCTCAGAAGCCATTGAGCGTCGAGCATCCCTGGCTATTTCAGCCCATCCTAGCCAGCTGCCTCCACTCCTGCTCTCCTTGGAGGAAGTTTCACCCCACAGACGTGTAGAGGAGGCATTCCATTGCAAGCTAAAAGGACAAGTCATTGTAGATAAGAAGACCCTGGTAGAACTTCAGAACTTCCAGTCGGTGAGAAGGGATTACAGACTGAACCTGTGCAACTCCACAACAGCCATTGTGCGTAGATCAGCTGTAGTTCCCCTAGTCTGCAAAGCTGCTAGGTGGCTGCGTAGATAAAGGTGTTTCCCAAAAGGGCAGATTAATCCCAGAAGCTCATCTCAGACTTGGATGCTGTGAATACAGCACTACCTTTTTGGTGACTGACAGAAGTAAGATCTCATATGGTGATTTTAGCACTGAAGCTCAGCTGCAGTAAGATGGACATTTAACTCTGAGTCCTCTCCTTCCTGGCAAGCCCAAGAGGCAGATTTTCTTCCTTCTCTTGCAGCCTGGCTGAATCTCATTGCAGTTCTTACTGAAGTTCTAACAGGTCTGTGCAAGAGAGGGCTGTCTCACAGGTCCAAACAGCAGTCAGTCTTTTTATTTCAGTTAATGATGGAGAAAGACTTGTCCATGTTTGGCATTAGTCTGAAGGATCTGTTCTTTTTTTTCCGTGCACACCCTGTTTAATTCCAGAGTAACGTTCAGGTGTAGAAAAATGTCAGAGGCAGACAGAAGCCATTGATTTGGTTATAGATTTGTGAGCCCAAATAAGAGCCATCATTTTGTTCAATGGGCCAGTCCTGATGCTCAAATTCTTAACACTTACTGTGTTATAGAAGATCAATAAATGTTAACTATATAATTTTGTTATAGTCATGTGATAATGGCAAGCACACAATCATGGGATGCTGTAGGTCGTTATAAGCATGGTTACAAGCAAGCTGTTGAATTGATATTAAAACTTTTACTAGCCATTTCTGAACCAGTTGCAAATAGGATCTGAATTTGAAGTATAAATGTTAGGCAAAGTAATAGCTAAAAACAAATAGCTACTTGGTAGCTGAGGAGACTTATTCTAGACTTTGGAATCACGAAGACTGTCTAATACCACAAGGACTTCAGACACATGGTTGCTTTTGTGATGTGACAAGAGTTTGAAGAATATGAACAGGGAATATGGCTTTCCATCAGCAGGGTTTGCTAACACTGTCCATGTAGTACCGTGCTGTGCTGAGCTTTCCTCCCAGCTGCTCCGAGTCCCGTTTCTGAGGAATCCTGGTCAGCAGATCCTTTCCTATGGAGCAGTTTTGCTGTTAGGACTCCTCACAGCTGCGGGACTAGAGGCAGGGGTTGTGTTCTGAATAGGGTGCTCTCCTGGATCTTTCCCAAATACACTTGTGGAAGCCTGGTTTGACAGCACTGTGGGTGCTGGCACAGAGGCAAGATTGTACTTGAAGTGTGGGCAGGGCTAGAGAGATCTGCTGCCTCATTAATTAGGAGGGAAAATGTGAATAAAGACGTCTCAGCAATCAGTGCGTAGGCTGATGCTTCCCATGCTTTGTTATCATATGCCTAGCTTCTTTCTAATTGCTTCTGGCCCTGAAGCTGATGTGGGAGGGCTGGCAGGCCTCTGGATGCCAGCCTTTCATTTCAGCTTTGGGACAAGAAGTGTCTGGTTTTAGCTTGTGCTCTGATATAGGGGAATTTAGCAGGGAGGGAGACAGTGGATACTCTTGCAAAGATGAAAACATTGTCTTTAAACAACCCAAGCAGGAGAGAGAGATCATTCCCCTCCCTCCATTCTGCCAGTTTAATAGTGCGAGAAAGCCAGCAGTTTGATACTTCTCAGTGAAATGACAGGGGTTGACTCTAATTTTCCTGAGTTTGGACCTTACCCCAAACATTTTGAGGTAGTGGAAAGAACCTGTGCTGAGAAACAGCCGATCACTTCTATACTCTGTCATTTGAGTGTGTTGTCCAAGTCACTGTCACCTTGAGTGTTGAGAAGGCATGATGGTTTTCTCATCCTTCCATGCTAAATTTCCTCCAAGAACATTCCCTCCTTCTCTTGGTCTCACAATTGCCTTGGTATCTGGAATGAAACATGTGATACTCCTTTCCCCACACCTCTTCCTCCTCTTCTCATGCTTTGAGGTTTCTAATGGTTGCCTCTTACAGAAGCTTTCAGAAAGGTACTTTACGCAACAAGAATTGAAGTAACTGGAGCTTCTGACAGGCCATGGAAGTGGGATTTCTCTGGGGCCCAGGAACGTTACTGGAACCAGATCATTTAAGACTAAGATGGCCTACATGCTTTTTTTCTTGGTCAAAGATCCCAGAAGGACTCCTGGTGTCTCCTGTGCCTTGAGGTCAGGCTAAATGTCTACCTTTGGCAGTTGAATTTTGTTGCTGCTTCAGGAAATTGGTGCATCTCTTGTTCATTGTGGTTGCTGTGCAGGCTGTGTTATCCTGCTCGTTAATAACAGATCAGTCAGTGCATTGCTTTCCGCAGCATTTATCACTGAAAAGTGATACTGGCAGTTCACATCTCAGATCTTGGTGCATGGCTTCTGTTTTCCACCTGGAATTAAACGAGTGTATGAGGGAGATGTGGGGATAGGAGCTGAACTGAGGAAGAGAAGCTGAGCTTGGTTTTGGTTTGTACAGAATGACTGGACACTAATTTGTTTGCTTTTGGTCTGAAATAACTGTGTGCAAATAGTTTCTCAGATATAAATCCCTGCAGTATTTGAAGCAGCTAGGTGAGTATGCTGCTGTGAGGCAGCAAATGCAGCAAGGATCTCTAATTGGCGTAGGGTTTAATGGAATATTTTGCCTAGAGAACCTCTCCCTGCATTGTCTATTTCTATGAGCAAAAGAATAACAAAGCCACAGAGGGCATGAAGAAACAGGAATGTTTTATCAGTGATAATTTACTGGTGCCTAAAATTGCCTTCCACACTCAGCCAGCGGTTTTGGAATTATGTTGCTGATTCTGCTAATAGCTGTAACAAGAAAGGAATGAATTAACTATGCATTATTAACTATGCAGTACAGTTTTACAAATATGCAGGGCTTGAATCTGCTCCTTCAGTGAGGTAAATCTGAAATAGCATTACCAAAAATGATGTAGCATAAGAACAGAATCAAGCTCCTTCCATAGTTGTTAGGTTAGCTGTTATGTTGTCTGTGCGTGTCCTTTTGTGTGTGTGTATGTGCACACAGGGACACATTAGTGCCCATTGATAAATATAGAGATTTAGAAATTACTGTATGAAATGTAGTTGTTCTGCAGTTCATTATTACAGTTTCCCCATTATACTTACGTGACCTTATAAGAAGTGCCACTACTGTTGCACATGGATATATTTTCACCGCCGTATGCATACATAAAACATTTCTAGTAAGTTCTGTGAAATTTAAAAATACAGCTAGATCTTGCTAAATAAGGACTGGGAATTACCCTGTTGTGACCCTTGCCTGGGATTTGCTGAATAAAGGCAGGTTAGTCATTTCACTCCTACCATGCAGTAACTCTCTAAACAAACACCACCAGACCCAAATACTTGCAGCTTTACATCCTTTCAAAGAGAAAGCTAAATAAATTATTCCTACCCTGCACTGTGAAAGCTGGCAATTTCTGGCTGTAATGAACTGTAATGGGGAGGCAATTAACTTCCTTCTCATACTTGAACAAAGGTGTTCCACTACTTTTTTTTTTTTTTCCTAGTGTAATAGCACCTGTGGCAGCACTGCTACAAATTTGTTCACCATGTCTTAGGCTGCTTTTGCCACCTGGTATTGGAAAGAATACCCAAATGCTGGGTTATTGGATCACTAAATTATGTATTTGTGCATGTTTTAGGGATACAGCAGTATGTGTGCCTTTACCAAGTCAGACTTGAACTTCTCTTCTGTCCTGTAAGACCAATGCGGGGCAAATCTCTCAGGACCAGCATCCATGGGAATGCGTTCACATTGCACAGAATGCCCTTGCGGTGGAAGCAGAGTCTGACTAATGTGCTTTCTTGGCCCATTGAAGCCACTCCTGCTTCTCCCCAGCTCTAGCCAAATTCATGTGAGGCAGGCCAAAACAAACAATAAACATTTCTCGCAGAGTTTATTTTAGTCTGAGTCAGATAATCTGCTGTGAGTTTGACTTGAGACTGCTTCCTTGCCATGAGGAGAAGCTGCATGCTATTTACTAGGGTTTTGCCTGTTCTGTAGAATCCAAAGCTAGAACAAAATGAAACTAAATATGGAATCTTGAAGAATCCAAGCTGTTGTTCTTGAACAGTATCAAAGCCACCTGACTTAGACCTAAAGTGGGTAGACAACCTCTAAAGACTCATATGAGTGTTTCCTCTGTACTTGTATCACAAAAACAGTGTATAAGGTTCCAGGTTTTTAAGCCTGGGGACAGTGCTTGGCCCCATTTCGGAAGTCTTTGGGAGTAGTAGGGACCTCTTGACTCCAAAAAAAATGCGAGATCTTGTATATCAGAACATCAGTGGAGGCTAGAGGCCACTAGGACCAGTAGAGCATAGGGATGCAGTAAGCACCATCTGAGTCGAGGTGAATTGGAACAGTCTAGCAGTCAGCAAAAAGGGCATCTTCATGTCTCATACTGATCACCTTGCCTTTTGTGAGCATCAAATGCTGAGAGAGCGCCCATCTGGCAGGTGTGTTCTGGGGAGATAAGCCTCACAAATTTTTTCAGCTTTGTTCTCATGCACGTAAGCTTGTTCTTTGTCACAGGCAGAGGCAATTGTTGAGAGTGCTGGAGATTTGTTCAAGGTCTGGTTTTCTCATCTTACAGCCTCTGGCCAAAGGAGCTTTTCTCCGGGGGACAGGATTAAATCTGGCAACAGGACGTTTCACAGCACCTGTGTCTGGCATCTACCAGTTTTCAGCTAATGTCCACATTGGTGAGTGTTGTCCACAGAAGCCTTTTCTGTACTGCTTGAGAGTTGCAGGAAGGAGCCCTGGAGAACTCTCTGGGTCCTGTTTGATTTGAAGCATGTGCAATGCCAGCCCTTTGCAGTGAGCTTTCCCTTTGGTACCACGACCTGAACCCCTGTACTTAGAGCTGGGTGCTTCCACAGACCGACAGCCACAGCAGGCTGCTCCATGCAAACCAAACAAATCAACACTTCTTATGGAGGGTAAGTTTCGGAACCAAATACGTTCGTGTGCAGAACTTAGGGCTTCCATAAAAGACTTTAGAAGAAATGAAGATGTAGACCTGCATCAAGGCAGTTTTGATTGTGTTTTGTCACCAGTGCATTTGTTCAATGGTTTTAATTATTCAGTGATGAAGTATTTTATAATCCAATACCAGAAGGGTGCTTTCCTGATAAGTTTTGGTGGGTTGACCCTGGCTGGATGCCAGGTGCCCACAAAAGCCACTCTTACCATTCCCCCTCCTCAGCTAGACAGGGGAGAGAATATATAACAAAAGGCTTGTGGGTGAAGATGAGAACAGGGAGGGATTGGTCACCAGTTATTGTCACAGGCAAAACAGACTGGACTTGGGGGAAAATAAATTTAATTTATTGCCAATGAAATCAGAGTAGGATAATGAGAAATAAAACCAAACCCTTAAAACACCTTCCCCCGATCCCTCCTTTGTTCTTGGGCTGAACTTTACTCCTGATTTCTCCTCCCTCCCAGCAGCACAGGGGGACAGGGAATGGGGGTTCTGGTCAGTTCATCACATGTTGTTTCTGCCTCTTCCTCCTCAAAGGGAGGATTCCTCACGTTCTTCCCCTGCTCCAGCCTGGGCTCCTCTCTCCATGGGGCCACAGTAGCCTGCTCCAGCATGGCCTTCCCATGGATCACAGCCACCTTTGGGCATCCCCCTGCTGCGACGTGGGGTCCTCCACAGGCGGCAGGTGGAGATGGGCTCCACCATTAACCTCCATGGGCTGAGGGGCACAGCCTGCCTCACCATGATCTTCAGCACGGGCTGCCGGGAAATCTCTGCTCTGGTGCCTGGAGCCTCTCCTGCCCTCTGCGCTGACCTGAGTGTCTGCAGAGCTATTCCCCTCACATATTCTCACTCCTCTCTTGTGCAGAGGGCTTTTTCTTCCATCTTCTTAAAGATGTTATCCCAGAGGTGCTACCACCTGTCGCTGGGCTGTGCCTTGGCCAGCGGCAGGTCTATCTCGGAGCTGGCTGGTGCTGGCCCTGTTGGACACAGGGGAAGCCTTTAGCAGTTTCTTACAGAAGCCACCCCTGTAGCTCCCCGCTACCAAAACCCTGGCATGCAAACCCAATACAGAAGTCACAAGGTTACTGGTGTCGCTGTTAAGTCAAACACCAGCAATTGGTGGTCTGCTATGTTGTGAAAGTGCTTATATTCCTTCCACTGCTTTCCCTAGACCACAGTGAGTTGAAGAGTAAAGTCCAACTCCGAGCCAGAGATAATGTCCGAGTGTTGATCTGCATTGAATCTCTGTGCCACCGATACACGTGAGTTACTGCAATGCTGTGTTGACAATTATTTTTCTCAGATGGGCCAGTGTCTGAACCAACTGTGGCAATCGTTGGTTCAGACAAAAACCAACAGTGAATTTTATATGATATATGTTTGTAGAACTTTTCTGAAGAGTGAGATTCCATCTGCCCTTAGGTTTTATGTGGGTTTTTTAATTATGATTTTTAACCTTTCAGTGCTAATTACTCTAAATAGCTAAATACTCCGCATGTTGAGAGAATTGTGAATGCAGTCGGCTGAATCTGGATGTAGCTGAAGGTGCTGAATGCTCAGCTATCATGCACATACAGAGTGAGACAAACACTTTAATTTTGTGCCAGAGGTTGGTAGATAAATTTTTATAATTTCAGCTGCATCCTGAATGGATCACAGCATCTCACTCATGTTGCCGTGGAAGCGTTGGAGTGATGAGAAGAATGAATAGATGGAAAATAGAGGTGAATGGGTCCTGAGGCAGAAAGTGCAAGGCTTGTACACAGGTGTATGATACCTTCTGGCAGCCCTCAGCTGCCTTCTGGAGCTTGCTCAGATAACCATGCTGAATTTTCCTCTGCTGGGATCCATTAGCAAAACTCTGCTAAAGAATTGTTAGGCCATGGCAACCTTGGGTGTTGCTCCTTATGCAGTGGGCCATGGCACAGCATACTGTTGGCTGCTCTTGCCTGCTGTACTTGTGTCATCCTTTCAGCTGCAGCGTATAGGTGCCCTATGTCTCGGAGAGGGCCAGCTTGCTCTGGAGGAGTTTGGCAAGCTTTGCTTGGAGGAAGAGGCTGAGGAGCCCCTGGGTTGGGCTGAAACACACCCAGCAGAGGGCAATGCTGCTTGCACAGAGTAGCCACCGCATCTGCTTGTGGCTTGGCCCTTTTCAGGGGAGAAAAAATGCCTGTACAGGGCTTTGCAGCTTTGCTGTGCCCTGCCCGCAGCTCTTCCAGTGCAGCTGTAGCAACAGCCTTGCAATAGCACCACTGAAAAAGCACCGTAAAACGACTCCGCAGGTGCAACTTAAAACTGACAAAACCATAAATTTGCTGCTGGACTGACTGCTTCAGCCCTCACCTTCCCTGCTCCATGAGTCAGAGTGCTGCACATAGGACTGACCTCTCCACAGACGTTTCAATTTAGTGGTGGGTGAATTTGACATGAAGCCTCATGTAATAAATAAACCTCTCTTAGGTTTCATTGGCCTGTGGAAAAGACTTGGTTGGTGTCTGTGTACCCATTAGTAACTAGGGTAAGAGGGAACTGTGCACCCACTGACATGATGGGAAGTCAAGGAGCTTGCTGACTGGAGCAACTGGCACCTCCTTGGCCCTGTAGACCGTTGTATAACGGTTTTTTATGACTGCAGCATCTGAAGTGAGGCAGTGACAGACTGGCTGCAGTCACAATGTCAGAGAAGAAGGGGGGTGTAACTTCTTGCCCCTTGAAGGGATGGTTTATATTCTGGTAAGCTGCAGAACTTAGAGGACATTTCATTTCTGGCACTTGTGAGAATTCCTTTAGATCATGCTAAGAGTGGACCTCAGCCTGATCTTGAAATCTGGGATGCGTGTTGACAGTGAGTGATTTTGGGACAGGCCAGGCCTTTAGTCACAGGAGTGGAACAGGTATGAGTAAAGTAGAATATTACTGTCCTTTTTACAAGTGGCGCTCTCAAATTGCCTTTGCACAGTGCAGCTCCCTAGTCCTGTCCTTTACTCTGCATAGCAAAGACCAGTCAGATTCAAGTAATCAGGTGTTGGGTTTTTTTCTTTCTTCAGCATTGATGCTTTTTTCTTTCCACCTATAATAATCTCTTCATCTTAGCAATTTCATCAAGAACAGGACTCATGCCCCTAGCCCTTGGATTCTTTGGATTCCTTGGAGACTGCAGGTCCCACAGAATCCTTTTCTACATGCTTTTGGGGTGTGGAAAGATATTGCCTGGTGGGATATGGAAAAATATTGCCAGTTGGTGGTGTTGACCTGACGGTATTTCAATAAAGATTTGAGTGAATGAGTGGGTGAGATTTATGAAGCCATCTACAGGATTTAAAAGTCAAATGGATCCTGCAAATCTCCAAGAGTGAAAAGCTGTTCTCCCATCCTGATCTCCACTCTACATTGTCTGCAGCTGCAGAATCATACAGAAAATCTAAATTCCGTTTAGATATTTTGCAAAGTAAATGAACGTGACAGTGGTGAGTTTTTCCTTCCTAAGATTCCGCAAGCTTCCAACTGATTTAAGGCATCTGAGAGAGGACAAAATGTTTCTTCTGGAAGGCTACTTCTGTCTCCAATGACAGTGTCTGTCTATGTCTCTCTCTCCTTTTCTGTCCATTCAGTTAACCTTACAGTAATATTACTAAAGAATGGATGTCAGTCTGATTGCTTTCAGCATGACTTTAGTCTTGCTTTCTTGTTCTGGTAAAGGCAAGCACAAGAGTTACCTGAATAGGAAGCTTCCCTGTGGGCCACGGAAGCTCCTGTGCCTTTCTCATTGCAGGACTTTTTAGCTGAAAGCTTTTAGAAACCTGTTCTGGCTCTAGCTAGGATGTGTGAGCAACCTGTTTGTCACATATGGCCCAGGAAGGTTTATTAGGATGTTTTGAGATTAACTTGCTGTTTGAAGAATTTATAGCTACATTCTCCAAAGAACAGTAACAGCAAAATCCTTTTTTTCTTAGACAGTACTGACTCAGGTGTTAATTGTTTAGATAAAAGCTCTCTGATATGTGACTCAGAGTTTTCATCAGTTGTCCAGGGTTGCAACTTATGGTTGGTTGTCCTGTAAGCCTGTCCAGAGTTGGACAGCAGTGGGCATAAAGCAGAATCAGCTCTGGCTCCGAGAGACCCCTCTCGTATGGTAGAGGAGAGTATGACTGGTCTGTGGCATGGGAGGTGGGTGGAGGGATGGGAATCTGTCTGGACAGACATTCTGCTGGCACAGGCTGAGCTGCCACCCGTGCTTGTGGAATTTCCTGGGGATGTCAGTGTACACAGTCATTCATTTGAGGGAGCTGAAAGAGCCCTGAGGGCTTTCGGCAGAGAGAGATGGAAACTCAGAGGCAAGGAGACAGTTGGAGTAGAAGAGATTAATGGTGGGAAGTTCCCACCCAAGTTAGGCTTTTGGCAGGATGACACACAGACTGAGCTCTTCAGTCAAGGTGGTGCCAAGTGGCTTGCTCTCTCTGGGCCAAATTGCCCCTACCTTTTATGCATGTTATTTCCTTGCAAGGGGGCTGGAAACAGCACGTTTGCACTTGCTAGGTTTCGTCACCACCGCTTCATGGAAAAAAGGGAGGAAAGGGGTTGGTTTTCTTGGGAAAACAACTACATCTGCTACCACTGGCTAGGCAGGTGTCAGAAGAACTAGCCAGGCGTGGAGCTCTGTGCTTTCATATTGCTTTGGAACTGAGCTTACAGGAGTTGTTCTGATTGTTGATGTCTCAGGCACCTCATTCCACCCCAAATCCTATACAAAGGAGCTGAGTTAGTGTTCTGTAAACTGTGGGTGCAACAGAGAGCAGCTGTCCTACGTCTTGCTCCTGCAAGGAATGTAATGGCTATTAGAACATGATATTAGGAAAATCCAGTGTCTGAGGGGTGATCTGGAGCTCTTCCTTGAATTCTGACTAAAGCACAATTTTTTTTTTAAATTTTTTTTTTTTGCTTTTATGTGACCCTTGGTCTGAATGTCCTCCCAAAACAGCTTTCAGCTGCAGAATATGTTCTTTCTTGCATAGGCTGACTGCATATATTGTTAAGGTTGAAATAAGCCTTTCATGCCTTGAAAATGAATGAACTGTAATTGGCAGAATACATATAGTTAGGTCTTTGCAGAATAACAAGCATTTAAAGTGTTGTGGTAGTCAGCAAACTGGGATAACTGGTATGGAGATAAATCTAAAGAGTATGTTTAGCATCTGTTCAAGGCTGGGGGATAGAGAGTACAGGACCTTGAGAAAGACCTCGGTGAGAGAAGGTGGCTCCCAGTTCTTGCCTCCAGCTCAGTTTTGTGTTCATAATCCCGTATGCTTTCTAGGTCTTCCATTAGACACTACAGTGAGGACAAGGATCTACCATTCTCATTTCGAGGAGCTGATTACTGCTCGAACCAAGTCAACAGGTCACCTGTTTAGTCCAGATGGGGACTAGAACCACCAGGTCCTATTTCTAGGGAGGTCACGAGACTGTTGTCATTCTGCATACAAGTATTGTGACTGCCTTAGGTGTTCAAGCGGTTTATTTTTCTTTTTTGCTACTGTTTAGGTCTTTGGAAGTCATTGCTGGTCTGGAAAGTAACAGCAAAATCTTCACTATCTATGTACACGGCTTGCTGCAGCTGCAGGTAAGCCCGTGCAGACGGAATCGCTGTACTAATTTGCTTGGTGGGCTGTGCAGTTATTTACTGGCAAGGCTCAATTCTCACCGGGAGATGGGGAATTTTGTATTAACCTTCTTTCTAAGGTTGATGAAGTTAAACGTCTTACCTGGAGTGACTAGAGAGAATCTGTGGCAGGAAGAGGAGCAAAAACCAGACTTGCATTGTCCATCTGATCTTATGCCATAGAGGTAACCTCCCCTCTAAGGAGTGACACTATTTTTCTTTCTCAAATCTCCCCTTGCATTGTTAAGATGGCAATTGTATGTCCCATTTCATAGAAGAGGATGTGAAGCACAAATGGCCACTCAGCTAGTCACCCAAAATGATGCTAGTGCAGTAGGGGTCTAGTCAAGTAATAAATCTGTAACACAGTTTCACTACAGAAAATTTCTTCCACCAAATCAAAACTGTAGTGCTGCAGTAAGAACGTTTGATCAGGTCCTGTTCCCAGGAACCACAGAAAAGGGCAGGAGGCTTCTGTGCTTACTTCGTGGCAGTGAAATGCTTTTTTTCCTCCTTTTATGCTGGGATGAAGTGTCGGATATTTTTCCTTTCCCTCTTGCTCTCTCCGCAGGCTGGCCAGTACACCTCCATATTTGTGGATAACAGTGCTGGAGCTCCCATCACCATTCAGAACGGATCAGATTTCATGGGCATGTTAATGGGCGCGTAACATCATCTGCAGCCGCGTAGCAGGGAAGGATATGAATTAGAGCCTTGCAGTGTATATTTGACTGAAGAAACCTTTACTTTGACTCTTGAAGACTGCTTCCTGTAACTGTCGGCATCTTTTTAAACAAGCAAAGAGCCTTTCCTTTCACAGATACTGCAGCTCGCTTTCAGAGGCTACTGCTTTTCAAGGTCCACACCAGTTCGTTCATCATAAAAAAAAATGTACTTTTATAATTCAGAAATAAACTGTAACATTTAATTTGTGCTTCACCAGATGCGCACCGAACAGTACACTGAGATTTGGAATTTGTTGCATTATAACTTTATTTCACAATAGCACTTGTAATCAGCATGTCTTTTGGGATTGATTGCGGGGTGTTTGGGTTTGTAAATGAAGGATTGAGAGGGGAAGTGAAGTAGTGACTATATTCTCTGTGTTATGGAGGAAGGAGACAAGGATTTGCCAGCAAAACTGCATTTCTCATGCAATTGTGAGTGGTATAGGCCCTCTCTCATGCTCAGAATTGGATATATTTGGCAAAAAGTAATTGAATTCTCAGACAATGCCTGCTTCACAGATGGGAATCCAAGGTCTGAACTCTTTATTGTGGTTCTTTGTTATCTAAGTATTGCCTTGATCTTACCGATGAAGCTGAATACCTTGCTGCCTGTGCAGTTTTGTTTTTATGAAAAGGTAAGGCCAATGGCACCAGTTCTAGCACGAACTCCCTTACTTGTGTTCTTATGTTTTAGTAAGATATACATGTGGTTTTGGACTGCCTCGCATAAACAGCATCCTCTCAGGTGCCGTATAATCATTTGTAAATGTGTCAAATGTATTACACTGGTTGTCAGAAGCCTGGCAAAGACAGCGAGGATAGCAGCCCCGGATCAGATATGTCATCTGCTTGGTGCTTGTTCAATGGCAGCGAAATAATGAAAGAAAACATGGGGCAAGGCTTGCTTCCATCAGGTGGCCAGGGTCGGCAGGAGTCTATCTGAGCTGTGCTTGGAGGTTGCAAGTGCTGTCAAAGACCATCCAAAAGACTGTCCAGTGAATGTTTTCTGGATTTCTGCAAATCTGTTTGCAAATGTAAGCATGTGAGATCGAGCCCCCAAAGCAGCTTTGCATATAGCTCCTGGCTATAAACTCATTCTAATAAAGTAAAAGGGTGTTGCCATTTCACGGGGTTAAGGTGTGTTACCCAAGATGTGGTAACATCCTTGTGATTAAAAAAAACCACACTCATTTAATGTACCTCTGTAGCTTTCCCTTTCAACAGACACCTGGCCCTTTTATTGATTCAACTTAACTAAGGACATGCTTGTATAACACTGTCCTAAATAGATGGTAGCAAGGCCCAGAATGGAATCCACGTACTTGTTCCTGAATGTTTGCAGTGAACGGAAGATATCCCTTGTATAGTATTGCAGCCTTTGATCAACTGCAATATCTTCGTGCAAGGAAAACAAAGACTGCTGGGGACAGCAGAAGGCGTGTAAAAAATGTCATCTGCTGCTGGGTCTGTTCAGGTCGGTCAATATATGACGTTTCTACGAGCTCCAGTAATGCTGCTGTTGAGGGTGGTGGTATGCAGAGATGTCTTACTTCAAGAGCTGTGGAAATATCTGCTGTAAAACAGGCATGGCTGAAACTGGTTTGGGTTTTTTTTTTTCATCTCCATTATAAATACCTTGAGACAGATCTTTCAGGGTACTAAACAGTATTTTATCCTTTGTGAAGAACATATTAAAGTGATACCTATTGGAGGAGGAAGGGGAGGGTACAGGGAATAATACAGTAGTGCTCTTACACAAGTGACCACAGGTAAATTCCACTTTCTGGTCAATGGAATGCGGTTGTTCTAACTGCACCTGTGTGGCTGCCTAACATACAGCAGCTATGAATGGTTATATATTCCTTCTTGTTCCACAATACATACCAGAATCCCTATGGATTTTTTTTTTTTTATAGTACACTTTGGGGAGAATCTGCTTTAAAGCATAAACTGGATGCTGTGCTGGCAGGGGAGAGTCCACAGCTGTTGAAGGGCACAGCACGTAGCAGCTGTGGTCATTTCTGGAGCTTCAGAAAGCATGAGCCACGTGTGAATATCACTAAATTCTATCAGTAAAGATTGGCTGTTTACGCTGGGTTTTGATGGAGTAAGTGTCGTCAGGGCAGGTGGCCTGTATCCCAGCATGTATTACTATACTGTACTTTGTACTGTGTGAATATTTGTAATAAATTGGGCTGTTTCATGCATGACTTACAGCAACATAATCGAAGTGTTGTGACATTCAGCGTACATTGTTATATCTATAGGTTTTTTGAACCAAGTCTCACTGTTCTTGGTAAATCGGAGTTAAAATATTTATTTTGTTGTAGAACTAAAAATGTTTGTCAGACTTTGTTTTGGGATTTGTGACTCTCTTTTCCCCACTCTTTGCTGTGTTTTACTCTCATGATCTTCTTAGTAGGAGATGACTCGTTCTGCCTTTATACTTGTTCTCCTTTATTTGTGTGAAGAGCGCTGTCCTGACGGGTTCCCCCGGTGTGCTAGGAGCTGTCAGGCAGTCCTGAGGAACACGCAGCCTGAACAGCGAAGACTTAAATCCCCCTCGGCAGGAGCAGTGATTTGCCTGTGGATAGTGTCAGAGAGAGGAGTAAACCTCTCCCCGCCGTCTGTCGGGGAGCCACACTGCCCCTCTGCCCTCGCCAGCCGAGACAGCCTGTGCCAGGCTCGGCGCTGGGGAAAGAAGCCGGATTAGCGGAGGACATGGACATCGTGTCACTGTCACCACTGGAAAGCTTGTGGGGTTTTGATCAGCTCTTTTTATTCTCCGGATAGAGGGTTGTCCCTTAAGGAGCTTTCCTACGCGTCACCAAGGTCTTTTAGCCAAAAGACTTTTTTTTATTATTATTATTATTTTTCTTTTTTAGGAGTCTTTCAGCTCTGAACGCTAGCAGGCTGCAGTTCTCTTGTATCCTGGGGCTTCAGCCAGCGCGAGTGTGAGATCGTCCGTCCAGCAGCAAGACGGGGCAGAATGGGTTGAAGCGGCCAGAATGGGTTGAAGCAGCCAAGAAGCGAGCTGAGAGCGGGCCTCCAGCGTCGAGGTGCAGCGAGAGTGCAAAACTCATGACTAATATGGACACAAGCCTCCTGGCTGGGCTGCGGATGAGACAAATACCTTGCAAGGCTTCCATGCTGTTTGGAGAGCGAGGAGATTAATGGTGTGCGAAGCAAAGTTTCAATGCTCCTCTGTAGTCATAAAATTTATAGTTCGAGAAAATTTAAGGACTCGAGAGGACTGAATTTAGTATAAAGAAGTTGTTTATAACAAAATAAAACCCACGTGCTCAAGCCTATGGTTTAACAGCCAAGTGTGTTAATCCCACTCGGTGGCAATGGCTATTTGTGGATGCAAGGGGAGAAGTCTAAAAGAGGCACAAATTAAATGTTGTTTGTGTTTGGGGTTTTTTTCTGGGTCCTTCCAGCATGCTCAGGGCACTATCAGTATGAGCTGAGGCAGGGGGGATGTGATGGGGGCATCTCTATTGAGGTCCTAGCAGAAGAGGAAACACAAACAGTTGCTGCTTTTTTTTTTTTCTTCTTTAGCATTTCTAAGTTTAGGGTTTCAGGGAAACGGGAGGTAAGGAAAAGTACATCTCACTGGAACAAGTTCCTTTCTTACCCTCATCTTTGACTACTTCACAGAAATGTTTGCACAGAAGCACCTTCAAAAAGTTTCAAACATTCATAACTCCTACTCGCAGTCATAACTTTGTTCAGGTACTATATATATACTACATATAGATTCAGGTACTCTATATATAGTGTGTGTATATATATTTATACTAGTTAAAGAACACTTGCAAAGAGGTTATTGTGACACCCTCCGTGGATCAGTGAATCTTTACCAAAACTCTGCTGTCTTCACAGTGCCCTTGCTCGCTCATCCTCCTAGTCCCTTCCTCTGCAAAACCTCGCTCAATCTTTGCAACCATCCACGTCAAGCCTTTTGCTGTGTGTACAGCTCAGATTCAGACAAAACCAGTGCGAATCACCATGGTTTTGTTAGGGCTAATGCTCTCTGCAGAGCTCTCTCAAATGAGGGAGGTGTGTTCACTATCCAGGGTTTTGCGTTCTCTCATGTGAATTTTTTCCTGCCTGAGAGCTTCTTCCTTCTAAGATGCTGACGCTGAATTTGATGCTCTGGTCCCATAAGACTCCCCGAGCTCAGTATTCTCGTTGCTGTATTCTGCGTTGCTCTGGTTGCTGCACTTTCCTCTTACGCAGGCTGCGATGTAAAGCAGAGGGCTTTGCTGCTTGGCTTGTATTTCAGCACCAAGAAACCAAACCATCCTCGGATGAGCACGGACCACTAATTTCAATGCCTATAAAAGCTATTATAATTCCTGATTTTAAACGGAGTCCAGCTATAAGTTTCCAGCTGCAAGCTACAGTTGCTTGCTTAGCACGATGGTAAATGTCATTCCCTCGTGCTTCTGGAACGTGCCTCTGCCCTTGTCTCAAGGCTCTAAGCTAGGTAGTGCCGCTAGCGGGGTTTTTAGCTCCTTCTAGTTGGGTGCCCTCACATAACGTGCTGATAACTGTGGGTTTTGAGCCTGACAGCCCACTGAGCCTGGTGGAAAATCTGGTGAGAGTGCTAGCAATTCATCCCAGAATATACGTATTTGGTCTAGTTCAGGGCTTAACTCCGGAGCTGCCTTTCAGGTGTGTTTCTGCTGGCATGGCCATGATAAATTTTGCCCTCTGAGCTATACTGACAGAAGATTGCTGCGGTGTCCTGATCCTGCTGCTTTTCATTAGTCCCATGTTTACCACCCTGCGAGCTGGCTCAGAAGGGCGCAGTGCAGGGCTGGATCAGCCCTTCCCATGTGGAATCCGCAGTAGATTGTATTTAATTCACACAGAGCCTTGAAGCAGCCCTTGGACAGGCTGTGTGAGGTAGGAGCTGAGCAAAGCTACCTCCACAATGCCAGGCTTGTCCAGTTTGCACCCTTGCTCTCTCCGCTAACTGCTTCAGACAAATCACAGCAATCTTCCAGGCGCTGGGATTCCAGCTGCAGGCACTCCGTGAATATTTTCCCTGGCTGGGAGCTGACAGGTTATGGGGTTTTAAGTTCTATTCGAATTTCACGTTTTGTAAATTATTTCGATGCCACACTCCAGACTGACTCCAGGGGTATTTATGTTGGATTAGCTGCAGATTGCCTGCCTTTCCTCACTCGATAGGAGAGAGCCCGGCGCATGTAAACTTCCCTTGAATGGCAGGCTATTAACTGTCAAGCAAAACGAATAGTTTGTCATATAAAACTCTTGTTATAAATAGGCGCAGGTTATAAATCAGTCCTGAGGACAATGATGAAATCAGAGAGACCCTTTCCAAGCACCTCTGCGGGGAGCCTGCAAATAGAAGTGATCAACAGAACGTTAGTTACGTGCTTAGTCTTCAAGGAAAACTAAAGGGTAATTTGAAAACCGTTCTGAATTGGTGACTGTAGTAAAAAAAAGCAGAGTAACATGAGCCCTATATAGGCATTAATACTATATGATACTTAGGAATTAATACCACATACTTTGGTGTTGTAACTGCTGTGGTGGACGTAACTGTTGTGGTGGAGGGAGCCCTAACAGCAGACTCCAGGGAGCTGGATCTGTTCAGGTTCCACAGAAAGTTGGGGTGGCAGTGACCCTGTAAAAAAAGAACCGGGTACCAAGAAGACCCTGAGTCCTTCTTGCTTTGCGTGTTGGCTCGTATCTACGGCAAGAAAGCATCAAACTCTCATTGACCACAGAGCTGAGTCTCACTCAGCAGCTTTACTTAATGCTCAGGTTGGGCTGGTGGCAATGAAGACTAAAAGGCTGTGACGTTAGGGATCCAGGTGCACCAAATTTCCTGCAGGATAGCTAATTTCCTGCAGAGCTTCTAGGACTTGGTGTTCCCCTAATAAATAACCAGTGGTGAAGGGACAGGTGAGTATTTGTAGTAAGTGTTTATGAGTATTGGATCCCTGTGGAGTGGAGGAGCTGCATCTGCTGGTTAGACTTGTGAGTTTATTGTATTTTTTTACTTTTGGGGGCCAAAAAAAGTGTTTCTTTGTTACTACTTAGATGACCTCTATTTCTCAGGCTTAGAAAGGGTCTAGTGTTTTTATTTCCTCTACGGCAAGCAGTTCTGTTTTAAAATCGCCCCTGGGCTCCCAGGTAGCCCTGAGAATAGACGGGTCAGGCCATAACATAGAACTGGAGGGAGCTGCATCCCCGTTCGGTCCGTGCCAGGGCTGAAGCAGACACGTGTTACAGCGATACCATAACCACCTACGTACGGTGAACTTCCCCGCACGGACCCGTGGTTCTGCAACTGCCTATAGACAAATAAATCTGCTTGGAGGGAGTGGGGACGGGAGAAACAGTTGGGAAAAGTCTGTTGTGCCTTTTTCTTGGCTGTGTGATCAGATAATCGGCTCGTATGGAGGTGAGGGAAACATCAGCTGGAAAACTGTGCAGCGTTGGGTGGGAGCATGGAGCCCTGCGCTGCAGTGGGGGGGCTGGGGGGCTTCGGTCTGGAGAGGAGAAGGCTTGGGGGGGACCTGCTCGCTCCCTACAGCTGCCTGACAGGGGCTGTTGCAGGGGGGGT
>JAVJGI010000040.1:107580678-107593863 GCA_035590275.1 Ibycter americanus
CTCAGGGACATGGTTTAGAGGTGGGCTGGGCAGTGCTGGGTTAATGGTTGGACTTGATGATCTTAAAGGTCTTTTCCCACCGAAATGGTTCTGTGATTCTATGACAGCTTGGTGGGGGCTGCCCAGCGCAGCCCCTGGGTGCCTCTGTGTGGCTGTCCCTGCAGTGTCCCCTTCCTGCGCCGCGTTTCAAGACAGCTCAAGTGTCCCCACGCGCGGTGCCGGCGTGCCTGGGCACGGCTGCTCTACCCTTGGGAGTTTTGAGAAATACTTGCTGTACGCTGATGGAAAAGAAGTGAGAACCCGGGCATCGCATGGAGAACAGCATTTTGTGTTTCCATAAAATCTTCCCATGAGTTTTGTGGATTCTAAAGTTAGGATCTTCAGTCTCATTCGAGGCACTTGCTGCTTTGATAGAGCCGCTCTCTGCTTTGGTTCTTTGCTGCAGTTTGTTTTTTTTGGCAAAGAAAATATTGTGCTTGCTGTTTGTTTGGCATAAACATTGTTTGCATGTTTGTTTCTTCACTGGTTTGTGTTTATTTTTTTTTCTGCCTGCTGTTTGCTCTCCCTCTGGCTGTGCCTAGCTTGTAGAGCACTGGAAGAGCAGATGGAGTTGTCACAGGTCTTTGGAAAAACGGCTCAACCATGATCTTGGAAAAGTGGCCCTGGCTGATGGGGTGGAGGCGGGATGGTGCCCGGAGCTCTGGCTGGTGGGAAGGAGGTGGATAAGGGCTTGTTGCCTTGCTCCAGTTAAGGAACGCTTCTCTTCCCCACGTGCTGTTTCGGAGCCTGTTTCCCTGCGGGAGCTGTGAGAAGGGTGTTAAGGACGGGCTGGCGTGGGGGGCTGGATCAGCGCCGGGTCAAGGGGAGGCAGGAAAACAACGTGCTCGGGGTAGGGAAGGAGCAAGGCTGCGCCCTGGGTATTCCTGTTGTCTCTCCTTCAGGCACTCAATTTATAAACGCCTGACAACCTTTCCTAGGCTTTTTTCTTTAGGCAAAATGTAGGGGATCCCTTAACTGAGACGCACCGGGACGGGCAGCACCCATCCCCTTGGCGCGGCAGGCGGGGGCAGCCCTGGGGCACCCACCCAGGCTAAAGGTGGGCACAGGGCTCCGGGCAGCACCAGTGCCAGACCCATCAGCTGGGACGTCTGCGTGGACAGGAACCCAAGTTTCAGTAGATGGGAGAATACTCTTCGGTGTAGCTCTAGTTGCAAGGGGAGAAGAAAGAAAAGAAACAAAAAAAAAAAAAAAAAAAAAAAAAAAAGCTTTAAGGACAGTTTTCAGCCGCTTTAAATGAGCTCAGCTATCTCAGGTGTCTCCTTTGACAGGTTACGGAATGTTTGCTCTGTGTGTGTTACACTTGGCATCTAATTAAACTTTACAGGATGATGAAGTTGGGGTTTGTTTGTTTGCTTTTGATTTGTTTTTTTGTTTAAAGCGAAGTTCTCAAGGGCTGTTGTAATTATCAAACCCTCTTTTTCCCAGCAAAGCGTGCCGGGAGTTGCCAGTAATCTATAAAACAGGAATGACAGTCAGTCTGGGGGAAATGATCTCAAACAGTATAAATATCTCCAACCAGGTTTTGGTTTTAAAGTTTTATGAAGTGATAGAGATTCTGGAGATGTTTTTACAAGAGGCTGGACAGGGAGGAACAGGGCAGCTCCCGTGGGTAGCTGTGCTCTTGCCCTTAGGGTTGAAGGCTGGAGGCTCCTTCGAACGGTTTGAGTATGGCTGTTGTAGCCTGAGGGGACACACACTTGCCCCTGGGAGCAAATATGTCTCGGAGGAAGAGAACGGACCGGCTGGGTTCCGTTTCCAGCACTCCTGTTGACCTGCTTGTCGACCCTGGGCAAGTTCCCTCATCCTTTCTGTGTCTTATCCAGTTGAGCCACAAGTCCTTCAGGAAAGGGTCTTTGGTGGGTTACACAGCCGGTACGTAAGGCTTACACAAGGTTGAAGAGTGCTTGAGTTCTAGAGCTCTCTGAAGTTGACCTTAGGTATCACCTGGTATCCCAGCTGAACATTGTGTGAAGGGTGCTGGTGCCTTACAAGTGTGAGTAAGTCCTGTTAACACCCTCGTAAGTGGTGAGAGCAGAAATTTCCTCCTGCTGAGATGAAGGGTAGGGGATTCAATGGGTTCATGGCTTCTGGGTAAGGGTACTAGCACTGAAGGAGTGTACCTTTCTTCCACCCGGGGAAAGAGTCATCAGCCTTCCTGAAACCTCCCGATGAAAATTAAATGGAAATTTCCCTGGGAGTGGGAGGAGTGTGTTCTCTGGAGCCTTTCTGGGCACCCCCCCGCTATGCGGATGCCTTTGCATTGCCAGAAGTGTTCTGCAGTCAGGGGTGAGGAAATGCTGACCTCAGGAGATGGTATTTCCAGTTCCAACCACAGGCAGGAGCTACTGGAAATACCATCCCTTTGAAGGTTCCAGTCTTGCTATGTTGTTTTCTGTGGTTTGGAGAAATCCACGCAGCTAGATCTCCACCTGGGCTGAAGCAGGGACATCAGGGGGCCGTGCAGGAGGCCTGGCTCCTACAGCAGTGGATGCCCAGCTAGATCCAAACGCCTAGCCATCGCTTGTTGCTGGTTCCTAACCTTCTCATTACCTTGAACTGCAGGGAATCCAAGCCTGGAATTGCAGACTTCTACCTCTTTGATCTCCTTCTCACTCTCTTGTGTTGTCATGACTAATGACAGGCTATTTTAAAAACGCTGCGGTGTCTAAGGCGATCTGAGGGGTGTGCTGAGCTCCGGGTTCCTCCCGTTGCAGACCTGCGAAGCGATTGGAGAAGAGTTTATTTTCCACTTCGGTTTGTTAGAGCTTTTGAGTGCCTGGGGCAAGGTGGGGTTAATACTGTGTTAAAAGTAACTTTTTTTTTTAATCAGTTAACTACATAACTTTCATGGTCCGAAAAAGAAACTAAAGTAGGTGTGACATCCAAATTCTGCATGTAAAAATCCCGTTTCATAATAAGAAAGTGTATCAGGCTACTTGTCTGGAGGCTACTCATCTTGCAGTAACATACGCGTGGCAGATAGCGAGTGCCCCCACGTCCCTGCGCATCTTGTGGCTGCAGGGATGATCCCGTGGGGCTGTGCCCATCACACGTGCTCTAAGGGGCTGCTTGGCGCCGCGGGGGAGCGGGGCCATGCAGGGCGCTCAGAAGGCGCTCGCTCCCGTCCCCCTGGATCCCTGCACCAGGACACACGTCCCCTTCTCGGAACGGGTCGCTGCCATGGAGCTGGAGCACGCTGAGGTGCCCAGAGCAACGGGCAAGGGAGCAGCCTGCAGTCAGCCTGACTCCTGCAGATGTGGTATTCCTGGAGTTGGTCCGTGCTTACATATTTAGTCTTTCCTTTAAAAGAAAAACGCCAGGGAAAGAGGGAGGGACTGTCAGACGGCGGTGCTAGACATCTCAGTACCGGATCTCCAGCCACTGCCCTTTGTCTTGCCAGGGCTCAATGGGCTACATTCTTCTTGCTTCCCCCCTGTTTTAAACAAATAGGAGCTGGAGCCTTCGGGTATATTAGGAGCGATAGGGATCTTCACCGATAATACCACTCTGGGCTATACCTGAGGAAGCCATTAGCTTAAAGCTCTGCAAGAAACAGGATCTGATAACAGGAGAGGTGGCTGGGGGGGAGAGGAAGGCTCTTAGCAGCTGTGCCAGGTAGGATGCCCCTTCGCCAGCCACGGCGGCTGCCTGGGGACCAGAGGAGGAGGATACGGGAAGGATTCCGCCGGCTCGGCAGCTGTGTGGAGCTGCTGCCCACCCTCCCGCTGGTCTGTGAGAGCTGGGCAGCCGGGTATAGGTGGGCACATGTGCCCACTGGAGCCTCTCCTGAAACTCTGGCTACCTGTCGAGAGAAGCCAGTCCTCCTCCCGTGCTTCCCCTGCCTCATTTTCCAAGGCATCATTAATGATGCAGCTATCTAAATGTCTGCGTTTTAATGTTAGCTCTCCTCGCTTGGAGCAAAAATAGTAGAAGTCAAGAATTAGTGTTGAAGGGCCGATGAACCCCAGCCTTGTGAAAACAAGGTGCCTCCCCAATCCAATCTGCGTGCCGCCGATCAGCAGCACGGGACGGCGCGGTGGGTGTTCGTGGCCAAGGCTTCCCGTGCCCCAGGGATGCCTGCGGAGCTGCTGCCTTTCCTTGCCCAGCTCTGCTGCCGTGCAGTGGGACTCAGCCGCTACACGCTGGATGAGGATCTGATTTCCAGCCCCGAGGGCTTGGAACCGCTGCGGTGCTCATCTCCAGGAGGGGCAGTTCCAAACCAGCTCTGTCTCCACTGGACCGCTGAGACCACCCTCCCCCTTCCAGCTGGCCTGGCTAACCTCAAGGATTGCTCTGGCTTCCCCCTCTCATGCCCAGTGGAATCACACAGGCATTTGGGGCCATAAGGAATGCGCTGTTTTGACTCGGAAAACTCAGCGGGAGTGTTCGCTAAAGACACAGTGTAGCTGTACCAGGACCAAAAGGAAGGAGGTGTGGGGCAGTGGAAAAAATGACTGTTCCCGAGTGCAGCCAGGTTCCTGCCGCCCCTGTCCTCGTGCTGCTAGCAGCCTTGCCCAGGGACTGCCGCCGCGCTTTAACGACCCTAACGAAGCAGCAGCGTGTGGTGCGGAGCCCGCGCCGCTTGCGTCGGGTCTCCCTGGGTCAGGTCTCCAACTGCTGATGCTTCTCCTTCGGCTGAAGCATCCCGTCCCTCCTGCCGTGAGCCCGAGTGGGGGTCACCGAACGCCCACCTTGCCCTCGGCATCTGCCTCTGGTCACTCGTGGAGGCACGGAGAGCTTGCCTGGACCTGGCGGAGCTATTTTCATCCTGGGGTTTTTGCTATGGCCTTGGTAGAGCTGTGCTGGGGCGGCTGATTTTTGGGTATGTGGCTTTGTTCCCTGCTGTGTGGGCTCTGGTTTTGACGAGAGGTTTCAGTAACTGCCTCCCCGGCTTCCCTGCGTAAAAATTCAGTTTCATCCAATGAGTAACGGTGGGAGGTAGGATGCCTGAGGTCAGCTCTGTCCGCCTGAAGGTTTCAGGCAGACCATTTAACTTCTGTCGGGATGGCTGGTTGCTTTTTCTGAGGATATTCATACATTGCCTGCTTCTACCTGGATGTGCTTTTTTTGCATTAAATCTATAGGAACTTAGATATATCCAAGACCTTTGCATTGCTGCCAGGTTTATTTAGAAGATGTTACACACAGACATCAGAAACGTGGTCTTATTTCACTGGGAAACTAGGAAATAGCTACTCAGCTGCGAGTGACTTGTCTCTTACCACTGTATCTACAGATAAACCGTGTGGAAAAAGATAACGCAGTGTCTGACTTCTATGTAACATTTCATCCAAACATGCCTGCATCCTCTGGGGAAGGATTTTTAAAATTTTTTTTTTTTTTCAATTCCAGACAACCCCTGATCCTTAAAGGGCTGAGTGCTTCCTGCTGTGTGCTCTAGCACCTCAGCTGCCTTGGGATCCGAGGCTCTTTGGAGTAAAAAGGAAGGCTGGGACAGGGACCGGTTCAGGATTTGAGTGTATCTGTGCAAGCTCGGGCCAAATTACAGATGTGTCAGCCCTTGCCTAACATGACAAATCCCATCAGCTTTTCCCAGACTACACGAGTTGATTAAAGGGACTGGAAAAGCAAAACTCCCCGAAGTAACTCCCTGGGATTCTTCAAAGGTGGAGTGATAACAGCTAGAAATGATCTTGTCTCTGCCAGTAATGACCTCTGGAGAGAAATGCCACCAGGCTCCCACACTTTTTAGACGTGTTACTCCATCGCCACCAGCTGAATACCAAGGGCTCCGGTTCCGTTCCTGCAGCACACGGATCGGAGAAGGCTATAGGGACATATATTTGAGAAGGCTGAGGCACTCCTAGATGTGTGGAAGTAAAATGCAAGCCAAATGGAAAGGGCTTTTCTGAAGCCCCTCGGGCACTGAAGGATGGTGAGCTGGATGCTGGTAAAAGGCTTGCTCCCAGCCTGGCACTGGTGCAGCTACTACTGCGCGATGCGTTCCCATGCACTGCGGATTTACCTAGCTCTTTGCCTTTGTATTAGTGCTACTAGCAGCACTGCTGGACAAATCCTCAACTCCTGCAATACGGATCAGCTTCTGCCCAATTTTAATCAAGCTGTGCGATTTACTACAAGGAACAAATCTGAGCCCTCGACTCTAAAGCAGTCGAGTGTTCGGCAAAGGTTGTCGGTTTTATTAGAGAGAGGCGAGACAAAACAGCATGTAAGTGAAATAACTCCGCGTCTAAATGCCGTGTGCAAAGGATTTGCCTTCCTGTCTCACCAGAACCCCCTTGCCAGCCCTGCCTAACCTTAGCTACGAGGCAGCACGGTCTGTGTGAGCCGGGGCTAATGCATTAGTACAAGAAGTGCTAGTGTGCATCAGCCACGCAGGATGCCATGTGCTTCCAAGGGCTTATGCTCATACATAGACGTGTTTTTGTGTGAGTCTAACAACAGATCAACACCTTCCTTTAACATAATTAGGTGTTTCTTCTTTGATACATGCATTGAGCACTGGGGTTTGTCCTAAGGCTGTATCTTGTTCTCCACTGAGGTTATTGCAACACATATAAATTTTTTTTTTTTTTAATTTGTGAGCACTTATGGGGGCAATTGAAGATGTGCTGGAATTATAGCCCTGAGTAGTAGAGGCAAAAAGCTCACAACAACTGATGTGAAAGTATGGAGAAGTCGTCAATCAATGGGGAAAAAAAGTGTGGAAAATTCTGAAGAGATTTTTGGCATGCAACTGAAAGGGGGGGACAAGAGAGAGAAAATAGCATCCATCTTTCAGTGTCTGAGGTGCCTTGTTTAAAACATCCCACCTGGGAAAATCTGAGCGATACAAGGCAGAAAGCACTGAGAAAATGCATAGGTGTCCCCTGGATACGCTGCACAGCTGAAGCCAAGGCTGTGCTCTGCATGTACCCTTATCCCCCTGCCTGGGGGGCAGCTGCTGACCCCTGGTACCCTGCACGTCTGTGTAGGGAGCGACCCAGAACTTAGGGGAGACAATGTCATTAGCAGGACACGAAATGGAAAGGAGCAAGAAGAGAGCGTGCCACAGGCGGGGGCCGGGAGGGCTGCAGGGCGCTGTGCGAGACCCGCTGGGATGTGTCCTTTCCCAGCAGGAACTGGGATGGTGGGTGATGCGATGCAACAGCGATGCTATCAAAGCGGCAGCCGGGGAGGGGATGAGGGAATCAAGTGAGGAGAGGAAATGCCGTTACTCAACCAGCATTCAGCCCAAGGGAATTATTGCACCTTCCTTGATCTTCGAGCTTGCTAGCGTGAATTTTAGTGAAGCTGGTGCAGATGGACAGTTCTTCTCCCACATTGATAGGGACAAAAAGGCTTGAAACCAGATACTGTGCCTCCCCTGAAAGGTCATGCAATGGACACTGATGGCTGGGGCTGAAATAAAGCGTCTGGGAGTTGGGAACGGCTTATGTTACTGGAGCAAGATGCTTGCTGGTAGGAAGGAATTAAAGGCTGTCTCCTGGCCGAAGGGACAGCCTCTGTAAAGCTCCTTCCAAAAGATGCCAGCTCTGGTAGCCTGATGGGGGGGCTGGAGGAGGCTGCTGGCATCGCAGCGTTGAGGATAAAGACACACGAGTGAGACTGGCTGGCTCTAGGAAGGTGCTGGAGACGTGGATGGAGGCAACAGGGAACTTACCTCTTGTTGCTAGTATCTAAATTATCGGTGACCTGGGAAGGTCTGGGATGGCTCAGAGAAAAGACATGTAAAGTGATCCCTCCTGCCAGATCTCTTTTGATGAGATGTCTTTTGATGAGGCTTTGCTAGAGGAGGCTGGGGGCAGGGAAAGAAAGCAACGTTCCAAATCTGATCTTACACTTCCCAGCCTGATTTTACTCTCTCCTGTATGTACTTTTTTTTTTTTTTTTTTTTCCTGGGGGATGTCTGCTGGTTTCCTGCAAACACATCCCTCCTAGAAAGCAACAGCCTAAATCTCTCCCATTAGCTATTTGTCTTGGATTGTCTCATGTGGCAAGCAGGCTGTTAGGATTAGATATGAACATAAAGAAATCTGTGGAGAGAGGAGTGTGGGGGAAGACGATAATGAAATGCAGGGAAAGCTTATCTTGGAGAAATAACCCCAGAGGAGGCTTTCCCACCTGTTTGTTTACAAATAAAATGAGAAGAGAGAAAACACCAGGTCTCTGAAGAGGAAAATAAAGATTTATTTTTTTTTTTTTTTCCCCCCTATTCTAGACAGACTGGGGTTAGGCACAGGGAGGGAAATGGGAATCCTTTGCCAAAGTGCCTGTGAAACTGCGGCAGGGACGGAGCCGGGAGGTGCACGGGCTGGGAATGACAAGACCTTGCTGCAGCACATGGCTCGTGACCGTAGCAGCGCCCAGCGCTTCTGCTGAGCCCCACGCCAGAGTTACGTGCTCTCAGTGCTCGCCCATGGCTACCTGAGCACGAGGAGTACTTGCTGCTGCTTCAGTACAGGAGTCCCCATCACCGTCCTGGGCTGGGGGAGCACGGGCATAGGAGAATCTCTTGCTAAGCCCTGTGGCTACAGCGCTGCAGCCCAGGGCAGTTTTTCTGCCACCTCTATTCATTCTTCAGGGCTATTGAACTGCTACGCCTGATGGCCAATTGTTTTTTAAACAGCTTCTAACTAGAAGAAAGGAACGTGCGGTTCTGAATCTGCCGGGGTGGCGCAGGAGCAGCAATAGCTTCTCTTTGCATTGTGTTTTTCATTTAGATGTTGTAGCATCTTTTCCGTGTACGAGTGCAGTTGTCAGAAACAAGTACTAAACCAGCCTCGGTGTCTCCCTCCTTTTGGATGCCTTAACGAGGCATTTAGGAAATTAAACTGTACAGAGGAATAGCACCTCCTGGGAATGCTTGTCCCACCCAAGGGTCTACGCTTCTGCACACAGCCAGGTCAAGATGTACTGCCTGCACCAAAACCCCTCTCGTCCTCAGAGTGGTGATGCTTTTCCCCCCAGATGTCTGACCCCATGGGACTGCGCTACACGGTAGGCAGCACGACTCCGAGGAAGCTGGGCAGTGGCACTGGGGCGATAGGGGTCCTCCAGAGCCTTCCTACAGTCCATGTGTACATGTAGACAGACACACGGTAACTGGGAAGACGGGCAATCTCACATCTGTGTGGGGAAGAGCTCCAGAGTGACAGACTTTCCTGCAGCAGGAGGGATTAACCGCTGTGTATCCAGAAGGGCTGGTGCCTCTCCGAAGTGAAGCAGGGCTGCATTTGGCTGCCTTGGGAAAAGCAGTCCAGATAAGCTGAGTTGTTTTTACAGTGAGGAGAATTAACCAGATTAGTTCTAATATTAAACCTTCATTAGCAACCAAGATTTAAAACGTTCCTGCCCAGAAAAGAGAATTACAAGAGGAACGGTGAAAATAAAACTCTGCCCCAAGTGACATTTATATTGGATTGGGAAAAGACTAGGGAATCTTCTGAAACTACATATGCTGGTTTTTCACGGCCAGTGGAAGTTGCCTAATGCAAACCCGTAACAAAGATGGAATAAAAGTCAATGAAAGGAGAACTGCTTACGCGCTGACAGGTTTGCAAATTTATATTTCGTTATTCAGCTGGCAGGAAAGGCCCTCCATTCCTGCAAATAATTAGCTGCCTGGCACTCCTCAGGGGCTTCAATTACGCACCCGTGTAAGTATTTACCAAATCAGCACCTCAGAGAAGAGAATCAATAAAGACTACATAGAACATGTTTCTTGAAATAATCAGTTCAGCGGTATTTTTCTGTTGCCTTACTCATAGAGGTGAAGCCTTTATACTCTAATGAGTATTACCTTTATTTTAGCCGAGCCTTATAGCCTGAGCATGTTTGCTTTGGGTAGAAACCGCAGAGGCCAAGGTGGAGCTTTTGAAAAATTTAAGTTCATATAATTCTGGCGGCTTTTGGCTTTCATGGGCTCCAATAAAAACAGAAATCTGATTTCTTAAGCACCTGTGGAGTGGGGGGGGAGAGAAAGCGAAGGAGGAAAGATGGTCAGAAGGACCACAGAGGCAGAGAGGAGGCAGCGAGAACTTCTTTAGACACAGGCGGTTAAGTTTGAGAGTTGCTAAGTGTGAGTATTTGGGCAGAACGAGAGCTGAGGAGCAGAAAGAAACTGTCAGCAAAGGACCCGGGTGCTGGTGGTGATGCCTGCTAGCACGCAGGAGTGCCACCGAAGGCGGTCGGAGTGAATGGACAAAATTGGAAAATCCGAGCCCTCATCCTGCACTGCAGGAAGCTGTTGGTGACCCGCCAAACACCGCGTGGGTGTTGGCCGGTCCGAATGAGAAACCTAAACAACAAGAAACAGATTTATTGTTAAAATAACTCTTGTGTGAATGTGGAGTTACATTAAGATGGTGCCTTCCTGAAACAAGTGGGCAAAAGCTAAAGCAAGTGGGCAAATGAATAACTAGCGTCATAATTTTGTAGGTTATTTTATATTATTACATCAGTATTATATGAAAACAATGTAATGTTGGGTTATCCATTTATACTTTATATTGGGAATGGAGCTGGTGGGGCACCGAGCTGTTAGCTATTAGTATTAGCTATTAGTGTAAGAAATGAATGGATTTTGGGTGTTTAAGCCACATATTTGTCTGAGCCCGTGAAGCTGAAAGATGAAGACGAAAGCCAGTATCTGCTGAGCTTTGTCAGCTGCCCTGGGACAGGGCGTGTGTGGCCAGCCGTCGAAGTCCTTGCAGCAGAAGGGGCTTCTCCACCCAGCTTTGTAAAGGAACAAGCAATAACTCGTAGTAAAATATGAGGAAGATTCAAGACCAGAAAACGCGGATTACCCAACTCTGTATTTTCTGTGAGCAGCCAACAGGGTCAGTTTGGTAACGATAAAGCTGTGAGTGCTGTTTGATGCTGCTTCGTCTCTGGGGTAGGATCTTTAGGGCTGTGAATCTGTTGCTCTCCCTTGCTGAGAAGTCTGGCTGCTACAGGGAAGAGTGTGCAGTGCAGGAGGGAGGGATCACATGGACTCTGTGTCAGGAGGGTGGAAAAAAAGGGCTCTCTTTTCCAAACCAAAGTCGTTAAGAAGAAAAGCAAATCACAGTGTCTGCAAAGAAGCCCTTGAGGACAAAGATGGGAACAGGGTTGGGCAATGCAACAAATAGACCATTTTTCATCACAATCTCATAATTGCTGTCTTGTTCCCAGTCTGCTCTTATGATAGACTTTGCAATACCCACTGGGGACTCTTCTAGGACACAGCACTGTGAGCCAGAACCTCATTTTAGCATTATACCAGGGAAACTATGCTCGGCAAACTGGAGCCACGGAGTCAACTTTGGATCCAAAGCACTTTTTTTTTTTTTTTTTTTTTTTTTTTTTTTTTTTTTTTTTTTTTTTTTGGCTCCAGAAGCCCAGAGCAAGGAATGTAAATTGGCTTTGCAGAAGTATGTCAATTTTGGTGCCAAAGTTTCATTTGATATCATCTCTGTCTGGCACCTACACAGCAGGTGCTTCCCGGGATGACCTGAGGCACATAGGCGCAGCACGAATGCTGAGCTGAGCTCTGCCAACCACGCGTGTCTCGTGTGACATGCAGGCGTGGGGACTGTCTCCTGACACTAGACCCCCGGCTGCAGCTACAGATGGACTTTGCAGGCAGCCAGGCTGCTCCTGCCTCCTTGACCCCTACCCAAACCGACCCAGTGCCTCCCAGTCAATGCACATGAGTGATAAACCTTTGCTGCTAATGAGGAGTGACTTGCAGGCTCTGTGTTCTGAGCCTTGCTGAAGCTGATCAATCTACTTGTGTGAGTAAGAAGCTCACAGAGGAGTCCAGGATGCAGATCTGCCCCTTTTGGGAGCAGCATGCCCCTCTTGTTGGGGTACCTTACTGAAATCACGGGGGGCGTACCGTGGTGGTGGGCAACAGAGCCTTGTGCTGAGCTTGGCAGGGGGTTAAATGAGGCAATCGTGTCCCGGTGGATGTGGTCGGGGTCTCTTGTAGTTGTGAGATCATCAATATCACCGTCAGTCACGGTCATTTGGAGGTGGTGAAGCTTCAGCTGTTGTGCTGCAGAGGCAGAATCCGTGCCTGAATACTGAGTCACGGGCTAGTTACTGTGCTGGGCTGTGCCTTGGTCTTTGCTTGTTCTCAATCACAAGAGGCGTTCGGATGCTTATTTCAATACTAAGCAGAAATCAGGTGCACCAGATAAGCTTCTTCAGGCCTTGGGTTCGTTGTCCTATTCTTCTGGATTCTCTTGGAGGAAAAGGAAGCATGTTGGAGTAAGAGCAGTTTGGAACATCAACCATAGTCAAAGGCAGGCCAGGAAGATCTAAATGCTTCCGTGGATTTGCAGTAAGGCAAGGCTCTAAGCATCTTTCTGTTTGTTCAGCTGCAATGTCAGATTTGTCACCCTGGGTTGCGAAGGGACTCCAGCTAAAGCCAGCCTGCTTTTGTGGATGTTTCTCTGATCTGGAAGTGTTTGAATCCACTGGGAATTGAAGTAAGCTAGGAGCAAATCACTGAGTGCCCAAAGCTGCCCAGAATTTTCGAGGTGAAAAAGGAGTTTCAATCAGATTCCCAACCCAAGGAGTCTGTTCCTACCCTGTCTTTAACTGTTAATGTTTGAGCGAGTAGATTAAATTATTTTCATGATGGGACAATGATCCTCCATTTCTCACCTGCTTCCAGGCTCACATTTGATAGCAAACTCCCATGGAAGGGCTGCAAAAAATTCCTTGCTGGAAGATATGATTAAACAACAGCCTTCTGGTGATTTCACAGGCGGATCACACTAACCTGATTCCAGCCTCTCCGAGCTAATGCACGCTGACAAGAGATTGTTTCAATTAATTCAAGGTGATGGTAACTGACAGCCTTTTATGTGAAAGGCTGATCTGTCCATACAGGAGATGTCCTTTAACATACCTTTGCAAATAAAGTAATAAGAAAGTAGTTTAAACAAGACAGGAAAATATATCTCGTGTAAAGTGTTTTCCTGGAGCACAAGCCTTATGAGGAGCCACTGGGGGGGTTCAGCCTGGAGAGGGGGTGGGCTCAGGGGGGACCTGCTCGCTCCCTACAGCTGCCTGACAGGGGCTGTTGCAGGGGGGGTCGGTCCCGTCTCCCAGATAACAAGCAACAGGACAAGAGGGAACGGGCTCAAGTTG
>JAVJGI010000040.1:107593971-107646677 GCA_035590275.1 Ibycter americanus
TGTCTAAAAACCACATAGATGCGGTGCTCAGGGACATGGTTTAGAGGTGGGCTGGGCAGTGCTGGGTTAATGGTTGGGCTTCATGATCTTAAAGGTCTTTTCCCACCAAAATGGTTCTGTGATTCTAGTCCGTGATTCCCCCACGTCAGCGCTCTGCAAAGTGAAGCCCTCTGCAGCGTGCTCTGCTCTTCCATCCCCACACCTCCTGGATTATCTCACCTTTGTACCTGCTCTAGCCTGTTCTTGTTCCAGGTGAACAAACCCCAGCGAGCAACAGAACTGATTTCTAGGAGAGGCGGCGACGTTCCATTCCCTAAGCCCTGCACGAGTAGCCTGAACCTACCCTGGGGGATGTGGGGCTTTGCTGACCAAAGCCAGGTGGAGCTGGCTGAAGTAGCCATCCTCCTTTGGCCATCCGGAGCGATGGGCCAGTGTGTCACGGGAAAGCTGCTGCAGTTCCACCTGAACTCATCTTTCCCGTTCCGATTAAAGTGGAAATTCTGCCCGCCTTCCCTACCATGGGTGCCTACGAACTCATGGGAAATCAGGATTACCCACCTTCTACTTACAGGTAAAATGTGCTCCCCTTCGGTGCCTTGGAATCATAACGTGAGATGTGATGGAAAGGAATGGTGATATAATATTGAAAGAATGTTTCCTTTAGCTAGCAGCAATTTTTGCTGTGCTTGGTTTTGTTTTAACCAGACACAGCCCCGAGTGAAACCTTTTAACGTGATGCGAAGTAGTGTGGAGAATTAGTCACTTCTGTTAAAAAAAGGCAGGACGCAGCCTGGCGGGAAGGCGTGAGGGTGGCGTGGCTAAGGCTGCAGGGCTGACAAGGAGACAGGTGGATTGCTGCACCGCAAGAACGTTTGGCTGGAGGAATTTTCAAGGAAGGAGAGTGTCACGGTTATCCCCGACGTGCACACGTAATGGCTACGGGGAGTTTCACGCTGCTGGTAGGAAGCAGAATAAAAGTGCCTCGCTCTAAGTGTCTTAATTACTATATGCTAGATAGAAATGCATTTAGCCACACGAAGCAGGAGAGTGTTTATCGAGTAGGTGCAAAGCCAGGAGTTGCAGAGTGAGATGAAGGAGTTCAGAGCGAGGAGGCAGAGCTGTGCGTGGAGACAGAGGGACCTGTGTGTAAGATTCCCGTCTGATTCCCGGGGGCACAGGGAGAGGGTGGGGGAAGAAGAGGCTATTTGTTGCTTTAGCTTCTGTACCTTTCTCCTTGGGTCCCACAGCTTGTGCCTCAAGTGCTTTAGCTCTTTTCCAGGGCACATCCTGCAACACGTCCCTGGCTTCTCCTCCCTTACCGCCAGACAAATTGGACCTCGTTAAGCATCCTCCCACAGTTGCCTAGGCGCCAGGGCTGACAGCGTTGTGATGGCTAAAGAGCACGCTGACAAGGGACCTGCCTGATGCTGAGTGACAGCGCTGGCCTCCCGCCAGCAGCGCCAGGAGCAGCGCCACGAGCCAGCGGCGCGGGGCAGACAATATTTTAAGATTTTGCAAACGACGTGCCTGGGAGATGCATAGTTGCTGCTCACAGTCCATGCTGGGAGAGCTGCTGTGCTCCTGTCCTCCTCCTGGGAAGACAAAAAAAATCCCTTTGAGCCTGGACAAGGGCGAGTGGCATGGAAGAGAGTTGGTGATGGTTACGGCACTGCGTCTTTGCCCTGTGCGGAGGTGTCCACGTTGCTGCGCTGTGTTATTCCCCACTGCTAAAACAGGAATGCGTGCTAGAAGCACCGCAGGGAAGCCTCAGGGATGCTGCTCGGGGCCTCTCTCTGGCATTGCTGGAGGGCAACGTTTTAGCTGTGTGAGACTCCTGGGAGTTTAATAGCAGGCTTATCCCAGTGAGACTGAGGATGATAATTAGCCTGTCGATTCTGCGGGGCGTGCTGTGGCCTGACCGTTTGCTTTCCTGTGATGAGTGACCAGTTGATTACGATCAGTGCTGACAGCCACAGCGAGTTAACAACCCACGGGGATGTTGGGTTTAGCCCTTGTTTTGCAGTAGGCGATGCCCACTCCCCCTGCCATTTATTTCGCCCTTTTTTGTAATTGCTAGGCAGTTCTCGGGGGGGAAAAAAAAAAAGGGCCTGGGCTATTTTCCTGGCAGAGCAAAACTATCCTTTTCACGTTAGAAACTGAGCCTGAGCAGCAAAATTATACACTTCGCTCTGCATCTATGTTTACAACAACGATAGTGGGCCATGGATAAAGTGTCTGGGATATCAGAAAATCAGACTCTGGGTCTGATACATGTGAGGCATCACAGCCACCAGCAAAAGAAAAAAAGAAAAAAAAATTTTGGTCATCGATTTTAAAACTACTGCGGAGCTCCTATGCTGTGTCAGAGTAAGGTCCTGCTGGTATATCCCAGCCAAGCAGATCCTGATTCCGAACCGAAAAGGAAGTTTTCTAAGGGCAAAGCCTTAGGTCTGAGGTGCTCTCGGTGGTTTATCCAGCGGCACTCCTGCTATCTAGGCGGCGCTAAGCCAGTGCAGAATGGGTGCTGTGGGACTTAGTTTTCCTTTGTGATGAGGAGCAGCTGGTTCAATAACCCTGCGAGGTGCTTTGATGCTGCAGCCGTGGAGAAAAACAGTAGAACTGGAGCCTTGCAGCAGAAATCAGTTAAACTAATTGTAAGAAAAACATACATTTTTTTGGATGGTAGCCCACAATTGGGGTTTCCCAAATTACTCCAAAAAAATGTGCACTGGTCAGTCGGGGACTTCTGTCAGGCTTTTATGACAAGTTTAGAGAATTAAGGGCCAGAGCTGCCGGTGGGGGCCATCACAAGCGGAGGGATAGGATATTACTATTCCTCTTTATAAGTAGGTGGCTTTTCTTACTCCACGTGTGTGTTGATTTTCTTACTGTCACCAGCTTGTGCTTTTTTTCTCACTTTGATCTTCAGATCAAAGAGCAGAAAGGGACGGGAGGTGGGGGGGACAGGCAAGGGCGGGGGGGCAAGTTGGTCACAGACTATTAGATTTCCCAACAAACAACCCAGAAATTAGAAAAGAGAAAGGAAAATGGAAAACAGAAGCAGAGGGGAAAGAGTGGAGGTGTTCTAGAGAATGATTATGCTTGTTGTCCTGCGCCGGTATGGCTGTGCTCAGGTCAGACCACGAGGACTAACACGATCACTGAACTGGTGCTGGTTCCAGTCTGCTGCCCGTAAGTCATACGGAGCCTCCCAGCCCCGTCTGCTCGCATCCAGAGCCGCAGCAGGGTCGAGAGGTGTCAAGCCTGGCCCAGGCAGGGCTGCTGTCGCCAGCACGGCTGGCAGCACCCTTCCCAGCGGGAGTCCCTCATGGAAACGTTGAGGCAAGATCAGTGTGGTGACCAGACCTGGCAGAGGCATCAGCTTAGTTTATAGCCAGTGACGGCAACACAATAACTGGAAGACACACACAGAGCGGTGGGGAAGGCGGCTTTCTAAGACTCCGAAAGAGGATGTGTGTCCAGTTCCTTCAGCAGTAATTCCCCCTTCGGTTTTCCTGCTGGATAACCAGCGTCTGGAGAGCTGGGGGGCTTTGCAGTGGTACAGGACAGTGTGCTGGCTACTGTCGCTCTGGAGCCCCCAGCCCACCTTTGCCACCCCGAGCGGCTGTGCCCCTTCCCCGCCTTTGGGCTGACACGCCAGCCAGGAGAGGATGATATGCTGGTGTGCAGGGGGGTGACTGGGCTTTAACAGCTAAGGTTTATTCTAAGAAATTAAGCCTTGGAAGGAGTCAGAAAGAGTCAACCCCATCAGTCCCAAATGTCTCATTATCTTTCAGCATTCTGGCAGGTTCTGCAGTCGGTCCCCCCCGGCGTACCCAGTACTGAGAGCACTAGTGATCTCAGTCGTGAAACACCGTTCCAGCTCGAGTGGGAGACAGCTGCAGCCTCCTGAGAGCATTTGTCTTTCTGGAGCTCCCAGTTTGGCTTTGACTGGGAGAGATTTACTGAAGCATCTGCACCGATGTCTCTCTGGACAAGAGAGGTGTTTGTGTCTCTGCTGTGGGCTCCGAACGTGGTTGTCCTTTCGCATCCTTGTCCCGGTCCTTTCGGATATGCCTGAGAGTGTGCGTACAAATGCCCGTGGCTCTTGGGAACTTACAGAGTTGATTCTTTCCACCTCCAGCCTGAAGGGACAGCTTTCTGGGGATGGCCCATAGAATGAAAGCAAAGCACGTGAGCTAGTGGTGAAATAGAGGGAGTTTCGGAAATATTGTTCATTTTTCCATTGTCTCCACTAAAGACGGTGCCTTTCCAGCCCTGACCGTGGGCGCAGAGCCAGGACATATCACAGATAAAAATAATAAAAACAATTTTTGCTCGGAGAGTTGGTTCCCTTCAAATTCTGTACATCCCTCCCTCTCTCCTCTTGTAAATAGCTTTAATACACCGCAGGCGCCAAATCACTTGACCTAGGTTAGCCTGCGCACTGGGATGCTTTCTGCTCGGCTGAGTAGTCCGGAGCCTGGGTTTTTCCTCCCATTCTCTGGCTGTCAATCCAGGTAATAGTCAAAAGCCTTATCTGAAATGCGTTAGACTTTCAGCGAATTGTCTGGGCTCCGGGCCCTGGGTGCTGAAGGCACTCGTGCGTGTCATGTGTAGAAGAGGCGAGACGGTAGCTTTTAACACCCCTTGCCTCATCTATTTTCTTGGCTCGGGTTCAGCAGGTCTCCGCAGTCTGCCAGCAAGAAACATATCTCTTTTGGTTCAAATATGTAGGCAGCGGTAACTGAGCGGCTTGCAAGACGCTTCTTTGAGGGCTGTGAGCGCTCAGCACCCAGTTTTGAGGCTGTTTTACTGAATATAGGAAAGTTATTTCAGAGACGTAGGTGGCTTCCACGGAGGCGAGCGGAGTGGGGAAGGAGCGCTGGGGCAGCTGGACGTGGGTGAGGGCTTTAAGCGAGGTGTTAGGGGGTCTGGAGCAGCCTCGTCTGGGAATATTCCCAGCAGAAGAGCAGATGCAAGGCTTCAGCCACCATTAAGGCCAGCTGTCGGACCGAGCCTTCCCTTGGCACAGCGGTGGCCAGCGCCCAGCCCGGGGTCCGGCCGCGGGGCACAGCCCGGAGAACCCCCGCTCCCTTGGGCTAACAGCCTGGAGGGCGTCTATCCTCTCCCCCTGCACCCTGTTCCAAAGAACCTTTGGCTGATGAATACGAACAGTAAATATTTAAACACCTTCCCCCAGCAGATGTCAGAGCACGATAGTTACATCTTCTTTGCTAATTGACGTGACCCTTCTTGGTACAGTTACAAGAGAAACACTTTTCAGTGGTCCAAATAGCTTTTATTTATATAAATGTTCAAAGGTCAGTTTTGCTTAACAAAACACACTGAACATCTTTGGAGCTACCTACATTTTTTTTAATCGAAAAAATGGCAGAAAACGTTACCGGTAGCTTTGACATTAATGTCTGTTAGCATCCATTTCAATTTTACTGTGCAAACTCTTTCTTGTCATCTTGTTGATTTGTGACATGGCAAATCAGTAGGGAATCCGCATGTTTAAATGCGGATTCAGCCTGGGAAAAGAGGTAACAGCATCGAACTGATGTTATTTATGTGACTGATCAATGACAAGTAGGCAAGGCAGAGCCTTGTCTGCAGGTGGCACCCAGCGAACTGCTGAGTTAGCAATTTTCGTGACTACCTGCAGGATCATGTTTGTGTTTCCCAAGTGGAAGAGGTGACCAAAACATCTCCGATCCTCAGCCTGGTGTTACTAAAGCTTAAAGCACTTCCATGCCTATTTCAGGCAGTTCACTTTGCTGGGGCTCTTGTAGCCTACGTGATCTTGGTCCATTTGTCGGTGAGGACGGGGAGACTGGCGAGGGAAAGCAAGACAGACGGCTCATCCATCACTTGTATACTTGGGAGCATTGCAAAAGTGTTCCTGAACTAAGAGTGGCCACCATGAAGGTTATCTGGGCAGCATGTGAACAAACAAGGAGCACTACTCAGGTCAATCCCAATTAAGACAGCGCATAAAGAGCAGCAAAGTGTGTTCCTTACCACGTTCTCTTGCAGCAACGGGATGATCCAACACGCATGGCCTGTTGCTTCCTTGACCTTTCTGGTGATGAGAAGCAAATTTGGGTAGGAAGGGTGGTCTTTTGGCATGGTGTGGAAACTTAGTTACTCAAGGGGCTGCTTGGAGTACCACTTTCAGACAACCACTGAGCAAACACGTAAGTGAATTCAAGAACCTCCTACTCCTCTGTGTAAGAAGGAACCAACACGTCTAATCCTATTGCTGACTCTGTGAGGCAAGGGCTGTCATTTTCTAGATGTTTGCGCAATGTCTAGCAAAATAGGCTGACTATAATGCAAATAATGCTGTTATTAGTGGGTCAGCCTCGACGACTAGGAAGTCGTGATTCACGGATGTGTAACAATTGTAGCTGGCCAAAGGGAATGAAACGGAGGGAAAGGAAAACACATCAGAATGTCAATGCAGCAGGATCAGGGCCAGTTCAATATATGTGGTTTGGACAGCAAATTCCTAATTTGCCATGGCATCCAGAGGAACTTTACAGGAATTTAGAGGTTTGTCACTTGAATCCCATTTCAGGCTTCTGGAAAATGCCATAAAGAAGCTGTCAAAATTGCTTGTGCCTTTTTCTGAACATATTAAAATAAAAACTAAAGGACCATAAAGGATGAAAAGAAGAGCTGATTCCCTGCACCATCCCCTGTTCAGACTTACTCCACCCAGCCAGCGCCCAAGGACCCCTCTCAGAAAAACTGCGATGAGGGCAGCATGGGGATGTTCATAGAATCACAGGAAGATTCCTGGTCGAGTTCCACACGTACAGGCTCCCTTCTATGTGCACAGCTAGGGCTTTTTTCCTGCCAGCAAAACGGACCTGATGTTTATTTTGTGTTAACAACTAGACCCTTTGCAGGGAGGAGCGATGTTCTAACCAGCGGTGGGAGTGGGGGCAGATGGGGCAGGGCAGGTGATCCTGCAGAGCTCTTGGCTCTGCCACACACCTACTAGAACTGGAAAAGGTGATAATTTCTGATCAAGCTGTGATAAGACTCTGTCTGACGTTAACACATTTGACCCTCTCAGGTGGGCAGGGGTGGTCTTTGTCCAGTTAGCTGACGTGGTACAAGCCAGATTAGTTTTCTCTTCTGGGTGTGATTTAAGCACAATAGCAAGGAAAGAGCTGGGAATTGTAGCGTTAGCCTGAAAAAGGTTGGAAAGGCATGGAGCTGGAAGGACTTGCACTGTATTGCAATTGGTTGGATGCGGGAATCGCTCAGCAGCAGATGCTGTAGCACTGTGGGACAGGAGCCAGCTTGCCTTTCCCCCTCTCCCTTCCTTTGTACCGTTTTGTTCTTCCTTTTGGATTCTAATGATCCTCATCAGAGGTTATTAACCACTGTGGGAAAGTCATCTCACAAGCTACAAGGTCTGAAACTGAAATCATTAATTTATTATTATATATTGTTAGGTTTATCCAGTGATATGAAATGCAAGGAGAAGGCTGTAGGGAGCTGTGATGCCCGAGCCAGCAAGGGATGCTGGAGGCATGAGCTGTTTATAGTCAGGATCTGACAACTGGTGTGGTCAGTGCAGCCTACAGAGCAAACTTTTGCATCTGTATCTTTTATCTTCAGCCTTTCACAGAAAGGCTCTCAGGAGGGGCAACAGAGACCCTAAATTGTGATTGGAAAATCCACATCCTGGGCATGAACTGCAGGTTTCCTATAAGGAAACACTGGGCTTGCCGCTATCTGTCCCTCTTAGCTCTTTGCTCTGCAGGCAGATATGCCGTGAGTGCAGCCGGTACTCCACCAGCAAGACTTTGGTGGCCCAGGGAACCAAGGGCCAACACGCAGGGGACTGTCACTGCAGGTCCTGGGGAGCATCGCTGCCACCGCTCGGTCGCTGCCCAGCCCCAGAAGGGCACAGCAAATGATCCAGAGGAGCTGGAGGGTATGGCTTGGGAAGACCTGCATTGCTGTGGGGAAGACACAGCCTTGCCGTGCTCCTGCAGCTGGCCAAAGCTCAAATAATTAGAACGCTGCATGTGTGAGCTTTGCTGCAGGTTTGTTTATTTTCACAGCTACCCCGGCAGTGGTGAGGTGAGCTGAGTCAAGTGTGGGAAGTGTAATGGCTTTGCATGGACGGAACACGTTTTCCTCCAGTTTTAACCCTTGCTTCCTAGATCAGATACCCCCTCATCCTCCTGAAAAGAGTAGATGAACTGTCTGCAGACACAAAATAAGCAGGAGTGTTTGGGTCTGACATTTGAAAGGAGAAACCGTTGCGGTAATGTTGCTTGGAAAGTTGATGTGTCAGGCTAGCCAGCAAAAGAACCTTTAAAGGTTCTTTTAAGATTTTTTTTTTTTTTTTAAATGAGAGAGAAAACAGGAAAATTGGAGTTTCACAATGTCCGTGCTGAAAGAAACAAGAGACTAGGTCAGCAAGTCCAAGCCCTTGACTGGAAATGCAGAATTTATGGTTTGCTAGGTAATCTGTATGGAATTCCAGGAGTGAAAAGGCATTCACTGACCCATTCGGAGACTGCTGCTAGTCCTTGGGCTGGATCAGGGAGGAAGCGAGAGCCCTCGTGCTTACAGTGATCTTGCCCGGGGGGCAAGGCTGAGATCCAGACCACAACCACATCCTGGAGTCCCAGCCTGGGCAATAACCATCATGTGCTCACCCCAAAGCTCTGCTCTAACCGGTGCAGCCTCACTTCAGCAGTGAAATGGGAGAGGGTGTTGGGTGCCACAGGGAGGGTGTAGGCTTGGTTGTGCTGGAGTACCTGGGACCCTGGCAGAGATGTCCGCAAGAAGCTTGCCAAAGCCTTGCCAGCGTGATGCCTGGCTAGATCCAGTGCTGTGGGTCCCAGAACGAGCCACCCTGCGTTTTCTATATGCATAGCAATGTGGGAATCTGCTCTCTTGGGCCTTTCCACGTACAACCAGTGCTAACATGGTGTGCTCCAGAAAGTCAGCTTAGCACCTGGGACTTGTGCTGGGCTGGAACAAGTTTCCAGGCTGGTAGGCTCTGCTGCTCCTGTTGTTGAGTTCAAACATCTGAGCCATGTTTTACTCTGGAATGTTTTTTCTGGCCTGTTTCTGAGTGGACAGGACAACATGAAGCACAGACCTATGTCCTCTGTCCATCTGGATGTCTGGGTTCCCATGAAGTGCTGAGAAATGCTGACAAGTGGGTTGTCAGTCTGTGAGCTTGGAACTGGAGGGAAGGGCAGGGTATTGAGTCTTTTCTGCAGTTTCAGAAGGAATTCCCTGTGTGCTCACCCACGTTAGCATGTCTTCCCTGCAAAAGACATCTACTAGGTGATTCTGGATCTTGCAGGAGGTTCATGAACCGCTGCCTTGCATGGTGCGACAAGATGAGCTTTCTGTTTGTTGCTTTCTCCAATTATTTATTTTGAGCAAGGAAGGCCATCTCATAAAATTTAAGGTCTATGGAAATACTCCACTGTTCAAGAAGGCATACAGGTGGGGGCTGGATGTCGCGTGTGTGAAGCGATGCGTTAGTGAGGTACGTGTACGTGAGGTGTATCACTTCTAAGGGTTGGATGAGTTACGGCATGAAGGCAATGCACTTAGGCTGGAGCCATCTGCCTTCTGACTTCAAAGTATATTCCAGTTTTTAGAGGAGTTCCACTCATTGCCAATAGACGGAGGGTGAGGAGCAAAACACAATGCATGCGGTAAGAATTGATGCGATCCTCTAATGGGAAAGAGAGGGACAATTCTGGGCAGCAACCAGCAGGGAAAGCCAAGGCTGCTAGTGACCCTTTCAGGTGATCAGAATTGTGATAAACCCGTGTATTAAGTCAATGTTTGTTAATGAGCTTACTGGAGCCGAGGCTCTGGCTGCCTCTGCTGTTGGATGGCATCAGAGAAGACGCTTTCCTTCTACATGCTTTTGTTTACCTGCTGGTAAAATATGGGGAGGGAGAAGAAAAAAAAAAAAAAGCACTTCATTTGTTTCTTAGAGGTGAGATCCTGAAGGTAAATTGGTGAAAATCTTCACAGCCCTCAAAGAACTGAAAAGAAAAGCCCCCTCCATGAAGTTCCAGTCCATTTTCTTTATCAGCCCCTTCTTTCTTCGGAAGTCTGCTGCTGCCCCTTGCTGCAAGGCAGAAAGAAACCTTAAAGGCATGGGTGAGAGCACAGCTCTCGCTCAGACTGCAAATCTTCCAAAGGATTAGGGTTTTACTTCAAATAGAGGAATGTAAATGTGTCTGGCTCCATAGTGGCTGGAAATTTCTTGCTGGAGCCAACGTTGGGCCATACTTGGCGGTGACGAGACGTTTGTTTGCCCACCCTGGTTGGACTGCAGCTCTCGGGCTGGAAAATGTTAAAATGGGCTGTGCGTGCTTCCAGTGTCATAAAGCAGGGCTGGGGGCGGGGGGGCTTAGGAGGAGGAACTGGATCTAGGTGATTATTCTCCAGTGCTCGCAGTTGTATGTACGAAGGATGGAAAGCTGGGGGAAGGAGCTGGGTTCGTTTAGTCTGACTGTAAGGCTGGGAGGTTGAGCTCATCCATCTCCCCCTGCCCCCCTCCATCCTTTTGCTGTCGCCGGTTCCTGGCATTTTGTCCACCGGTAGATTCACAGAGGTGTCTGGGGCTCTAAACCCCACTGAGGCCAGTGGGGACTGGCCATTTAAATGCCTTGGTGGTTTCAGGTTCTCTTTACAAATGCAGAAAGGTATCACGCTGATGAGGAGGCAAAAAAAGAAACGTTTGCAGCAGAAGTAGCACGTTGGCACCAGGCAAGCTGCAATACAAAAGGTCTTGAAGGTCTCCTGGGTCACCACTCTGGAGGCTGTGCCTGCTGAGTGGGGCTTGGCTTTTTCTAGATGTCCACTAGTTTTTCCATGGGGTGTGTTTTACTGCCACTGCCCCACATCTGGACAGCGGGGGTCAGAAGACAACAGCTCTGTAAAGGGGCGAGCAGCCGATTACTTCTGTGCTACCTACAACACAAACACCTGATGGAAAGGCAAACCTTGTCTTGCAGGAACGTGAAGTATGAGATGCACAGCAAACGTTGATTTCTTCTCTTGCTGTCAGCAATATTCAGAAATTTCCTTTTGACAAAGCTCTGTTCTGAAATCTAATGTCTATATCAAATTTATGGTAGTTATGAAACAAGCAGGGGTTTGGCTCAGAGCAGGGGAATTAGAAAAGCGCATGAGACCAAAAAAAAAAAAAAAAAAAGTCTGAAATTAATGCTTAGAGAAAGTAATGATGGGGCAAACGCAGCCGGGTTCCAAGCATAGAATCTCTCTAATGCTTTAAAGACTAATAAAAAATTGACAGATATAATCTGTTCGGTAATAGGATCTATCCTTCCCTCCTTCCCTGCTCTGCCAGGGGGAGAAGGGCTTTACAGAAAAGCACAGGACCAGGGACTGAAAGGTGCAGGTTCTGCTTGGAGCTCCGCGTCCTTGGCTGACTTCAGGCACATTGCTTTATTTTCCTCCAAGTCAGGGTCTCTTGAATACAAGGGAAGAACAGCAGTGCCTTCTGCAGGTTATGGCTTGGGCGTTAGTGTGGATGAAATGCTTTGATCTCCGTGAAGGACTAAGTATTCATGGTAGGCGATGGGAATCCTGTGGGCCAAGGGATGTTTGGCTTTGGTCAGCAGAGTTTCTGTGTTATCCCTTTTTGGCAAATGCTTCCTTGGAGCTAGACTTACCTCTTAACACCGTTGGAAATCAGAAGTTATGTGTTGTCCCAATGATTACAGATTCAAGTCATCACCGGTAATTTACAGCTCTAAGTGCCTTTGTGTTTGATTACCCACTCGGTGATGTGCAATGGGAGGTACCAGTTATCACTCTGGTTCTTGAAAAAGGGAAAACCACCTCTGGGATGGATAAACTTACCAGAAATATCCGTATGCAGCTGATAAAGTGTAGGTGTGAAGACAAAAAGGCCAGGCTGTGTTAGATAAATATCATACTGAACTTAATGGGTGGGATAGATCTGAGATGCTTTAGGAAACCACGGGGAAATGACTCCTTAAGGACTTGATCCGGGGATGGATCTATGGTCAAGTTAGCTGTGTAAATCCCGTGTCTTTCATGGGACTTGAAGCAGACCTGAATGGCCAGCGCCCAACCGTAGTGGGGAAGCTGATGGACCACTGGGTGGCTGCTGCCCTTTACCTCCGCCTCTTGGTTATAAACCGTGAGAATCGGGGACCGCTCTCCTTGATGAAGGCAGAGAGCCTGGGGTCTGGAGCTGGGTATCAGCACCAGGAGATGGTGAAACCATACAGCTGTCTGAAGAGGTGCAATAAGGCTCCACAAAACGAGATCTATCTTCAAGTGCTCGTCTCAGTGAAGTGACAGCCTCAGAGGGCTACAGGAACAGTCAGTGCCGGATATTTTTTGAAAATGCCCTACACTTCCCACCCAGGGGGCAGAAATCTGCTGCGCTTGGGCAGGGTGAGAGAAAACACCCCACTGGTGTCATGAGGGTTCTTGCATCTGACTCTGATTTCAGCGTGGTCACTGCTGGGTTGTGAAGAGACCCGAGATGGCTGGAGGGTTTGGAAACTTTAGGTTCCCTAATGGAAAATGGAGTGCTCTGAAGACCTGTCATGATTATGCCTTTAAAACCTCAAGATTTGGCACTCCCAGAACATCTAGTAAAAATTTGTGAGCTTGTGGTCGAGATGATGCTTTGGTGAACAGCACTGTGTCTCTTCTTGTTACCTCCTGAGTCACCTGCAGCATGTGTTGTACTAGGAATGGATGGGGAAGGAAAAATACCTCTCCTAGCTCAGGTACAGGTGGCAGTGGTGTCTATGATGTGGAAATCTGGATGAGAGATGTTTTGTCATGGTCATTTGCTATGACACTGGCCTCTTCTCGGAGCTGAGGTGGCTGCCAAGGGGGAGGACACTGTCCTCATTTCATTAGTCACCTTAGTCACCTTTGTCCTAAACCAATTTCTTATATATCCTTGCCCAGCAAGAAGTGGGGTAGAATGGCAAGCAGGAGGTATTTATTCAGGAATTAATCAAGAAAACCTTATTTCAAGCAGCGTCTCCTTTCCCTCTTTTCCAGGAGCTCTAGGATGAAGCTCATATTTGGCCCATTCTCTTTTCAGCAGAACTCTTCCCCTAACTCATAGTGAACACCGAAGTGTCTTTCACTCCTGACCCTCGGTGTCCTTTCCAAAGAAATATGTTCAGTCTGGGGTTTTGACAGGCTCAGTGCTTTAGTCCTCAATGGCAGTTTGTATTTACGTAAGTGGAACACTAATATTTACTTAAGATTATACTGTATTTTTCATGACTGAAGGGAAGATTATGGTGCATGCTTTTTATATTTAAGAGGTGGGGAAGAGGGAATGGTCCCGTGGTGTGCCTGAAGGACTAGAGAACGTTCTGTTTTGCATTAAGTATGAAAATTAGAGCAGAAGGGTGATTGGGACTAGCAGCTAAGTTGTCCGAGAGCAGTGGAGATGCAAATGCATGCTAATGTGATTTCTCAGGAAAAGCAACATGACTAGGGGAAGGGGGGAAACCCTCCGGTTAGCTTAGACTTACCGATTTGGTACAGGGACCTAGGTTAGTTTAGCAATAGTAGATGCTTCTGCATAAATAAGGTTCAGCTTGTTCTTTCTTGTGTCCTTCCAGCTACTGCTCTCTAGCCGGGTGGGGATGGAGCCAGGGGATCGAGCCATCCCCGGTCCACCCCTGGTCCTCCCAGTACTTTCCTTGCATGGTTTTAAGCAACTGTCATAGATGTATCCTTTGTTCATGGAGGCAGGGAGCCTGAGCCATACCCCACGGGTGTCAGGAAGGTTGTTGCATCTGACTCTGATTTCAGCAGTTTTGGAAAAGGGGGCTGGGGAGGGTCCCAGGCAGCTGGAGGGGGGCAGTCTCATCACAGCACCGCGGGCATGAACCTGGGGGAGAAGGGTGAGCCACCTACTTCCAGCTCTTGCCTTCATCTTCCGCCTTGTTGACACCCACCTTGAATGCAGCTTGTTTGTGGGGCAGCGAGGCACAGAGCGAGGGGGGCTGGCCAGACTCACACATCATCACAGGCGTCCCGTATCCAGCCTGCTGCTCCATGGATCAGGGAACCTTGCCTACTGAGACGGGTTGTTTTGTGCAAAATATCAGCAGTCAAATCCAGTTCATGTGGCAGTCCACAGGCCAAATGCACCTGTATCGTTGCTGACCCCAAAGACTGGCAACAACTCCACCGACTTCAGCCAGCGCAGCTTTACACCAGAGGAATATAAATAATTACATTAATATTTATCTTCAGTCAGTATTGGAACATCTATCTTCAATGACATTATACTATATATTTGTTACCTATTGATACATGATTTTAATATAGTAACACAGCAAAAAAAGAGCTGTAGAAATACTAGAACAGCATCCCAACCCCAAACCCAAACACCACCAAGAAGTGCAACATTTTAAATAGATAGCAAACATTCCTTCCCAAAGTTAAAATATGTTTTGAAATCTACTCGGTACCTCTTTAAATAACATTTATATACTCTCAGAGGGGAAATTCCCATATCCTGAATGACGCAGATATGATTTTATTTCAGGATAACCCAATGGTAAGCCTGAAATTCTGCATTTAGCCATTTCTCTTGTGCCTCAGCAGTAACGTGTGTTGTACAAGTTACGGCTACCTAGACACAGCCCTGCATGGGACACATCTGTGCACATCTGCAGAGGTTAGGAGGCTCTTTTGAGACTAAAATGCATGGGAAACTGCAATGGAATTGACTGGTGTCCAGTGCCTTGCATCTTTTTAGCATCTGGGCCTTGGTCCTTCACTTCAGGCTGTCCTGAGCGTGGACCTTTTGTCACTCGCTGGCACAGGATGGTGGCTGTTGCAAAAGGCCTATCCTTGCTCTGCTGTGCAAAGGCAACCAAAGCAACATCCTTCTTCAGGGCCTTTATTAAAGTAAAAGCTCTATTTCAGTTGTTCCCACCATCCAGCAGGCAGGAGTAGTTGCCAGGGCAAGTGCTGGCGTTAGCACAGAACCGCGCTGCAGCCCTCGCCAGCCAGGGAGCTGGACCTTCCAGAGCCAGCGTTGCCATCTGCAAATTTAACCGCAAGCACCGAACCACCGGCACAAAGAAATATGCTGGCAATAACAGAAAAGAGAGGCTGGGCAGCTGTCCCTTTAGGAGAGAGGCCCTGGTGTCATTCTACGTGAAGTATTTTCCTTGCCCACACAAACACACTAATGACATTACCACCAGGTATTAGCAATGCCTTGAAACGGTTGCGAAGAGACTAGGGATAGGAAAGCCCAGGCTGGTGTGTTTCTCCGGAGACCACACATGTGCTGTATTTATGAACCAAAGAAACAAAAACTAAGTTGTCTCCCTTTTATAAAAAAAAATAAAATACCTGAATAACAGAACTGTGTGGTCTGGCAGTGCCTCTCTATCCTCTGCTTAACTTACTGGAGAAACAAACACGACCTGAGCGATCGCTTTGCTCACATTTCTCTCCTGTTGCAGCTTTGGGGAGAAATCCTTGGAGCAAGCCTTCAAAGGAAGCACTGCCTTGTGCCGAGTGATTGCAACAGCCCAGGTTCGGGTAGGACAGCTAAAGGGCAGAACGTGGGTTCAGCGCTCCGCTGGTGGCCCGTGGCTTCTGAAGAAGTCAGGTCAGCTTCGCCTGGTTTATCCTGCCCTGGCAACGTGTTGGGAGAGATGACCCCTCAAAGTCACTCCTTTCCTAACTTGCTGAGAGTCTGAGACCCTTTTGAAGACAACTGGTGTGTTTCTACAGGCCAGACAGCCTGCAAGAATTCTTCTGACAGCGATGTGACTTCCTCCAACGTGCCGCCCCCTCCCCAGGGCACTAACTCGGAACGTGACCGCTGGCTTGCCGCAGTTAGCCAGCTGCCTCCTGGCAAGCTTCAGCAGGGAATGCATGGTGTTAAAAGGCCGGCAGGCAGCATTAGGGTACTTGCCAGCCTTGATCAAAGTTTGTGGTGCAAATCAGCCCCGAGCAAGGCAAGGACAAAGTGGCTTTTCTGCCTCATTCCTATGGCATTACCATTTGGGCAGGTCAGGTGCATCTAAAGCTGAGGGAAGCAGGTTCCAGGCTTTGTGATGGTTTTGGTTCTGGTTCTCTCTGGGTCAGCCTCTGGGGGTGCCTACTTTGGCTTTTCATCTGGGGAAAACAGGCATCCATACCTGCTGCTTTTCATTGTTAATCTTACATTAGTATCTTCAGATGGGGCCTTTTGGATAGACGTAGCCTTTAGGATAGGAGTATCTTAAAAACCTCCTGGTACGAAGAGAGAAACTGAGAGGCGAGTGACACGTTCAGCATCACCCAGGTGGTGAGTGCCAGGTACCCGGTGATGTATCGATCTCTACGCCATCACTTAACCAGTCCCATTCAGAATACGTTAAGAAAAGAGAGTTTCCCTGCCCGCCCAGCCCTTTGGGGCGATCACGTCTGACGAGTGGTGAGCCCCGTAGCACTGGGTGTCTGCCAGCAAGGCACTGGCGATCCTTATTCATGTTCCTTCAAACAGCTTGTGCTTTGTTGGTGCATGTGCTTTTCCTCCCAGTCCGTTTGAGCAGACGGGGTGCGTGCTTGCAAATAAACTGGGTGATCTATCCAGCTTCGCCCTGGGGAAGAAAACCAAACTGCAGGTCATCTCCCAGTGCCTGGTGTGCCTCCTGCCTGGTCACCCTTTCCCAGTGCATGGGGAGTACTAAAGCAGCTTCCCCAGCTTCCAGCACAGCACTGGGTACTGGGAGGATTCACCCACAGGCTTTGTCAGAGCTCCAGAGGGACAATCGTTAATATAGTTTTTTAATTGGCCTTGGTCAGATTTTGCAAAGGTGGTTTTAATTAGCCCTGCTCAGCTATTAAGCACCTGTCCAAAGCCTGTCTGGCTGTGGAAAAGTGAGTTAAAATATTTGGGAAGGTCTGTGCAGTGCCAGCCAACTCCCTGCTCGGGAAATGGGCTGCTCGGGCCAGCGCGGGCGCTTCTGTGGAGGAGCGGGGGTCCCTTTGAGGTGCAGCTCTACCTGCTCTCATCGCTGCAGGCTCCTGGGTCTCACTCCCTGGCGTTCGCCTGCAGCGGTTTGTTCCCTCCCCAGCGCACCATTCGAGCCCCGAAGGGCAGATCTTTTCTCAGACCGTTTGCAGATGAATGAATGCAGCTACGCGGGGAGGCTGCCGTGGGTTTAGAGCTTGGGCTTCGGAGATGCTCCCCAAAATCTGGAGCCTTTTCTGACCTGAGCTCTATGTGTCTGCAAAAATAAATCAGTAAGCTTGTGAAAGCTAGAAGGCTCCCTGCAGAATATCCAGTATCTCTCCTTTCATTCCATCTGTAAAATACCTTAGGAGGAACATTTCCAGAGCTCAGGCCTCCAGCGTGAAGGTCTTCAGAAAAATTAGAAGAAAAACTGTGGCTGAAAGTACCTCACTTCAGAGAGGTTCTAAAAAAGCCCAAAGATAAAAGATAGAGAGAAAAAACCCATATCTCTGACATCCATCAGTGTCCCACTGAGGCTCGTCTTATTCCATCTTGCTCCATTTTAAATCTTTCATGTCTGGTGGGCTTCTGACATTCAGTTATGCGGAGAACAACTCTTCGGAATTCATCAAGCTGAAGTTAGAGTAAACAAAAGTGAAATTAAGCCGATCACGTGCAAATCCCAGTCCAGGGCAAAGCGAAGATGCGCTCCGGCAGACCTCTGTCGCGCAGGCACGTGCGAATTAGTAAAGTGGATTCATGCAAAAATACGTGTGTGAATTCAGACCGATGGTATCTGTGTGTGCAACGCTGAGCTGGAAAATTTACCTGGGATGTCAGATACCGTTGGGGTGACATGAGAAGACAGAAAGAGAGTTGATTCCCTGGAGACTGCCTGGGGCCAGCCGCAATTCCCAGTGAAATAAGATTAAAAGTGCACAGAGATACTGTCATGTTTGGCCCATGGCTCATGATTCCGAGAGTGCTGAAGTCAAACTGCCAGAAATCTGATAGTCTGGAATGTGCGCTAAAATAAATATTTCCTCATAGGTATTTCTTTTGTCTGGGGGTTACTAGTCAGGTTGACAGGTCTACAAACCAGCTCCCCGCTTCGGGTTTGTCCAGGTTCTGGCTACTGCCAGCCTTCTGAAATGGATTTTGCGGCTTATCCGCTGAAGCCTTGGTCTCTCCTCCCTTGCCTAGCGAGAAAGGATGAATGGTGGGGCTTGTGCTGGTCATGGTACATCGTAGACCGCTGTCTCCAACAGACAGGACCTTTGGAGAATCATGGAATGATATGGGTAGGGAGGAACTCCAGAGTTGTTTGGTCCAGCCCCCACCCAAAGCAGGGCCAGCTTCTCCTATAGAGGACTTAGCTCAACACGAGCCTGATTTTCTGTGCTATGTACATTTTTTGCAGCAAGCAGGAAAAGTCATAGCTGAGTAGCTTCTTGGCTTTTTCATCTGAAAGCAATTTCTTACAGCTTGCAGTTCCTGTTTGGAGGGAACAGTATAGGACTCTAACGTGACAGCCACGTGGCTGCAGGGACAGAACTGCAGGCTGCAGTGTTGAGGACCATCACTGTACAATGCTTTGATAAGTGTTTTTGTTCTGATAAGGTCAGTTAATTCTATAAAACTGATGGCTTAATTTTTGGCCCATGGTTGTGCATCCCGTAATCAGTGCCATCCTCAACGCGACTTTCAGGTTAATTTCAACTCCTCTTTTCATACTACCAAATGGCCACGTAAGACTTTTCTGCTTTTGTTCTGCTAGATGCTGTAACCACCTTCTAGACGTTCCTGGTTACTCTATGCTGGATACATGGATAGCCTTCTGCTTCAACAGGCTGTCCCTTGGGCTATAGGACTGTCAAATTTTGCTAGCAGCATTTTAGGGCTTGTGGATCCTGCTGGGCAGCTCTGGTGCTCTCCAGCCCATGCAGTGACATGTGCATAGTTAACTTAGCGTCCAGTCTGACTTCCTCTGGTGACATTTCCACGACTAAATGAAATGCAGGCTCTGTATTAATGACCTTGATTGGGATTTCTTCAAGGGAAATGATTTGTTGGGATGTGAGGTTTTTACATCTGTGAGAAGAGAGCCAGTCGCTGGCCCTGCAATGTTTTTGGAAAGGATCCACTTGGCCTTGTCCTCCCGGTTGTGGAATGAGTGTGTCACAGCTTTCATTTTTCAGAAATATTTCACGATTGGCAACAGAGACTGGTCAGCACATCTTGCTAAACAAATCTGTAATGAAATCCACACGCATCTCAGAAGCCTGGGCCGTGAAAAGGGAGCTCTCTGCACTAAGGTGCCCTGACCAAGCAGCTGCACTGAAAAATTGGACTGGGAGGAGGAACAGAAGGCTTGGAAACAAATGTACTGGGGGCAATGGGTAAACGCAGCGATGGACTACAGCAGGAACTGTATTGCGTGTAGAACTCATGGTCTCCATACATGGCCCATGGCTTTTGTACATGGTCCGTGGCTGTGCTCTGTGTTGGCTGGTTCTGCTGTGATTGTTGCTCGCTACGGTTAGGAGGGATCTCTCTCTGGTCCGTCTACATGTGCTACCTTCTACTTTCCAACAGCAGCGCTGCCGTACCCCATACGGGCAAGATCTTTTGGACAGTGTTTTTTTCAGAGTTTTTTAGCTCCTTGTAATCAATGTTCTGAACTCTGCAATATTCACAAATCTCAGCAAGTGCTTACTTCTGAAGAACACAAATTCCAGAAATATGTTGGTTTATATCATAAACTGTCTGGCTATGCTTGGAAGCCTTTGATTTGTTGTGTATTCAAAGATCCAAAGTATAGAAGAATGTCTTGCATTCCTAGAGCTCCTTTCGTAGCCAAAAAAATGCTCGGTGCTAGGAGGTGTACCTCTCTGCAGCGTAGGACCTGAAAACCCTGGCCACAGCTAAGACTCAGCCCTCCGAGGGAGCACAGAAAGTCTTCTCTGTGCTTAGGTCCATGGACACGTCCCGCTGCTTTATTGGCTCAGGGCTCATCATCCTGCAGGATGGAGCCTTAAAGGAAGCTAGAGAAGGGTTGATTTTCTGGGAATTTCAGTGGTATGTGCGTAATCCATGCAAACAAAGGGAAAAGCCTTATTCAGCCTTGTCAGAAGCTCGGAAACAGTGCTAGTCGTTGTTTGTGTGTGTGGCAGAAGCCCACGGACCTGGGCAGTTGATGGCAGTCTCTCTGTCACATGGGACAGAGGGTTATAGATTTTTCTTGGTAATACTGTGCTGGAGTTGTGAACTGCCACAAAGTAGACCACTGACTTCTAAAATTTAAAAAAAAAAAAAAAAAAAAAAAAAGTTTTTTTGTATTCTTCCAGCTTTTGGTCTAAATATTAAGCTGACACTAGGGTCCCTTTTTTGCCCAGGCAGAACGAACCATTCCTGCCTGGAGTGCCTCAGTGTTTCTTCTAAACGTGGACTTCACCCACCGCAGCCTCATCCTTCAATTCCTGATGGCATTTTTGTACTATTGCTTGCATTGGCCAAAAGCAAGGAGGGAGACAGGTGTGACTTTCACCACACAGTGGCAGCCACAGATTGATCATGTGCTGGGTTTCTTTCTTAAACAAACAAGAAAAGCCTCAAATGGCTTGTGGTCATGACGAACACATGCGACCTGTGGCCGGGGCTATTCTTCCTTTGCAAGCTGATGCGTTAGTGATTTGGCTTTTAAAGCCATGGTTGTCTTTTCTATAGAAATGGTTTCGTATCATGGAGGAGAAAGGAGATGTAGGAGATGAACTGGTCCCATTCATTCAGACGGAGATAAAGATTTGGGCCGTTAGTTTCCCGGCTGTAATATTAACCAGACACTCACTCCATGTCTTCTCGGTGCTGTGTGTAGCTCTATCAGCCTTCTCACTGTCCCCGAGACCTGTACAAGCTCCTTTCCTCCTGAGGCTTCTGTCCAGTCCTAGTACAAGCTGATGGCTTGAAAAGAGCAGAGGTCTTCATCAGGTGCTGAGGTGCTTGCAGCTAAAGCACAGACAAACAGATAATTTCTTCTTGACAAACACCAATGGGTTGCTTTTATTTGCTGGGTTTTTTCCGGTCACGAAAGAAAAATGAGTGGTGCATGCTATTCCTAGCTCACAGTCCCACCTATAAAAGTGTTTTCAGGGAATCAGCTGAGCCTTGGTGAACGATCAGGATCCAATTTATACAGGTCTAAGAAAGGCTGATCATGAGGAAAGAGATGATGTGTCCGTAGCAGCTCTGTATCAATCATATAGCTCTATTAATGACACTCCTTTACTAACCTGCAGGTGCTCTCAGCTTTGCAAACAGAACAGATGGAATATGACCAAATTTTGAACAAACTCGTGGTTTTATGCAAGTTTTCTTTGGCAGACCTTTGGCAGAAAGTAAATAGTTGATATTCATGTTAAATTGTTACCGCTCTTTGAAACAAGCAGGTTGGGAAGCAATTCTCATTAAGTTTCGAGATGTGAATGTAACCAACTTCAGCCAGTCCGTCGTCTGAGCTGTGTGAAGTCTTTGAATCTTCGATGGCATAGCAGGTAACTCCTCCCCCTGGTTCCAGACCAGGTTTGCATAAGAGGCAGAAAATCTTGAATCTCTTTCTGAAGGTCATTAGATATTTCCGAGTTAAATTGTGAGGAAAAGAAAATCTTGTGAATCTAACCTTTCTGCACTTTGAGCATCTGCTTTTATCCTGAGACCAAGAAAAAAACCGGCTGTGAAACAGAAAATAAATTGGAAGAAAGGAGTGTTCAGTGAAAGTTTTGAAACCAATAAATAAAAAAAAGGAGACTTTTTTGGCAAACGCTACACATACACTGCTATGTGCCTGTCTTCATCCCTTCTTTGGTAGAAAACACCTTTGTGGGGTGTGACCGCGTCTCCTAATATTTACCTGCATCTGTGGCTTTACCGAGTAGCAGGCACTGAGAGACGGTACCATTTTCTTATTCTCCCTGGCTGCTGAGTGTACGCAGCTCCGAGCAGCGTTGGGTGGCAGCTGCCTGGCTGTGGGGCTCCCCTTCCCACCTCGCCACGGCATCCAGCCTCCAGTACCGCCGAGTTCAGCTCCAGCCCTCCGCCCTCCAGGCGCTGCTGCTGGTCCACGTGCAGAAGGGTGTCTGACACCTGGGGTGCTCCCGCTGATAGCAGAAGGCTTGTCACCACTGCTGGGAAGTGTAATGGTGGAGATGTGCGCGGTGTGATGATCTCTCAGAGCAAGCAGTAACAGGTACCGTTATTCCCTCTAGAAACGGTGCTCGCGTTTGCCGCGCTGCTGCTTCGTGTGAGGCAGTGGTGCTACTGAAAGGAGCCTAAAGCCAGGGTGCAGACGGTCCCACCGGGGTGCGGGGGTATTTCAGGGCCTGCCTCTTGGCACCTTGAGAACAAAGAGGAATGAAGAAGTGCCCGTTTACTGAGGGCTTCGTTTGGGAAGTGAATTTAGTGTTGGGACTGGTGGTGCAGACATCGGTGACAGCTGGAGAAGTACAAACATGTTCCCTGAGGATACACCTCAGATTGCTGATGTGAGATAAGAATTGCTGCACAGCCTGGCTGATTTGGATGTTGAAGGCAGGGATGCAGCATCAACCACAGCAGCAAGGCAAAGAGTGTAGAAATGCAACCATCCATCCACCTTGGCGGACGCTTGCTGGAGGAGGTGCTGTGCTTGAGGGCTTAGGAGCACATCAGACTTGGTTTCTATCCTTCCACTCTCTCAAGCGGTCAAGCCACATAATTTCCTTGTACCTGGTTTTCTGAATTCTGAGATATGAATAACCCTCACTTGAAGATGTGCTTTGAGATCCTGGGAAGAAAGGTACCATGGAAGTATCTGCAGTTCTTACAAAGTTGAAGTATACAGCTAATCAACTGCTAGAAGGGAAAACTCTTCCTACCAGTCTTCTGGTGGTAATTTCCAGCTTTTGTGAGTTCAGTCCAGTTTGGGTTTAGGGCTAACGCAGCTGAGGCTGGAGTCAAACCAGGTCAGAGCCAAAGCTACAAGCCAACAAATCCTGTTTGGGAGCTTGTGTGCTGAAGGGAGCTTGTGCCTTTGCCCATGCCTTTGCATGCTGCCTGTGTGGTTCTGTGGTGGCCTGAGTTATGCCTTTAGAAAGGAGAGAGAATAAGTAGCTGAGGATGAATAGTGTTATTTTTCCACAGCTCATTAAGTCTCTAATAAGCGACTTGCTGTGTTGCTTTTGGGAGGATGTTCTGTGGTTGCTGAGGAGAAGATGGCTGATGCGTTTGTTTGTATGTTGCAGTTTGGAAAATTCTTTTGGTTGTGTTTCTTTCTGTTTCAGCTGGGGCCGGGGTTGGCGCTGACGCCGTAGAGGTTGCCAGAGCTGGTGAAAGGGAAGGCCAGCAGCAGGGGGAAAGGGCTTTCCCCTCTCCGCTATCACGGAGACGATCCCCACCTCACCTTGAACAGTATTCTTTATGCTTCACACACCGGAGGACTCATCCTTGTCTTCTGACAGGGGAGGGATGAGGGAAACAGCCTGGCTGGGTTGAAGCCACATTCCCTTATGTGTATTTTCTGGCTGAACTCTTTGACACCCTTGCTGATAGGAGTGCTACCTATACATCATAGTTATATATATATACATGTACATGTACATATACATATACAGGAGAGGTGAATCCTGCCATGGGGCAGTCACTGCACATGTGAGTGGGGCAAACCCTGCTTTCCTCACAGATCTGCAAAATCACTGTTGAGATCCAGAATGTGGCACTTGTCCTTTGGGTCTGATAGCGTTCAGTCTGCCCTCAGGGAAGGAAATAGTCTAGAAGGCTCTTGGAGTACTGCCCAGCCTCCTCTTCTTGCTACTGATAAAGGTCTACGCAGAGTCAACCTGGAACAACTGTTGGGTCCGTAGAAGTAGTCTACGTTGATCTCTCTGCAAAAGCAGGAGAACAGCTACCCAGCAGGCTGCGTCTGGGTGGACGGGGAGTTGTAGTGAAAGGATGAGCTGCCAGGTCACCTCACCACTCCACGTGTCTGCTGGATGCCAGGGGGATAAGCAGGTATGACCCTGTGGCTTTCAAAGAATCTGCACCCTCTTGAAGTGTGACTCTGGGGCCCCGTGGAGTCAGCTCCCATGTAGTGCTTGTACTCAACCCCTGCCCTGCACAAGAAGCGTAGCCAAGGGATGGAATGTTGTTTAGTGATGAAGTTAAGGCAGAGATGTCCTGCTGGCTTGTCACAGGAGGTGAGCGAGTTGCTGAGCATGTTGTGGTCACACATGGCGGTCTTATGATGAAGGAGCTTTACACAAGTTGCCTTGCTGAGTGGAAGAAACCAAGAGCACACAGCCGTTTCCCGGGACAATCCCATATCAATCCTGAGCTGCGATGCTGCTTCGAGTCTCTGCACAGCCTTCAGCGGTACTCTCTCCTTACCTCCCCTGGCTCCACTCATCGCAACACGGGTGGCATATCCAATCCAAGCAGACTATACTTTCCTGTTTTTGGATTATTCTTGGCAGCCTATAGGTTCTTTATAACTGCTTCTCTGAGGGAGCTAAGAAAGATCAACACACACTGTGTCATTTTGTCTGGGAGGCAATGTGGGGAGAGGGTGGGGTGTCAGGAAAGAGAAGAGAGCAGCTGACCCAGGGAAACTTAGGTCTCACGTCAGCCTGCCTTGAGAAATATTTCACCCAGAGAATTTACTCAGGTTTAGAACAGCACAGCTGTGTGTAGCGGGGCTGGACTCCCTGGAATTACGCTATTTTATGGCTCCTGAGAATCTCAGTTGACAAAATCGTGGTGGAAGATGCAAACTGAATCAAAAGCTGTGGCCTCTAAGACTCAAACAGGGGCAAATGTCATGTGTTTGTGCAAGCAGGGGCCGGAGTTCACGCTGCACTACCTCTAAAACTGCATAGATGAGGTACTAATGCCAGCGCAGAGGTGAAATCCTACAGTTCACCGCTGGAGTACACCCTCGGGTTTCTGTCTGGCTTTTGCAGGATAGGAGATGAAACCGATACAGTCCTTGGTCCACCGTCCCAACCCAGGGTTCCAGTCAGCACATCCAGCTGCTCTCTTGGACATCTCAGGATCCATGACATGTAAAAGCATGGTCCTTTTTCTCCTGCATGGGTATTATCCAAGTCGTAGTCTTGCCAGGTGAAATTTCAGAGCTGCAAATGTGCAAAGCAGTTCCACCACACGCGATTTTCTACTAGGGAACTCGCAGGCTACCTCCAGAAATACAAAACCAAGGAGTGCCTGCTTCAGTGATGCTTTTCCTCTTCCAAAATAGTCTGTAGGTGTTAAGTGTTACCCCATTACAGAGCGGCTTGCCCCCTCATTTTGCAGGGACTGAAGACAGCGATTGAGTGGGTCAAACGATGGTTGTTGGTAGAGCTGCTGCCTTCTCACCCTTAGCCTTTCTGCAGCCTGCGTTGGAGCAGGGGCACCAGCTAACTGCCCGGCAACACAAGGCAATGCATGAAATCAGCCTTTTGCTATCCATTTCACCAATATTTCATGGCATAATTAAGATAATCAATACAGTAGACCTGCAATTCCACACGTAACAACTCATATGTTACTAAGCAAACAATGGTAATTCGGGAACTGCAGTCCTTACGAGACGAGGTCATGTCCATCCCTCCTCAAACACGGGATTTCTGTTCTGTAGTGGGCTGACACATCGGCGAGAGCAGTCGCCTTGGTTTATGCTGTTTTAGCAACGAGCTGGGAATACCCAGTGTCCGGTTTGTAAGTTCAGTGTTTCCAAGAACAGACAAAGACAAGGAGACGCGTCGTAAAACTTAAACCAAAAGCCTGGCAGTGTACTTAAAATTGTCCACAACAAACCAAGATTGTGCAGAAGGCCTGGGAAAGAGTTTTATCTTCGAAGCAGAATTAATGTGGAACTGTAGTGCTAACAACTCTCAGGGCTTTTATGCCAAGGTACTGGGATTTCCTGGAAGCTCCAGACTCTGGAATCATGTGATGGTGTGGGACATTCAATGTTCATATAGAACATAAGTATATTCTGTGTAATTGTTTGCAACTGAACTCCACAGCTTCCAGTCTCAGAAGCTGTATAAAAACTAGCCAGAATGCTCGAGCTCTACAAGTCTCACGATTTAAGGTAACTTTGTGGGTAGAGTAGGAACCGTATAGTTAGTAAGTGAACCACTGCCAGAATGCAGGTACGTCTGGGACAGGAGGCTGCAAACACAGACGTGTGGCAAAGCAGCCTGGCGGTATCCCGGGCTGCACTAAAGCAAGTATCGCCAGCAGGTCGAGGGAGGTGATCCTTCGCCTCTACTCCGCGTTGGTGAGGCCACACCTGGAGTACTGAGTCCAGCTCTGGGCTCCTCAGTGCAAGACAGACATGGGCATACTGGAGAAAGTCCAGGAAAAGGCCACAAAGATGGTTAAGGGAGTGAAGCATCTCTCCTGCAAGGAAAGGCTGAGAGAGCTGGGAGTGTTTCGCCTGGAGAAGAGAAGGCTGGATTTTATTAACGTATATAAATACCTGAAGGGAGACTGCAAAGAGGACCAAGCCAGGCTTTTTTCAGTGGTGCCCAGTGACAGGACCAGAGGCAATGGGCACAAAGTGGAACACAGGATGATCTGTCTGAACATCAGGAAACCCTTTTTTACTGTGAGCATGACTGGAGCAGGTTGGCCAGGGAGGCTGTGGAGTCTCCATCCTTGCAGCCACTCGGAAGCTGTCCTGGGCAGCTGGCTCTGGGTGGCCCGGCTTGAGCAGGAGGGTTGCACCAGGTGACCTCCAGAGGCCTCTTCCAACCTCAACCATTCTGTCATCTGTTTGTGGAGTAGACCAGCCTAGGTTCTGGAGAACACCCACCGTCAGGCACTGCAGCACAGAAGAGGAATGATGTCTCATTGCACAGAAATGCAACCATCAACTAGCTGGCCATAGCCTAAACGTCCGGGTAAAACAGTGATGTGCTAACACAGCTATTTGGGTTCATGTTCATACGCCCAAGCTAACAAACCATCACAGTAGATATCATGTAGATGTAGAGAAAGTAGAGTATGATCTCTGGGGCCACCTCCTAGAAAAACTTGCTCCTGTTCAGCTGTGAAGTGGCACCTTGCTCCCGTCTTATTATTCAGTGCATGGTCCAAATCTCCTTTCTGATGGGACAATTGAAGTTGGGTGATAAAATGATAAACTGCAAGTTGGTCTGGAGAATGAAGTGTTCCAGCACATGGGGGAATGTGATGGTGTTTACCACCAAGAGACGATTGAAGGCCAGTTGGACACAGAGTGCGGTGTCAAAAGATGATGGAGAACTGAGCACCATTTATGGAGGCTTAGAAAGGAATAAACAGGAAAGCAAACGTCAGAGAGGGAAGGAATTTGCCTTCAAAATGGATGGCCTCCAAAGCCATCTGCTCACAGTCTAACCACGATAATGATTTATTGTCTCCTTTGGGCTGACTTTAACCTCGCTTGACTGCCAAACGCAGAGCGTAGGCCTGCCTTGCCCCAGGGAACACAGCCCAACGTACAGACTCGCCGGGGAGATGACAACCGGGGAACAAGCACGGGGAAGGAGCTGATTTTGCCAGGTACGGATCTTTGTCTGCCCCGGGAGGAATCTTCCCCACTTCCGTCCAAAGTGGCTTGTAAACTTGGTGGCCTTCAGCAAGTTATGAGCAAATTGTTCCCAACACCAAATGAGTGCAATCATGCAAAAGGCTGTGTCCCTCCGTCACTGGGAACTTAAAAGTACATAAAAGCACCATTTTTTTAAGCTGTTACTGAGGGGAATTGGGGCACTAAAGACAAGTCATTAACTCACTGTAACTGATGTCTAAGTTCTAGGAATTTCTCCCACATGCGTGGCTGTATCAGCAGTAAAAATCAGCTGCTGTCCACTCGTAAACCATGTGAGCACTTCTGGTAGGTGCTTGGGTACGTTCCTGGGAAGGGAAATGCGACAAAATAGCAACATATTGGGAATTCAGCGTTGTCAGAACAGTATTTCCGACTTCCTATTTCACTCAGTGTTTATTACCATAGACTTCTTCCTAATGGGGAGGCTGATGTTTGTAGAAACGTCTGAGTAAGGGGACAAGCCACGCAGTGAACGGGCATCCTGCGTTCTGTAAATAACAAAAGGGTTCACGTTTCTACCATACGTATCCTAGTGTACTCACATAACTATGGTAGTCAACAAGTGTCTCCTGCTCAAAAGCATACAGTAGAACTAGAAAAGGTCCTGCAAAGACTAAGAGGTATTATAGAATTATATATATAGAAGAATCAGAATTATAGAACCATATTGTATACAGAGAGGTTAAATGGACTATAACTGTTCTGCTTGGAAAAAGAGATTAATGAAGGAGAGAGTGAAAGTCTATAAAATCACATAAAGCAGAGAAGAGGAATAAGGTAGACACGATTTCTTGTAATCTGTGGCAAAGTTGTACGCAGACCCCAGTACTAGACTGTTTCCCTGCATTGTCATGTGTTGACAAGAAGATTTCAGAAATGTAGCCAACACCCTCAGAGAACAGAGTGGGAGAAGCATGTAAGCCTGGCTTTGCCCAAAGTGAATCAAGATGATATTCATTCCAGGAAATTTGTTTTCATTCACTGGAGAATTTAATTAGCCATGGAAGGAACTCTAATTTTGCTTAAGAGAAAAGTCTTGGGATACATGTGACCGAGAGCCAGTCATTTTCTATTGTTTTGAAAGTAAACACTGGGGGCCTAGGCAATTTTTAGATCATCTGGGTTACAACGAAAATAACAAAGATGGATAAAGTTGATTCAAACTTTGAAAAAAGGCAACAAAGTATTTCGCGTGAGCATGGTGCCTGCATCTCCTAGCAAGAGCATCCTTGCTAGCCAAGCTACAACTTCACCGTGTTTGAAAGAAGCCGGGATTGGATTCTATGCTAGTGATTTCCTTGGGACAATCCCTCAGGAATGTGGGTGAAACTTTTATTTTGTGTCTCGTTTTATTTGAAACCAGGTAATCCTTGGTGAGCAAATGGGCCAGACCCACAAAACAAGCAGGCAGTTAAGATTGAAGGATGATGGAGAGAGTGCAACTTACTACGTATTAAAATGCTTATTTTGAGTCTTTATAATGAGATTAGAATGAATTTACTTTAAACACAAAAATCAAAGTCTAGGTTCCTCATTTGTTTCCCTGGCCTCACAATGGACTTGACTCGTTGCCTGCTATAACCCTTCAAAAATTAAGACTTGAGACCCCAGAAGAATGATATTACATTAATAATATATCACAACATTCAAGCTAATACCAACAACAACTCAACAACCCTGCCCAGGGCAAGTCGCTTTGCTTTCCGAAGCCTCAGTGTTTTCTTCTGTAACTGAGGCAGAAGAAATCCTTACTTGCCTTACAGATGTGCATGTGAGGCTTAATGAGGCTTGATTAACGTTATCAAAGCACTTTCAGATCTCTGATAGGATAAGAAGCTTCCCAAATGCCAAACAGTGCTCTTTCCAGATGAGTTCGGTCTAACTCAATCCCCGGGAGAGCACACAGATGGTATTTCCCTCAGTGATATTGTTGAATTTTGGCTATCAGGAGAGCTCTTTGGTTCTTGGCTACAGGACTGTGTAAGACAAACATCCTGAGGCTGGTGACCATCTGGAAGAGTCTGATTAGTGGTAACATCTGCCTTTAGTCTCTGGACACCAGATGGCAGAAAACAACTTGGTATGCTGTCCAGGAAACCCGGGCTAACCCAGAAGATCTGTTCCTCTGCTAGTAGTTAAAGCAGCATTTTTAGGTGTATTGCTCTGTAGTGTGTGCTACAGAGTCCTGCAAGCGGCTATAGCATCACCCAGGATGAACAGGCTGAGTGCAAGAGAGGTGGAAACCAGAAGGGAAACAACACCGAGGGTAGTCCAGTACCCTGAATTATTCTCTGTGATGTCCATGTCATCGTCTTTGCCCTCAGAGCAGCATGGTGCAGTGCAAGGAGAAGGTCTATGGGACAATGGATTAAGGTCTATGGGACAATGGATTCACTGGTAGCAGTAAATACACAGCTATGAAATGTGCAAATAGTGCAGGAGACAACATCTATTCAAACATCTTTTTCTCTTCAACTAGTTTCTAGTTAGAACTTTTATAAAGTGATGAATGCATTAACCTCTGGAGCAAGAGAACGTCTGAAAAGCTCTGATGAGTTAAGAGCAAAGAACGTTGCTAAACAAATTTGGTGGCTTTTTAAAAAAGATTTTAAAAAAACCAAAAGGGAGTGGCTGGGGAAAGTCAAGGTTCAGGTAGAAAGAAAAGGTGCTGAGGAGTTATGCAAGGAGATAAATCATGTTGATTTATGATCATGATGAATCAGGTGCTAGGTTTGTATCCTGGCTATATTATGTTCTATTTTACATTCTATATTCCTTTGGATTAATCTTTTTTTTTTTTTTTATCCCAGTGGCTGAACATCTGTAGGAGGTAAAGCGATTTCTCTCTTAGGCTTGGATTTACCAGGCAACGTGTTATTTATAGCCTCCTCAATGGCTTTTTTTTTAGAGTGCAGGCAGTTTTACGTTGTATTGCGGTATGTCGGGAGTGCTGAGATAGTTTTTGAGACAACTGTTACCAACAGCCAGAGAGCAGAATTTGGCTCCTATGGCTGAACTGCAGGGCAGCTCAGGTAGGTGTGTGTGGGGCTTCAGGTGCTCTTGCCTGTACCAGTGCGCCCAGGGAACCCCCAGCCCCAGCCCCAGCCCCTGCCCTGTCTCTCTGGTACCTCTTAAAAGCATTTCAACCCCAACCCCAACCCCAACCCCAACCTTTCCTGTTTAAAGATTGTCACACCGAACGCCTGCTTCTCACGGCAGGGCGATTTCTTCCTAGTTTGATGTGACTTGTTATGAATTTCTGGGCTGTTGTTTTGGAAATGGCCTGAGGTTTTGCTCATTTGTTTTCAAATGCGTTCAGACTGAAGAGCTCACTTGCTGCAGAAAGGAAAGCTTTGCTGGCTTCTTCAAATTCTCTATTAAAACCCTGTTTAGCAGAGATGCTTAAATCTTAGCTACAGTTTAGGGACATAGTGTGCTGAGATCACTTCTTGGCATACCGACCAAAACTGTTCTACCTTTTCATTAATTTTTCTTTTCTGTATCTGAACGTTATTTTTATCTTACCTTAGTATGCAGATTTGGGGTGGGAAGAGACTGTATTTTTCCCCTGTTCTGCTCAGCACCTCGCACAACAGTGGCCATAGTAATAATAAGAGAATAGCAAAAGAAAGATGGAGTGAACAAATTAAAGGAATTCCATTAAAATTGTGAGATGAAATGTAGCTGTTCACACTCTTATCTTCATACAGCTCTTTCTTCTGTATCAGCTCTCTGAGACCAAATCCTAAGCTGCATTCATCAGGTGCCACCTTCCATTAATAGGCTTTGGATCAATTAATGAACGGTCAGTTTCACGGGTTATCAAGTCAGGTGACAATAAATGCAAAGAGAAATCCTTCGTGCCTGTTGGAAGCGGGAAGGTGAGGTGGCAGCTCTGCGTTAGCTGCAGGTTTCAGATCAGGCCAACACGGCTGGAGGTTCTCCAGGCCCAGAAAACCCATGTTTTATAGGAGATCGGAGGGGAGCTGAGCACCCACTCCCACCGTGCTTTATTCACACAGGACCAGTGATCCGGATTGCCTCAGCAAGGATACCTGGAGGGATACATACAGTGGTCTCCGTCTGCACTTTGTTGACATCTTGGTGGCCATTTCTGGGGCTAGTTCGCATCTCAGCATTGCAAACCCAGGGAAATAATTCTGCTACAGCAATGCTGATGGGGGAGAAACGCAACAGATCCGGAGGTTTCATTCTGTTGGACATGGACAGCCAGCCCTGGGGGTCCTGGGGCGTTCTGCCCAGCCCAGTTTGGGGCCATGCGGTATGGCAGAAGTCTATCTCAGAAAGCTGTTTAAGGTTCTCCTCTGATACCAGACCTGTAAGGATTCAGCACTGCTGGACTTGGACTCTGAACCAGGTTTGAACATGACCCCAAACCTTGAAACTAACCTCAGAATCTGGCTCTTGGCCAAGAGGAGCATATGTTTTTGGCCAATTTCTGCTCAGCCCAGTGAGCCACGCTGAGTCCTCTGCAGCCTTGGTGTGAGTTCTGAAACACCACCACTGGCTTCGCAAGTCTGACTCCAGGTACACACGGCAGGGACTGAAATCAGAGTCTGATGTGGCTCCTCCTGGGTGTTTAATCACAACCCTTCCTTTCCGAAAAGCCTTTCTGCCCTACCTAGTGGGGGCTCGTTAAGGGATGTCTTTGCAAACAGAATTTTTGTACTGTGGCCAGATTGAAACCTCTGCATTTTTTATTCCCTCGCATCTGCTTATGAGCTGGAAGGGAGTAAACCTGTTCCCAATTAAAAACACACTAGTGCCCTCATACGTGAGAACTGGGCACTACTGGTCGCGCAGGGGAACCTGCTGCAAGGATTGATGGGGTCCTCATTCTCCGCATGGCCTGGTGGTGCAGGATTCTGCTCAGTGCTCAGATTCCTGTCCCTTGCATTCCTCTTTCTCTTATATTTTGAAATGAGAAGAGTTTATTTTTGTGCTCAGGGCAGAGCCGAATCGTAACAAACAGGAGCTGCACGCTTGATGGTCTAACCTTGGGAAACTCTCCGTCAACAACCATGGGCTTCCACGGCTTTGCTGCGGTTGGGCAGACCTTACCTTGTCCCCTCTTGGACTATAACTCTCGCAACTACAACACCACAGCAGAAGTGGTTGTTCTTCAGTGATGTGTTTTGTTGTGGTTCTGGGTTTTTTTTTTGGTGGGCTCTTAAAAAACAGCTTGCACGCACCAGTGTTATTCCATCCTTCCTCTGCGAGCCCGTGTCCCCGTGCAGAGCGCGCTGCTGCAGAGCTGGGGACTCGAAACCACAGATGAGAGTAGGAAATGAATGTATAAATCAGAGCATTACCACGGCGCCCGCGAGCAGTGCCATACCAGACAGAGGACACCGCCTGTCATTGTCTCACCCATAAACCCCACTGGAAGGGGCTTAGATTGCTGCTGGAAGGATCTCTGCCTTGGCCTCTGAATCCACCTCTGCAGAAGGTTTGGCTGAGTGGCGTTGCAGAATTGGAGAGGGGAAAAGCATACCAGGTTCGATGACCGCAAGATGATACTCTTTCATGCTCTCTGTTGTTTTACAGCTCTTGCAAGTAAGTACACAGGAGAAAAAAAAATTAATTGGTTTCATTTAATATAGTGCAGTTTCTGAAAAAATCAGTCAGACTGCAAAGCAGATCAATCACTTCTGCCTCTCGGCAGAGGAGATACTAAATCAAATACTGATTGATTCCCTCAGCATCCAAATTTTGTTAACAAATTATTTCTTATCAAAGGTAGCCCCCTGAACTACGCACACATATGCCTGCAAAATCAATTTTTGTCCAGCATATGGAGTGACAAAACTGCTCTTCTTTTACTCCTGGTTGTGAAATTTCATGCATCCCCAGCAGGATCTGGGGAAAGCCCCGTGCACCAGCTGCGGTGAGTGGAGGGAGCATGGTGTGGGTCTGATTAAACAACCCACAATCTAATGGACCACGAAGCCTCGTCTACCAGTAAGTCGTGAGTTCAGATCCATGCTGGGCCAGTACAGGAGTACTGGCCAGCCTTTGGGGAAGGAGGGAGTGGGTTCAGTCCAGCTTGCAAAGAGCAAATGTTTTTTGCTTGCTGGTGGCCTTGGCAAAGCTACCCTGTTTTGAACGGGCTCTAAGCAGTGGATTATGTCAGCATTTTTGCAAGAGGCCCCTTCCAGCCCTACATGGAGAACAGGGCACATAGAAAGAGCTTTGTTAAAGAGTGCCATGTCTCAGCATGCAGCTGGGAAAAGGGACACAGGAGAGTAAAGAAAGGGCATCTGCTCCCTTGCCTGCCTGCACCCCGAGCCAGCAGGACACAAGCCCCTCAATCCCCTGAGCAAAAGAGCGATGGGTCAGTTCAGCGTGCTGTGGTGGCTGGCATGGCGATGTGGGGGGTCGTGGTGCCTGGGGGGCTCAGTCCTGCAGGGAGCAGAGCGACATCCTAAGCACCATCACGTTCACTGAAGCCTTTAGGCTCAGAGAGTGCTCAGCCCATTGCAGGATTAGACCTAGCACGCAGCGTCTGGGCTGACCTAGGATGCAATTCCCTGCTCTGTGATGAATGTCCCAGCCCTCTGTGGGTTGGGCTCAGACTGAACATTGCTGTAACGTTGTCTTTGTTGGTTTAATTTTCTAATAACATATTTCACCGAGCAATGCAGCCAGACTGGAGCCATAACCCAGAACAGCAGTTGGCATGAAAAACTCTACTGTATTTGTGACACTAGGGTCTTTTATAGCCAGGGTATGATGGTTTCAGCACCAGTGCAATTGCAACCAAGTATTAAATATCCCAATTAGTGCAATTCACAGGTATTGACAACACTGTTTTCTTTCCAACATTCCCCGAGGACAAGAAAATGGTCTGTGTGAATCCGAAAGCTTCAGAAAGAGGCGGCGTTCATCAGTAGGATGCTGCAGCGTTTCACATCTGGATCTCCCGAGCTGATGTGGGGCTGGGCAGCGGTAACGCATCAGCCTTAGGCAGCCAAGGTAAACCAGACCCAGTAGCCCTAATCCACCATCTAAGGGGGGCATCCGGGTAGCAACGGGCATTGCAGCAAATGACATTTGTCGGACTCTTGCTTGCAAAGAGCAGCGCTGAGAAATGAGACCGTAGGCGTGAACTGGCACACGTTTGCCCAGCAGAAGCCTGTGTCGCTTCAGCACCTGCACACGCCACCAAACAAACAAAATTTCTTTTGCATTTCCACCTGCTTTGTGGAAAGGAGGAGAAGAAAGCTCTGAAAGGTAGTCTTTGTTGTCACAAAATGTTCAAGGGAATATGTTCCATGTTCAGTGATATTAGAGCAGTTTCTCTGGCTCGGGCTGTAAATGCAGGCGTGTTTCTGGCTGTGCTCTTGCAGACCCTAGTCCCTGCCCAACCTGCGCTACCGTCTTCAGGTTGTGATTGTTACCCAGTGCAGCTACATTAAAATGCTGTTTGCCCAAGCTCATGTCATCAATTTGTTCTAGATCTGCCCAGAAAAAAAGGGGAAGAAAGAATTCCTGCGACCTGGCTACCCTATGCCATTCGCAAACACGATCCCCCAAACGCAGCTGTGCGCGCTGATGGAGCACACACTGCCGGTGAGATGCAGGGCTGACTTCTGTTGGATTGACTCCCAGGTTTACTTAGTGATTACTAAATGATCATTTTATCCCAATTTCTATCTGTAATTTTGTTGTTGTTGTTGTTGTTGTTGTTGTTTCCTCCACCTTCAGTTTCTTGCTTTGTAAAGCCAGAGAGGGAAACAGCTGCAGAAAGATGCTGGATTTCAAGAGTTAAAAAATGACAGTAACAAAAAAAAACCCAAACCATCATAACTGCCTTTTAAATAAACATCAGTGTTACTGATCCAGTTGTTTATGACTCTCTGTTCCAGCCCATTTCACTGACAAAAGCCAAGTGAAATTAGTGTTTGATGCCTGAAAAGAAATGGAAAGCCGTAAGCCTGACATGAAAGGGGAAGCAGCGAAATAAACAAACTCTGATTACATGGGAGAGGTTGCGTGTTTGCTTAGAGAGAAATCAGTGAATCACAGGTTATTTTCAGGCAGGAGAAGAAAGGACATATTCTGAATAATTCCAGGAACAGGGACACTGAGGCGCTTGAAGACCCCAGTGCTGCCGTGCAGCCTACGGAGAGGTGTCAGCAGCCGGGGGGGTGGGCAGGACCACGAAGACACGGCTCAGGTCTTTGATTTTGCTCCTGACCAGCAATGTCGGCAAGTTCCCTGTGGTCTGTTAACTTCTGGGAGTCTGAGCTGATTAGCTCGAGTTCAGCATCATGCTAACACGGTTGTAACGTCTTCCCGAGACAGCTGGCTTGTGTCAAGCTTGTGGTGCAGGAGACTGAGCTGGGACCGGGGGGATGATGTATAGTTGTCATCTTGGTCTCCCTGTGCCTCAGCTCCCCTCTGAAATTACTCCATGGTAGTAACCTTTTTAGTAGAGATACTGTGAGGATAGGTCGAGCCTGAGAGGTTCTCTGGTAACGGGAGCCCCATTGAGCATCTGAGCTAAATGGCAGCAGCTCCCTCCAGCTCCTAGTGTTCATACAAGAACTGGCCTAGCACTGCAAATCCTGCCTGCAAGGACAGAACTTCCAGCCAGCTCCGTACCTGTGTAGTATCATCTCGGAACCTGCCTTTTTTTCTTGACTCTGAACAATCCTACTCCCAGCTGCTGCTAACTCAGCCTCTTGCAATTCCCCAAGCAAGGAATCTGCAGCCACTTCCAACCTGCTCCTGGCTTGTGCCGGTTCTTGTGCTAGGGGTTCTTCAAAACGGCGCTTCCCGTGCCACGAAGAAATCCCTGGTCAATATGAACCCCAGCCTGAACGTGGAAGGGGAATGCAGTGGGAGGAAAGGAAATTAGGGCCTTTGATCTCTGATTTCATCTGGAAGGCATTGAGAGCCAAATGCTTTTGCATAAACAAGCTGTCAGAGGTAGGGAGTGAGCAGATCCACATGGATTGGGTGGGGTGCTCTCTGCACGAGCCGACGTGGAACTGATGTAAGGCAAGTGATGGGATGTTTCCCAAGCGTTCCCTTGGCCGGTGATGTCATCTCTCATTTGTCATGTGCCCTGGCTAAGGCTGATCTCTGCACATGCCAAGGATGAGTGGAGGCAGACTTGCTGTCAATTCTAGGATAATTAACATTGAAAGAGACCTCTGGAGGTCTCTGGTCCAACCTACTGCTCAAAGTGGGGTCAGCTTTGGGGTTACTCAGGGCTTTATCCAGTTGGGTTTTGAAAGCCTCCATAGCTGGAGACTGCACAACCTCTCTGGGCGAGCTGTTCCAATAACTGACTGTTCGCATGATGAAAAAAGATGTCTTTTAATCCAGTTTGAACCTCTCTTATTTCAAGGTGCCCATCATCTCTTGTCCTCCTGCCATACACCACTGTGAAGAGCCGGGATCTGTCATCTTGCTTACTTTTCACAGGTATTGTAAGCTTGCTGTTAGCTCCCCCCAGCTCTTCTTTCCCAGGCTAAACAAGCCCAGCTCCCTGGGCCCTTGAGCATGTCGCTTCTCAGTAGCTTGTGGCTGGAAGAAGGCAGCTGAAGGCGCACCCCACTTCCTCGGTAGTGCAGGGAGTGTGTTCTGGGGTCCTCAGACAAGGATTTATAGGCCTACGGGTGGGTTAAGGCAACGATAAGTGTGGTCAACACACCGAACAAGAAGTAGGGGAAGGAGATCTCAAACCAGGGCACCCATCTGCATGACCCACAGGTGGCCGGGTGCTGTGCAGCACCCAGGAATCGCACAGTTCATGACACAGAAAGTGGGCTTCTGAGATCACGTTGCCTTCAGTCACCAGCCTTCCTTCTTCTCCCCAGGGTAAGTACCTTGCCAAACCAACCAAATTCTCCCCCACTCCCAATCCCGCCATCTCTCCGCTGTGATCATGCAATCTTCACCCCTGCTAGGCTCACTAGTCTTCACCGGGGTGACCTTGGAAGTTACCGGTGTAGCTCATTTGGAAGCACTGCCTGGTGGTCAGGCCCCCAGCTGGGAGACACCGACTGCAGCCAGGCATTGCCCACTTCTGCAGGCTCCTACCTACCACCCAGAGGGCTGAACAAGGCTCGGGGTCTTTTGCAGCTCTGCCCTGCTCTTTGCCAAAAGCAAAGGGAGCAGAGACCTGTTGCTGGTGCACTGTAATGAGGATAAAATTCCATCTTATCATAGCTGGAATTACAATCAAGGTCATTTTACCCCTTCAAGTTCCTTCTTTTCATCTCAGTCCTTCCCCAAACAGGCATCTGTTTCTTCTGTAGTGACCCCAGCGTGCAGGACAACTGGGATGGGACATCCCTGCCTAGTGGCTGATTCCACCCAGTTGCAATATTTATGTATTTCTTGCTGTCTCCTGCTCTTTGGGACCCTGCAGCTTCCTGATCACTGCATTTCATTTGTCTCAGGTTTTAGAATTTATTTCGGTGACTCCAGTCCTGATGTCTGAGACTGGCTGAAAATAGTAACTCAGTCTGATCTTATCTGCAGCTATTAGAGACTTCAATTATATCCTCCCGGGACTATCTGCTACTCCTAAGAAATTAGATCTTGGTTATTGTTTTCTTACCCCTCTCCCTGTCCTCATAAACCTTCCAGCTATGGGTTTTGCTTCGATGAAGCTTTTCAGGAGCCAGATCAGACTTTTATAAAGTGTAAGGTAATCGGGCACTTCCCCAAATCCAGCCATGCCTGGGTCCCGAAGGCCTTCGATAGCTTTGCTTCGCCACGCGCCGAGAAGAGGTAATGTTGTTGTCAATGTACAGAGGGAGAAATTGAGGCACGGAGTAGCTATCAGTTTCATTTTAAGAACTATTTCCACTGGATTCTGTTGGAATGATGGGTACAGAGCCCAGTAAGAACAAGGGCATCGCAGACCATGGTTTGGCAGGCTTGCCCGTGGCTACGGACTAGTCGGGTGGTCGGCTCCAGGAGTCCTGACTGCAATTAACGGCTCAGTTCTTCCTTGATAACGAAAGAGTGACCAGCCTTGCAGGCGGCATTAGCCAACATTCAGCACCAACACCTTCCTGCTCCAGCACTCACAAGCGGGTGTTAGTTTGCACTTCCAGGAGAGAGAGGGTTCCAGGAGTAACCACATCCTCAGCGCCTGGTTAAGGAGCTGCTAACCTGACTCTGTAAAGCTGAAGGTGTGGAGGGAAGGCTGTCCTCTCCGTTCACAGTGCATTGCCAGGAGCTCTTCTCCCTTCTTCAGCGCCCGTGCCTCTTGCTAGGGCACCCTTGTGCCGTTCAGTCACGTCTCCTTGATGGAATCTCTCCTCCCTGTGCCCCCCAGCCTCACGCTGCCGGGGTGAGCCATCCACTGCTTTCTGCCGCAGCGCAAGGGGCAGCAGCGGCGTGACCCACCACCCGACACACTTTGCGGAACGGTATGCTCGAAGGCAAGTCAGAGAAGGATAACCCATCCCCAGGCATCTTACTAGCCGGGAGTCCCTATGAAGTCAGCAATCAGGAATGATAAAGAAAGCCAGAACAGCTATAACTTTTCTAACTTCTTGTGCGTAGCACCTCACATTTGGGAAAATCCCTGTGTGGCTGAAGATTCCCCTAACATTCTTTGCAGCCAAACTCAGCAAGATTTGTTTTCAGAAGGGACAGAGTGTAGCACTCTCAGAGAAGCCGCTTGCTGGGGACTAGCCTAGCAAACTGGGGCAGAGACAGCTGAGAAAATGGTACATGCAAGCGTGCAGTGTGTAAACGTCTAGGGAACTACAAAAGGCACTGAAATTAATCTCGGTCTGGGTTAGCTCCTGGCCTCCTTGATCTTAGCAGAGCCACAGATTCAAGCGTGGAGCTCAGCACAGCACACTTAGAGGGGTGGTTTTCCAGTATGTGGAACACTGTTTAATTGAGGTCAAGGCATGGAAAGAAAGACAAATATATTAGACAAGATAAGATCAGAAAGATTAGACCTCAAACTCCAGTTCTTAGCACCTCAATTGCTGGTATGTTTGCAATCAAGATCTACTATCTCAGGCTTGAGTCGTTCCCGAAAGTAAATATATAAAGTAAATATTTGTAACTCTTGTGGCTAGGATCTGTTCTGGATAAATGTTTTTGCAGTGTCTTGTGCTATGATGCTTCAAAGCCAACTGGAGCCATCTGGCATTATCCCAAATCAATTGATCACTGGCAACAACAACAACCTTTTCCTTTATTTAAAAAAAGACAGTATTATTAATTTTCCAGTCCCCTCTGTTGCTTATATATGGTGCACTTTGCACTGCAGGCTCTTCGAGTGGAACTTCTCCACTTGTCCAACACTTCAGATTTCAATACTGCACATCAGCCTGCTGCCTGGAAAATAAACAGATGCTGTAACAGGACTCGCATTCCCTGGATCTTGGCTGCCAGGCAAAGCAGGGAATGAGATGGACCACCAGAAGGTGGGTCTTGTGGCCTTGGATGGCTAGATGTCCTCTAGCCTCCCTGCCAACTTGCTAAAGCACGCTGCTGTGCCGGGAGCGGTGACTGCCTTGGCATCTCCCGAAATCGGGGCCAGAGTGGCCAGCAAATAGCGGGCAGCAGCGGGTGGGCGTGCGGGCTTGTGGCTTTCTCACTTTTCACCAAAGCATGAATCAGCGTCTAGATTTTTCCACATTTTCCCCCATGTTTTCATTGAAACCGATAATAACAAAAAGTGTAAGAGGAGAGGGTGTGAACAGTATGGCTGAAGCTGGGATTTCAGGCAATGTTTGTGACCTGGGTACGAAAGCACGAGGCTGTGACAGCGTGACAACAGGGATGCAACGAGGCCAGAGCCGTACCGCTCCATCCCCACTGAGGCATAAATAAATATTCCTGCGTTACAGCCTGCACGGACAGAAGCCCTGGCTGATCCCAGCGGGACCCTGGGCAGGGCTAGAACCGGGCTGGGACACTGGTGTGGGAGGCGTGGAGCTCACAGAGCTAAACCGCGGCAGAGGTAAGCGCAGGGATGCTCAGGGATGCTCCGTATCTCCCTGGAAGCGCTGCTGCACTCACTGGGGAATGGTTTTACTGGGTGGGTGCTGTTCAGAATGAACAAGGACTTCGGAATCTGGCTCAGAACAAATATTTATTTCCCCTGCAATAGCACGTATCAATAACTCCTTCCTTAACCCTGCTTTTACAAAAGTCTTTAAACACTCCCTAAATTTCAGCATCAAATGCCAGGTGAATGTTTTCACTAAAGATAATTAAAATTAATTAGTTCTCTAGCCCAGCGAAGGCTGACTGGAGAAGCTCCTTTTTGATCAGTGTGTTGATAATTTTTAATAGGTTTCATTTCTACATGTTCTGTAATCAACCCAAAAGTTCAAGAAGGAGTCACAGACAGACATTTTTTGGAACTGAATTCTTCTTTGAATATTTTGGGGGAGGGTTTCCCTTAAGAAGGCTGAATTTGACAACTCAAATCAATTGTATTTTCAGCTGATGAAACCATAGAAAAACTCGATAGAAGTGGGGGAGTGGGGGCACGGGGACTGGGGGTTTCGGTTGTTTTGGTTTGTTCTATAAAAAACGGCCACTTCATTGAAAAGCTATTTCTCTTCCACCTGCCAAGCCGCCCCCCCACCACCAACAAAGTCCTTTGATGTAAAATTTTTGGCCAGTTTAACCACAAACATACATAGACAAGAAAAAGTCATCCAAAGATTTTGGCAAATCATAGCTGCATTTTTTTTCCATAACAGGCACAGTCAGTTATTTTTCCATAATCCCAAGTTATTGTAGCTCCCAAATGGTGTCTAAACTTCACTCTCATACTAACCAAAACGTGGGTCATCATTTTTTTTTAATTTTCTTTCTCTGTTTTGGGGGGCTTTGTGGGCCCCTGCAAAGGTTTGCCTTTAAAATCTGGGTGTGCATTATCAATCATTAATTACATGGAACAACATATTGGCTCCATCCTCAATAATTCCTTCAGAATTCCATTTCTGAATAGGAAAACTTTTTTCCTTTTTTTTCCCCTGATCATCCGTTTGAGACTGTGTTAAACAGCAGATACTTATTAGAGAACACAGCTAGATTTTAGTTATAAACAATTGTCGACACTGCTTAGGTTCCTGCTCTGACTTTTTTTTATTTTTTGCCCAGGAACCCAGCCCGTTACTGGCTCTGAAGGGCACATAGTGACATCTAGTGACTACACTGCCCAGGGCAAGCAAACAGGAACACTGGAGAATTCCAAATAGGTTACCTTGCTTCAATAACAAATTTGAAAGTTGTTTTGAATTATTTATGGAAAAAAAAAAAAAGGAAAAAAAATCTTACTTATATCTCTGTAGCAAAGATGCAAAAAGAAGTGAGTTCATTATATGTACGTGAAATATTTTAATTTGGGTGAAAATGCATTTTAAAAAAAATTGGAATACACCTTGTAATTGTATCAGGGAAAAACAAATGGATGATGCCCATGTGGGGATGCCCCTTTAAAAAAGTTGGGCTGAATCCTCAGCTGCAGCTGATTTGTTGTTTCCTAGCTGATTCCCTGGGACCACTGATAAGGTGAGGACCAAGCGGTCCTTAGAAAAGCAGCAGGAAAATATCTGTGGGGTTTTTTTTTGGTGTGGAGTGCTTAGGCTGTGATAATAGACATCATCTTGTGGAAGTCACATCGGGTCAGTTGCTTTTATTTGCAATTTTCATGGAAAAAAGATACAGTAGATGAGCTGAAAGGCTTCCTTTTGGCTCTTGGGCAGATGGTGTTTGGGCAGTGCTCCTCTAACAGCAGTTCCCTGTTGCAAAAGGTTTGGGTTTAGAGGAGAGGTAATGTATTGCTTGTCTATTCTGGAGTCCTGTGTTAGGGAAAGAAAAAAAAAAAAAAAAAGCTTTTGCACTTTTTTGAAAGCTTGTCTTGAATATCTGGTGTTGTGTATTAACTGCAAACCTTCAGCTGATGTGACCAATTTAGCCCGATCTTGCTGGCTTCTCTTTTGCTCTGTGAGAATTTGCTTTGGGGTTAGTGATGCCAGCGCTGGGTGAAACGCCGTCTGAAGGGCTGATCTCTTCAGACTGAAAGGCTGAGGGTTACCTGTAACTCGCTGACCATCTGCTAAGAGTGCCTGCGTACCCCCGACCTGGGGAAGTCACCGATGGAAACAAACCCGACGACTAAAAACAGGCGTCAGTTAGATGGCTTAGTTCTGTTGTCGCAAACAGGATGAAAATCTGTTGGATTTGCATGGTTCTGGCGCGTTTCTTTCGGCAGGAAGAACTTACGATCAGCTGGTGTGTAAGATTTGCAATGCTATCATCAACTTTCCCCTTGGTAAGACGAGGGCACTAGCCCAACAGCGCCGGCGACTAGTTTGTAGCTTCTGATCTGTTGCCGTCTCTCTACCCGATCTCGGACAAGTTTCTTCACCTCTGAGCTGACTTGTTTTCATTGTAAAACTGAAACACTGTGTGCCCTCGGACATTGATTGTCTCTATATTTTTATATAATAATCCATGAAGTCTATTTCTAGGCAACTTTCTTGGTTACTGGCAGAAATCTTGATATATATCTTCTCCGGTTGATGAGCTGGGCAGCCTGCTTTGAATTAGCTCTCTTGACTTGTGTTATTTGTCAGTCTTCTCCTTACCTTCACTTGCACAGGAGTCGGATCATTTGTGTTGGAAGCAAAACATCTAACATCGTGTAGCAAAATAATTCATCTGAAGATTCAAGGTTTGATACTGGTGCCTTTATTTACTTTAGATTGCTTAGCCTTGGAATAATTTCTGAACTAGCTTTCTTTGGAATCGGATGACTGAGTCTGAAGCAAGCTTTGAGCAATGAAAACTTGCTGCGTCCCTGAGACGACGATTTAAAGACATAGGGTGGCTAGGTCCAAGGTGGAGCAAATAGTAAATAATTCATGGTGCCCTCCAGCAGACTTGGAGGCAGGGGGGAGGAACAACGCCAACAAATCTGGTCCAATCCACTTGCTCCCAGTTTCCTCAGAAACTTGTAGGAATTGATGGAGACTGATATCAAAGATCATTCTTTTTCTATGACTCTAGGCACCAAGCAGGGTGAAGAAATATCTCAGAAAAGAGAACAAGCATGTTTGTCCTGACCTTGAGCTGGGGTCAAAAGCTCATTTCCCTGTGCAAGAGCACTGATGTGGCCGTCTCCTTGCTACTTGACAAGTGGCAGAAGAAATGCTGATGTCTCAAAGCCCAGGTTCTGTTTCTGAGATACACTACCCCTGCACCTCAGCGCAGCGGCAGAGCAAGGGGAAGGGTGCTGTGCTGCCCTCTTTCCCTGGGGCTTGCTGGCATGGCAGGACTGAAAACCACGCTTTTACTCCCATTAGGAACCTCTTCCTCAGTACTACGCTCTGCTTTTCCTCTGTCATGACTACCCGAGAAATTGCTGTGGTAGAGGAAGAACAAGAGTTTCCCGTTTAATATTTTAATTTTACCTAAGAGTATGGCTGGGCATTCCGTGGCCGTAGTGCTCAGCTGGATGCGGTTATTGCAAAGACTCCGAACAGCGTGCGGTACTGCTGAGGTCATATTTCCTTATCCCCTCTTGCTGATACATGAACTGCTTTTGGTCCAAATGCAGACATAAGCTGAGTTCATATTGCGACCTAGACATTCAAACCTATGTAGGGATTAAGAGTAAAGTGGGAGGAGAACTCAGCATCACTTCTGCAGCTCTGGGTTTCTCCTACCTTAGATCCTGCTGGGCAGCAGAAGCACTAGTGCTGACAGACCCTTTAAAATGATTCTGCATCTGGTTAGGTACATCTGGTGGGACCATTTTACTATGCTAGCCCAGAAAAAAGGGGAAACCCTGAGGTAAATGATGAACCAGATTGAAATAGTTCTTGTTGACTTGTTTAAAACATTCTTCTCTTCCCTGTATGCCGATAGTCAGCAGACCAATATCCCTGCCACGGCTAGAGCAGAACCAACACACTTAAATAGCTTCTATGGCTGCATGTGGAAGTATTAACTACATTAAATCCTTTGGTGTTTTCGGTATCTTGCATATAACCAGAAAATAACTGGTCTTGCTAGTGTCACAGGCTACGTGGTATGATCTCTTACAAGCTATTAGTGATGTCTTGTTTTTCAAATACTCTAAGGAATTGCAAAAAATGGTTGAAACAAATTCCGTATAAAGTTGCTACATGAGTAAGAGTAATAAGGGAATTGCTGACTGGTATTTGTGTGCCCCCAAGTCTACTTGTAGTAACCCTAACGTTACTAATGAGGACTAGTAGATTTGACTAATCAGGTTAGAACTCCGTTCAAGTGTGTTTTTTAACTACATCATTACTAACTGACAAGAGTTCTTTAACTTGATCGACCATTGGACTTACTATTTCAGTAAAAGAGGAGATTGCATGTATTATTTGGCAATTGTAGTGCTTTATGAATTTAATTAAAGCTCAATACCACTGCTGCTGGAATGAGACGAGTATGAAATTTTGAATTTAATTACGGCCTACGGGCCAGGATGCAAGCATGGATTCCAAACTCCCTGCTCCGTATGGTCACTTGGCTTGTCTTAAAAATTCCAGAGCATTGAAATCCTTCCCTGTTCCAGCCCTTGTAGATGAGGAATTTCAGACTTGCACTTCTCTTAAAATGAATTTTCCTTAGCAATGTATCTATAAATATCTTACAAGACACAAATCTTACTATTTGGCTTACTACAGTTCTGTATTATACTGCGTACATCAACCTAATACCTGTTGCTCTGAGAATGCCCTTACTGCCTGCAACTTCAACGCGCTATTTCAGGGGAACGGTACTCTGGGCACTTCCTCGGCTCACTTAAACTGCTTCGATACAGCTTTCCAGGTATGCCATCTCCTCTTCTACAGGCAGAACATCAGGTATGACAGCCGGACACGAAAAAAGGCTTCTGTTCCTCATAGGCTTCTGCAGAGTGGAAAAATACAAATCATAAGCTGCTTAAGATGTGCTAATTTTAGAAGTTAGATGCATCCTTATTGTGAATTTCTAAGTATGTAGGACCTGAGATGTCTTTGGTTTCAATGAAACAGCAGCAAAAATGTTGTGTTGCAGTCTTAATTCTAGTTTAAATAAGTCTTCAGACCTTAGTGTTTCTAAGTTACTAATGCACTGGAGAAGTGTTTTTATTACTACTTCTGTGCCTCTACCTCAGCAAATAAGGCAATATAAGCACCACCTGAGCAGAGGAGTTAAATGCCCACTGTGGGCTCGGTAAGAAGTGGACCTTTTGCTCTCCACTAAGGACCTAATTGATATGGCTAGCTATGTATAAAACTTGCCAAAGCTTTCCACGTGTCAGAGGTGGCTGTGACACTTTGAGATCATAGTATTAAAAGGGAAAATTACTGTTGGTTTTCTGGTCAGATTGTACTTTGTTACGAACACCTCCAAGGAAAGTCTTAATAAGTAATTCAAGAACTGCTAGTGAGAACCAAAACACTTCTGATCAAAAGCAACAACTCGGTCCTACTAAGAGTCATCTTGTGCTTCTGGGTTTAAAGAGCTTGGTTTATTTACCAGAGGTGTTTCTCTGGGCTAGAGCCCAAAACGTGCTTCCCAGGTTCTGGCAGCAGCAAGAACATGCTCATTTTAAAGAGAATGGACTACCTATTCCATCAGCAGAAAGCTAGTGCTATTTAAACTGCCTGAAGCGTTGAAACTATTTGAACAGATTATATTGAAAATATCTTCAATTCTTCTTCAGAATGTTGCTAGTATTTTGGGGTTTTTTTACATAAAACAGGACTGTAGCCAATGTTATTTATGGATGCCTAGCTGCTTAAAATACTACTTGGCTAAGACCAGAATCATGTCAGAATCTTTTAGTCAGACCAGAATCCTTTAGTCAGAGAAGCCCTTTTCCTGACTGCATTGTGGTTTAAGTCATGCCCCTATACTGCTACCAGTGTAAAATTAGGATGAACAGGTACATGTATTTATGTATACGTGTGTGACCCAGTGCCATTCCTTCTAGGCTGCTAGCTACTGCAGGGTTCTGGCATGCTGATCAGTCATTACTGACATTAACTGCAGCATTTTTGTGCCATTGCCCAAGACTGAGCCAACCCTCTCTGCCTCTCAGTGGCATAATACAATGAAAATAACCACGCTTGTGGCTTTTCTTACATAGAACAATCCATCGCCTATACAGCAAAAGTCTTTTATTAAAAATCACAGCACACAGATCCTTTGGCCAATAAAGGCATACATGAAAGGACATAAATACATATACAATACGCTTATGCAATTGCCAAGAGTTTTCATCATCACAGATAGCTTCAGGTTTCTAGCAGTTTATTTCATACATAAATGCTGAGCAAATAAACCGTGTGCCACACCCCACTCCCAAACGGTACAGTTATGTGGCTGCAAACAATGTGCAATTTCATTCAATTGTTTAAAACATACTCAGCACAGCACCCCACGCTAATTCTGTTTCATAAAGGCACACTTATGTAGTATCCTTCAGCTTCAGATAGGCTACAAGTAACAGACTGATTCGTTTCCAAGTTGTATTAGACATTACTTACATAGTCCGTACTGGAAAGTAGTAACTGGCATATTATGTTGGCATAAAGTTCCAGTTCCAAGGTAAAAGCATCTCTTACACAGGTACGTGTAGCAACAGATTTGAGTCTTGCAGGCAGTGTGTTCTAAATAAAATATACAGTAGTGTAGGTGTTGACAGTTTGTCAGGCATACAGCAATACCAAAAATGTATTTCAAGTCTGATGCTGGAGCTGAGCTGAACAGAAATTAACAGAAATGCAGTTCTCAATCACCTTCCCATGCTGCTGTGCTTTTAATCAAATCTGCAAAGCTAACACCTTGGCCCCCAAAACATCAGCATTAACAGATAAGAAATACAAATTTAAACGTTCAGAAATGAGGCATTTCAACTACAGAAAACCTAACATTTGTCAAAAGTATGACACATAGAAGCCGTATTTGAGCAAACTTCACATGAACAAGGTTAGACATTCAGAAAAGAAACTATTCAGCTACAGGAATAGTAACTTCTAAGCTGGGTTTGTTTTTTTAAAATCTTGAACTGACTATGGGAATTCTTGGAAGCTTGAGGGTTTTTAAAGTGGAACTGTTAGTTTTAGCATGGCAGTTAATGTTTTAGCTACTTATTTTTACACACTAAAGTAATCATGTTGCACGTTAACTTGAAAAAATCACTGGGAAATAAAATCAGCTTTCCAGTTGAGTTTATGCCATTGTCAGCATTAAATATTTCAGTATCAAGTCTTAGATGCAACCACGGAGAGGGCATGTCATGAACAATTAACTTCTCTATCTATTAGCTCTGGTAGAATGCTAAATGCCCAATTTAAAAAATAATTATATAATGTGTAAACAATAACACAAAGCTCAACAGTGTTACAGATCAGCTCAGTGGCAGTCCTGAGTGGATGCCAACATAAGCTTAAAGACTTGACACAGTTGCCTAACTTATACTGCATAACACACTGATATCTAGAAAAGCTAAGGTGATAATTTCCCCCCATACTAACAACAGCATTACAAATGTATTTATGAAGAGAAAACTTGGAAACCAGCAGAAACGCTATGAAAAAGAATAAAAAGCCCAACATATCACTAACCTATTGCCACTAAGAACAGCTACAAAAAAAGAAGATAAATCTGTTCCTGCGTAATTTTGTTTTCATTAAGGCCCACAATAAAACTTTCCACTTTAATGTAGCTGCTATAAAGACCAAAAACTGCTTATTTCTCAGCAGCACTTAAACATCCTCTCAAATGCTGGACCCACTGAAGTCAAGACTCCTCCCTCTGACTTTCAAGCGAGACAAAGATTACATCACAGTTTTCAAGTATAAAAACATCATATACTAGACTTCTGAGATGATGTCGGGAAATATGGAACCTAATCCTGAGAAGGTATGAAAGACAGCCTTTAATTACCACTTTTAAAATATGCAATTCATATGTTGTTCAAAATGTGCTTCACATTTTGCTTTAGAAAAAATGGACGAAGACTGAACTTTGGACTGAAACTTCAGGTTTTAAAACTTGAGTGACTCACTCATCCAATACACAGATGTTTCTGATTACTTAAAATAACATTAATAGGTCTTTCACATGCAAATTCTTTCTAGTAAAATATAAAAAAAAAATAATAACCCAATACTGGTTAATGTTTTTCTGGGTTTTTCCACACAGCATGTGGGATGTCTGCTCTCTCCCAAATGATTCAATTTGCTTTTGAAAATGGCAAAAAACCTCTAAAAACTTCATTTTTTACTTTTGGGGAATTTCCCAGTTAACTGGGATTGAAATATGTATTTGCAGCAAGGGGCTGTCTACTCAGAAAACTAAAACCACTTACCAAAGGATAGGAATCTGTCAAGCCTTCCACGTTAATTTGTTTTGCAACTAGAGCAAAACAGGAGTAAATTTAAACAGAAAAGAGTACAACAAAGCTGTGTCAGACCAAAATCCAGATATCAAGTATGCAAGAGTGGTCACCATCATTTCCAAGCTTCATCTTGCAGATGTGCAGGCAGAGTGCACTGAGGCAGGCAACGGGCCGTGCTGCTGACAGGAGATCTGCCGTGCTAAGTACTGCAGGGCGCACACTATTCCTCACACTTGAGTAGAAACTCTTCAAGAGAATTTCTTATTTATTAAGTACTCGTACGCATAATGTTTTCCACGGGGTCAACTATCAGATGGAGATCCAGCATTTCTCTGCCATTATTTTTGCTAGCAACGAAAAACACTTTTTTTGCCAGGTGAAGATGGGAGTTTTGGGTAGGGAGAGTCAAAGTCAACAATGTAAACAACTTCCATGAACACAGTTATTGATAGAAATGGATAAACAGCACATTCTTACTAGCTTGAAAGACATGCAGCAGATTTTTGATCTGTGGTTCAGATCCCAGTACTTTAAATAATGGCTTGTATGCCAATAAATTCAAGCACTCCTTGATATGTAATTCTCATGGACGCTACAGTACCTCCTTAAACAAATTTAAAATGACATTTAACTATCTTATTTTTCCTACACATAATACATTTTCAATAATTATAAATAAATACTCACATTACAAGCATTTAATCACATATATACACACACAATACTAGTGAACCCCAAATGGCAAATAGGTATTTTTTAAAAGGCTAAAACCAATTTAAATTTCCTGTAATCTTGTTAAATTCTTGTTTTGGAATAGTATACCTTGCTGAAAAGCACATCTGCCTATCTGTCAGTACATAAGCATGCATTAGAATGGACACATGCTAAATGAACTTATTTTTTTCAGTACCTTAATTTAACTTTGTTTCAGAAGGAAGTCAAAGATTTGTTCAGATTTTCTAGATAGAGAATTACCATCTTCTGCAGAAGACTTTCCTTAATCCTCAATAATTTAATCAAAACAAGATAACAAAAAAACCTATACTTGAGTCTTTTGGAACAAATTTCTAATTTAAGATGCAAAACTACAGATATATTGGCACCTTTTTTTTTTCCTTTGCAATTTGTCTCTTCCTACAGAACAGACACTGACCTAGGGAGAGGAGGAAGTGAAATTGTATGAAAGTGCAGCGTGCAACAAACAGTAAAACTGATAATTAAGAATGCCCTCCAGGCATAAAAGTAAAATCTCTGCTTATACTGGAAGATCTGGGGCTGACAAAGGCTACCAGAAGTCAGTAGCTCTGTTCTAGTACTGAAAAAAAAAGTATTTCTGTGTATTGGAGCACCTGCCATTCATAAACGTTTGAATTACAGGCTTACCTAAAGGTCTGAAGATAAAGAACATAGTGAAATTGTGTAAGTGATCTGTTCTACAGTCAAGAACATCCTGTCTGCATTTACTGTTCAATACTGCACCCGATGCTGACAGGCTTTGCCAGTACTAGAATTATTTGCAGTGTAGACAGGACTAAGGGACATAATCCCATTTACTGACATATTACTTGAGCAATTAACTTAAACCTCCTGTAAAATTATTTTTAGTTGCACTAAAAGGTGCTATTGGAGAGAAGGAGGGAATTCACACAGTCTAGCTTCAGGCATCTAAATGTGACTGTCGGGGAACTAGTCTCCTTAGATTGCAATGTACCTCCTGAAAAGAGAGACAAGGTTCTCCTCAAACAGGAATTTGGGGGCTGAGGGAACCTGTTTCTCTTGACTGCATACAGAGATTACTTTCTTAGCTGAGGTACTCACATTAGGACAATCTCATTTGACCTCTGAATTGCTTCCACTGACCTAATCCTGCTAATTTACATTTTACAGAAGTAATCCTGAACAATATAAATCTGAAACCCACAATGTAGTAGTAGTCAGTGAGATTACTTACTGTTGTGGGGGGGAATGTTTCTTCATGCACAGTGTCTTTAGAGGATAAGCCAAGAACAACGCCTATGCCTAACAACTGAAGGTTAGCTTTGTAGCATAACTACTTGCCCCCAAAATAAGATAATGTATTCTGCATCTGCCAAACACCATAACTCACCCATCTTTCTAAATATAGACTTACTCTGTAGCTGCCAGATAATTTATGTACATGATGTCTTTAAAACAACAAAAAGCTTAGAGACAAGTTACACAGAACGTCTAATAATTCCATTCTTGTAAATCAGAGCACTCGCCAAAGAACAGACCCTCTCCCTCCCCTAATGCAAATATCCTAGGTAAAATTGTTCCCTTTACTTGACTGCTAGTGTCAATACCCAGCCACCTGTTCCCACTGGCAACAGCAGCTGATTTGCGGCCCTATTAGAATCTTCAAATCTTGCCAAACTGACATGTCTTCCTTGCCAAGAAATAAACAGCAGATGCTAGTTTCACAATCTTATAGATAGCATAAAGGCCTGTCATGATCTGTAGCAAATAAATCTTAGAATCTGTTAAAAATCTTCCAGCAACATTTCGTTCAGGTTACCTCCCCCAATTTTTTTATACTATCCATATTTTGCAACCTATTATTTGCCTTCAATCCTGTCATACGAGCCTTTCCATGCTTTTTGTCATCTATTTCTTTTTTTTTTTTTTTAAACATCTCTACATCATGCCACATCAGTAGCTCTTAGGAGTTTCAGGATTTCATTGATCGTGACATAATGAATCGTGCAAAATCTTTTTGAGTACTTTGTAAGCCCTAGTTACCGGGATTCTCCCAAAGTAACAGTAACCAAGCTCAGAGAGTCCATCAACATTCAGCCTTTTCCTTCCTCAGACTTTCAGGGGATGCCATCCTTCCTTTGGCAACACTGTGACGGAGGCACTCCCCAGTCATACATGTAGGAAAGCCTGAGCTTAACCTCCTCCTTACAAAGCTTTCCTTCCTTAGCCAGGGTTTGGTGCTTTTCCAGCATGTCCTCGATGCTTTGCTTATGAGTTACTATGTACTTATTGTTGCAACCTCGTGACTTATACTCAGTGTCAAAACGAGGGTCGTGCACTCTCTTCACATCAATGGGAGCCAGCCATACCCCCAGGGAGACGTCTTCACTCTGCCACATGTTCAGGTAGTCTCTGCTAAGACGCAAATAGTGCACCAGATCTGCCGAAATCACATAACCACCGCCCAGAGCATACGGTAGGTAGTAGTCACAGAGCACCCAGGCGCTCTCTTTCCATTTGCCGCCAGATTTCACTCGCCCGCGGCCGGAAAAGAAGCCCCAGTAGAGGCGACGTGGCTCCTTGGCTCTCAGCTCTTCCACGAGCACATCCAAGCGTACAAAGGTATCGTCATCAGCCTTCAGGGCAAACTGGAAGTCCAGGTGTTGATCCAGCCAGACGTAGGTGGCCAGGACTTTAGCAGTCAGGTTCTCGTAGGAATCCCGCAGCTCTGGCAGGAGGAGGAGGTCTCTGTGCCGGCTCTGCTCCAGCTCCAGGCTACGCAGCTCCTCGGCCCCCAGCCCAGCCGTGCCGATGACAAAGCGGCTCCAGATGTCATCGTGAGGGGGGCGGCCGGCGGCCGAGAGCCACGTGCTGCGGATGATGCTGCGGCGCTCGCTGTACTTGGGGCCGCTCGTGATGAGTACGGCCACGAAGGCGGTCTCCTCAGG
>JAVJGI010000040.1:107648221-107663878 GCA_035590275.1 Ibycter americanus
TCACGGCTCCGGCCGCGCTGTGCTCCGGGGCTCTGCCGGGCCGCCCCCTTCGCCCCGGCCCCTGTGGCCTGCCAGCTCCGGTGTGGCAGCGGGCAGGTCCTGGGGGGCCGCCCGGGGGCTGCTTTTCCCGCCGGCTGCTCCCTGTGTGCTCGCAGCTCCGCTCTCCGGGAGGGCGTTTGTAACCCTCTTGCCCTCCGTCACCTCTTTCCAGAGGGACCTTCGCGTCCTTCAGCCTTCCTGAAGAGGTGGCGCGTTGAGATCTGAGGGAAACTCTTGTGCTGAGGCAGCGGTTCCCGCAGGTTGGGGCTGCACCTTCAGCCAGCAGGTGCTTCGTCTGCTGCCTTGACTTCTCAGCAAATGCTTGGGTTCCAGTTACCGGGCCTGCTCATGCCGTAACGCCTGAGGACAGTTTTCTGAGCAGAACTAGGCCATTTCAAAGCTGTTATCCTCCAAAATCCTCTAACAGGGGTTACAGTTGTGCAGAGTGAAAACTAATTGGAGATTATTGTCACGTATTTATCATTTAACAGGCCTTTTTATTCTCTCACAGCAAATGCGTGTGCATAGATACTTCTGAGTTTCAGGTGACTATGTTCTAGAGTTTAATTTGCATGTGTTTTTTCCTTTTTAGGTCGCTTAATCCATTCCCAGTAATTAGCCAATATTTTGAACAAAAAGGAAAAGATGATGTCAAGACAGGGCTTTCTCTGCAGTTTGGGATCTCTGTATTTGTCCCTTCTGTTTGTATTCCTTCTAATGGATGTTTATGCAAGGCCTGCGAATAATTCTGCCCTCAAAGAAAAGCCAGCTGACAGCAAAGATGAGAATGAGATCTTGCCCCCGGATCACTTGAACGGGGTCAAAATGGAGATGGATGGACATCTTAACAAAGAATTTCATCAAGAAGTTTTTCTGGGAAAAGAGATGGAGGAGTTTGAGGAAGATTCAGAACCCAGAAAAAATAGGAAGAAGCTCATGGTCATCTTTTCAAAGTAAGTTGCCTACGTTGCCAGGAACACTGCAGCCTCCTTCTCTGATCATCAGAGTGGATTTTGCAAGTTTTTCTGTAACATTTAAAAATTGCAGAGATGACGGGGAAAGCATCATACTGTAAGCGCTATGTTCACGTTAATGAGGTATGAACATACTTGTGTAAACCATTCTCAGGAGTGAGAAGGTATGTGTTGATAGTCATGATCAGTATACAGGCTTGATGCAGTGGTCTAGTAAAATTTCTGACAAAATATACTGTTTCTATGTGAAAAAACCCTATGTAACCTCCTCAGATACGGAAATAACACTTTTTCCTGGTTTCCTGGCTCAATGAATAATCAATTACACTTGCATTTTAGATCAAGGAATTAGTAAGGAAGGGCTTCCTTGGTTGTAGGATGCCCATGCAATTGATGAATTGGGAGGGTGGGAGTTTGTTCCATTTTTGCTCTAGCAGTAGTATGCTCTATGGCTTTACTGTAAGTTTGGTTTCAATTCGCAATCTAAGCATCTTATTTATTGTTTGGTCTTGTATTCCTATGGATCTTGTTTTTATTGTGACTTCTGCAAATAACTGCAGAGGAAAAGCACTGAAAAGACAGTAGTAAAGGTAGAAAGGAAGAAAAGGGACAGCCAAACAATTTGGTAAGATTGTGGTAAACAAACCAACAGTTGTTTTCGGTTCATAAAACTTTCTAGTAGATGTGAGGTGTCTAAAACGTGGTTCGCATGAAATACGTCAAGGTTAAAAATAACTGCCTCACTACACATACCAAGAATTCAGAACTTGTCAGCTTTCTTCATTAAGTTAGCAGTGCCATTAACAAAACATTTAGTTTCTCAGAGTTTAGAAAAAGAAAGGAGGGAGAATGAAACATGAGAATAGAAACATTAATTTTTTCTTTTGTAGCCTTTTTGAAAACTTCATCTAGCTCTTTACTTGGTATAAAAGTACTAACTTTACTTTTAGACATTAAAGCATTTTTACTTTTATGAAGCACTTGTGCTAGATATGGTTTATGTCAGCTAACAAACTGTCAGATGTTTGGAGATCAGTGAACGTAATGGAAATGGAACTCAAAATCAGTGCCAACTTTTAGACATTAGGTGATAGAATTTGCTTTATTTGCATTTTTGCAATAGAGGATTAATTTTATTAGAACAGAAACTTAAATTACATTGGTGCTTTTAATGCTGATGATGGTGTGGGGATGCTCATATACCTGAGATAAAATGAGAAGGCTTAACAGAGCTTTTTTTTTTTCTGCAAACTTCATTAACAGGGAAGGAATATCAATAATAACATTGGATTTTTTTTTTTTCTGGTGTTCTCCTGAGTAAAGGTAGCTAAAGCAAATAGGCAAGTGTGCCTTTTTCATTTAGAGTAGAATCCTTTATTACTGTCTGCTTTTCAGACCACTTGCATCATTGGTAGGATATATACAAGTATTAAGATGGTGCTTAGAAGGTTTCGTCTTCATTGCTATGTACATATTGGAAACATTTGTTGGTTAGTGAATTGTCATTTGCAAGTTGCAGGCTCTGTTCGTTTCTGCCTATTTGTTATGAAAGTGGTTGTCTCAGGAAACTTAAAGCAATTGGATTCAAGATCAGCTTCACTCAGATACTTAAAATTACATTCCATCAGATGATCAGATTAGAAATGTAGGACAGCATTCAGAGGGCTTTGTTTGCTTTCTAGATGTACTCTTAAAGGCTGAGTGAAAAGAGAAATACTGCAAACTTCTGTGAAAACCTAGCAAGTCACAGGCTTCCAGATGCTTTGGAAATATTTTCTTTGAAGACATAAAGAAAACACGCAACGTGTTTTTAGCTAATGAAAGCTGAGATTCTATGGCATGCCAGTGTGATATAGTCAATTCAAAGCATAAATTATTGTCTGTTAGGATTACTGAAAATAAAGGTGAACCACAGAAGTAAAGCTCCTCAAACTGTGTTTTTCTAGGCAAGCAAGCTATATGTGCCTGAAAGAACAAGTGGCATTTCATAATTCTGTATTTTAGGTTCTGAAGTCACTCTTCATTGAGAGGACAAGCCTTACTTGTCTACAGAAATAGTTTTTTACAAGTTAACCAGTACTTCTACTTTGCCCTGTGAAACTGGGGCATGGTGCAGAAGATCCTGGGTTTATCTTTTTAGCCTTCATTCCCTGCCAAAGGTGTTCAGATGCCTTCAGGTCAAGAAATCTGTGAGAGGCTTACTTGACATCCTTCCTCCTTCTCATAATTGCCAAAAACTCACATTTGCTGTAGTCTCATTTAAATAGTTTAAATTAGCCTGGAATCTATAGATTTTCTATTCTTTTTCTGTATGGTGTAGTTTAGCTAGTGTAGATGGCTGTTCATAGGAGGGAAGGAGGAAGGGTATTGAAAGCAATCAAGTGTGTTTGCGGTGATGCTGATTTCGCTAATCGGTGGCATCGAGTACTAGAATTCAATTTGGTGAGCCTTGCTTCTAAGGGTCAGTTGTCTTCTAAAATTACATGTACTGAACAAAACTGATAAATTCAAGTACAGAAGAATGTAATATGTGTGGCTTTCTGTCAGGGTGCTTTTATGATGGAGTTACCTCTGTGAGTTTGAAATCCTTCTAGCATTTGCATTTTGCTGATGTTTTCAGCTACTTAGCTGCAGCCTTAGTTGTGATTTAAAAATTAAAATCTTTGTGTTAGCTGAGTGCCTTAGCTTGATGGTCGTTCGTCAGGTCACAGGTTTAAATACACCTTCTGTTAACTACTACCGTGTACCGAGCTTTTTGGTTTGCTTTTTTCCCATTGTTTAAAAGTCATGAACTTGCCCTTTCCCAAAGCAGAACTCATTCTGAATCCCACAATGCTTGCAAGGGTAGCTCTCTTAGACTTTACAGCTGTGACTGTGTTCAGACTGCACAGAGGGAGTGGTCTTGGCAAGATCCATGCAGCCTTTCTTCATTTGAGGTTTGTCTCATAGCCTAACACAGTATTAATTTCTACTGGTATGCATTGTATCTATGGTGGGAAGGTGCCAGCAATGACAGCCGATGTTGGACAGTAGCAGGTAGAATAAAGAATGAGCAGAGGGGACATCTTAAGCTTTCCTGTTTTGATATCTTTGGTTTAGAGTACAGATTTGTATTATTCAGTGAAAAAAACTGTTTATGCTGTATGCTATTAGAAGGTTTTAAGTAGTGTGCGCACCTTGGTTTGTGTTTTTTCGAACCTGTACATTTAAATATAAATCTAATAAATTTTGCATACCTCCTACTGTGTAAAGTAGAGCTTTGCTTTGGTTTCTGTTATTAAAAATTATTTTCTGGATCTGCTTTTCATTATTTGGATGAAACAGAAACCAACTCTAAAGTGGTATGCATTAGGTGCTCAAGGAAATTATTATCTTTAGTTCTTTAGGTAAGAACACTGCCTTCCTGCTCCCCCCAGTACCTCAGGCAGCATTGCGGTGTTGGCGTTTAGGAATCTGAAAGCATGAATCTGAAAACCTGCATGGCCAATGTTTATTGATAATGCTTTCAGATCTGGACCTATTGAAAGCTGGCCACAAAAGTCTGATTTTTAACGGCTTGTGGTTGGGAAACTGGATTGAAGTGTTTAAAACCTGTTCTTCCAGGCTTGACATCTATATCCAATGCATCCCTTACTATAGGCTTTTGTTAAGGACAGGTTTAAAATTATCCTACAGAGTAGCATACTTGCTTGTTTCTTACTCAAAGTTAGTATTAACATTCTGGCTGTGAATAAATAATGAAATATAGTTTGAATAGTCAGTGAAGTGCTAACCTTCAACTTAGACATTATAAGGATATTATGTCTGATGTTGCCCATTACTGAAATGTATTAATACTAATGGTATTTATCACATTGCATCAGCCACTGTCTGGGCTGTGGTTTATCTATAATTTTCTTTGGAATGAGGCAAGTAATAAGATAAGTTGCTCTCTGTAGTCTGTTTTTTAATTCAAATTTATGCTAACGGTAGTCCCTGCTTTTACAAAAACTTTCTTTGCTGTCAATTCAGGAAGTAGTACATCATATACCTATGTTTTTACAAATCTGAGATATCAGTCTAGCAGAAAACTGTGCTTCTTGTAGAAAAAGAGCAAGTTTTTTTGCTTGTCATTTGGGTTTTTATCTGGAGTTGATATATCACGAAGTTTGAGAAATTGCCATGAGATTTCTATACACAGATTGCCAAGGAGGGTTTGAGCAAAGTTGTAATCTGGGATGATATTCTTCCTTAGATTCATCTTGTTTTCTTGAACTTAAATTCTTTCTTGGCAGTACTTGTTCTTTAGTAATTTTTTTAAGGGGTTCATTAGAATGTGCCACTCTTTCGTAACGTCTTTTGAGTGTTCTGACCTGTCTGCCTCAGAAAACTGATTGCCCATTACCATGTTATAAAATCAGTTTTCCATGACTTACCAATATTAAGTTGTTCAGCAACAGGTAGTGATCTAATCTTGTCAGTATTAGCAGGAATGTTTTCAAGCAGTCCATTCTGAGTGAGATAATTACCTAAGGAAGCATGGATAGTCTTTTGTTTTTATGGCCTTAGATGGTAACCTCACAGCAGGATTGTATCTGATATTTCATGCAGTTGTAAATATTCCTCTCAAAAGCAGAAGTGCTGTTTATGGATCCTGAAAGGATTTCAGCTCACCTTGTGCAGTCCATGCCTGCTAGTTCATGAAAATCTGAGGCATTGGAGACTTCTTGTGAACTGTGGTAGCAGAACTAAGGGCTACTTTCATAAGTTAGAACACCAGTAAACGGGAATTGTTACCTTTGTCCCTAGTTACAATGTGATTTAAATGGAACGTACAGCTTGGGTGTAGTAAGTTTGATGATAGCTTTGATCTAAGGAAAGTAGAATGTTAAATGTTGAGGGGAAGACGCTTTGGTTTCCTGTCTCACTTTTGGTAGTACCTATTCCGGATCAAAACCCACATTTGTTCACCTAGTAAGTGCAAGGTGGTGTGAGTGGAATGTGACCATTTTACTGGTCTTTTCATTGATACCGAAAAGTTGTAATACTGAGCCTGTGCATATAGATGTGGAGAGACGTGATACAATATTTGGAACTACTAATACTGCATTTATTAATAGAGCTAAGTGTTGTAGAAGATTAGGTCCTAGGGTTGCTCTTTGGCTTAAGCTTTTAACATTTAGTTGACATTTAAAGGCAAATCACATATCTAATAACTTGAGTTTCAATGATAGCACTTCAGTACTGTTAAGACAGTGATACAAACTGATAAAAAGCTAGAGTTGAGCTGGGCTTTTTTGTTTGTTGTTTTTTTGTTTTTTGTTTAATTGAACAAGAGTGGGTTTGGTGTGCTTTAAATAACATCCTGCCTCCTGAATGTTAGTTATGTCTTCTCAGTTTTAAATATTGTTATATCTTTTTTGAATAAATAATGATATGCTCATAAAAGCCTTAAAGTGGCATGTTACTGTTTTTGTATTTGTTCAACTGTAACTTTTACATTAACTTCTTCTTAATGAAATAAGTATTAATGAAATGGATGGTACAGCAGCGTATCTTAATACAATAAAGCAGTATTGGTAATACATTAAGGAGAATAGTGGGTTGTCAGATTGGACGTTTACTGATAAATTTAGGTAGAAAAAAGTTTAGTTCTGTAGCTCAATAGCACTGAGCATGAGCATATCCTTTGACAAAGCAAAGTGAGCCTGATAACTCAGAAACCTAATGGTGAACAAATGTATGGGCAGAACTTTCCAATGTGTTAAGAATTAAAAACTATCAGCTGTAATGTGTACCAGAGATCAAGGTACAATAGAGGAAACTTGGTTGGTTTGGGTTTTTTTTCCCCCCACTTACAAGTACTACAGTCAGAGTATTAAGTAGTTTGACAGTCCTTGCGCCAAGGTTATTCGCATTATATTTTCATTGTTTTTAATGGTCACGACAGTTGTGATGTTATCTAAGCAGACACAGGGAGGCAGTTCATCAGTAAACTTCAGAGATCTTGGAAGATCAAGGTAAAAAGAACTTGGGAAGATAAATTGAGAGGGAGTTAATGGCTTGAGAGAATGTTAGAGAAGAAATTTTTCAAAGCAGTGAAAGTCTGCAGCAGCTGGCAGTTGACAGCTCTGAACCAATAGGAAATGAGCTAATATGCCATGAGTGATCTGTTTGTGGTTTCCTCTACTTTAAAATGTTACTCAAAAACATAATACTGAAATGGGTTAACTTACAGCAAAATGAAGTATGGTTGGATTTTCACTTAGATGTTGTAGTTAAATTATGAAATAAGTGGCTAAATTCCTACTTGTCTACTCTGTAGCTGAAAGAATGTACAACTTCTCAGAAGGGGTTATAAATATACTCTTTTCTGTAGCAGTCTGTTTGTTAATGTTGAATAAAGTAATTAATTTAGAATGAAATATATACTACCTCCCCACCACAATCCCCAAATCTAAATCTTGTTTGCTATTCATCCATAGAGTGGATATAAATAACGATAAAAAGATAGGTGCGAAAGAGATGCAGCGCTGGATCATGGAAAAGACAGACGAACATTTCCAGGAAGCTGTGGAAGAGAATAAAATGCACTTCCGAGCTGTGGACCCTGATGGTGATGGTAAGATGAATGATTCCTCCATCTGATGACATCATAAGTCAGTTGCTAGTAGCCAAACCTGCTGGCTGCTCTTCAGATGTGCTGTGACAAAAATCTAACTTCCTTTGGACTGCAAGTAATTGCAACTGTTTTGAACCATACAGAAGACAATAGAGCAAGGAAGTGCGTGCTCCAGTCAGCATTGTAGTCCTGTGTTGACCACTATGTTATTTCACTTGTGGTCATAGGAAATTATAACAAGTTAAGTGGTTGTGCCAGGGATGAGGGGAGGATGGTGACATAAGCAGGTTGTTTTCACAAGGCCTCTCTGGTCTAAAGAAACATAAAAGTGAATCAGGTGATAGCTTTCATATTGTGATTCATAAAGCTTAGTGTGATGGCTATGCTGCTAAACCAAAAGATTTTATCACAGACTGTTTTAAGTAATGAAACCAAAAGTTTGTCATTTAAGCATACTATGTCATGTCTGAGATATGGTTCTTCCTTACAGGCCATGTGTCCTGGGATGAATATAAAATTAAATTTTTGGCAAGTAAGGGCTTTAATGAAAAAGAGATTGCAGAGAAGATCAGAAACAACGAAGAGTTGAAAATAGATGAAGAAAGTAAGTGGGGACCGTTGATGTGCATCAGCTTTTCTTTTACTTTCCTAAAACCTGAATATCAAAACTGTGTTTAATGTAAGATAAGTGTTTTAGTTGTTCTGCTTCTACACAAATAGAGAATGTGTAAGTCATAAGACAGAAAAACTAGATTTCTTTCCAACTCAAATCTGCCTTCCCAATATTCTTGATGTCAATATTTAACACTGAAAAAACTTGGTTGTTTGTTACTATTTGAATAGTTTTCAGTTATTTATGTTTAACAGTCTGCTAAAATTTGTCAGACATGTTGTGTTGTGGGGTATTGTATTGTTAATGTGGAACCAGGTCCTCTGTTGCTCCAAATGAAAGGGAGCTGCTATACATGGTTCCTGTTACTAAAATTGTGGAGGAGTGTATGCGCTACTGAGCAGTGCTGTGTTTAAACAGGTACATGCTTAGGCACTGCAGAGCAGTTGATAGCAGAAGGTTGCCTAAGAATTGCTTCATGTTTCATCTGAGTTCCCTAGAAAGAGATTGATCATTTCTTCCTTACTACTTTTGAAACTTTACTGAATTATAGTGATAACTGAAACATGCAGGGTTTAGGTCTGAAGTTGGAATACTTTCTGATTTAGAATAGGAAAGGTAGCTAAAAGGAGTAATACGTACTTGTATCCTTAAGTAACTGAAAACTAAATGTATGTGTTGGTGCTTAGCTTAGCGTCTATTCTTGATGTTTCCAAACTTTCTTTTGTAGAGTTACACTCTTAAATCTCTCATAGTTCCAATAAATGACATTTTTAGGCTGAAATACCGGGTGATGTATCTGAGTCTAAGGGTATAAGTTCTCTCTGGGTAGGTGATTCTTTTAAATTCTGAGCCTTTGACAGAGTGAGGGAAGAAGGGAAGAGCAGAGGCAGGGCACAAGTCTCTTCATAGCTTAGTCCTCTACTTCATGACTTTGCTTATACTGTCTTTTCAGTTATTTTGAAATGTTTTATTGACTGCTGTAAAAACTAGGCTTTTATTTTTCTTTTTTATAATCTATTTTAATACAATTCTTAAGCTTAATTCGTGTGTAGTTTTGTGAAGGGTGAGGGTGCTATCTGGAATTGTGGTGTGGCTGGAGAAAAAAACTACATTTGAAATTTTGTGTGGTATGCATAACTCAAAATTGTGGTAGATCACTCTACCATTTTGTTAATTTAAAACCTGTAAGCTTGAATGTACCTAAAAAGAGTTCAAAACAATAGTACAGCTGGTTTTGGTTTAGATAGTGGTGTGTTAAGAAATGCCAAGTTGAAATAAAGAAAAGCTGAATGTTGTAACATTGGGGTAATAAAATGTGTCCCTTTTGACCATGCTTGGAACCACTGTATCAGCAGAGAATATTTTGTTACCTGTGGTAGGCTTAGCAGGTGCTGTGGAGTAGAGTAAACCTATGTAGTGCTGTTAGCAAAAGCACTAGTGCAGTGGTGCTTCACAGATCAGAAGCATCTTTCTAGATTTAATGGCAGTCATGTTATTTGGTCTTAGAAGAAAACGTGCTAAATGTTAAAGGCTTTGTTCTATGGTTTTATTTGGGTAGGAAACGAATTGGTTGACATCTTCCGTTCTTGTAGATATTAACTAGGTGTGTGATGTCACAACTGCAATACACAGAGATAGTGAATCTGAAGAATGTTTTGAATTTGAAGACTGTTTTGGCTCTTTCAATGCACAGGGATGGTTTAAAGTAGAAAACAAAGATTATATTTTTTTTCAGAAGAAAGGTACTGCTGGTATTCAGGCAGGTGAAAGATTGCTGTTGGTAGTGGGCTTCAAAATAGGAAAATAAGAAAGGTGAACAACAAGTACTGAACAAAGCTGGATTATTCCTACCTTCCATCAGAACCAGCTAACAATACTGGTAGGACAACAGTTTTCACTTCCTATGTTGAAGTTTTAATGCAGGTGTAGCCAAGTCTTTATTTTTATCTCCTAATTTCAGTTTCCGTTGTTTGTTTAAAGGATCTTTGCTAGTGTTTCAGCATAGACTAGACAAAACTAATTAATTGCACTTTGTTTTCCCTCAGCACTCACTTTCCCTGAGAGTTGAACTGTAAAACTGTTTCATATCCTTGTTTAAACAATTGAGTAACAGGTGAAGGTACTTGTTTTTTAAGAACTTTAAATAGATTGAACGTGATAGCTTAAATCTTTTTCTTAAATTTCTAGCACAGGAAGTTTTAGATAACCTGAAGGATCGGTGGTACCAAGCTGACAACCCACCTCCTGATCTGTTGTTGAATGAAGAAGAGTTCTTGTCTTTTCTTCATCCAGAGCATAGTAGGGGAATGCTGAAGTTCATGGTGAAAGAAATCATCCGAGATTTGGGTATGCCATTTTAAACCACACTTGGGAGTTTTTTGCTTGTAAACCATTTTATTGGGTAAACTTATGTCATTGCCCTGTCATGGGTCAATAAGAAATTTTGGCATATCTTATTTGCTCTGTTCTATACACCTTCTAATGTGATGAGAAAGAAAAAGAAAGTTAGCACAAATGCTGGCATCTCTATGGACTTGTCTGGGCATCTCTCAAAAATATATTTAGTCTCTGGCTTTTAAAGAACAGCACAACATTGTGTGTTAGAAGGATATTCTCAGTACTTCATACGAAGAAGATCAGCTAACAGCGACGTAGCACACTGAAGTGCTACTGCATTGTAGGGTTACTGTAGCAACAGTAGAAAATGAATAATAAAATACTATAAAATACATTGATGTGAATGTTTGATGAGGAGGGCATTAATTGCTTTGTACTTCCCCAGTACAGCAACCATGTAAGAGTCATGATGTACAGTCATGAAAGTGGAAGTAAATGGTTGACGTTTCTAAGAAAATAATTATTTTTTTAAAAATTCATATGTATTGGCACACGTGTTTTTTCTTCTGTTGAGTCAATAATGATGCGTATTTAAAACTGCTAGAACACCTGGCTTAAAACAAAAACAAACAAACAAAAAACAAACTATGACTTTGCTAGTTGTTAGCTTAATAAATAAGAAGAGTTTCCAGTGATACTTGAGTACGTGATGCACACAGACACCTCCGGTATGCAGTCTTTTATGAGAGTTAATTTACCTCATTGCTAATACAAGGGGAGACTGGATACAGATGTAAGAAAATGGCTGTTGCAGTAGATTGTTGAAAAAAGAAACAATCAGGAAAAATAAAAGGCCCAGCTTGCCACCTAGTCTGTCCTTCACGTCCAGAAAAATTATTTTTTTAGTATATTGATGAGTGTATGTTTTTTAGCCTTCTAAAACATTGTGTGTATTCCTTAATACAGAGGTTTTGGCTAACAAAAGACGTAAACAGTAACTATAAATACTTCTCTGCTGGAGCCAGGATTGTGGACTGCTGAAACCAGGCAGACTGTACCAGTGACATCTCTGACTTTAAGGAATTTGTCATTTTTAATGGGCATTAAGCAAATACTTTTCAGTTACTATGTACTTCTGTTGTAGATCAAGACGGAGATAAGAAACTTACCCTTTCAGAGTTCATTTCATTACCTGTTGGTACTGTAGAGAACCAGCAAGCTCAAGATATTGATGATGACTGGGTAAAAGACAGAAGGAAGGAATTTGAGGAGGTCATTGATGCTAACCATGATGGTATTGTCACAATGGAAGAGCTGGAGGTAAGTCTTCCTCAAATAGTTCTAGTGACTTTAAAACCAATAGTTGATTTTTAAATACAGGGTTGAAACTGCTTTAGACACTATGAAGTCCAAAAATATTTGAATTGGCGGTACCGTGTGTGTGTCTACTTTACAAAACTTGGGGTTATAGTATTGCGTGTGTGTGTCTACTTTACAAAACTTGGGGTTATAGTATTGCTCGATAGTGTCATTATGTGTTTTGTTAAAGAGGAGGGGGAGTTTTCCTAGCATAACTTATTCACAGGTATGCTTTTAGGGGGTTTTGTCACATAGACTCTTGTATGGATATGGAGTGCATGAGAGTGTGTCACAGAGTTCGCTAGGTGCACAGATTGTTGGGAAAATGAGTCATACTTTGTTGCAAATGGAGTAACTGGCAACCTATATTCATATAAAAAAACCCCAAAACAACAAAAGCACCCGAAAATGAACAAAAAACCACAACAACGAGCAAACCCTGAGGCCCCAGTAGCCTAGAAAATAGCAGAGATCTCTTGTCTTTCAGTGTGTTTCTCTTTTTATAAAACCCAATTATTGTTTTCAAGTGTGAATTCTAGTTTGTGGCCTTCTTGGACTTTGGTTTGCAGAAGTAAGGCTTTCTTCTAGTAATTCTGTCTGCAGAAGAGTCTACCAAACAACATGAAATACTTTGTGCCCTATAGTTGTGGCAGTTTTGTAGCCAGTGGAAGAGGCTCATGGCTCACTTTTGGCTTTTTTTTTTCCTTTCTGGGTGCAAGAATGTACTTTGACTAGCAGAATTCAAACTGCAGCATAGGCAGTGTGAAATAGCCTTTTTACTGAGATGGAAGCTTGAAAAGCTTGAAAGCTTTTAATCTATTTCAAGTTAGGTGAAGGAGCAAAATGCTTTGTTTCTGAGACTTCTGACCTCTATAATGCCTGCTTGGTGATTTAAAATGGAACAAGAAAGTTCTGAATTGAACATGTTCTAAAAGATTATCTCCAGAAACCAGAAAATTCAGGTCATATAGATGAATAGCGGGCCACTTTTGAATTGATATTTCTTCACAGAAGCCACCAGATTTGATAGTGAGTTTAGTTTGCAACCAAAATGTCAAAAATATTTTTATTGTAGACACTGGCATAAGCTAAGAAAAATCTGGATTTCTGTTAGAACAGCCAAGGAAGCAGTGAATGGAAAAATAGTTAGGAGATAAATGTAAGCCTGTTAAAAAGATGGAAGAAGGTGTTAGCTGATGACTTGTGTTCACTTTGGGATGGCTTATGTTGGTCTCATAATTGCTGAAGCTTACATAGAGCTAAGGCTCATAATTCTGATGTGTGGAAATGTGTGCTTAGTGATTGAAAATTATTTTCTTGCTTGTTTTAGGAATATATGGATCCTATGAATGAATACAATGCCCTAAATGAAGCAAAGCAAATGATAGCAGTAGCAGATGAAAATCAAAACCATCACTTAGAGCTGGAGGAGATCCTGAAATACAGCGAATACTTCACAGGCAGCAAGCTTATGGACTATGCGCGTAATGTCCATGAGGAGTTCTGATCCTGCTCGCTTTTCCAGAGCTCTGAAGCACTTTCTTGCTTTCGAAAAAGAAAAAAAAAAAAAACAAAAACAAAAACCCGATCCCCAAACAGACAGAAAGTTACTTTGCTGCTATCTGTGTTACATGCCTACAGTGTGTTGTCCTAGACTTAAAAAAACCTTCCGTCCATACACAGGATCTACAGCTCTGTTGCCTTCGGTCTGAGGCGAAAAAGGCCCGTAAGTAATGAGGCGGGTACTGGACTACGTCAGTTTGCCCTGGTTTGTACAGTTAATTCAGCTGAAGATTCAGTTGCTTTTGGGTAATCATATTTGGTGGAGGCTTCTTAAATATTTAACTCTTCTTGTTGCCCTCATAGCTGCTGATCCATGGAAATCACAAATGACACTGACAGGTGTTGGCTTTTGTAAAGGGGATTGTCATTCAAATATGTGTGTTCTGACCTCATGAGAATATCCGTACGTAGACAGATGGGCTAATCTTCTAGTATTTTTCTCAATGCATCTCAACCTACTTATGTATTGTTGAGAATTTAGTACCTGTTCTCCCTTCATCTTTAGGAGTTGTGGTAACAACCTAAAATGTTACAGAGAAACTTCTGCATCTACTTTAAAAAGAAAACTGGTTATAGTGTGACAGGTTTTTTGATTGCAGCTGCACTGGGAACACGAGAGACTGGAGATTGCATATGTCTTTAAAAAATCAAATTTCCTTCTAAAATGAAACAATGGAGAAGGTGTCTTTGTGGACTTAAAAGATGTCGGACAGAGCAATGGAATTCACCTAGGTATATGATTACTACTTAACTAAAATTCATTGTTAAAACTAGTATAATTACTTGCCTTCGCGCAAGTTAATGATGCTGGCAAACTCATGAATGATGAAGCTGGGGGAAATACAGGCTTTGCTTTTGAACTGCTTTTGCCAGAGCAATTTACAGTCAACACTTGGGAAGCCTTATGATCAGTTTGCTTTTGGGTAATCTTTGAAAGCATCTTGCAACACAAGGGTCATATCCACTACAGTCTACAATAGAAAATTTATTTTTACTCTGCTTCCATCTTTACTGTAAAAACCCCTCTTTCTGAACAGTTGCTTGAAAATCCAAGTGAGATGTTATATTTGATTAAATTTATTCTCTTAATATAATGTAAATATAAGTATTGCTGTCTGTTTCAGTTCCCCCCCCCCCTTTTTTTTTGTTGTTAAATGGCTTGTATCAGAGTCTTTTTATATACATATCTTTTTTTCATTAAATATATTTCTCCATGCTTTGGAAATGTTGCTGGTTTTAGGTTTGTCAGTGAGTGGGAAAAATTGAAGCTTTTCAGAGGAGAGACAAATTAAAATACAATTTTGAAAGAACTTGAAGAGAGGGATAAATTCAGTTGATAATCTTGTGTTTAAGTGAGCTTAGAATGTCTGCCATATTAGTCAGCCCCCACTCCCTTCCACCCCCGTCCCAACGCCCCATGTGTACTTGATGGCAAGCTAGTGAATTTTAATATGGCTAGAATCTGCAGATGTTCAAACCAAAATCCTGTGTCTAAAAATGGGGCGCTTAGCAGAAGTCATAGGTATGGTTGGTTTAGACTGATTGGCAAAAGGTCTAAGTTTTGCTTTGCTGCTGTTCTGACTAAGGCTTCATAAATACGTAATGTCCTGCACTTCGAACTAACACAAAACTATGTGTGTAAACAGTTTGGTTGTTCGCAGGCTAGTTAAAGACAAAGATTTTAGCATTATTAGTTCATAATTGTATAAATGTCTTGACTGCGTTTTTGTGTTATACTCTAGTTGTTTGCACAATCCAATTATTTAGATATAAGTTGAGCGGACAAGCCAGCCACGGAGCCGCCGCAGCAGAGCTCGGGCACCAGCTTTGTGAGCCGAGGGACCCCCGGCGCTTTCTCAGCTCTGATGGAGGCTGGCGGCTGCAAAGGCGAACGGCTGGCTCCTGCTCCGGCTGGGAAGGTGCCAGGTAGGAGTGACGCTGCTGGCCCTTGGATGCCATGGAGCTGCTGCAACAGGGCTTGGGCTACCTGCTTTGCGAGCCAAGGAGCTTGCGGCCAAGGGCTCAGCAGAGCTGAGAATGCGCCGGGGCCCTTCCCTCGGCGCTGGGGTTGCAGGTGGCCCAGGCGCTGGGGTTGCAGGTGGCCCAGGCGCTGGGGTTGCAGGTGGCCGAGGCGCTCGGGCACTTGGTGCCCGCTCAGGTGCGTCCTGGCC
>JAVJGI010000040.1:107667688-107823289 GCA_035590275.1 Ibycter americanus
GCCCAGGTGGCCAAGGAGGCCAACAGCATCCTGGCTTGTATCTGAAACAGTGTGGCCAGCAGGGCCAGGGCAGTGCCCGTCCCCCTGTGCTCGGCACTGGTGAGGCTGCACCCCGAATCCTGGGTTCAGTTTGTTATGCTCTTGTTTTCTGAAATTCTTCCCAAGACTTCCCTTCCCTCTCACATAATATGTCAGAAGTCATTCATTTAACAAAATATTTTGCAAAGCAGAAGTGAAATTCGTGTGACTTCATGTTGTGTTTTGGAAGACTGAGTACCACTACCTTGAACTTTCTATCACAGGTCTTGAATGAGTATGATGGAAACTGGAGGAAGATGGTTTATTAGGTGTGGAGTAAAACCAGAAAAACTACAAAGATTGATTGTTCTGGCCTGCACTGTTTCTGTGATAAAATCTCTTAGTTTAGTCGCACAGCCTGCACTTTCACCTTCGAGGGAAGATGCTGCTCAGATTGAGCTGCCTGTAATACATCTTTCTTATCTGAGGTGGTGGTGGGGTGGTTTCATTTTTTTGCTGTTCCCTTGTTGGTCTTCGTCACCAGGTCGTACACATCTCAGGGTTTGTTCCTAATTTCTGGTTTCTCTGAACCTGTACCTGTGGAAATCCATCCTTTTTTAGTTGCCTGTTTTATGCTTTTGAGGTCTGTGACCGACAGCTGAATCTAGAACTGCATTTATACAGAAAAATTTAATTTGTCATAGACAACCATAACTGATAAATTAACCTGACTAAAATAATAAACTAGTTGCAGGTAGAAAAGATTTTGACTTTAAATGCATGTCCAGAGTTTATTTGGTTGGGTTTTTTCTGATTCTTTAACACCAAAATTCTGTGATTCTGTAAAAAAAACCAGAAAACAAACAAAAAAAAAAAGAACCCCAACAAACCAAGGCCAACCGCCCTCCCTCCCCATCTCACACTATTCAACACTGGGATCATGAGACTATGAAACAAGTGGCAATATTTGGTCTCATGCTGTATCAGTCACTTTATTTCTTTGAAGGAGTGGGTGTTACTTCTCATCCTACTGACTACATCTTGGTCATTAAGCCAGGTTAAAACACATGGTAAAGATCAAATTGAAAATGCTTATTTCTCTTCTGGGCCAAACTCTGATTATCAGCAGACGTACACAGGCTTTATGTGCCTAGCTTAGCAGTTGCAACACCTGCAATTTAAGTTTATGACCTCAACAGGGGTTCACTTGAAACTGAGGAATTAACTGATGCACAGGGTCTAGCAATGGAAAACGTGCAGTAGTATTTCCCAGAATATTATCGCAGCCTCCTGAAGCTTTTGGTATCAGCTTTGAGTCAGAAGTGTCACATTTATGCTGCTAATAACCTGTTTCCAGTAATGGTGTGGACAAGTTTTAATTTAATGGAAACTTGCCCCAGTACCTTGGGGTGAGGGATTTCAGCTCTTGGCACCAGGTGGGCTGCAGGAGTATCTCCTTTTGTGTGGTTGGAGCTGCCATGGGACAGCCAGCGCTTGCAGTTCTCTACTGGTGTATTAGAAAAAAAGAGTGAACACAATAAATTCCCATTTACCTCCATTCAACTCACTATTTTGTAAGTCTCTGCTACGTATTACCCACCCAGTCATCTCTTTTCTAGGCTGATGATTCCCAGCCTGTATCTTTTTGACTCCAGATTTTATGGCACTCTCTCACGGGAGTGAGAAATGCACTAATTCTGCCTCTGCCTGCTGGGACACAGTGAAGCCCTGATGAGCCAGCCAGGTCTCCCAGTTGCTCTGGAAGGTCTTTGCCTTGAAGAGCTAATCGTTCTGCCTTCAGTCAGCACCAATTTTATTTAGGCTTTGTTTCAAAACTGTCTTTTCCATGTAGTATAGTTTTTGGGAGAGCTTACAGTTGGAATGCAATGGATTTGCCTATGGACTAGCTTCCTGACACCTGGTTTTTTTTCTGGTTCTACCTACATAGGATGGAGACTTGAAATTCTCCCTTGAGTCTGTGAAGAAGCTAAAGGAGCTGATGGATAGGAACAGAGATGTTAATCCTCGTGTGGCGCTTTCAAAGACTAGCTATTCTCCATGTGATGAAGAAGATCTCCCTGAGGAGTTCCAACCTGTGTGCAAAAGAGAAGAAGCACCCATGGTTTTTGAGAGGCTGAGTATGTAGCTTCTATTGCATAGTTGCCATTTTTATCTGGCTTTTTGACCTTAAACACATGAATGACAGCAGGCAAAGAAACATAATTGCTGTTCTGTCACTTCTAAAGCAGCTGAGATAGCCCATGCTGCCTTTCTACTAGCCCTCCTACAAGGATTGGACTACACCAGCTGTGAGCACCCTGCAAGAACATCCCTGCTGTGCCCAGCTTAGCTGTAGCCTGTACAGATCAGGCTGTAGTAGCCATGAAAACGCTTCCTCCTAGTAGTTGCACACTAACTCACGTGATTTAAAGTGAGAAACCCCATGATCTCTGGCTTACAGAAAAAGCAGGGTTGTACCGCTCAGTTCTAGCTAATTACAAGTTATGAGCAGGTCTAATTGCTTTCTCTAATCGGTGTAGAAAAAGGTGTTTTTCCAGGTAGCCTAGAAGAGGTGTGTGAGATGCAAATGAGGTGAGTCAGCCTTTGGTGTGGTCTGTCTCCAAGATACACATACTGATTCTTGAACTGGCTGCTACAGTGTCTGCTTTTTTATTTTATTATATTGTATTTATCTACTGTACAACACAACGGATACTTTAGGAAGAAGTACTACCCATATAATGAATGTTGTGATCCTATAAGCCACATCCCCACCACCTTCCCACAAGATGTCCTGGTGTTCTCCTGCCTCCACACGTTCCCGTTGTTTCCCCAATGAATTTGGGTTTGATTTCATTCTTTAAGCCAGATTTTGTCAAGGACCGTTTTACTTATACCACTAATAACTTCAAGGAACATGAAAGCTCATAAAGCAGTAATGGAAAGGAGTCTCCAAATCCCTTCATTTGTGGTCTTGCTCTCCAAGAAATTCTCTTGCCATCTCACTGAAACCCTCTTTTTTTTTTTTTCCCCTCTAACAGGCCTGGCTGTCCGAGATGCTGATTTGTGTGAGATCTGTGCCAATGCTGCCTGCGCAGGTTGCTTTTGAGTAAAGTTTAAACAATCCAAAGAAGAACGTGTCAAGCTAGGAAGTTTGTGCATATTGCAAAATCACATACCTTCACAAATCGATATTTGGACTCCATCTCCACTGCAGTCAGCCCGGAGCTGCTAGCTCAGGTAGACATACCGGGGTGGCCCTGAAGTAGCCGGCTCAGGTGCCACCAGCAGTGCAGTCCTGGCAACAAGGAGACTCTAAACCTCATCTGTGACGTTTCGGTTCTGCCCGAGTTGTGTCACATGGGAACGAAAACGTCCTGGGCACAATTTCATTTTCCACTATCACATCTGGATTGGAATGTGATGTGTGAAACCGAGCAGTCTCCTGCAGCCTTTTTAATATTAAATCTGTCTGTAATTTGGCCTCCCCTACATAAAACACCCAGCAGCACTGGGTTATCATCTTTTCCAGCCCATGCTTTCCGGTGTGTTGGGTAACTTACCTCTCTACCTGTAGGTCTGCACGTGAGATGCTTGTGTTCGCAACAGGACTGCAGCAAGTAACTTGGGAACAAGTTACTGGTGTTTAGCAACACTTTCATAGCCAGAAAATTCTTATTCTGTTACTTGTACTAATGGTTGCCAATTTAGGGAATAGATGCAGAGGAGCACAGGAACACTTTCTACATAGTTGTATGGAAACTCCTTGCTTTTGGCAGACGTGAATGTTCATTAAGCTCTATTTAGGAGAAAGGGACGTCCAAACTACAATGCTGGAATCACTTTGAAATTAAAACATTACTTTGTGTATTTATTTATTGGTGTCCAGATTGTGAAGAAAGGATCTGCCCATGTTTATATGCTGTATATGAAATAAAAGCTAGAAATAATTTGGGGGTTACTGGTTTATGGTTTTGCTGGTTTTTGGGGCAGGCATTTTTTTGTGATAGCCTGCTTGCCTACTTGGTTTTTTCCTGTATAAGGTCTTTCCCATCTGGGTCTTCACTGGAATAAAAGGTATCTTGTTAATATTGTCCTGAACGTAAAACAATTTGCGGTCCTTATATGGATCATAGTAGTATAAGACTACATCATAGCTTTTAAATTATTTCCTTTTACTTTTAGCTGTTGAATTATCTCCATTTCATATATATGGGGCCCTCAACTTGACAACCGAGTTCTCAAAAGGCCATCAATGCTATACAGTTAAGCACTTATCCCAGGATCTAGGTGCCTAAATCCAGAACTGATGTTAAAAAAAAATATATGTATGTATAAGGTGTATAAATTCCTGTTTTGTTTGACAGAGAAGTTATGTGGGTGTAGAAGAGAATTCCTTACATCCAGTGTGTTGACTATTCCAAAACATCCAGCATGCATCCAACATGACAAAAAACATCCAGCAGCAAATGCTGAGGAGAGCCTCATGCTAAGGCTCTTCCTGCTGCCTTGAAATTGGCACCTCTGGGAAATGGGATTTCCTGACTCAAAACACCACCTGGGCTTATTTTAACCCTAAAGTTATTTCTCTGCATACAGAAATGTGGCTTATTATTTTCTCTTAAAGCTGACTTGACAAATGATTCAGTGCCTTAGCACAAACAGCTTGGAGGGGCTCACAAGAGGACAGGTTATGCGTTTTGCAAAGAAGACTTGGTGGCAACAAGACAAGAGCCAAGGTCTCCCTGCCAATATGCTGCCAGTGTTCATGTGCGATGAGGGGGCTGGACTGGAGACCCCTGTGTGTATTCTTCTGCAGATCTTCTGCCCCTTTGTATGCAGAGCCCTGCCATCGGCAGGAGCACCACAGACCGATCGTGGGTGCGCACGTACACGTGGCATACGGTGCTGCAGACCGGTGAGGGTAGAGCAGCATCCTGACATACAGAAAAATGGGGTTAAAGGAGGGTATCGAACCTCTGGTTTGCACTTGCTGGATGAGATTTCTAGTAATTGGGGGATTTTACAGTGGGAGGGTTGCGTCCCTGGGTAGGGAGAGGCAAGGCACACCGTAGAAGAAGCAAACCAAGCAAGCCAAGAACCAACAGGCGGGAGCGGTGTTCCGGTTTCGTAGCGGGCTGCAGAAAGCCCACGAGAGAAACCACATTTTGAGGGCTGCGTTTCCCCGTGGTCGGTGGGAGCTGGAATGGTGGGCACGGCGTGCTCAAAGCAGAGCTGGGCTTCCTCAGGCTGGGCCACCGGCTGGGCCACCAGCCCAGTGGCACCTGCATGTGGTCCATGTGGAGCATCCTGCAGGCTTCGTGCCAGCGCAGCATCCCCCAGCTGACCTGCCGTACTAGCCACTGGAGGGGTCTGTGTAGTAACTAGTGGGGTGTTATTGCTTTAGTGGAGAAGATTTGTTTGTTTTAAGAAGTAAGCCCCATGGCAAATGTTAAAAGTGCTTCTCCACACAGGAAAGCTGTGATCTATTCCCCTGGACTCATCAGCATCACCTCCAAGGCCAGCATACTAAATGAACGAGTGAAGGAAAAACAGATTTCAAAGAAATATCCTCTAGTATTCATTGCCTTTATTGACAGAGATAAGACAAATTCTTCAGCTAATCACAGCCTTCCTCAGAAGCAGCGAGCCGCTGGCTCAGCTCGGTTATCTCACCTAATTGCACCTTTCAAGGGGAGAGGGGAGAGCCATCCTAAATTGTAACGTTAGCTGATATCTTCAGGCAAGTGTTAGGTACCCTGAGATTAACAACATATTTTCAGTCTATTTTTCCGCCCACAGCCTCGCCTCAAGGTGTGTTCAAGGGCGAGCAGACGCGGGCTGCGGGCTGACGTGTGTGTGCGAAGCCCTGCCGATGCCCGGTGTGCAAACGCTGCTTCCCCAGACAGCTCCGCTCTTCGTCCGCACCCGCAGCAGAGCTTCGTGGGCAACCTCAGCGCAGGAGGGTCCGGCCAGGAGCGCTACCTCGCACCCTTGCCTAGAGGAAAGCACAGAGACAGCCCAGAGCCCGGGCTGGGAGCATCATCCGTCGGCACAGGAGCCTGGCTTTTAACGTGATTGCTTGGGCTGAAACCTGGGAAAAGTAACAAGTGTTAAGCAAACGTTTTATTTAAGTGTATTCTAGTTTAAAGTTTATTCTAATTTATTTCAGTTTATTCTAATTTTTAAGTTTATTCTAATTTATTTAAGTTTATTTTAATTTTGTTGGTCAACATAAAGAAATGCTAAACAGGTGATTATTCTGCTTTGGAAAAACACGTTTCGAGGTAAGGGTGTAACACAACTGCACGGCATAAACACACTGATGCCACTTGGGAAAGAACGGACAATTACACACTAATTGCCTTTGTCCTTCTCCGTTTTCATTTACAATCATCAAGGGACAGAAATGTAAATTTTAGAGCATGAGTTTCTGAGGAGCTTTGTGATATGGGACCCTGACACTGCAAGGGATTTTACAAAAAAACCCCACCACCTCCCTTGTGTACTATTTACATGAGAAGTCTCTAAAACCACGCATAGAGAATGATGCTATGAACTGGTTCCATCATCACCCAGTTATTTATTTGGGCTGTGTTGAAGAGTTCGCAAGGAGCTCCATGACCTGAAGCTGCCCCTGCCTGCTACAGTGAGTCAGGAGCATCGCTGCGTTGTCCGTCTTTTCTCATAAACTCCCGTGTTTTCCTAAGAAGCAAGTTAGACTGAGCTTTACAACACATCCTTCTCTTGGAGAAGTCAGCACTGCCACTTGCTATCATCTACTGTCTGCGTGTTTCCTTCCTTTCCTGCCTCCTATTTACAATGTCATAAAAGCTACTGAGTTATGGTACAAAAAAAATTGTCTCATTCACTGAGTTTTCTTCTGCATGAACGATAAACGAATGTTCTTTTTCTGAAGATAAAAATAATGATTTACCTTGTCGTGACACACTGTATCTTTTCTTTCCAATTGCTTCTGCCTTTCATTCAACTGAGAGAAGTTTCTGGAGTGTTTCTGGCTCCAGTTAGCGCTTCTGAAACTGAGCCTCACAGGTTAAGCTGAGGTTCACCGTATCTTTTCCACGGCATCATAAATGCTTCACATCATTTCAGGTAGTCATCCAGGCTTGGAGTTATGGAGCTGTGTTTGGTACTGAAAGGATCTGCCGTCCAAATACATGTGGGAGCTAAAAATGGGGAACCAGTGAATTGGGAAGAGGACGTTTACATGGATCATCTTCTGAGCCGCCTGCCTTCACTGAGCAGCCTCTGAAGGCAGTGAGGGGGGCTAGAAAAGGAGTCTAGGGGTATCATATATAGACCTACCATTCTCCCAAGAAAAGATTTTATGCTCCAGCATGTGACAGACTGAAGCTGGAACCCGAGCAGCCATACCAAAGCTTCATAAACTTAACCAGATATCACTGGTCCATACCCAAACCACCCAGGCAGGCAGCATGGGCTAGGTCTAGGAGAAGGACCGGGTCTACTCGTGCTGTGGTGAGGGATGTGCGGGGACAAGCACGTTGCCCGGAGGATGCGCGCTGCCGGGCGCTGGCGAGGGGGCACGCTGCTTCTACAATGTCCCAAACTGTACCTGCTTCGGAAAGAGCCCAGGGTGCTGGATGCCAGCGAGCCCCACAGTCACCAACATGAGGTAGGCGTAGAAATTAATACTGAAATGGTCCTTCCCCTCCTGGGAAGATTCTGGAGGGACTGTTTGACCACTTGAGATTCAGCTGGTGGCCGTCCTGACCACACATTGCCTAAGAAAACCCGTCACTTCTTCTTCACCCAAAAAATGGTTTTCGTTGGTGAACCTGGTATTTTAACCTTTGGAAATTTGGACTGCAGGCTGCGCCTTGAGCGAAACATCCTTGCAAATGGTTCACATTCAGATGTGACCTTTGAAAGCCTCTCTGCGCCTGGCGAACAGAAACTCCCTTTGCTGTGTAAAACATCTTGAGCACCTTGGATCTCTGATGTACACAATGATATGGTCTCAATGGAAAGAGTTCAGAGGCATCCAGAAATGACACGGCAGCTCGATGCCGTGTTCCCAGCTGGCAGCATATTAAACAAGAAAATGTTAGCTACTCCTCACAAGGTCCCTGCTCAAAACATTCAGCGTGTTTTGTATCCAGACTACTTCCTTTGTCCGCATTGGTATTTTTCCAGGAAGATGCAAGCAAAGTTATGAAGTTGTTGCTAGGTAAACATATAAATTCCTACAATGAGCAAGCAGCAATAAAGCAATGATAAAAAGACTTCCTTTTGTGTAAATTCAGAAGAGAGTAAAACAATAAATCAGTGTGAAAAATACTTCTAACTGTCCATGCTTGTGGTTTGTGTTCTGCTTGTGTTACACGCACGGGCACGATACAGGAGGTTTGCACCATGGACAGCATGTACTGCATACGGCGATAAGCCTGCAATAAAGTACCAAAGGGATGGCAGAAGAGTAGAATATAGTATTGCTCCTTACTGCTGTGCTGGGCAACATGGAAACTTACTCCAAAGAGCTTCCCTAGTTGTTCCTCACACTATGTTCCTGATGCTCGCCCCGGCACCCATGGCTGGAGGACAGATGCGACCATGGGAGGCTGCGCTCTGAAGCTAATGGTCGCAGTTAGATTTGTGGCTGTAACGACTGTGATTAAGTTCATGATTTTTCTCCTACCTAGCCTTGAGGAATAGGTGACCCGAGGGGGTAAACACATGTAGACACATAGAAATTACCTGAATGTAAAACCTCTTCCAGCGGGAGCTGGGAACCCTGTGCCGTTCCTTTCCTCCCACTGAACCAGTGGCTTCCTAAAATGCTGCTGACCAGAATACACAAATTACAGAAAGCAAGGGCAGCTCCTCAGTGAAGGCAATACGGGAGGGGTGAAGGAAAGCCTTTTCTGAAACCTAGGAAAGCCAGTGGCAGCAGAGGCATTTGGAAAGCTGACGGGCGATTACACCGGCACGATGTGAGTGCAGTAGGAGTGTCCTGTCGCGCGTTACCTTTTGCACGAGCTTTGGCTTCAAGGCCAAGAAGTCACACAAGAAGGTTAAAAACGTGTTTCAAAGTCTGCAGCTGATAAATGCAACTTGGAATTGTCTCCGTATCTTTCTTTACAGCATCACATGTATACTGGAACATGCTCCCACCTCCATCTTCCCTTCTTGTGGTTCGGTAACAACCGGGATTTTGGATAAATCTTGGAACCCAGCGTATTCCTTACAGGACCATTTAACCACCCCAGGCAGCTGAGGAAGCAGATTCTCAGGGTACCTCTCCCCTTTGCACTGCAGCATGGCTATCCCTGCCATTCCCAGGCTCTTCTGGATGAAAGCATGGGATTAAACATTTCCTATTAATGTTTAATCACTAATGACAGTACAGACGTCAGCCTGTTGCTGATATCTTTCTCCCCTCCTCATATGAGTTTTACAGACAATCAACTCTTGGCTCAGGGCTCCTGTTAGAAAAAACCTGTATGGTATTATGATATTTCTATATTGCTGTACGTAGTAAGTATGCACAACATGTGACAAGAGGGCAAAGGGCAGAATAAGGCAAGAAATCATGTAGGAGCGCTGTGAACAGACCCTGCAAAGAATCTATCCAATGTTTCCATGCTGCTTCACACTGCCTGCCTCTCAATCTACCTCTCACCCCAGTACAGGCTGGGTCACTGGGGTCCCCCCCACAGCGCAGAACTCTTTAAAGCCCAGAAAGTTTCCCTGCCTGCCAGTGCTGCCTGCGAAAAGTTGGCAGTTTAATCAGTATTATGATGAAAGCCAGTGAATCAGAAGGACTCATGATTTCGCTATAAATCACACTTTATTGCCCATGTCACTAAATCAATAGCCATTACATCAGAACAGTATGTTCAAAGAACATCTCAGAGGAGAGAAATAGAATTCAAAGGTAAATATATTCACCAGCAGAAATGCCTAGTCATCTGCAGACCGAAGTTCTTTAGAAGAGTAACATAACATGAATATTGGTGCAAGCGCATTTTAATCATTGTAGCTGATCACAGATATTCTTTGTCCTTTTTCCCTTGTTATACATATTAGCTTTCTCTAATATGCGTTCTCGTGTCTCATTGATGACAAACAGACATCAGTCAGATGAAATACACCTCCAGCAGGGATTCTGGGGAGTACAGGACAGCAGCTATGTGCAGATTTCCCTGGTCATCTCCATCAGATTTACATGGAGCCCTCACCAAAGCGAATACTAAGCAGTTTTTCTGCATCAGCAGTTTCCCATGTCTGACCAAGGAGGTATTACCTGGGGGCACTTGCATCTCCAAGTTCACTTTCAAATGAAGACATGAGAGTAGACACCAGAACACCTCTGGTTATGAAGTCTATCCCTTATAGTTGTGTAAGAAAAGGTGCCAGTGGAACAAACTTTGTGTACACTCGATCTTTGGGGATTGCCCCAATATAGCAGGATCCCATCCCACCGGTGGAACTCTGCAGGGGACTGGATACACTGGGAAGCTGACCCAGTGACAAAAAAATTAGTTGCTTTCTGTGGCATTGGTTCCCAAGTGCAGCTCATTGAGCAGCTACACAAGCACTAAAGAGAGGTAGAAGCAAGAGGGTGTATGTGAGGACAGAGTAGCTGTGTGGAGAAAACCCTCTTGGCATCTGCACTGAGTTCTGCCAGACTACAGCACTCCCATTACTGCCGCATCCATACTGTCTCTCTTTGACCGTTTATCCATGTCAGGTACCTTTTTAGCTTGGGATCCCTCACAGAGAAATACTGGACTAGACAGAGATCCCAAGGGATCAAACTTTTGCATATTTGTGCAGACAAGGAACCGCACAGGGGCCGTGGTGCCCTATGCGGTGAGCAGAGGCAGCGCTTGGAGTTCCGTGGGCCACCAAGGAGAGCTGGTGGTGACTGTGCCTGGGAGGGGACGACGAAGGATGAGGGATGCAGGAAGGAGCTCGAGTCGAGAGTCAAACAGAAGCCACAAAGACACACGTCCACTGTAAAAAGTAAAATGGGTGCACCCAGTGTTGCTTGCTTCCTCTGTGCCCCGCTCTGACACTTCAGATCCCGGCCACCACCCTCAGCAAACAGCTGCCACCACCGCAGCCGTTGCGTTTTGCACCTGAATGAAACCAGTTGTGCAAACCTGAATGTGCCCCATTATTTATCATCTTCAACAGAATAACATGGTTGAGATTTTCCGTGTTGCCTAACGTAGCTGCATATCCAGTTTCCCTTAATTTTAATTTAGCCTTCCAGCGCTCATCTGGGCATGAAATCCTCAGCCCATGCCTTTTTTCTTTTATTTAGTCATGATGGAGCCGCTTTTGCTCAAGAAACATTTTATACGTTGCCTTGTCTTGTTGAGGATTCAGCTTTGAATTTTATCCTTTATGGGACTGGTCTGTGAATCTGTTCGTAACTGCAAGAGCTGCGTGAGAATAGACTGTGACTTTTTGTTTAAAAGTTTCTAATTATGACCTTGCCTGTCACATAATATGTTTTTGAAACTCCCAGCATCTGCCACACCCTCTGGGCTCCGTTCCTCGCCTCTTTCAGGGGCCACGCATGTGACCTGATAGTGGTTTGACTTTGCTCGCCAGAAGTGCTTGTTTGGAAAACTCCAAATGTGCCTCCGAGTCACAGTCTAGGTAAAATGAGTGTCAGACAAGCCCAGGCCCTGCAGCAAGGCATGCATTTATTTTTTTATATGTTCAACTCAGCATTGTAGCATTTTACACTAAATACAGTAAAAGTGGAAGGCTGGGTGTGACAGTGTGAGAAGGCTGGTTTGTGGTGTGCTTGCCCTGCCGTGCCCTCCTCCCCATCAGCACGCTCTGTCCTGTCTTCTCATTAAACTCCGTTTCTAACTCTTTTCCCGATACCTTTTCCAGGTGGTGTTTATTCTGTCCGCAAGAAGGTCTGGGTGCCAGCGGCTGGAGTGGCACCGTGGGTCGGGGGGCTGGCGAGGCAGCAGCCGGCGCCGTGCGGGTGGGTGAGTGTGCGACCGCTGGCGAGTGCCCAGCCGGAGCAGCTGGCGAGCAGCTGGAGAGGTTTGCGAGCCAGGAGTCCCCGAGGGTGAAACACCTGGAGGATTTGGCTGCCAGAGGCACCGGGGGGTCCAGGCCAACTGCTGGAGTGATCATGAGGTCCGGGGGGGTCAACGTGCCCACGCGTGGGAGACGAGGGGAGAGCAAGGATGCAGGAGCAGCTACTGAATCTGATGTGCAGCTACTGCAAATACATCCTCGGTCTTGCTCCTGGCTGGGCCTGGGGCAGCTTTGCCTCTTGGGGTACCAGGTTCTGCAGCTCCCCACGAGCGGCAACATCAGAAAAGAGCCGCAGCCATTAAATCAGTGAGGGACCGGCGTGTCCCCGAGGAGGCACACCGCTTGCGTTTGTGAGCGCAGGGTGGCAGGAGGCAGCCGGGTTTGAAAAGAGACTGGGTAAATTAATACTTAAACACAGTCATGACAGTGTTTGCTTATTGAGCATCAACATGCTTGGGATTAAATAAAATCCAGAAGATAGGCAGGAATTTATGGCAGGAATAATGTTTGCTCGGTATGAAATAGAGGCAATTGCAGATCCTGTTTACTGAGTCGGGCTGATGACTCGAAGGTCAAAACTGGCAAATGACCAGGTACAACTGGGCAACAAAACACTCTCCTTTGCGGTGAAGGTTTATGGGAGGATGTGGGTGAAGGCTGCTGCGTGCAGCCAGGTGGTATCCAAGTCATCGGGGCTTTTCTAAAGCTATTTGCTTTCTCTCCCACCAGCCTTTCATCTTCTTAATCAAAACAACAAACCCGTTGCAGTAACACTCTGGCACTTGGGGCTGAGCAGTATTAACATTTATTGCCTGATAAAGCTCTGCACATAACTGACATCACCTTTCAAACATGCACCAGCCCTGTGGCCTGGGCGTACCAGAAGATGCATCCAGAAATGCATGTGGCAGGTCACCGTGGTCGGCAGCCCACGGAGATCACCCCTCCTGGGGCAGGGGCTGCTCCCCTGCCTGGGTCACACCTCCTCAGGGTCTCTCCAGGGCATCAGCCAGGGGCTGGTCAGTAAAGCCCAGCAAGCCCCCAACTAGCACGGTACCGCACATGAGCCTCGAGAAAGTAAGAAAGGTGAGAAGGTCCACGGGCTGTGCGACAGAATCGCCTGAGGCAAAGGAAAACCTAAGGAAGGGATTTATACAGTGAGGTTAAAGATCGGATAGATAAAACCCGATAGATGGATCTGGCTCTGGAAGGGTGCAGCTGCATGGCTGTGGCTTAGTTCATTGGTTTAGTGCATTAGGAATTAAAGGGGAGAAAGAGAGAGATGCAAGTACCGTCAGGCTGCAGGCTGCCCCCCTGGAGCTGACGAGGCTGAGCCCTGAAAGCAGGATAGTTCCCAGGACTACTGACCCACCCGGATTTATAGCGAGCTATGGATCTATTGATCCACCCAGATGTATAGTGAGCTGCGGATTTACGTTTTCCTCCCAAAGTGATTCTTTCTGTCATTCCTGGGAGATGCACGTCTAACTTACTTTTAAGGACCTACAAGAAAGGGGAGCTCCACAGCTTCCTCAGTAAAGTCCAGAGCTTCACTATACCTGTTATTTCAACCTTTTATTTTTGAATCAACCCTTTGCTGCAGTTTAAATCCACTATTCCCCGTTCTGTTCATGGAAATGATCAGACCGATCTCGTTCTCTTTTACCAACCGCCTACAAATGCAGTTTTCATCCTCACCCCTCTCTTATCTGTTTTCTGCTGATTTTTTCTGTCCTCCCTTACCGGTCTGTCCCCCCAGGGACACTCGCGGTCCCCTCTGGAGGCATGCTGGCTGTCCCACAGCTTCTCCGAGGTGCGTGTGTGGATGTGCTGTCTAAGGGAATGGAAAGGGCTTAGGCACACGTGCTGCGGGCCCTGGTTCTTCGCATCCCCGCTCTTCCCTACGCAGTGACCTGGCCGACGCCTCCAGCTCCTGCCCCGCTCGGCGCACACTGGTCCCAGTGGCCCACGTGCTGTGAACAGGAGCCATCGCGGGGGAGCAGGAGGTGCGGGACGACTCTCCACGTGTTTCGGTGGTGACGCAGCACGCCGCGATGGGAGGGCGCGGGAGCAGGTGGACGTGCAGGGCTGAAGGGCGCACGTACCCTTGAGGACTTGCTTGCTGTGCACCTTTGGAAAAGGGCTGGAGGGGTGAGGGCAGGAGCGATGGCTCTGGGAAGGCCAGCAGTAACCTCCTTTGGCCAAACTAGCCCAGCTCCCCCCCTGCCTTTATTTCTTTCCATACCCACAGGAAGGCAACCTTATCCCATCCTTTGTGGGAAGGGGGCTCAGCCTCTGACCAAGGTTCCAGAACCTCTCAGCAGCTATGTCCTAGCAGGGAGCACCAAGGGAAACATTCCCCTTTGACTAGAGATGTATTCAAGGACAGAACTTAACTCAAAGTTGGAAAGAAAATACTAGCAAAAGCTGTGTATTACACTTTTCCTTGCATTAGAAGTGCGCTGACAGCACAAGGGCTTGCCCCGTCCTCAGCAGCAGGCAACCAGGAGCTGATGTCGGTGCCCACAGCCAAGGCGAGCCAGGGTCATGTAACAAATGTAACAGGAAAAAACGTCTTGAGGGCTGATAACAGCACGAGGACTGACAATCACAGGCCTAAAAGTTAGTTTAACTTTTCTACTTCTGTGCCTCAGATGTTGATATTTTAGCACGAAGCCACCAGACCAGGTATCTTTGGTGTAACAGATACTTCCAAGATATTTTACTTAATGTATCATGCACTGTATGCTAACAGGCTTCCTTTTCCCCCTTTTTTATTTGACTGTCCCCTCTCACACACATTTCAGCCCCAACGGATGAAGTGCAGTACGAGTGTACTTCTTTCTGCTGGTGTAACCGTGATGACCAATTCCCGTCAGTGAAGGCGTTGCTTTCCTTTTAAACTTATTTCTCCATTCCTCCTCTCATCATGTGTTAGCGCTTGCCAGCGCTCCACCCTTGCAGTAGTTCTCCAGATAGTGCTGTGTGAACCACAAAATCACGTAGGGAAGATGACGGAAGGTCCCTGTGTGCTCCAGTCTCCTGATTTTGTACCACTCATCAACACCTTCTGAGTCTGATGGGCCAGTGAATTTTCCACCTACCTTATAGTCCTTCCATGCAGTTCAGATATCATTAACTTAGCTCTATTATGTATATTTTTTATATATATATATTTTATATATATATATAAATATATATATATATATACACAATGGGACACCATCTCAAAGACTTTGTTAAACTTAAGGTATGCGACGCCCACTGCTCTCCCCCTCCATAGAACCAGCCATCTCGCCGCAGGAGGCAACTGGGTGGCTCAGGCACGATCTGTCCTTAACAAATCCCTGCTGCCTGTGCCCCATCACCTTCTTTTCCTTCACGTGGCTAAAAATAGCTTCCATGGGGATTTTTTCGCATGACCTTCCCAGGGACTGAGGTGAAGCTGACTGGTGCATAGCTCCCCACATGCCCCTTTTTTAACTCTGGAAGATGGGTGAGACATCTGCAGTCTTTTTTCCCAGGAATCAGGAGCCTCCTTCTTCACCATGACCTTTCAGGGCTGACAGAAAACTGTCCTGCAATAATTTCAGGCAGCTCACTCCTCACCTTGGGCACATCCCTTCCCATCCCGTGGACCTGTGTGTGTCCAACAGGCAGAAGAGATCCCTGATGGCATCTCCCTCTGCTGTGGGAAGTGCTGTACTCCCACAGACTCTGCCGGGAGCGTTTCAGGGTGGACTTCAGCAGGGAAAACTGAGGGAGGCATGAAAACATTGAGTACCTCCGCCTTTTCCATGTCCTTTGACACTGTGAAATAAAAAAATCAGACACAGGCTCATTTTCTTTTCAGAAGCCAGCGAATGATGAAGCACACTGATTTCTGACCTAGAAGAAGGTGTCAGTGGAGCCCAGATCTGCTGAGACCTGCGTACAAAGGATCCCAAGTTCAGATCTGGGTATGTATCCAGAAACTTTCCCGTGCAGCTGTTCTGCTTGTCTCATTCCTCAGCAAGTCCTTCACAGGGATCAAACCTCTTTGCAAGAGAAGGCTAGTAAAAGGGGTGAGCAATCCCATTGTGCCGCAGGGATTTAACACATGGAAACTCCCAGCCTCTGTGACAGCAAGTGCACCCCTTGACATCCCATCGCCAGCAAGCAAATGCACTTGGTGGCTTTTTTTCATCCTATAAACCTCACCAAGGTCCAACTGAACAAATCTTTTCAGGTGTAAGCACCGAGCTGAGCAATATATGCTGCTCACCATGAGCAGTGAACGCAGAGAACCAGTGGAACTCACCTCCTGGGCAAGGGTTTCTTTAGCTTCAGTCAAAAGTGAACAGTGTGACATCTAGCTGTGTGAGTAAAGCAAGGTCTGGTGGCACTGGGGACTGGTGATTTCCCAGCTGCTGCTGGGGAAGCAGCTCAGGCAGGCAGAGCACTGGTTTTAAAGTGACCTGGATACTGTTCACAGGGGATCTAAAGCAGCCCTGGAGCATCTGGTTTGATACACTGACATCCTTAACTTCTAACGAATTTGAGTACAAAGAATAGTGTCACCCCACTCCGTGGCTAGAGCAGCAGAGAGGCTCAGCACCTACACAAGGGAGAGGCAGGCTCAGGTTCCTTCTGCAGGACACGGTTTGTGTGAGAGAGCCCGCGGAGAAGGAAGGTCTGTGCTGTCCGAGGCGGTAGTCTCAAGGCTGTTACAGAAATGTTCTGCCAGGTCTCTGGTCCCAGGGAGAAGATCAGCTCAGTGAGGAACCACCCATCCTGCCCCTGATCCAGAGTCCCTTCAAAAGGGTGGAAAACATGCTGAACCCTAGTTTGGGTAGGATAAGAAAGAGAAACACCACAGGAGGAGTGTAGGGGAATTAAGACAGCGGGTTGATTGCCATTGATGATACGCAGCTGTGGCCTTGCTCTGACGATGTGCAGCTGTGATCCTACAGCAAAGTGGTTAAATAGCTCTGAGGAGTGTGGGGAAAAAAACCTGGAGGAAGGAGAGAGAAGGAGCAGTGTGGTCTGACCTCTGGAGGATGGAGAAACAGCATGGACAGTAGAGTCTGACCCACGGTAAAGCTTTTTGCTGCTTGCTATTTTATACGTGTTGTGTTATTTCCTGACCGCTGTAACTCAATTGCAACAGAGGAGGAAGAAAACTTCGGGTGGGCCGTGGTTGGAGTTGAATTTTGCCCATACTCCTTAGGGCTCCTGAGCACCAGGGAACCGTGCCCACCACAGGGCCTGGTTTTCTCTATCCTTCCCTTAGCCGCTCTCCTCTGCGTCGCAGTGATGCTCTGGCTGTAATCAGATGATCCAGGGACTGCTTCCCAGGTATCCTTCGTGTCTTCAGGAGTGGCAGATATGAATAAAACTCTGCATTTAGAGATTAAAGCTGGAGCTGTATGGCTATTAATACATTTTAAATAATGGTTCAGGAAGAGAGAAGAGGAAGAAGTGATCACAAAACAGGCAGGAGATGAAAACGTTGATCCCAGTGAAGTCCCCAGTGCTGAGATCACGTTTTTGTGTGGTACTTTGGGCAGGCACACACTCACTCTGCCACAGCCTAGGCCAGCTGGAAACCATGAGTAGAGAATATCAAACTAATCTATTCTGCCTCCCAGAAAAGTGAATTAGCTCAGGCTCTGTGTCTTGCTCAGCATGTTAATGAGATTTTTAATCTGCTTTGTGCACGGGCACAGCGAGCTCCCATCTGCTGTAGAGGCAGGCACAGCAAGTGGGCATCTGAGGGCAAACTGGCATGTAGAGATACCAGGAGGAAGAAGCAACTGCCATCCCTGTACCATAGGGATGTCTGGAGGAGGAAGACTTTGTGCTCTTCTTGTAGGTTTTTGCTTTTCACTGCTGCCTTCTTACTTCTTCTATATGAATTAAAAAAAAAAAAAAAAAAATTCATCCAACATCCTTTGGGAAAGGTCAGTTTTACAACACCAGCTTCTCTGAGAGGAGCAGACTTGCAGCTACCCAGGGCTGGAACTTGTACCTCTGTGGATGTAAAATTCAGAAGGACTCGCAAGGTCCCCAGTGCCTCAAAGAGCAAAGGTGGCAGCTGCCTGGGGGGTGCTGGGGAGCTGGTGAATGGGGCCTCTCGGGCGCATCTTGTAACATACAACAGGCTGGGAAGAAGGAAACTAAACAGTCCATCACCTGTTGCTTCACCAAGGAACTGTTCCACTAGATGCTGGTGGTGTGCAATAATGCAATGCAGAAAACGGACTGGGAGCTGTAGAAATACCTCTGTTAATAAGCTAGGGTCTTCTCCGTGAGGAAGGAGATTGCCCACTAAAAGCTGCAAAGTTGAAGTAGATATGTATGACATTTTTGCACGCAGCTGTTTGGAACCTGCTGCGCCCCTGTGTTTTCCTTTTGTCCTTCAGGCTGCATGGAGATAAAAGTGATAAGAGGAGATGTTGCCTGTGGATACATCTCCAAACACAAACAGAAAACACGATCTTCGGTCTAAAAGCCAGAACATGAGGCATGCTACACCATGAAAGCAGGGCTCTGGCTAATGCTTCCCCTGGAGTTTCTCATGCAGGGCTTTCCCATGCCCAGTGTACCCAGTGCCTAGGAAGGCATGGGCTCTACATAAGGCTTGTCTTAGATGGAGAGGGAAATTTTCAGTGTCTCCTTCGCACGCAAATTTCTGCTTAAAACGGTGTGAATTTACCCTGAAACTTCCCCACAGACCTGGTGCACACGTAAATTCTGTCTTTTCAGTTTCCTTTTGATTTTGAGGTAATTCATGGGAGCTCACCAGTGAGACCTTGTCCTGGTGAAAGGGACCAGAATAGTAAAAGAGGTAGGGGGGAAGAAAGGCAGGTGAAGAGATCACTTCTGCTGGGCTCACCTTCCACCTGGCCTGACAGCACAAAGATAAAGCAGCAGCATTTCTCAGCCAGTGCCCTCTCCACTAAAAACTTCTGCCTGAATTGAGGTGCTGCTTAACAACAGATGCCTAACTCTGATTTAAGCTAGCAGCATTCCCTGATCCATGGTCAGTTGTTCCAATATGAAATATTGTAAGAATGCAAAAGTGTCTCTCAGTGTCCTAAGTGAGTCGCTTCCTTTGTTCCTTTGCTCTGCCACCTGCACATCTGCACGAGGCGGGGTAAACTGCCCGTTCTGTTCTTCAGTCAACTTCTTTTCCCGATGTCCGATGTGGATCCTGCTGGAAAGAAGGTCCTGTGCAAGTGCTGGCCGGTATCGCGCAGTGACCAGCTCACCTTGTGCCCTTGCTGACCGCTCCAGCTACTGGTTGCTTCTGTGTTTTGCTACATCAAGGCTGCACATGGCTGGCACGAAGATTTAGGCATGGTCCTTGTAGCTCACACTTTCCTAACTCCTTAAAAAAAAAATAATAATCTGACTTTTGCCTAAAGTTGTGACCTATTGCCCTACTCAGAAGTGGCTAATTGCCCAGGACTAATTCCCTTTAAGAAGAGGAGCCCTGAATAAGAAGACCTGAAGAACTTCTCTCTCATTAAACCATCCAATTCTAACAGGCATGTCTTCACACATGGTAGGAGAAAAGACGGTTCAGTGTCATGTGCACATGCCATGGGCAGGTATGTGCAGTTCCCAAATGGCTTCAGGTGCTGAACCATGTCTCATTCTGCAGGAAAGACGGAGCATCCCTGACAGTCCTTGACACATTGGTGAGAGTGAATTCCTTCCTGGAGTAACCAGTGTCACCGTGAACACTGGGATGGGATAGAAAGATGTGGCAGCATCGGTGCTCCGGGCAGCTGTGGTGCACCCATCCCGGGCTCCAGAAGCCTTTCTGGGAGCCACAGGAGCGCTGGCCTCGCTAGGAGATGCTTTATTGCCTGTGAATCCATTTGCTAACTGGCTTTCCACAGATCAGGTGTTTCATTGTACAAAGTCTAAGGAAAGACAGGAAAAGATGGGAAGATCTATTTAGACATTTTAACGACCTCTTCCCATGTCTGATGGGAAGGGGGTTAAATGTTGAATTCCAAAACTCTTTAAAACACTTTTGACAAGTACTGCCTGGGGTGGTCGCGAGTAGCCTTATGAACCGTGAAACTCTCCAGTCCCGGCTTGAAAGTTCTGAATTTACCAGGGTTGTAAAGTCTCAGGGCAATGAACTCCAGCGGTTAATCTGCAGGTGGCTGAAACCACCTCAGCGTGATCGTGCTCGGTGGCTGGGCACGTGTATAGCTGGGTGATGCAAGCCATATGTGCCCAGATCGCAGTAACGCCAGACTGACAGGCGAGTACAGATGGACAGTGTATCAACTAAAATTAATAAAGCAAATACAATTTACGACTGTTAAAAATTAACAGCGATGACCTGTGCTTGGGATGTCCTGTGCATTTGGTCGTCTGCCTGTGTCCCTGCTATCTCAGGAATATTTGTACCTCTGTTTGCTTATGAGACTGTCTGAAGTTTGTGGACTGGGTGGGATGGAGTTTTCCTTTGGGAGTTTTCTTTGCCATGATAACCCCTGAACTCACAAACTCCCAACCTGGGGTATCTCTGGTCATAGCTCTTCAGCTTAAACAAGTTCAGCTTCTGTCAGCCTTTCTGTTTTCCATGTACATTCAGCCTCATATGTACTTCACAAACACAGGAACACTTATCCCAAAAAATCTGTGTGTTTCCCAGTGTGCAAGTACCACCCTGCTGCGGTCACCAGATTTTTACCCTATGATCTGTAGATAGAATTAGGATCTGTCTCTCCTGCACTGGATCCAGCAGCTTTTTAGCACCTTTCCTTGTCTGAAGCAGAGGGTGGAAAGGAGGGCATCTGTCTTGAACATCCCTCCCCACAGAAAGTCTTTTTGGGTACCACAGAGCTAATGCAGGCTCAGGAAAAGAGGTGTGAATTCATGATCCTTGCATGTGTGGTTTGCACCCTGATGGCTTGGCCAGAAAAGAGTTCAGGAGAGGGTCCCACACAGGGACAGGGAAGAGGGGAAGGGGCTACCTTTATAGTAGGTTCTGAGCTGGACAGGGATTTAATATATTCACTTACGAAAGTTCCATTTTGTAACTGGTGTAATAGAAAAATTTTTGAAGATTCTCCAAACCTCACCCTTTGTTCCCAGATAGGCTAAGGCTGAAGTATAGGAGAAGTATTTATGTTTTTCTACCATTGCAAAGACATGGGGGGGTATGTCAGGAGTTACATCACAAGTGTCAGCATCCATCTCAGCAACAAATCTATCAACGTGCCTGTCAGTATCGCTTGAGCAAGAACTAGAGGAACTGGCTAGGAACAAGCACTCACATTTAGGGTGTTTGTAATAGTTTTCAAACCATACTTCTGCATTAGAACAGGTTAGGGGATGCCAGGCTGAGAACTAGGAGGCGAGAACCCAAATAACTAGCAAAATTTCAGTCCAGATTGATTTAAACGGTTTGCAAGAAATTCACTCATTTTCTTAAAAATATCCTAGTAGTCATTGTGTATGGTAATGGTGTGCTGACACTGCAGGGTTGGAGTTAGAGGAAAATGCACCACTTTCAACATTTCCGATATATTTTAGGTACTTGCTGCATTGAATGGTGCCTCGTTTGGACCAGGCTTCCCGCACAGATGAGCGTTACTTGTGGCTGAAGAGTCTGTCTATAACCGTAGCGTAACCATTAATATCCTTACTAATTTTTTGAGACCAAGAAGCACAAATTATTTCAGTGTTGGAACCCCTTTGAATAACGACTGAGGAGCACTTTGCCTGTCTGTTTGCTTTGTTTAAAAGAAGGGCAGAAATGACCATTGAAATTCCCTTCTGTAACTGTGGGTTTGCTAATACAGCCTCTGGTGAAAATCCATCTGGAGGGTGTTTGCACCTCTCACCCAGGAGATGGCAGAAGAATCCTGACGATGGGAATTAAACCATCATTTTGCTGGGTGACTGCTGTCTAAGCAGTGGGAAAAATCAGGGAGCTGCTGAGGTACGACGCAGACGATCAAAACCTTATGGATTTACAACCAAGGCTTTTTGTGCTGTCTCTAAATTGATGTCCTCATGGTATATATATATGGTGATGTTTTATGGCCTGATTTCATGTCATACATCCCTGTCCTGGTTTTGGCTGGGATAGAATCAATTCTCTTCCTAGCAGCTGGTCCAGTGCTGTGGTTTGGATTTAGTATGAGAATAACATTGATAGTACACTGATGTTTTAGCTGTAGCTGAGTAGTGCTTGCCCTAAATCGAGGACTTTTCAGTTTCTTTTCTGCCAGTGAGGAGGGGCACAAGAAGCTGGGAGGGAGCAGAACCAGGACAGCTGACCCGAACTAGCCAAAGGGATATTCCATACCATAGACCAGCATGCCCAGTATATAAACTGGGGGGAGTCAGCTGGGAGGTGCCAATCGCTGCTCGGGGACTGGCTGGGCATCGGTCAGCGGGTGGTGAGCAACTGTATTGTGCATCACTTGTTTTTCTTGGGGTTTATTCCTCTCTCTCTTTTTGTTACCTCCCTTCTCATTACTATTATTATTATTAGTATGATATTTTACTTTATTTCAATTATTGAACTGTTCTTATGGGTTTTACCTTTTCCCAGTTCTCCTCTCCATCCCTCGGGGAGGCGGAGGGGGTAGCGACGAAGCGGCTGGGTGGCACTAAGTTGTGGGCTGGGGTCAAACCACGACAGTCCCTCGAGCTGAAGCAAAGTGAAAAGTCAGCTCCAATGCGTTAGCTGGGAGCAAAGGAGGTCATAAAGGGCTGGCGTGTCTGGCAGGGGGATCTTGGGTCAGCAGTGATGGGGTGACAGTGTCAGGTTTTAGGTTAGACCTCAGGCTGCAGGGCTGAGTTCCTCAAAAGGAGGTCACGATAATCACATTTTGCAAGGCTGGGGGTGGGAGGTGGCAGAAACTGGGACTGAGGGAGCTCCAGTGCTGCACAGTTCAGACCGAGCTCCTGCACCTGCCTGCACGTGAAGTGGGCCAGCGTACATCAGGACCAGGGCTTCCAGGCAGCAGCGCTGGCACAAAGTGTGTGGGACTGGCTGAGAGCAAGTCAGAGCTGCTCCAGGTCAGGACTGACACCCGTGAACACGTCGCGATGTGATGCTGGGGTATCTTGCAGGCGTCGGGCTGCCTGGTCACCCACCAAGCAACAGTGGCCGTGCATCGTGTCAGATGCACCCAGCCCGTGGGCGTGCGAGGGGAACAGCCGCCACATAACCAGCAAGCCAGAGGGTGTGTTAGATGGGCAGCACGAGGGCATGGACCTCACCCGAGGGGTTTCATAGCTGGAGGGCTTGTCTGCTGCACAAGAGTCCTGGTTCAGTCCCCTCTCCATCCCAGCCAGATGTCCCACCTCCTGGGAACATGCCCTCATCAGCAGGTTATAGGCTGCTTTCCAGCGAGATGCTCTTGATCTACCAGACCGAAGAGTTTCTCTTCAGTTCCATGAATATTTAACTGCTTCATAGGAAGCTGAATATCTTTCCCAGGCAGGAGAGGAAAGCCTTATTGTAAGGTATCCTGGATCTGCTGTGCAAGGTTTTTCACGCAGGGGAGCAAAGACTGATTCTGAACTACTTAATTGTGTTCTGCTCGTAGCTATCAATCAACTTTTGAAATCTATAGTTTCAAAAAGAAGCAAAGACTGATTTTACAGATCTTACAGATCTACCCAATAAAAATAAGGAAACTAAATACTAACGGCATGGTGCAGAGTTCATAAGGCAGCAATTGCCTTAACTCTGCCACCTAATGATAGCAAGGAAGAGCAAACCCAACCTTCCATATGTTTTCAAAACCACTTTATCTGAAACTATAAAACCCGCTGCCATAGCAGTAGTTGTGCTGTGGTTTCTTTGTACAAAAGAGTTAAAGTTTAACTAGGTTACTTAGTCACACTGTATTTTTTTTAAGGTGTTTTTTTTTTTGTTTTCTCTGTGAGGTCTTTGCATTTGCTGCTGTGCACCTTACTCAGCTTGTAGACTAAATCTGATTAATTCAAGAGATTTCCAGAACATCAGAGGCGAAAGGCACATACTGAATAATACAAAAATCTTCTTTTCTTGCAAGGTATATAAATAGCTGCTCTTTCATTTTAACAAAGACCTTCAACCTCATTTTTCATAGAGAAATATGACACTATTGCAAATAAAGATCACGTATGAAGAAATCTCACTTACTGGATCAAGAATCTAAACTGTTTAACTGTTTCCAAGATTACCATTGGAATGGAATTAATACTTAAAAACAACATTAATCTGTCTATGACCCTGAAATGCCGTAGTGAAGGATTTTTGTTGTTACACATTAGCTCTGTCCAGGAATTTCTTAAAGCATTTAGGAATTCACCATTACTTACATCAGAGGGTGAATAGGCCATGAAGTTACCTCCACAAACCTTCTTGCAAAATATAAACAATGCCTTTTTTTTCCCTCCCCTTAACAAATTATGCATCTGCTTTTCAGTAGAGCTTTTGCCAAAAGCATTCTGTCACCTGCTGGAAGTGAAACACACGAACACAAAACCTTTTGCAGTTAGTGGTCACTTCTCATCAAGGAAATGGGTGTAAAGAAAACATTTCAAAGCATGTCCTGCAAGAGCAATGAAATAATGACCCACCAAACGCAAAGGGCTGTTAAGTCTTCCCCTGATCTAGCTCATGGAATATACTCTTTTCATGCGTCCCACGCATCTCCTTCATTAGTCACGTGCTATCAGTAAAGACCTTGCCCTCCACATGTCCAACCTATGTGTGCCGCATCCAGGCTCTCTGGTGCAAAGTTGCCAAATCCTAGCTGTGGATGCCCCGCTGACCAGCCCACAGCCAGGCCGGTAGCCCAAGCAGCACCGACATCAACCTGCTGCCCCACGGCAGACCCCTGCGTGCCCCGTGAGCCCCCGGCCGCTGTGCACGGGGCGGGAGGACACGAGGCAGGGAAGATGCTGGGACTCCGCGCCCCTGCGCAGCAGGGAGTGCTGACCAGAGACCCTGGCTACAGAGCTGGGGCTGTCCCTGCGGCGCAGAGCTGCAGCAGGAGATGCCCCTTGCAGCAGCAGAAGATCCTCCTTTGGGAATTCTTGTACCAGCAAGCAATACCAAAACTGATCACTGGCACAGCCTGTGGCATAGACCAGATCCACCTGGCTTCTGCTGGTGGTGGTAGGTGGGGAGCTGAGAAATTCTGGGGTGGGCATTGTCCTCTGGTTCCTCACATTTTTATAAAGGTATAATAAAGGTATAAATAAATAAAATAATAAAGGTATAGATAGGGTACTGGAGTCAACTGGCTAATCATCTTCCAAAAGACAGAATTCACCCCACCTGTGAACATCTGCGGATCACTTTACACGATGGGAGCAGCAAGAGAAATAGGCACAAAAGCAAACAGCACTGGCGGCTCTTTTTGCACAGATGGCATCTTCACTACCAAAGTGGCCACGAGTTCTGGTTTCTGGTTTTGTCTTTTCTTTTCCCCGCCCCCCTCCAGCTAGCTGATGAACATCACCAATTCTATTCCCCCTAATGGAGATTTATTCTGAAAGAGCTGCTCAGTGCTCACTGCTGTCTGCAGCTGTTGGAACACCTTTCCCATCCTCCTCTCGGCAAGATGACACAGGCTAGGAAGTGACAAACCCAGTCCCCACATAGAATCACACCCGATATAGATCAGCAAGGTTGTGGTTTTGGGTTTTCTACTAAACTTTTTCACAAGCTGAAGTTTCACCTGTGCTTCGATCTACTGAGATATTGAACATCATCACATTCTCTCCAACAGGTCCCTGGGATGACCTCCTGAAAGAAGACGACCTTGTGGAGGGGAAAAAAAGGCATCACGAAATACTGGAAATTTAACTGTATTATTTTTTTATATATATATTTCAGTTATGGTAGAAAGTCAAAGGGAAATTGGGAAGAGCATCCCAGGGAGTCTTTGCTCAGACCTGTGGTGAGGTTTGCAGAAAATTGTTCTAGGTGACAGCATTATTTAAACCTGTGTGGTGGCACTGTCTTAACAGTGGAGCTATTAAACCCGATTTGGAGCAGAAGGAGGCACGGGAATGTGCGGTTTTTTGTGAAGAAGGGTGAGAGGAGATGGAGATGGGAGAGGAAAGGCAGCCATCGTGGGCCTCACGCTTCAAGCACTTGCTTCCACAGCGCTTCTCCCAGGGCCCCGAGGCTTCTGAAAGGGGGCTCTTAAATAATTAAAATTAAAATCTTCTCCCCGGGAAACTAGCAAAGAATGAGGAGGCTCTTACTCTCCTCTTAGGCATTCTGGCTGGAGGGCATTTTATTTGTATAGCAGACTGCGATGCCTGTCATCTGATATCCAGGATATAGATGGGATTTTCCAAAAAAAGATTAAACCTGTAATAAAGCAGAGTTCAGGCTGAAGGAACAGACCAATTGGAGAGGGTTAAAAACCACCACAGGCATGTTGGTGTTGCATGTGTGATAAATTCAAGAAATTCCAAGTGAATACTACACATCAAAATAATGTACCCACCATTAGGGAAGAGAAGACGTTAAAGCACTTCAGATTGCTCTAAACCTTGCCAGAAGTCACGAGAACTATTTCTGTGCCTCTGCTGCCAACTCATGCTATCTTTAAAAACAAACCCACATGTTCTGCAATATTTTGCGCCTAAGAAAGTAACTCAGCTGTGAAAAAAGCCTTATCGGGTTGTGTAGATTGCATACTTCCCACTTACCCGTATCGGGATGTCTTTCAAGTGTAACCTTAACTGAATAATTGGAGTGTATTGTACTTGTTTTGAGAAAGTTATCTCATCATGGAGTAATTACAACATCCGTGTAAGACTGATTGGGGAAAGACGCACTCAGAGAGGAGTTATGAATGGTTCACTGTCACACTGGGGTGTAGTATCCAGGGTGATTCTGCGGGAGCCTGTGTGAGCCAGAACTATTCAATATTTCCATTTAACACCTTGTAGTGAACAGATTTTGCTTACGTTTGCAGATGAAGCAGAACTGTGGAGGATGACTTGTGCAGGGAGACACTTCAGAGTGCGGGGGGTCTTACCCGGCAGCCTGGAGGTGCAGGTCTTTATTTTTTAATGAATACAGTGGAACACGAGCGGGTACGTGCCAGGTAGCTTCAGCAGGAGGGCTTGGCTCCATGTAACCACATGGGAGCTACCGGCCACGGAGCCATTTTGCAAGAATCTGGGGATTATTATGGATTACAAATTTGATATGAGATGCAAAATTGAGAAAAAAACCCCACCAAAAACCCAACAAGGCAAATTGCATAGCCAAAGGCTGCGGAGGGCAGAGCATTTCCTTGGGCAGGGAGAGGAAGGAGGGCAGGGAGACGAAGGAGGGCAGTGCAGTGGCAGGTGAACCGCCAGTCGAGTGCTTACTGAAGGCACGTGCCCCAGCAAAGCCAGATCTCCCCGGCTGTGCAGGACAGCCCCAGCCCACACAGCTGGTGACGATGTACTGATTCTCCGCAAGGCCTTTCCAGATGTTAAGGCTACCTGCTGGTGTAAGGAATCTTTCCTAGGATGTGGTGGAGAAGAAGGAGGGACCACAGCCAGGTGCACCGATGTTGGAGGCAAGGCGTTTTCATGGTCTGCTCATGCTGAGGTGAGCACCTTCCAGAGAAGGGTTGGCTGTTACCACTCACAGACCCAGGTGGCTACTTTTGAGTGTCAGATTAGGCACCTGGATGCCAAAGAGTGGTGAGATTTAATGTCTTTCCTTGGTACTTCCCGCTCTCAATACTGGCAGTTCAGGTTCTCATTTTGAAACACCTCCTATCTCTTCAAGTATTGGGCAGGTTACGTGTCCTGACAGCCTCAGACGGCAAGATCGACAGATGTGATGTGCGTGCAGATGTGATGTGCAAAGGATTGAGTAGTGTATAACCTTTTCTGTTTTATTCAGCGATGGGGAGAAGTAGGAAACGGGAGTGTTCTTAGAAAACCCTGCTTCCAGGGACTGGGTGGGATCCTGTGACTGAATTCAGGTTCACAGCATACAAAACTGATACAGCTCAATAGACTTCATGGGACTTAACAGCATAAATAATTGGAGAACGTACCCAGATAGCCTAGAACAAAAGCAAGAATCAGGATGAATCTTCAGACCCTCACCCATAGCAGAGAAAAGCACCTGGTACTTCGGGACCACTTTTTAACTGTGCCCACAAAACTGTAACTGATGTTAAAGCGGCAGATGGTATTTTCCAAAACCCTGTAGTGACAGGAGCAAGATTTCTGGATTCCCATCTCTGCCACCTTTGCCATGCCCCATGGAGCCACCTTCAGTAGATGGCATGGCTCACAGGAGGAACCTGGTGCTTGCAAGTCTGCAGCTTTTACTGGGGTCGCCTATGCAAAATCCCAGACCTGCAGCACCACAGGGATTAACAGGGGCAGCGCTCCAAATCCAGCTCTCCCCACAGTGATTTCTGTCACCTCCTGTCACCCTGCTTGGAAGCTGCTGCTGCTCTGCTAAATCCCAGAGAAATCTGGACCCACAAATGTTCTGATGTAAAGATAATCCTCAGAGAGAGAGAGGCTTGTGATATTGTGATAGCATCTTCCTTCCACAAGTCCTAATCCTGCGAGTTGGAACTCCTTGACATGGTACACAACGCTCCCCATCGCTCCCAGCCCATGTCACCCTCTGAAGTGGAATTGCACTTGCTCAGTAGTTTTGGACTTTGAACATTTATTTTATGTTCTTTCCCAAAAGATGGGCCTGTGAGACACAGTCACCATAATCTGTTCCAGGTGCAGATTCTGTAAAGCTCTTGCTCCATGAAGGTTGGGTTGAAATCTTAATTTAATCCTTTGTGGGGTTATACAAGGCGCATCTTCCCAGTGCAGTGGAGCACACCATCCAGGAGAAGGATTAAACCTTTTCTGAGGCCAGGAGGAATGTGGGGGACGGGTATCATGCAGGTTCTTGCCTACCGACCATGACATGCCACAGAAGATCAGAACAACGATCTCTCCTTTTCTGCACACCCACGAGGAAGGAGCACAGAGGTGCAGCAGCAGGTGGGGGAACCAGAATAACACCCCCACGGGAGCTTCTCGCTCACAATAAGCACAATGTCAACAGACTTTCAGGGATGATGGGACTCAACCCAAAACAACTGCAGTCAAACACGTTGGCCGAGGAGAACCGACATTGCAGACTACCACAGTGAGGAGTTTACCAGCTATTGCAGGAGGAGGTACGGCAGCTTAGGGGCTGTTTCTCTTTTTCATTTTTCATTCTGGAATTAGCCTACTATTGCCAGCAAGAGATCGTTTCACCCACAGCCTGGGTGAATGCAGAGCGCAACGTGTTCCAATTGCCTGTTTGGGAGTACCTTGTTCCTATCCTTCAGATTTTCTGTTTAAACTACTGCTTTTGTTACACCTTCATCAGTATATTCAATAATTAGCTGTAGAGGAACTGTAGAGGAATTGTAAAGGGTTAATTAACATTGATAATATACAGCTGTGGGCTTGCTTCAGGGGCGGTGGGTTGGCTGTGGTGGATCATGTACAGCTGTGGCTTGTTCCTGCTAAGTAGCTAAATAGCACTGAGGAGGCTGGAAGAGGAGGAGCACTGGATGAAGAGAGAGGCAGTGGATGAAGAGGAGCCCTGGATATAGGAGAGATAAGGAGAGGCCCTGGGAGAAGTTGAGAGAAGAAGGGGGCCTGGATGAGGAGAGGCTGGCTGGAAGAGGAGCCTGGAGAAGGAAGAACCTGGATGCAGCAGAGGAAGAAGCAGGGTGGGCTGGCCTGAAGAGGATGAAGAAACAGCAGGGACAGTAGGTGAGCCTTTGAACCCTTGTGTGGGACTGATGGTGGTGCTGAGGTGTGAGAGGGCTGGTATGGGATGGTAAAAGCCTTGTTGCAGCTGGCTAGTTTTGATAGTGCTGCAACAATTAGCTAAATGTGATTAGAAATGGTGACGGGACATTTTTATTCCAGGCAGCATCTCAGAATCCCTTTACGTTTGGATTTACTTTACAGGATTCTACCTGGTGGACTAAAGTAAGGGTTGTCTTTGCTGGTAACATGCTACTGTTATGAGTGCAAGGGTGAGCCCTACCGAGAGCCATTGTCACGTCAAGCCACAGCTTGTCACAGCCTCTCCCAAACCCTCTGCACAGGCATCCCACGGTCTCCTCCCTTCTCCCCATACCAGGTAAGGGAGCTCTCCTGCCTGCACACAGGAGCAGTGTAGGAAGCTCTTGGTCACCTTCCCGGTGCCACCCAAGGTTCGGTGAGATGAGCTTCACTGCAAGTGTGGATTCGTGCCATGGAGATGAAGGGGCTGCACTTTCCTGTTAATAGGAATGAAGAAGAGCACCCAAAAGTATCAGTGTGCAGATGTGAGGCTGGCTCGCTAGGAAGGGACAGACCTGTTAGTGTCTGCATTACTGATGGAAAAGTAAAACATCCCAACCTCTTCATCAGGCAGATGGAGACAGTCTGGTGTGGTGCTTCATCCTGACCACTGAGTGACATGGGATATAAATCCTAAATTTTCTTGGCAGCTTTTAGAGGTAGCTGATGGCTAAACAACCACTTATTTTGTTCCAAAGCAAGAAAGCCAGGCCAAACTGGCACTTTGCCCTCACTCAAAGAGACCAGGGTTAGAACACTCAAATATCTTGCAATTGGATGCCACCTCTAGCGCGCTGAAAGCCCAGAAAGTGCTGTTGTGCCAGGCATGTTACGTCTGTGTAGGCACCCCTGCAGGAAATCAGCCACAGGGCAACGTATCTGCCTGCACACGTACCCCTGGGCATGAGCACACACACGACAGCAGCAAGAATTCGCATCGAGTTTATTGCTGTTGCTATAGCCCAGATTAAATACTCGAACATACGAGGCGGTACAAGGTGTGAAATGTAATAATGTACAAAGTCCAGAAGAAATGAGTACAGCAGCATCCATGACAGCCTGTAAGGCAAGGGTTACATTATTTCATATGTTTATCAGGGAACTGAAATTGTCTGAAAAAAGGCAGGGAACTGAGTCTGCGGATCATAGATTTCTAGGTCTTCAGCAATGGTCCCTCTACTCAAAACTGAAGCCAAAGAACCGCACACAGAGTGAGAACAGTGAGAGACAACAAGAGACAAGGGAAGCAGGAAGATGTATTCTCTCATCCTCTCTGGGACATGTCCACTTCCAAGACTCTGTGTGGGCAAGGAGCAGCAGGACATCACTCTGCAAGAGAATCCAACCTCATACCAGTCATGGTAGGGGAGAACATGCCCTTAGAAGGGCTTTTGGCTGTGCTGGTGTGCTTACCCTTTTCCACATCCTCCAGGATTTACATGCTGTGCAGCCACTGCCATACTCTGCAGCTGGGCTAGTCACTGTAATGCAAGAGTCATCCTGCCCTGACGCTCTGCGTGCTGTTATTTCAGGCTCTGGTTAGGGCTGCAATCACAATACTCTCCGAAACTTGAACGGGCGTTGCAGGAGCCAAGACTCCTTCATCGGTGGTACTTGCCCTGTCTTGCGCTCATGCCTGACACTGTACCCATCGCAGTGACACGGTGTCAGTGGTAACGACATGTCCTGCCTGCCTTGGCATGGCATGGGCACAAGAAGGAAGAAGAAAATGCACCTGGGGCTTTGCAGCTCGCTTGCAGGTGCACCTCTCCTGGATGCAGTGCTCCCGGGGCTAATGCACTTTCCCTCAGCATCCTCCCTCACACATGCCTAAACACAACGGCTACATACGCCTGCAGACACCCTGCCCCAAACATGCATAAAGATTCCCATGCACTACTTAAACGCCACATTCACACACTCACCTGGATACTGGGATAGTCACAAACCTGAGTCCAGCTGGGATATACCAGTGTATGGCTTTACATGGCCCTGCTCACAGGAGTAAGCTTCACCTTCTATACTGAAGCGCTACAATAGCCTTTCTGCTTTTGCAGAAATCTGTGGAGCAAATACCCATGTTGCTCTCTGCTCTTTTCACACTTCCCTCCTTGTGACCCAGGAAAGACATGGACCCTCAGCTCCCAGGCACCACAAGCAATGCCTGGCATCAGGCTGGTGCCATTCTCTAGCACATGATGCTTTTGGCAAACCCGAGTAAGGATTCTCGTTCATGGTAGATGGGCTCCTGAAGAGCCCCGGAAAACTCCTTGGACTGAAGAAGAGATACTTTCTGAGAGATACAGGAAATTCTCAGCCCTTTGAAGGTGTCAGTCAATCACCACAACAGTCATCAAACGAAGAGTGTAAGTGTTGGAGACTTAAGTGCTTGGCTTTTTTTTTTTTTTTTCAGGATCCAGTCACCATCCAGCCAGCACATTCCCACCTCTTTTTTCTGCAGGCATCCCCAGTTGCTAACTGGTGTGCTGTGCACTGCCAGGGATCATGTGCCATTAACGTCATTTCAGAAGTGGGACATGACATATTTGTTGGGCAAAAGAGCTGTTTGCCACCACCTTTCCTTTTTAAATGGCATCCATAAAGCCACACAGACAGGAGAGCCTGGTGCGACATGGATTTGGAGCCACCTCCCAGAAGCGGTCAGAAAAGCAGAGGGGACATTTAGGTATAGAATACAGGTTTACGGAGCACACGCACCACGTTGTATGTGTTCAGCCCTGGTGCATCAAATCCGGGAGACAAACCCTGGCGATCGAACGGATAAAAGTTAAAGAGCTGCCCGTTCTGGGTCTCCAGTGAGATGGAGGCAGAGCCTAGGTGCAGGACACAAGGGAACTCCTTGTCAAAAACAACTTGGAAAACACGATCTTCCAGGTGGTGGAGCTTGATTGTCCGGTACTTTTCAGGAATCAGCTCTTCCACGTGAGGCCCAAACTGCTGCATGACCAGCACCCCACCAGGTCCAACTCTGATCTCATAGAAAGTCAGGTTGGAGTAGGTATAGTAGCCAACATAAGGGCCTGGACTTGGAGGAGGAATCAGGCTTTTCTCTGCCTCTCTGAATGCCGTCTCCATGGCGGGAATCAGGTACTCGTATGCCTGAGTCACGATATCTCCACCCTGTGGCCTCGGCCCCGCCATCAGTACAATGAAGCTCAGGCAGAGCTTGGGGATGAGCGAGAAGGTCACTGAGTAACCGTCAAGGTCTCCGTCCTTCCTAATGACATCATATCCCAATTGCTCATTAATCTCCCAGGGTGTGCCAGTCTTGTTAGCGAAGTATTCAGTGGAACACTTAAACAGAGGGGTCAGCATTGTCTTCACTGTGTCAGGCTCCAGGAGACGACGGTGGTAGGTGCCCAAGAAGACCATTGCCAGCTTGGCCAGGTCGGCAGCTGTGGAGTACATCTGGCCAGAAGGCCTGTACCAGCCAAGGTCATAGAGAGGGGCCGGCTGCCGGCTGCCGTAGAAGCCCACAGCCATCTGGGAGCGGATCGGGGGCGTGATGTCAAAGCCGGTGTCCTCCATGCCCAAGCGGTCCAGGATGTTCTCTGAGACCCAGCGCTGGTATTGCCCCTCAGCCGCATGGTCGGCTAGCACGTGTGCCATCAGCGAGAAGGCCAAATTGCTGTAGTGGCACCTGGAAAGGACAAGGAATATCTTTGGATCAGCCTTACCTCAGTGCTACGGTGTGGGTATGGCTGTGCAAAAACAGTGGCCGGGTCTCTCTACTCTGGGGAGAAATTCTCACTTTTTATCATCGTTCTCAGATGACATGCTAAAGAGAGAGGAGAGCTGAAGGAGGGACAGAGAAAAACTGAATGTTGTGGCCTTGATTCGCTGTTAAGTCAAGAAAGAAAAGTTCTGACTGATTATGATTGATCGCCAAGCCATATATCCATTGTTTTTAAGGGCAGTTGAGAGTTACAGTTGCTTACCTTAAAGGTCTCAAAATCCCAGGTAAGCCTTTTTGGAGATTTAACATGGTATAATCACTTAAGCACCTCAGCTACCTCAAGATGCTAAAAGCACTTGAAAAGCACTTAAAAGTCTATAAAGCTGCAGCCAGCAATGTTGAGTTATTAAAGACACCTGAGTGTTTCAGCCTTCAATGCCCATAACGTGATTTTAGTATTTATACTTAAATGCAGTTTAATGTCATGAAGACGTGAATGGGCAACTTTTTTCCAAACACATTTTCAAAATTCATAATGTTTTCAACCTTGGGTTTTGTTGGTTTATTTTTATTTTTTTAATTGTGTGAAGCCACATATCTCACTGTCCTCCTGAGGCCTATTTAGATCATAAATTGGGTACCACTTCAATCATTTCCAGTCCATCTAGCTGAATAAAAGCATAATGAGCATATGTATTTCCATCTCCAGAATAAATATATTCTGGATCCAAAATTTTTTATCTAAATGGAGCTGAATTTCAGCATACCCAGAAAAACATGTTAAAATTGCTGTACCCATGAATGGGAATTTCCTTTAGGAAGAAGATCTATTAGCTGTGAAGTACATCCAGGAACGGGGAGACAGAGTTAAAACGATCAACATATCAAGTAATAAAGGGTTGGAAGACTCTGAGCGGCTGTCCTTATGTATCTTAATGGTGAGCATAATGTAAATACCCAAGAAGATGCTGGTATTAAAGTCTTAAAATCCTTTAAGGAGCATCTATCATAACCTCCTACATGACATGGGGCAGCACTAGTACAAGGTTGCTATGACTGAGCCGTTGAGTTTTCTAAGCTTGCAGGCTTCAACCCACGGTGATGCCTCAGCAATTTTAGGCAAATTATTTCAGAATGTAATTCTATTCCCTAAAAATTGTGCAGACTTAGAAAGTTTTTTCCCAGTTACTTTGAATGCTTTCCCTTGCCTGCTGTCTGCTGGATACTGTTCATATTTTTTGAGTGTTTGAAACTTAGGTAACAGACTTTTAATAGGTTATATAAATTGTAACAAACATTAATAGAACTTATAGATAATCTAGAGACATGCAAGCGACTACAGCCATAGCATGATTTTAAGTGAAATCTATGACCATGTAAACCGATTAAATTAAGATGCCTTTCCAGTTTTGAAAATCTGCATCTTTCACAGCTTAAGGATTATTGGACCTAACTGTAGCAGTTTAACTTGCCTCATTTAGTCTTCTCACTCAGGCTTTATACACATTGAAAAAAACCAACAAAAAATGCTGGCATCTCCAACAGTCACTCTTCCCAGCCTATAACGGGTGTATGGGCTCATGGTGAAGCTCCCTTTAGGAAGGGCTGCCTTGTATCCATTGGCCCTGGAGACTGCAGGTGAGGCTAATCTGAGTGGAGAATGCAAACCCAGACCAAAAGCTCCTGAGTGAGTATACCTGACCTGGTTCCTGGATCAGCAACCAAGACATCATCTTTCAGGAGAGCTAGAGCATCTTGTGTGTTGCCCTTCCACAGCAGGCTGGTAGATCGCAGCCTCCTGGGCAGACCTGCAGAAAAGAGAAATTAACAGTTTGAGACAAATCATGGTCCAAGAAGCTCTGAGTCTGGTGAAGAATGAGCAAAAGGCGAGATTCAATGGCAAGGTGGACACAACGATGATGCACACATGCGCTTTGTGCACATAGCAAATGCGCTGCAAGGACCTCACACCAGACTGCCGGACACAGTATTCAAGTCGTGGACCACTAAATCTGGGTAATGTAAGTCCTACCCCAGCACCATCTCTGGGTTTCTACATTTCAGTTAAAAAAAGCCTTGATGAATGATTAAAAATACCCTGTATCCCCAAGTGTATTTTGGAAGAGAAGGGCATATCGAGTGCTGGGGAAATCCCTGTCTGTATTTCCGCGTGACTCTGTTCCCTTGACTGCAAAGGTGTGTAACAGCCCCTTTAAACAGGTTTTTCTTCTTTACACCTCGCTACAAGGGCTTGAACTTCTCTGAATCATTCCAGGCTTGGCCTAAAGCATTTCTAGCTTTTTTGTTTGTTTGTTTCTTTTGTAACATTTTCTAAACATTTTCTAAATTTAGCACAATTTATTCAGGATTTCAGAACTGAATTGGAAGTTTGAAGGACTGAAGTTCTTTTCACTTTTAATTCCACAATACTGAACATGAACCCCCTAAAAACATCTGGCCAGGACTTTTTAAAACGCCACAGCTCCTTTGCACAGGATCTATGACTCGCCAAGTCCAGCACGTGGATTATATCAGGAATGAAATCCTCGTTGCAGTTTACAGCTGACATTGATGTAGAGTTTAGGAGGAAATCGGGAAGGGTACGTGGCAGAAAAATGACTGGCAGTCGCCTGCTCGGTGAGCACGTGCTTAATCATGGCAAAGCTGGACGAAGCCCTATTCTTCTGTAGCAGCAACACCTCTTTTCCTCAACTGGCCTGACCTTGGGCTTTGGAGTGGAACAAGAGCACTTCTTCTGCTTCTGGTCTGTGGGTGGTTATTTGTGTGGCTGAACGCACAGATAAGAGATGCACCGAGCATCTTCCAGCAGACAGGGAGCGCCTTCGTTTCCTACTCGCCGCGATGACAGCAAAGAAAACGTGGCACCGCTGGAAGAGTTCAGCCGGCGCCGCGACAGCCGTGCCGTGTCTCTCTTGAGGTTCATTAGAAATGATAAACCAGGGAATGTGTGAGCATAACAGAAAATCCACAGTCATTGATTTATACCTCGTGGGCTGCTAATTGATGTGACAAGCATGTTGTTAATAATTTACAATAGCATCTCAGACTGTCATTTATATTTGAAAATCATAGCCTTAACAAGCCGGAGCTTCCCTCTAGCAACGTGCCCATGAAGTGTTGAGGAGAAAAATCTTTGGAGTTACTTCTGTAACAGGCAACGTAGAAAACCCAGATAACGAGGATATATTATAGATAAGTTTCCACTGGAAGAATTTAGATGAAAAAGACTTTACAACATGCCATGCAGTGGCTTTGATCTTGACGCTAAGCAGAACGTATTCCTTTTGGGTCTTTGACAGACAGGAACTGTAACATGTGACCTCAACATTCATTTGACTTTCAGTTGGGATTTTGAAACTCTGCTTCTCCTTCTACTACATTGTCAGGGTCCAAGATGGTTGGTGTGCACTGCTGGTGTGGTCTGGGAAATTTGGGCCACATTATTAAAATAAAATAAAAAAAGACATAGGAATGTAACAGGAGCTAAGCAGGGGGACAAATCCAGCACAGGGCTGGAAGCAATGGGGTGGCTGCATGTTACAAGCCATCACGCTATGACTGGGTACACTTTTGACATATGCTTTCTACGAGTATTTCTAGGGCATACCTCACATCTCAGGAGGTGGCAGGGAACAGCAGCAGGGCTGGGAGATGAGCTGAGCCCAGGGAGCTGCAAGGAGCAGCCAGAGCATCTTTAGGCACTCCTGAGAATAGAGGGGACCAGGCAGAGCTGGTGCCCCTGCGGACATCACCAGGCTGGCTAGAGCAACGCCTGACCTGCAGGGAGAGGGGCTGGGCAGGGTTGTGCACACATCTTTCTTTCTGCCTCCTGCTGCCACTTGGGGTTGTTTGTCTGCTTTGTTTCCAGATTTCAGTGACCTCATTCCTTTTTGGGGAATTCTTATGTTGATACTGGCTTGCTTCAGGTGATGCTGTACCCTGAACTGAGGTACTGCAGCTTGCCTCCATGCTCTTTGGATCTGAGGTCTTAATTTTAAGGCATTTATTCCAGTCTGGAATAATGTAGGTGCTACAGAGTTTAATCAAAATGCCACATGAGATTTCAGCACAGTCTCTTTGGCTGTTAAATTCTGGAATCTCTGCGTCAAGTATTAGCAGCTTTATTTACGAAGAAGGTTAAAGTTCTCCTGAGTCCTGTGAGCTCCTTCTACCTTAATGTAAGAGCTAACCAATTATGAAGGTAGCAGCAGATTAATAGTCTTCTGCCAGCAAGTACAAAGCTATTAATAGCTCAGGAATCCCAGATCAGGAACTACACTGACAGCTAAATTTAGCTTAGCAATCAAGGTCTGTCTGTTCAAAGCAAAGAGGTTTGGTGCCACTTTGACCCCCAACTCCACATCTCAGAAAAATGAGAACACTGGGCTGGAGTGCAAAAAGCTGTTATGCAATTGGAGCCTGATTTCAGGTCATGCTACTGTGTTGAAAGAAATATATGTTCACTTTGCAGGGGAAAAACAATTCCCCAGCCCACAGCGCAGCTGCGCCCCTTTCCTAGCAAGTGGCGTGGAGACGAGTTTCCTTTTATCACTTCACGAAGCTGCTGACAGCTGGCTTCCAAGGGTCCTGCCTGACCTCTGGGAAGTGCGAAGGCGCAGGGTCCATACGGGGAAATCGCCTCAGCAGCATCCTTTTTTATCCCTGGCAGATGCCCTCTTGGCGCTGTGGTCCCTTTCCAGTGGCACGGTGGTGGGCAGGGGGCGAGCAGGCAGCGGTGCTGTCTCACCTGAGAGCTGGCTGGCCATCCTGCGCAAGGTGACCGGCGATGGCTTCAGTGGCATTGAGCCTTTTTCCAAAAAAATCAGCCCGTCTGCTGTGTACCTCTGTTCCGATTCTTTGAGCTTCCCCAGAGGGTTCTTAATGACAAAGTTCTGGGCATAACGTTCCAACGGGTCATCAAGAGACGTGACTTTTCCTTCCTCCCACATCTTGTACAACATAATGGTGGGGAAGATCTTGGAGACACTGGCAATTCTGTCAAGGAACAAACATTTATAGAAATTAAGCATTAAGAAACCCATGAATCAAGAGGAAAGACGGTCAGTATGTGAGATTGCCCAGCTGACCCACTGCCTGCAGCTTGAAACGCAAAACCTTGGCTAATTCAGAGGGGAACGGCTAAAATGCACGTAAGAATCTTGAATTAATATCCTTAACCCTGGCCTCTAAGAACTGCGACACAACCTTCACTAGTGCCTCCCCAACAGTGCAGTGGGCCGTGGAACTTTTTCTGTGCAAAATGACATATTTTGTAAATTATTGCTTAGCAAATAGCATAACAAGTTACAAGTAGTTTACAGGAATTTTAAGGTTAAAGTGCCATAAAGTTTTACATTTCATATTTAGAGCTGATATCTGGGCGGCTTCAGAACAGAATTCACAACAGGTCTCCTGGAATGGGACTCCAGGTCTATTTTGTTGCTTTTCAGAAATGGGGTCACGCTTCAGAGGGACAGCTGGGGGCATTTGTGCTGTGCCACCGGAGGTGAAATTCTTGGACTGGCACAAGACAGCCTAGAGAAAAGTCATTTGCCAAGGATGTTTTCATTGATCAGGAATGAAAGTCAGAGGTTCAAAGGCGATCAGATACTGTTGTAGCTCCAACCGTAAAGATGCCGACTGGGGATAGATGTTGGGCTGGGGGGCGGTCTCTGTGGTGCCTTGGATTAGTGCATTTGGCTGTTGACCAAAAGGTGGGTGGTTAAAACCCACCCAGGGACATGTTCCCCTCTCTCTGCCAGTGGCAGGGGGTTGGAACTAGACAACCTTTACAGGTCCCTTCCAACCCAGATCATTCTGTGATTCTGGAAGATATAGCATGAGGTCACCTATGCAGGCATTTTACCATGATACAGAGGGGAAAAAACCAGGTAATTGCAGCTGCTGAAACTTTCCAAAATCGTTTATTCTGAGGACAACATTTGGTAGCCGGAGTGCAGCCCATATGTTTCATATATAGCACAGTTCTAAATCATTGAAAATAGATCTTTAAAGGAAGTAAACACTTCCTTTTATTTGGTTTTGGTTTTTTAACACACACTAAAATCTTGATTCTATCTGAAAAATAATGACCAATACGGCTTTGACTTCACTGGGAGAATGAAAAAGTGTACAGGTCTACTTTATTTTTTCAGTAGATACTCTTCCCAAACCCCATATTTTTGCTAGACTGATTTTTTTTTAATCCTATGGCACTGTCCCTTCACTGTTCACAAAATCTGTGCTAGCTCTCCATCTTCAGATTTGTGCCCTAGGCATCCTCAAAGCATGGAGACATTCCTAGTAAGGAGTAGTATCTTTTTCAGGTTCTTTAGGGTGGTCACTGTTATTCCATTTTAAAATATTCTCAATATTTTATATTAATATATATGTTATATATATAATATAATATATAATATAATATATATAATAAAATATATTGAAATATATTTTACAAAAAATCCAAAGTAAACAACTCAGTAAGCCACAAGCGTATGCCAGTTCAGGGACTAGCTGAAGCATCATCTCACGAAGTTTCAGGGTAACCCAGAAGGGGTTTCTGCAGTGGACCTGAGTCAGCAGAAGATGCAGTTGGTGCCAGCGGCTCTGCACCCAGATACCACACCTCTATATGTGCATCTGCTCTTTTTCTAGCTCTCCCGTGTGCGATCCGTCTGTCTCACCTGTAAATAGTGTACTCATTGGGCACCACGGAGGAGGGGTCTGAACCATTCTTCTTCCCGAAGTTGCCGGTCCAGAGCACAGTGTCGTTGTAGATAACGATGGCAGACATGGCAGGGATACCAGAGTTGTGAATCTTTTGGCGCAGCATCATATCTACCTGGAGAATGATGGGAAACCATGAATTTCCAAATAGTCTTATAATGCATCTAGTTTGTAACAGGTGGTAGAAGACCCAGACCACCAGTCCTCCTTCTGAGCACCACAGAGTGATTTTTTCAAATGTATTTTGGCAAAAGAAAATATTTTAACTGTACCATTACTTTGCATTGCTTATGTTGAATTATCCAGTATTTTTCTTTCAGTCTATGTGTCCACCATGTAGAAGAATGTGGTGCTCATCCTTGTGCTGCTGATAGGATTAAAAGGAAATGCTAAACCCTAACAATTATAATTTCTTCCTTTTTAAATTGCACTGTGCACATCTGTTCTTTATATAAGTATTTTAGCTTCAAAGATGCATGAGAAAAAGATCCAGACTTTTCAGATATCCCATGACACTTTTCATACAAATTGCAGCTGAAAATGGGAGTGAGAATATGTGAGAGGAACGGCCCTGCAGCCCCCCAGGTCAGTGCAGGAGGGCAGGATGTGCTCCAGGCGCCGGAGCAGAGATTCCCTGGAGATCTGTGATGGAGACCATGGTGAAGCAGGCTGAGTCCCTCAGCCCATGGAGGTTAATGGTGGAGCCCATCTCCACCTGCAGCTTGTGGAGGACCCCACGCCGGAGCAGGGGAATGCCCAAAGGTAGTTGTTATCCATGGGAAGGCCATGCTGGAGCAGGACTTGTGACCTTGTGGGGGACCCAGGCTGGAGACCCGTGCTGGAGCAGGTCGTGGGGAACTGCAGCCTGTGGGAAGGATTCACGCTGGAGAAGTTCATGGAGGACTGTCTCGTGTGGGAGGGACCCCGGGCTGGAGCAGGGGAAGAGCATCCTCCCCCGTGGAGGAAGGAGCGGCAGAAACAGGCTGTGATGGAGTGACCACAGCCCCATTCCCCGTCCCCCTGAGCTGCTGGTGGGAAGGTGGGAGAGAAATCAGGAGTTAACTTTAGCCCGGGAAGGAGGGAGGGGTGAGGGGGAAGCTGTTTTTAAGTTTTCATTTTATTTCTCATTATCCTACTCCGATGTGAATGGTAATAAATTAAACTGATTTCCCCAAGTCGAGTCTGTTTTGCCTGTGATGCTAATTGCAGAGTGACCTCCCCCTGACCTTGCCTTGACCCAAGAGCCTTTTGTTATATTTTCTCTCCCCTGTCCGGTTGAGGAGGGCAGTGACAGAGCGGCTTTGGTGGGCACCTGCCCTCCAGCCAGGGTCAAACCCCCACATCTGCATATCCAGGGAAGGACTTTTATATGCCCATTTCTAGGCTCACATGTTCTCTACCTCCTTGACTCCCCATCTCCTTCCCCAGAGATGCTCAGGGGCAAAATACACATTCTCCCCTTTACATCTTCAGAAAAGCAGCCACGAGCTCTCTCTCCCTCTGTTCCCATCTCCTCACAGACCTTCTCCAATGAGTCCTTCAGAATGGGGATGGGGTGGTCCAGCGGTACAGGTTCAGGATAGCGGGGGCACATCTGCACAGCTTCTGATCTCACTTCCAACACAGATGGGACTGGAAAACATTTCAAAGACAGCGTACGTGACCCTCAATAGATTAACAAGCTTTACGCTCACCCCGCAGCCAGCGCTGGCTTTCTTGCTTGGGTTGTCCAAAGCCGAAGGACATTTCTGCACAGGAAAGAGAATCTTGAATTGTTTCTGTCTCACATAAAACAGGACTTGAAGAGGGCACTGTGCTCCAGCGTGGGATGGGCACGGGATGGGCAGGAGCTGCAGTGGGCTTTATCTGACTCTGCAACCTGGAAGAGTAAGGAATTGGGAGTACGGAAGGCTCTGTAGGGTACCTGACAGTGGGTTTAGACACCATGAAAGCGCCCTGCCCACGTCTGGGGGAAAGTCTGGGTTCAGGTTCAGGAGGATGGAGTTGTCCCATGCATCTCATAACCTTGGAAATGTGGGGTCTCTTTCTCTGGAGACATCCAAACCCGCCTGGATGCAACCCTGTGCAGCCTGCTCTGGGGGCACCTGCTCTAGCAGGGGGCTGGACGCGGGGATCTCCAGAGGTGCCTTCCAGCCCCCACCGTGCTGCGATTCTGTGATTCCTAATTGTCCTTGCACCAGCTAAGAGGAGGCAAATTTGTGTGCTGTCTGGGGAAATGCTCTTTGGGGAAAAATGTCCACACGGGGTGAAAGGCATTCATTCATCTTACAAATTTCTGTGCTAAACCATTACCAAGCTTAAAGATGACTGCTCACCGGGCTCCACCTTGGGGAGGCTGTACTGCCACAGAAAGCAGCCCGTCATTGCAACAGACAGCAGGAAGAAGAAGATGACCAACACATGAATCCACTTCACCTCTGTCAGAGTGAGCTTGAGGAGGCTCCGGCTGCTGGATGCCTGCTGTAAGCAGAAAAGTTATAGTATCAGAGAGAGAAAAACTGCCTCTCATGCACACCAGCTAGGTGAAAGAGGCACGCTGCATCACGGAATCAAGCTACTGCAGGAGCATGGACTAATTCCAGTACGATTGCAGCACCAGATCTGGACATACCAGCCCACATTGAAATACCTGGAACCAGAGATGACTTCTTGTCTTTCAATGAGTTTTTCAAGATGTTACTCTCCTTACCTTGTTGGCCTTGTTGGTTCTTGCAGAAGGACACTGTCCACTCCTTTAGCCCCTTCCCCTCCCTGCAGGTGAACCCTGCCAGGCTGACAGGATTCTCTGTTACAGCTCTCATTCACTCCCTTCTCAACTACCATGACTTATTCCTGGATGTATTTCCAACCCCTATTTTCCAGAGTCCAGCATCTGTTCATGGCAGCCACCAGCCAGATCATCTGAGCAGGTCTGAGTTTTAGAGATGAATGATGAAATTTTTCACTGTGTACTGCCCTTACCCTTCTATTTTGTGCCTGTAATTCCCATTATATCATGTACCATCTGTAAACTTGGCAATTACATGTTTTGGAAAACCGGCTAATATTTTGGGTTTGTGCAGCTCTCACAACACTGGAGACAATCCAGGTTGGTGATGCTACCATATAAATGTTGAAGAAAAACAAGGAACAGATGACAAATGATTAGGTGCCTAAGCATGAGCTGTGTGCTCATTCCCTGACGGTAGAAGGTCAATAGGGTGCTTTTGAAAGTTTGGCAATTAATGCTACAAAACATATGGCCTGCCATTTGCATCCAATATGATCCACATTCCAAAGCTGTTTCAGGTTGTCTGGACTCGCTTGTAGGATAGACAGACTAAACCACTCCCTTTAGATTTCCACATGGCCCTTTTTTCTTTTTTTTGAGATATGGGATAGTTCCTACAAAAGCTTCTGCAAGTCAGCTGAGCCTTGTCACCCACCACCAGGGCATCTGCAAAGCCACTCCCAGACTTGCACATGGTTCTGTAAGGATCCAGCGGGGGAATGTAGGCTGCAGCTGCTGAAACTCTAGGTAGCAATTCCACTTTCCGCACAGTAACAGAAATACATCACAATAATTTCTGAAGCCCTTTAGCCTGTTCAGGCATTCCCACATAAATTTCTGAAGCAGCTTACTTCAGGTTCTTCTATAACATAGTTACAACTTCAAGGATGGCTGAAGACCGTACAGATGCCTGCAGATCTACTCAGATCTGACCCCCAGAGCACACAGACAGCCCATACTGCAGCCTGAGTGACATGTGTTCCTGAAGAGGGGAATGCCAATTTGACGCCAAAACCAGCTCGGCTCGGATATATCAACTTCATACAGGGCCCTGGTGGGCAGGAGATCGTGCCCACACAAGGAGACCTCTTCAGCACCCCCATGCTGGCAGGCTCCAATCTGTGCTGAAGGCTGTTGCCTAGAGCTGCAATGAGATGCTGTTTTCCTGCAGCAAGGCGTGGGACAGGGCCCTCTGCCTTGGAGCAGTCATGGGGTAACTTTCTTGGATTTAGTCCCATCATAATAAGGTGACTCCCCCACCAGCCTGCAGTTCCTCTGACCATTTTTCTGCCCCTTTCCTTGCTTCACTGAGAAACCCTAATACCTGGGACCCTAAGACCAGGGTGAAAGGAAAAGATTTTCTGGTATCTGCAGCATCTCATGAGCTCCAGAGTCCCTAGACCACTAACTGAGGACCCAAAGATACCAACACTGAACTCCCATCCTTTGGTCCAACCTCCCCTTTACTTCTTGTGGGTGAGGAGTGCCCTGAATGTCTCTTTTGTTCTCTGACCCATTATCTAGTGGCAATGGGATGAAACTAGAGACATGGACCTCTCCTTTATTGACAACGTACCAAAGATGCAAAAGTGTGAGGAATATCCATCACCCTGAGTAGCTGCTCTGCTCTCTAAGCTACCTTTCAGGAAAAATACTGCACTTTCCCCATACCTGGGAGACTGTCAGGCAAACAGATGTATAGATACCTATAAACGGACTCCTCACGCTTCCCACTCCAGGACCTGTCTGGTCTCACCTCCCTTTCAGCTGGTTTCTCCGTCGCACGTACGCTGCTCAGTGACCAGCACAAACACAGCAAGGCAGGGGGAGAGAGGCTACCAAGCACTCAGGCACATGGAAATGAATGCAAGCACATGCAGGAGCAGCTTCTGACGGGTAGGTTAGCTGTATGCTACCTTTATTCCCTGATTTTGAAAAATTACCGGGTTGGGGGAAGGAGAAATGGGGGTTTCACATAGACCATCCAGGTACACTGTCCTGCCCCACCACGCTCACTGGGCAGACTGCCACGGACCTGGTGAGCTGCTCAGGCACAGGCACATCTCAACACTGGTTAGGGAGAACCCGAAAGAGCCCCAGTTCCTGGCACATACCATCGCCAGAAGCCGTCTCAGTTCCCGAGGCTGTTGTCAGGCATCCCGCAGTGTGCGTGCCATAGCAAACTGCCCCAGCTCAGCCCCAGCAAGGGGGGAGCAGAGCACCTTGCCACGCTCCGAGACGCAGCTGCGCATCGTGGGCAGGTGCTGCTCAGCCACCCTGGCTGAAGTGGCTGGTTTTAGCTCCCTGACAGTCCTGATCCGGGTTTCCCTGTCCATTTGACCCATTCAGACCCTCCAGAAAGTGCTGATGGCTTCCCCCTGGGCAAGGAGATTGACAGGGATAGAATGGCATTTGCACTTAGGAAAGTGCCTGAGAGATTGAATGTTAATTCTTCCTAATGCTTCTCTGCTGTGCTCGTGAACCACAGCTGAAACCAGGAGGGCTTCGCCATCTATTTATAGCAGCCTTCATCTCCTCCTGACATCTGAACAGGAGGTGATTAACTCATGGGATGGCCAGCCCCTGTGTGCCTCCAGCTGGCCCTCAGCAGGCTTGGGAGGGGGCAGGCTGGGCTGTTTGTGGGAAGGGGAGGCGAGGGACACGGGGGTCCTTAAGCCAGGAGCTCAGGCACTCTCTGGGCTTAATCCTGAACAGCCTCCTGGAGTTTCCCCACAGTGATAGACAAGGGAGTTGCTCCCAGCTAACAAGCTCACTGGGCACAGATGGAGCTGCTATTTTCTTTCCCCTCAGCTGCTGGGCACGCTGAAGGATGGTGGAATGTCGTGGTTTGCACGAGGTGAGCCTTACCTGCATCTGTAACCCCTCCATGGCTGCTCAGAAGTCTCTTCTCATGCCCTGTGCTGCCTGTCTCCACAAACAAAAGGCTCATAAAACCCTGTGAGGAAGAGAAAGAAAAAGCTACTGCAGGAAAAAAAATGGAGTTAAAGCCCAGCTCAGGTAAGCAGACCGGCAGGGAGGGACTGGTTTTGGACAGGGAGATAAACCACAGCAACCACATGAGGTAAGTCCTCGGTAACACTTTCCCTCTGTCCTGGCAGCACCTTGTGTTGGTTGCAAGGGGCTGGACCCGAGCTCTGGGACTTGCCAGGGCTCACAGCCATCCTCACCCCCCCTCCCAAACACAAGAACTGGAGCTTCAAGACCTTCAGGGCTGACACATTTCCATTGTGCCTGCTCTGCAGGGTCCTTCAGTCCTCTCCTCAGTCTTGGCAATCACAGACAGCCAAAAAAGCTGTATGACAGGCTTGGAAGTGCCAAGATACTGGCACAGCTGCCACCTTTCCCATAAAATCTCCCTCTTGTCTTGCTACCTGGCAGCAGCAATTCAACAGGCAAACCGCACCATAAGAGCTCTTACCAGCCTTGCTGCTACCCTCCGGCTTCCAGTACTGACGAATGTGGGACTGCCCTGGAGCTGCAGATGTTAAGAGCATCTGAAGCACTAATCCCAACAGTCAGCCTCTCTGAGCACAGATTAATCGTCCATGCCTCACCCCTCCTAAGCAATGCAGCATCTGGCCAGGGATGCAGCCAAAAGGCAGTATTGCTGGTGATTTCGTGGCTCAAACAACACAGCAGAGTGGAAAATGGGGAGGTGGGTACCCTTAACATGCTGTGAGCTGGAAATATTAATAATGAACGGCCATCATCATGTAAAGTACATCATAAATCCTCTTCAAAGAGAACGTGGTCATGCCCCCAGTTATGTACCACACCCAGGGGGATTATGCACCTCAGGGGTCCTGTCATCCTATTGCCTTCTTCAGATGTTCACAGGTAAGGGTATTCTCTTCAATAGCATCTCTTCATTTCAGTGTCTCCAGTAGTGGCCCAGGGCTCGGAATACTCCAAGCGGAGCCTATGCAGTCACATCCCTGTGCCCCAGGGCTGTGCCCAAATTTTGCTGAATGGAGCTGCAGGTGACCTCCTTACTAATTAGAGTAGATCAAGCTCCTCACAGTTTGTTGCTTCTCATTGCTGGGAACTCCTATTTATTTCTGTCCCTGCTACCAACATCCCCAGGCTTTCCTTCACAGTCCGTGCAGTGATCTTCCCTCAAAGCCAAAGAGAAGAAGTGCACATGTAGGTAAGTTATGCTTTTTATATATTGCACATTTTCATCCCATTTCTCCTTCGTTTTCACTCCGTTTTTGCAGAGTTCGTTAAAAAAATTATTTTCCCATCCTCAACTCAGTGTGATTTGCAGCAATTGACTTGTTATTCCCATATTTCTTGACCAAACCCCCTACTGGGCTGCTGTCTCACAGCATCCCTCTGACCCAGAGAGCCACCATCAGGAAAGAGCAGTTGTACTCCCTGCTGCCTGGCCGAACATATACTGCACGTAAGTGAGTGGAGACGTGCCACGGTGGTGCAGCCCGTGGAGGACTCACACCAGAGCAGATGTTCCCTGCAGCCTGTGGAAGGGACCGTGCTGGAGCCGAAGTTCACACAGTGGATGGAGGAGCCACTCCAAGGCAAATGGATATTTCTGAAGAAAATGCAGCCCACCAAGGACCCACACTGGAGGGGGATTTCCTGAAGGATGCAGCCTGTGGGGATCCCATGCTGGAGCACTGGAAGGGTGAGGAGGAAGGGGCAGCAAGGGGAAACCGCTTGGTACTGCCCTTGGCCCCCTGCACCACTCTTGGGCAGGGGTGGGGGGGTCTGGAGTGAAATTGAGTCTGGGGAAAGTGTTGGTTTAGTATTTTTCTTTTTGTTTCCTACTACCCACATTTGTTTTAACTGGCAATAAGTGAAGTTACTTTCCCCAAATTGTGCCTGTTTTGCCCACAACAGTAATTCGTAAGTGACTTTACTGTCTTTGTCTCAGCCCATGAGCTTTCTCACTCCTGGTTTTTTCCTATTTTCTTCCCCTTTCCCGCTGAGCGAGGAGGATGAGTGGGCAGCTGGCTGGGAGTTTTGCTGTTAGCTGAGGCAACTCGCCACATGTGCATAAGGAAAAGCTGTCCTGTGTAACTTTTTCCTGGTGCTGTTCTGCAAGATCTTTGCCTTTGAAAAGTCTTCCTGCCACAGGCAGGAAAAAAAGATGCACCGAGAGGTCTCCGGGAAGGTCCCAGCTGTTGCCCAGGCCACCGGTTCAGAGCAGATCCCTGTGCAGGGAGCTTGGCAAGGTTTGGTTTGGCTAGCTAGAAGGAACTGATGGGAAATCTTGTTCTTGAAGGTGTGCTGGCTCTTAGACTGGGAGAAAAAACACCTCTGAGCTCTTCCTTCACCTGCAAAGTAAACAGGCCAGTGACTAAGTAGTGAATAATCGTGTCTTTGGTGAAGTATGGCAGTGAAGCACATACAGAAGCTCAGCCTTAAAGAGGCTCTATCCCACTGTGGGAATGCCTTTTTTCCTGCTCTATGTATCTGATGATTCAAAACCAACAGAGGTTGTCCCGGTAAAATTTTACCCAGAATACTTGCACTATCTCAAATGAAATAGCCTGCCTGGATGAATCAGGTCCTGGTCTAGGGATGGCTTAAAGAAAAGATGCAATTAGAAAATGAACCGAGGCAGGTTCTTGAATGAATGGTCCAGGCACTTTCCATCTGCTGGGGACGGCAGGGAGCGTGTTTCAGGGACAGGGGCTCAGCCGCGCTATCATCTCGTTACTGGGCTGTCAGTCTTCGCAGTGACAAAGGGGAAGCCGTGGCAGGAAAAGCAATTGGCAGCTCTAATTGCCCTCCGCTTCACGCCGGCCTCTGGAGCAGCGTGTGGGTGAAGGGGGATTTTTCCCCCTTCCAGTCCCACATTGCGGAGCTCAGCCAGGGACTCTGTTGTCCCACTGGGTGTCCTTTGTGTCCTCCTGGGCACCATTGTCAGCCTTTGTGTCCCGTTACCAGCTGGTTCATTTTCTTGATAGTTTTGTATGGCTGAAGTGAGCTTTGAAAATCAAAAGATAGAGCAGAGTGCCAAACGGGCTCCAGCTGCACGTTCCTGTATCCAGGCACGCTAGCAATGGTGCAGACTGGGATGGCGATGGAGGGGGTGGCTGGCATTGCCCATCTCAGGGGTTCAGGAGGCAAGAGTCAGAAGAAATAATCAATATTAGAGACAGCTGGCACATGCTTTCAAAGGCTTCTCCAAAATCAGTTGTAGAGATTTTTACTTTTTTTTTTTTAAAACTGTTTTTACTCTTTTGTTTAACATGTTGTGATTCCCCTGACCCCAGGATTTGGGATTTTATTGAAAAACTGTTTATCAGCAGATCTGTGATAAAAGTCAAACAGAAGTCTATAGAAACGGAGAATGCTGCTCCATGCTGCAGTATGGGATATACTACTTGTTCCATGAGGATTTGTCAGGGCCCTGAGAGAATTAATGGCCCAGACCAGCCTCACCCGGAGCCTCCTGGCAACCTACCTGCCCTGCCTGTTGGCCCAAGGGCTGCAGTTCAGCTCGAGACCCGAGCCTTTCCCCCTTGCCCGAGATATGTTGTCAGACTGCTGGTCCCTAGTGCAGCCGTGCCCATTCCCACGCCTGGCCATGGATTCCACTGATCCTGACCCTGACACGTAGACTTGCCTCATCCACACCAGCTTCCCTGGTGATGGAGGCTCTTGATTGAACCTGGCCACGATGTCTGGTGCTGCGCTGCTCACTGCACGTGGCTGCTAAGGGCTGGGTCCTGGCTAGTGAGGTCCCTGCCCGTGTTACTGCCCTCAGCTCCTGGCTCACCATCCCTCAGGAATTAGAAAGCCCTCTCTCTCCCTGAAAAGAGTAAACTCCTTTAGATACATTGGATTTATTTACTGCATTTACCAGAAAATGTTCTTCTTCAGCATACCAATGTGTTGATGCAAAAATATCCTGCTCCTGGAGTTGTACAGGCAGCAAACGTACATGTGTGAATGCCACAACCTTACTGGATATCTGCAGGTCGTTAACCTAGGTGAGGCAGTCCAATTTTCCTGCCACTGGAAAACTACAGGCTGCCTGCTGTGCATCACAAGATTTTTGACCGTTACCTCAATCTGCAGGTCCTGGAGTTGTGTGATTAGTGGCCACCATTTCAATGAAAACATGTATTTCTCACCCTCTTGGTTACAACATGGAAATGGCATGCTAGAGGTTGGTTCTAGAAAAGAAATGAAAAGCCAGGAACTGTTACTCCCGGCCCTGAAGAGTCATCCATTTATTTTATGTTTGAGATCTGCTGATGCTGAAATTAGGTTTTTAAATGCTGGGAAATTCCCTCCACTTTCTGGAGCATAACTATGGCAATGTGGCACATCCCATTGTCTTCTCTAAAGCTGCACCGAGATACTCTGCACTTAGACTTTGCAATTCCAGGTATATATTAAAAAGTTTAGGGTATATATTAAAAAGTTTAGCATCCCAAGCAGGGATATGTAGCATGTCTGCTTCAGGGAGAATTTCATGCAACCAGAAGGACTACTGCTAGCATGTGATCTGTGGTGTCTGCACTGTTAGCAGAACTTTGTGTGAGAGTGAGATGCTCGGGGACATTCAGTCACGGTGGCAGTCCCTGTCACAGCCTGTGCATCCCTCCAGCCTCTGCCAGGCAGCAGCACAGCCCTCATGTTTCAGGTTCCCTCTGTTTTTTCCTCAGCTGCAAAGCAAGATGAAGACTTTCTCATCTCGGAAAGGGAAGGGTGAATGTTAATTCCCATCAGTGCTTCATAATACAAACAAACAGGGAGAAAAACAGTAAAAATGAAAGTGTGATAGTTGCTTTATTTCATCGAACTGCCTTGGGCCTCAGCAAAACTACCTTTCCCTAAGGATTAGGGATGACCACATGCCTCTGTGCAAGGATCTTTGCTGTATCTACTGCAGATTTAGTTCAGTGGAGTGGAGCAGGAGGACGATGGCGTGTCCCTGGCTTCCCTTTGGCAGGCTGGTGAGATGCTTTTTGTGCTGCTGAGAGATGCTGTGTTGGTGTGTGGGTGTGCAGCTCCTCCATCCAGGCAGCAGCTGCATCCAGCTGGATTTGCTGCTCTCCCAGCTCCTCTCTGCTGCTGGGAAGACACAGTGAAGAGACCAAAACCCAGCACAAGTAGAAGAAAGACTCTGTGATGTAAGAACCGCTTCGTGCCCTAGCTCTCATGCATACTCTCTCATGGCTTAAAGACACCTTTGTGTGTTCTCGGCTCAGCAGGATGCCGACGTTGGCTCGGGATGCTGATGTTGGCTCGGGCCACAGGGAGGGGGTCTGGACTCAGGGCAGAAAGCCCTGACTCACCACAGACCAGCAGAGCCCCTAAAGTTCTGCCAAAAACCTCCTGTGCTGGGTCTGAAAGGGGCTTTCCTCAGTCCACGGAGCAATAGTGAAGCCGCCACCACCCCACATCTGTGCAGATCACAGCTGGATCCAGCTTTTTCTCCCTTTCCTCTTTCACACACGTCTCAGAAGTCTGCAGGGAAGCTGGATTTTTACTGAGCCGTTTCAAAGCGCTCTCATTAACTGCTTGCCAGCAGCCAGTTCTCTGATAATGGGTATCGCCTCTGGAAATTGCAGCCCCATAGCAACAAGGAGTTTAATGGCTATTATTCCTAAATGAAGGACACAGTTCTAGTAATCCACCTCTTGCCTCTAGCAAAGTCCCTTAGTTATTATGATTTCCTTCCGCAGGTAAGGCAGAAAAATACACACAATCACAAGTATGTTAAAAAGACACCGCCTGGCCTGGCAGTGCAATTTGTAACATTTTGAAATTTTTATTTTTTTTTTCCACAGAGTCAAGTGAAGATACGGGAATCCTTACAAGAAACAACAGGGAACCTGATTTCAAGGGTAGGACTCATTTCACTTGATTTCTGACAGAGACTTTTGGGACCCTGTTCCAGTGCTTGTCCGCTTTTAAGTCAAAGAAATTGTTCTGCATGTCCCATTGTACAGCAACATGTGCCCATTGCTGCTGTCCTTTCTCTGTGCACTTGAGCCAGGCTCTGCCCTTTCTCCAGCCCCTTCAGGGAGTGGAAGATGCTATTAGAGCCCCCCCAGCCTCCTTTCCTTCCGCCAGACCAAACCCAGCTCTCAGCTCCCCCCATGTGTCCTGTGCTCCAGCTGCAACCATCTCAGAGACCCTCCTCTGGACCTGTTACGGTTCATCAGCATCTCTCCCATACCAGGGTGTCCCGAAAGTGGGCATGCTACTCCAGATGTGCTCTCATGAGTGTGGAGTAAATGGGAAGAATCACTTTGACTCACCAGCTATGCTTGTGTTAATACAGCCCGGTATGAAGCTAGCCTTCAATGACAGAAGGGCATATTCAAGGCAAGGACAGAAAAAGCTGGAAAGATCATGTACAGCTGTTTTGCACCATCCTCATCCAGGCAGGCAGCGATGGGCAGGCAGCATGCGTGACAGTGACAAAGATGCTTCGAGGCATCCTGAGGGGTTCTGGGCCCCAGCAGGCACTCAGGCTGTTTTTCTGTCCCCAGTTAAGTCCAAGCCAACAACTTCCCTCTCCACAAGACAGACGCACAGACTGTCCTCCCCTACCGCAGGGATCCCTGGTGCAAGTCTGCTCAGCCCGGTCCCCATGAGCTCCATGCCACTGGCTCTCCCAGATAAATTCCCTTCCCCATTGATTTCTACCCACGCGGTAGCTCCATCACCCCTGACATGGCCAGCAGGGTTTTTTTAGCTTCCTCGGACGTGGTAAGATGAATATCCTGACCTGCTCCAGCCAGAGTGAGTTAAAACTATAGGTGGTCACAGATTTCCCTATGGCAGGTAGTGGCCTCATCCTGCACATGCCCAGGACCAGCCCATTATTCTCCTTCCCCGCCTCACGTGTGTCACCTTCCCCCACCCTGTCATCAAAGGGGAGACAAATCAGAATAGTTTGGAGCTATGGAGAGGGCTGGTAAAATTGGAATGTCAGCTTGCTGGGGTGGAGAGAAAGGGTTTAGAGAGGCTACAGGGTGGGGGAGAGCTGGCAGCCTGAACTGGAGGTGTGCATGGATGAGCAGCAACCCCAGAGAGGGCTGAGAGCAACCAGCAGAGAAGATACTGGCTGGATGCAGCGTCCAGTGTGTGTTCTCCAACCAGCCTCTTCATCACCAGGGAAATCACAATGCCCCAGGGTCATCCTCTGACCCAAGTGCAACTCAACCCAGCCAAAGCGCTGCCATCCTGCAGGCTGGGCACGGCACAGGGGAGCTCGCACATGTGAGTGTGTGTGTGTCTGTGATGGCTGGTGCAGGGCTGGCTGCGTGGGTGGACGGGGGAGCATCTGGAAGCAGCTTCGTGAAACACTTGTCCTGGGGTGCACCAGCTGTGGCGGAGAGGACAGGGCGCACAGCCACAGCACCTGACCCCTGTGGCCACCTGCACTCACCAGGATCGATGGCACTGCATGTCCTAAGAAATACACAGCTCGGAGGAACGTGACTGGCTTAGAAATATGAAGTTTCTAAGAGTGTTTGTCTCCGCAGCTGGCTTTTGGAACTCTCGAGGTTGCATCACCTGCCTTTTTTCTGTGCCGATGGGGCTGCAAAAGCTTTCAACATTTTTTTAATGGAAGCAGCATTTCTCCCACAGGGACTCCAAGAGCTGGGAAACACTGAATATAATAAGAGTCATAATAACCTTTTAATATTATTGTATATCCTCTGTAGAGTGGACAGAAGGCTTGAGCTCTGTATCTCCCTGAAAAGCCACCTAACCCAGCCGGGCAGTTCTGGCTAGGTACCGGAGTGACCCCAAGGAAGGGTGTCAGAGCAGCTGTGCACCTCTTCTCAGCAGAGCAGTATCCTGTGGCGTATTACAGGATGCTGGAGCTGGTGCCTGAATGCCTCTGAGACTGACTTTCAAGCCAGCTAGGTACCAGCGTACGATTAACCACTACAGCCGATTTCCATGGTCGTGCAAACCAAGTCACCGTGAGTAAGAAGGTTTTTTCTGAAGTCTTCAAAGCACAGCTTGAAAAGCTACAGACCCGGTGGCAGCTAATGCAGGGAAGCTTCCCCTTCGGCAGCCCACACGACTGTGGGGGGATTCGGGCAGGTTCTGAGGAAGGATGCGCAGGGCTCCCCAAAGAATGGGTGCGCAGGCTGGGCTCTCCGTGCCAGGGAATGACCTTCCTGATTCCTGGTGGTGCTGGTGGTGGCCAGGCTCGCGCAGCCCCATCACTCACCAGGTACCCCAGCCTCTGCCAAGCCACACACCCAGAGCGCAGAGCCTGATCGGGGCAGAGGCCGAGCGATGCCGCCAGCAGCACCTGCTTGCGCTGCCCAGGCTAAGAAGGTGTGGGCACCCCGTTCCCCAAAGCGGTGGCACCAGGATGCCTCCCCTGCAGCCTGACCCTGGCTGCTGTGGGCTGAAGCAGCGGCGCCCTGCTCTGCCCTGCCTCCGGGTACTTTAAATAGGTCAGCAGCAGGTGACTGGATGAAATTACCCTTCATTTTATTGTAAGGGAGCTGCAGACGAGGTCCTTCCCTGTGGCTAACAGCAGGGTTTTTCAGTGGCAATGTAATGATTTTAATCCAGCAGTTTTTATTAACTCCTCACGTGCCGTGTGCCTGCGCTCGTTCAGCCTTGCCCACCAGCCGGGTCAGAAGGATGCTGTCACTGCTCGTAAACGTGCACAGGGACACATCCCAGAGATCACTGTGGGCTTCAGTGGTACAAGGCCATCGCTGGGGAGCCAGTGATAACCCTTCTGCTGTGCTCCCCTGGCTCACTGCAGAGACCAGCAGCCAGCATGGAGGTCTACCGGTGAAGTGTCAGTTTAGCCTGAAGATCAAAATCTCTCCATTTTTGGAGGTAAACAGAGAACAATGCTGGCCTTCGTGTGTCACTGGGTGCCAGTGGTCTTGCGTGGTGGCAGAGAGCAAGCGGGGTCACACTAAAGGGCATGGCTTGAACATCAGGATACGGACATCGTGGGTGTAGCAGGACACCAGGGGAAGCAGGGGTAGGGATGGAATGGTGGACAAAATTAGGTCTGGTGGTGGGTGAACACGAGGGCTGGGATGCCTCTGGGGAAAAAGAGCAGGATGAGGGCTGAGAATCAGCCCAGAGCTGGAGAAGGCTTGTGGTGTCAGGTGCTCAGTGAGCTGCACGGTGCAGAAGGACAGTAAATCATGATAGTGTGAATCAAAGAGGACTGACTTGTCTTTATCCCATGTGTTCTGATGTTAAATCTGCCTTCTCATTTTCCCAGCCTCCAGCAGACCTCTAGGAGAAGCAGGGCTGACATGCCACGGGAGGTGAGAGCCCTGAACAGTGCTGGGGGAACCATCTCCATTTGGCTGTGGTCGCTTCTGCTCCTACAGGAGCCAACACTCCCGTGGTTATCGCTTCTCTTTGCCTTCCCAACAGACCAGGTGATGGTGGTGGCTGAGAAGAACGGGGTCAACAAGCATCAGTACCTTGGTCTTTGAGTGTGTGCGGAGGTATGACCTTTCTGCAAGGGGGTGTAACTTACAAACCTACTCTAGGAGAGCCCAGCACCACTGAGGTGTCTGCCGGTCACCTCTGGAGGAGTGGAAGGTAAAGCAAGACCTCCCCCTTGTGCTGAGCTGTCACATCACCGCTTCTTTTAAAACTGCAGCCTTGGACAAATGCTGCAGATGTGAAATTATTAAGGGAAAAGCCTTGCGGAATCCGGAGAAGAAAATTCCTTTTGTTTCCACAGGTAGGACAAACTTACTCAGGTCCTGTAACAGCACAGTGGAGACACTGTACCTCTTCTGAGCTGGGTTTGGGTTTTCCCTGGTTGTTTCCATAGGATGTCCTTCAAGCTGGAAGGGACCTTAGGAAGTGATTTAGTCCAACCTACTGCTCAAACCAGGTTCGGCTCCGAGGTCACGCCAAGTTACTCATGGCTGTCTCCTGTAAGATCTTGGAAACCCCCAAAGTATTCTGGTCTTCTGATGAGTGCTTTTGTATCAATATGGCTCTTTTGAAGTCTCCTTAAGGAAGATTAATTGCTGAAAGAGATAGCCATTGACTATCTTGGCTGGGGTTTTAGGGATATGACTCAAAATCTTACTAGCTTGCCCAGGTGAGAACCTGAATGTGCTGCTTGGACACTATAGAGAGTGGCATCTCCTGGCTCTCGGCCTGGGAAGAGAGTGAGAATGCAGTGGTGAAACTGAGGCACAGAGGACAGGAGGCCACCCTGCTTCCACTGTGGCATGAATGCACTTCAGCAGCCCTGTGGCACCACGCTGTTTTTTACCAACACAGGAGGATTGCCCAGGAGTCCCTGCGAGGTGTGATGTGGATGATCCATGCCCTTATGAAAAATGGGGAATGCCTCCGTGCAGCAGCTCCACTCCAGGATGGTCAAGCAGCATGAGTGAAACCCTGAGATATCTCCCACAGCTCCCACAAAAACTCGGGCAAGGAATAACTGCCACTTCTGAGCCAGTCTCAGCTACATTTGAGCCAGCCCCTGAGCTTCAGAGTAACCTCTGTTAATGACATTATCCTGATTTATGGTAAGTATGGTCCTTTCCATTTTTTTTATCATTTCCCTTGCCTTTAGGCACTTTCTCGGCCCATGGGATACGGCAAGGAAGCAAGCCATGAACTCAGAAAAGCTGGAGATGAGAAGGTTTTCAGTGAAGGAGAGCTTGGAATACCTTTGGAGTTTAATTAGTAAAAACCTGCCATTCCTGTTAGAGGGGCTAGGCTTGTTTGCAGTGTGCCTACGACTAGGTTCACCACCACAAAGTCCCTTCCTGATCTGTGCTCCTTTTCCACAGCTATGGGGTTTGTTCCCAGCAGCAACTAGCTCCACGTGATGCCTTTTGTGCTGCTGCAGTGGCAATCCCGCCTCGTGCCAGCATCTCCTGCGGTTCTGACATACGCCCAGGACAGCAGGCTGGCTGCGGCTGTGGGCTTTGGCTGGGTAGAGGGTTCTGCTCCATTGCACATGCCACCCTGAAGGCCCAGGAGACCTGTCTCTGTTCCACCCTGCAAGCAGCCACTTCTGCCTTGGGGCAGAGCAGACGCTGCAGGCTGTTGCCCAGGGGAGATGGGTGGCACTTTCTGCAAGAGCAGACACACCGTGGCCGTGCAATCTAGCCGCACTCTGTGTTTATTTGGTCTTCGCTGCCCCGTTCTCTTCAAGTTCATGAGTCCCCATTGCCACCCTACAGTCTGTCTTCAGGTACCTACGTAGGAGAAGAAAGATACCTTCAGATACCTACTCAGGAGAAGAGGTAGCCATAGCAGCCTCTGGTATGCTGTTGCAGGGTCTAGGTGAGTTCATCCTACATGTCGAAGCCAAAGAACTTTTTCTTCTTTGGGTAACGCAAGAATATTTCTCTAATGCTTAACACAGCCTCTGGCACAGGCTTTATGTTGGGAGGTGGAAGTGTGAGACATTTAAAAAAATTTTCTAAGGTCACAGTGCTGTGCTGTGCTCCTCTGCAGCCTGTCAGAAGGTGCCACAGACCAGGCTGGGCTGTCCTTGCACCCGCTACCTTAGCAGGGCGCTCTCCCCTCTACAAAGGCAGTGGTGGTGTTGATCCCACATCCAAACCTACAGAAACAGCGTACAGAGCGTTAGGTTTAGCCTTAGTGAGACTCCTATTAATTTCTTGTGCTTTACCTGTCCAACAGAGAAAGTGTGTTCACTTAAAACTGACCACACTAAGCTGTTTATCATTTGCACATGATAAAAATACTAATCACCAAGCAAACTAGGTAGAGAGGAAAGAGGAGCCCAGTCATGGGCTTGATGCGTGTTGTAAAATGGCTTTAGCTCTTCTTCAGCCATGGTGGGCAGGTCTTCACGGGTTTTCTGACAGCCCTGTACAGAGCTTGGAGCTTATTACAAGGTCTGGCCTGGGATCATTGAATATAGAACGGGTTGGGAGGTACCTGTAAAGGTCATCTAGTCCACCCCCCCTGCTGTGGACAGGGACATCTTTCACTAGATCAGGTTGCTCAAAGACCCGTCCAGCCTGACGGGGCTTCTCAGGGCTTTTTCCAGTCAGGTCTCGAAAACCTCCAAGAGCAGAGACTGTACAACCTCTCCGGACAACCTCCTTCAGCACTTCATTGTACACATAAAAACAGATGCACATTGTTTCTTTATCTGTGGAAATTTTAGATACATGCCAACCTACTTCATAAAAGAATAGCCCTAAAAATGTACTTGCTATTTTATAGGCAACTGCAAATACTAGTTTCTGCTCTCTGCTCCTTCCAGTCACCTCTTCAAACAGACAAAAACCTACAGGTGAGCATCACAACGGGTAAGGGTAGGATGGTGAAAGGAATCAGGAAGATGTTCACATGGTTGCTCAGCACCTCAGTGTCGGTGCTGACATACACTTCCCAAGCAGAGGCACCCTGGTGGAGTTACTGGTGTCCTCAGGTGAGTAGCTTTTTAATGTTAATACTTTGGTTTCCCAGAACAATTCGTACAAAGCTGTTTCAACAAATCACAAGGAAGGAAAAAAAAACCCAAAACCCACCCAACCCCCAAACCCCACAATAAATTGTTACGCTCCATGACAAGAAAGGGAGAGAACTGAGTCCTATGGTTTGGATGTCACACGCAAGGACCACTGGTCTCAGGAGATAAGGATGAAGCCCATAGTGCTGAACATTCATAAATGCTTCGTTCTGAGGGAATATTTAAAGATAAGTGATCTGGAAAGAAAAGCAAAGAACAAACAACTGTTATTGTTTCTTTGTGTGGGTGGAAAGAATGATATTGACAAACAGAAGAGTTGAATCCTTAAATACTGAGAGTCTAAAATACAGGATAAACATGCATGTGAGGGTAAAAACACAGTTACTTCTGAACTGCTCTGGGAGAAGCCGAAATATGGACCTTGTCTGTTCACACAGTGGTAGAATTATTGGAGGAAGAAGAAGTTGCAATGACCAGCAAATTCAACTGTACGTGTTAGTCCCCTGACTTGCTCCTCTGCCCTGTGTAGCTGGCTTTCCCATGCTGACAGTGGGGAAAGCGAGGCTATGCTGTTAATTTTGGAGTGAGAAAAGGGCAGCAGAAATATAGCCCTGGCCTTTCTGTGTAAACGCAGTCTATCAGCTCCTGTCCCAGGGCTGTGGCTACTTGCTGTAATGTACTGCAACATTTGTATTGTCGCTCGCTTTTAATCTCCCACTCAGTCATATGCAGTCACCAAGGCACAGAGACACTGGGTAACTTGCCAAGTGACTGATGGTATGTGCTGATTTTCATATAAATTTATATGAATTTGCATACATCTCCCTCTCAGTTTGCATTCATTCCCTGTGACGCCTTTAAGAACAAGTAAAATATTGTCTGGTCTGAATGAGTCAAAATTTTCTGCTTTTCTTCTGTTTTCTCTTTTGCTGATACTCATTTTTCAGCTACTAGTTGATTTTCTTCCTTTTCTACTGCATTTTCCACCTCCCTTCCACCCTTAGCTACCATAGAGCTCTATTCTTTTTTTACATTGTATGAGTATTTATATCAAAAATTATTCTCTCAGTTGTTCACAAAGTAGGTAATAGTATCCCAGCCTGTGGCACTGACTATCCAATTTACACAGCACTGATCGTTCACAGGCTGATTTTAATACGCCACTTCATTTTTCATTGCCTTTCCTGTATAAACAGGTCCCAAGTATGCGTCCAAAATTCGCTTGGTGCAAAGTTTCGGGTAAGTGGAATTCCACACAAACCAATATTGAAGAAAAATGATCCTAATAGGTATTTGCTGTGCAGCTGAGAGCTGTATGCAGGATGGTAGACTGGGACTGTCCGTTCTGCACGGAGCAGTGTGGGTCTGGGTAAAAGCAGATGTTTTGGGAAATGTCTTAGAGGTCACTGCGGGACCCGACTGAGCAGCAGCTAATGCTATGTTGACATATTTTCCTAATATCCTACCTGAACCTTTGTTGTCTCTGTGGCCCTTGGTTTATTGTTTGGTATCACTGAGAAGCGGTCGGCTTCCTTGTAGCTGCCCTTCAAGTATTTGTGGGCTGTGGTTACCAGCCCCTCAGCAACCTCTTTGTCTGACAGCACAAAACAGCTCCTGTCCTCAGGCCATGTGTCCGAGACCCCTGACACCTCCGCCACCCTCTGACAGACCTCCTCTGTTCTGTTTTTCATATCCTTCTTGTACTGGGTGGAGGGAGGGGGGCCAGCAGATGGGCAGACACAGATTGTTCAAGACGCAACAACAGGAGCCCTGAGCAGATAGAGGGATGTGATAGCTCCTCCCTTCTGGTCCCAGTTCTGATGTAGTCCAGTTTGTGGTTTCCTTTATTTGCCATGAGAGTGCACTGTTGACTCATGTTCAATTTGTCCTCCTCCTGCTCCCGAGCAGGGCTCACGGATTGCTTCCCAAGCTGTGCTGATGCCTGGGATTATCCTGCCCTGGATGCAGAGCTCAGCTGTCCTGGCAGCTGAACTTTGTGAGGTTCCTGGTGGCCCAAGCCTGAAGTTAGTCGAGGTCCCTCTGGCCTGAAGCTCTGCCATTTGTGAGCCACCTACTTCCCCATATGTACTGTTGGCTACCAATTTGATGAGGGTGCATCTGAATTAATGTCCAGAAAGCATATGAAGATATCGAACTGTATCAGTCAGCTACTTGGCCCTGGGATAGTGACTGTTACTCGACGTCGGGCATACTTCAGCCTGATTGTACCCACTGATCACTGCCCCTTGAGATGGGTGGTCCATTCACTACCGCAGCCTTTAACTCAAGATTTGTCATTGTATTAGCTCAATGGTGCCCTTTCTTGAAACTGGTCTTTTCTACCACCTTCGTGCTACCTCCAGTGCCTCCCATCCCACTCTCTCCACTTACCACCTCAGCTAACTCCTCGCTTGTGGGATGCTCCTCTTGGCTTGAGCCTGACTCTCCCCATCCTGGGACCACCGCCACATTGTCTGCGGCTCCTGGATCACTGTCTCTTCCCATGATTTGTGATTGTTTGTCCTGGCAGGAGATGGGCTTGATAAGCATCCCCCATAGCCTTCCCTCCTGGGACCCCCAGGTACAGTCAGGCTTGGTGAGATGTGCGTTGCCCTGCCAGGTTCTGGGGTCCATAGCTGAGGTGTGGGAAGCCTGAATGCGTTCCCACATGGCTCTGTTTCCTCTGGCCAGGTGTCATCCCAGTGACCTGCCACCTCAGTGCAGAGCAGCATGTGCCTTACACCGTGCCTGCACGCTGCTCCGCACGCTTCGGGGAAAAGGCAGGAGCCTTTACAAAGGCTGTGCATGGCCTGTTTAGCTAATCATGATAACCAATTAGAGGGAAAATCTACTTCAGTGACCAGGAGGGGACTATTTGCAGTCAGTGGGAGAGAGGAAAAGCGATGGTGATATTCTCAGACTTTCCCTTTCCACTAAGATTGTTGCCATGCTGAGACAGTCTTTCCCTGTTTTTAAGTCCCAGGTGAAATACATGCTTATTTGTACCTATCCTCACTATTAACTATAAAGCACAAACCTAATCAAGTACCTAAACTGTATTATCGAACCCCTGAGAAAAAACTAACGATTATTGCCAGCTTGGCATGTGAACAGGTGCCAGCAGGAACAGGTGAGGTCCTCCAGGACAGGGCTTCCTCCTGAGGCAGGGCACTCGGCACAGCCAGCTCTGCAAAAGGCATCGTTTGAGGAGCTCAGACCCAAACAGAAGTCAAGTTATTCCATTGCCATCGAGGGAAGATGGATTGGGGATGATCCTGAAGGATACAACTTTGGAAGAGGACCTCTTAAGCCAAACCCCAGGGGAGCAAGTGCATTTCATCTGTGATTAAGGGATGAGGAGGCTACTCCTCAAGTTAACATTCATTACTCTCACCCGCTATCTTCTGTGGTAAGATCCAAACAAGGGGAACAGCGAGCTTTCACTGACAGTGTTAGCAAATACAAAAATACAGCCGGGACGTGATGCTCAGGAAACCCAGCATCAGCCACCTGTGTGATGAAAAAATATCTTTGACTTTAATTAAATCGACTGAATTGAGGAAGAAAAGCAGAGAAACATTTCTGTTGGCAGGTAAATACAGCTACACTTAACTATGCAAGCTTTAGCTACAAACAACATTTGACAGATGCTTAGAGTCAGTCTTTTGAGATATGTACCTTTTAATTAGCCATTGCCTCTGCTATTTTTAAAAATCTAGGAGGGCTAACTGTAAATGTGATCTCTATCTAAGAAAAAAACCATTATTTATAGCCCTCCTCACCCCTCAAAATCCATTCCTTCTCCTTGTTTGGAATCAGAGTTTTTTGTCTTAGGTCAGGTCAGTGCCCCTTTGCCTGTTTCGCTCGCAGAATTGTTCAGCTTATAAACAATTTGGTGTCTTCCCTTGTGCATCTCACAGCGGACAGCGTACCAAGAAGGGTTAAACAAACCCTGAAGTGTGCAGGGAACGTGCTTGACTTTCATTACTGGTTATGGCACGTAAGACAGAGAACCCAGCATGTCTTCTTTAAAGGAAAATTGTGTTCCTCTGCCTGCTTTAAGTGTGTCAGCAAACCAGCTGTGAAGGATGCAATTTACTCAGTCTTTCAAAAGCCTTTGTCAAAGTTCCTCGCTAAAGTCACAGGGAACCAAAAGCATCTCATGGACTCAGCCACAGGACAAACTCCAGCCAGCCAGGGGCTACAATCAGCAACTCCCCCGACGGGGTGCTGCAGACCCACATAGGAACCCAGAAAATGAGACCCTGCTCTGCACATTAAATGCTTTCTTCCAAATACCATAATTCGTGGTATCCATCCTGCCTTTCCTCATGGAAGAATCGCACGAGTTGTCTTCAGGTAAGCACAAGCTGATTAAAAGGACATGACTGACAGCAGTAAAAGTGCTGCTTGCACGAAGACCAGCGGCTCAGGTGGCCTGGCAGCAGAAAGCCGGGCAGCTCTGGCAGCCACCCACCACCATGTGTGTGCCATTCCTCCTCCTGTTGCCCCAACAAAGAGACCAGACCCACAAAATCCCCAAAATGAGGAAACGGGCAGCACAAAGCAATGTCACCTAAGTACAGAGGGTGAAACAAGCACAATTCTAAAGCAAAAGATCACACTGCAATAAATGTGGACTCCTGGGTCAAAACTACTGTCCAAAACCCCCTTTTCCTTGCCAGTCAAGAGCATCCAGGGGGGCACTGGAAGGACACAGTGGCTGATGCTGGTTGCTCTCCACGCTGCACACCAGTGACCTGGCTGAGACCACCTGGGCACGTGCATCCCGGTGTTTGCAAATGTGCGTGTGAGAATGCAGGCGGGCAGAATCAGCCGCCTTAATCTAATTAGTTAAATTAAAATCAAATCCTTTTCTGCTTCCTTACCATCTCTGGAGTTTTGGTGAGCTCACGACATACAGTCAGTGCCAAGCTCCTTCCCGGGCTCTGCGTTAGCTTGCAGGACAGAGCCTTTCTTTTGCATTCCTGCAAAGGTATGACTCTCCTTGGGGCTAGTTTGCATGGCTGAATGGAGATATTTTCTCCACAAAGGGCTCTGTCCTTCTTCCCTGAACCACAGGGTGCTTGTTCCAGCTTGCATGCAAATCTCAAGGAAGATGTATTTCTGCAGATGTTTTCTGCGAAAAGCCAAGAGGTGAGCAGGCCCAGTGCCTCCCAAGGGGTTAGAAAAAGGCCAGGCTGTCTCGTCTGAGGATACCTGACAGCACAGGCTGAAGTAATAGGTCTCTAGGGAAAAAATAAAGCTTCCCGCTTCCAAACTCCTATTTGCCTTTCCCTGCCTCCAGACAGCAAGCATCTGATGGGAAAGATGAGAGGCAAGGACTGGGAGAGCAGGGAGCGAGACGGAGGGCTTGGGCAGGGTTGGAGGCGCTGCCAAAAACCTGCTTCTCCAGGCAGCGGGAAGGGGGCAGCTTAGGCCTGAGCAAGACACACATTTTTCCATGATAAGGTGGAAGATCATGGGGGGCCAAGCACCACAAGTCACAGACCGAGTGGTATGTGAGTGCATTGCCCAAAGCGCCTGCAGTGCTCGCCTCCTCGGAGAGCTTGGGCTGCTCACCCCACGTCACCTGGCACGAGGGGCCGGCGTGTGTCCTTCCCACCAGCCGTACACACAGCATCCATCGCTGGAGAAAACCTGTACTTGGGGTTCCATGATGGACTGGGGCTGCGGGGACACACACCGCCACTCTGTCTGCACCCTCGAGCACATGTGTCTGAACATTTGGAGTCTCCTTCCTGCAAGATCCTGCTTGTTCTGCCTTTGTTTTACTCATACAGAAAGGGGATGGGACCTACTGCATGGTAGGAAAAGCCAGCAGCAGTGATATGGCCAAAGGACCGGCCAGATCCAGGTTGGATTGCTGCTCTCCTCTACCTTCTTTCAGACCACCACATGCTTCAGGGCCAGAGGGAACCAGTGGGTCAATGTAGTTCAGCTTTACACTAGCACAGACTGTTGCATTTCACTCCAATGTGGCGCCCAGAGGCTTCAACTACGCCTCGTCTTCTCCAGAGAGCAAACCTCTGTGCACCACAGGTGGTGAGGGGCAGAGACTGATGTGCAACCAGAGGCAGAGCATAACTAAGAGAGATGTTCTGGTTGAACCCAGCGGCTGCGTGGCAAGAGGTAGCCCATGAGGACCTGGAAGTGAATATACCTTTATCAGGTCAGCACTGACAGAAGGAAACCCTTCCCTCCCTCCCTCCCTGTGGCAGTGCTGGCTTATGGAGTCAGCCCAGAAGGCAGAACAAGGTACACCGTGCTCTGTGAAGGAGAAAGAAGCTGCTGTCCAAAGCCCCAAAAACACCCCTCGTAGGGGATGGTAGTAATTAAAACAGCTGAGCCTCGGTTATCCCTTCAGACCTTCTGCCGCTGAATCGTCCCACCGCTGTGCAAAGGATGCAGAGCACGGAGGAGGCTGGAGGAGATAATCGGAGGCTGCCACTCATTTTAGTTCTGGCTGCACCCCTGTGCGGTGAATGTCACCTTGAATGTCCCCCGTCACTCTTCAGCACAGAAATGTGTATTTTCTCATTGCTGGGTAATGTTGTCTTTGGCATACAGTGGTGGTCGACCACAGCTGGTCACCAGTTAGTACCCCAGTTTACTGGGGAGCTAACACCGACATCTGTCCTCATGCTGAGCTTCACCCTGATACAGGAGAGCACAAGCGTTACCCTGCCACGTGGAGATCCGTGCTTTCATCCTGGCCTGAGGGATGCATTTTCAGGACAGGTCAGAATACTCTGATAAAGGCCACCTCAGCCTTTCCCACTGACACAGATGCTCTTTACCGTGAAACGCTTAACTCTGGCCCAATGCTGTAGACCTAGCCAAGATGATCCTGCAAGAACCAGGGAAAGAAAAAAAAAAAAGGGAAAAAAAAAAAAAAGCTGTAAATTAGTTTGTCTAAACAAAGTTTTTTGTCTAAACAAAGTTTTTTGTCTAGACAACTCCCATCACAAAATCCTGATCCTTCAATTCAGCACCACTGGGAAATGAAAACATACAATTCTATCCGGAGTGAAAACTGGTGCAGCGAGCTGCTGCAGCAGGGGGAACAAACCCCTTTCGGGTGGAAGGAGAATGGTCAACAGATCAAAATCCAGCAGGTACCAAAGGCAAGGGGACTCAGAACGATGACCTGCAATTCAGGGCAGAGGTGTATCTTACCACCCTGCCACCACTACTGCCATGGAGGGCTCGGAAGCAGAGAACAGAAGAGAAAAATGATTCCTACATAGATCAATACAGAGCTCTGTGCCGAGAAAGGAGCTGCATTCATCCACACTGCAGGCTTACCCCCAGTGCTCCACTCGGGCCAGCTGATTGCTCAGGTACAGGCTATTTGCTTCCGAGCCAGCTCAGGGAAGAGGCTTGGAAGCATTTTGCCATGTTCTCAATTACTTTTCAAGTAAGTCATTGAAGACCCTGGGTCAGCTCGAAACCTGTGTGAATTTTAACAGCGCCGCTAATGACAGCAGTGGAGCTGCACTGATGTGCACCTGCAGAGACTCCACCGTCTGCTAGTGCCTCTGCTCCTCCTGACCCCTTTCTGCTTCATGGTAAGGCTGTATTGTCTTTCCACGGGAACAGCTTTAGTTCGAGACATCCTTCCTCTTGTACAGGCCATTTTTAACCTTCATTTAAATCTAACCACTGTTCCAGGCCTGACTGTGCTTCTTAGAGCCCATCTCACCCCGGTTGTATACCTGTCCTGCATGAATACTAATATTCATTACAGAGCTTAGAAGCACCTTACGGCTTAATAAATATCTTTCTCAGTCAAGGGAAAAGATTTAGACAGGAGTCAGCTCACGCAGCAGAGGAAGCTGTTCTTCTAAAGCGCCTAACAAACTCATCAAGCCAGTTCCCATAGGAAACCAGTTCCGAATGCATGTTGACAAGCAGTAGGCTAAGGTAAAAGTAGATTGGTTTGTTGGATAAATTGCTCACTGCAGACTGTAGGGTGACATAATTCTGGGGTTTCTTCTTGTGAAAGGCAAAATTAAGACTGAGGTTACCTTAGGTCATATAAAATTATTTGTTAAGGAAATAAAGTTTTATCCTGGCTTGCTGAGTCCTAAACAGCACAGAAAAGGGGAGGGATTCGGTGTCATGTCTCAGAGCTGTAAGGAGTTAATATATTTATAAGCACACTCTCTAAAAGGTACTCAGTAAGAATGTGTAAGGCACCTCACAAATAATTCAATGTGTATACAGAGCCTGAAGCTGCCCAGCACATCCGTGTCCCCTGGGAAGCGTGAAGACAGTAAGGATGGAGGAGGTGGGGGAAGCAATGGGCTTGCAGGCAGCGTAGCAGGACTATGATAGTGGAGAAGCAAGAGCTTTTGCCAGCACTGGACTTCAGCCCGTATACTTTTGTAGTTTGTAAATGGGTAATCCAAATCAATGCTTACTGAAGCATCACTACTTTCTGTGAGCGGGGAGGCTGCTGAACCATCACACCACCCCACGGTCCTTCTTGTGGCACAGTAAAGGTCCTGACACCGCTCGGTTGGTGCAGAGACCAGAACTTCTCCTAAACTATTCACTTTACATTGGTGAAGCTCAGGATGCCGCTGTATTTGGCACAGTTTATTTCTTTGGCTTTACTTTTACAAAGAGTAAAAGGAGTAGATTCACCTTGTTGCCTCGCAAAGGAGCACTGATGAGTGGGGCTGGTGCCTGAAATAAACAGTTAACAGCACAAAATGAACAAAAATGCAATAAATCTGTGGAAGGCGAGTTTCATAAAAGGATTCCTTTTAATTGGGTCATGCAACTAAGGCTTGATTTGATGAACGCACCATCAACTCCTCAGTGTAACTGGGGCTGGTTGTAACTCCTTGAGTGGGGGGGCAATTCACCGTGTGTGTGTGTAAGAAGTCTCAGGTCTGGCTCCCAAGTCACGTGCAAGAAATAAAGTCACACTTCATAATACCTTGTTTCCAGCCTTGCTGGCCCTTGACATAATCAAACTGTAAGTTAAAGTCACTGCTAGAGGCATCATGGAAGGTCTGCATAAGTACCTGCAAATCCAGCGCTTATCCCCACATATTTCCCCTGTGGATTCCTGCTCCTGCTCTACCAGCAAACTCTCCTACGTCTGCATTCCTCTGGGGTGCTTGCATGCACAGCCCCTGCTGCACGCTCTTTCTCTAGAGATACACCTGCAGGCCTGGGGAATTTTCAGCCTAAAATCATGGCATAAGGGCTTTTTCCTGGAGGGATGTACCGTACAGCCTCAGCTGCCAGCGCTCCTGCTTGCCGCCCTGCCGCTGCGCCTGCTCGCTCCGTCACCAGCACCAGCCTCCGCTCAATGTTTTAGCAACTGAGTCACTAACAATGGCAGGGTCAGAAATGGTCACTGTAATTAAGGTCTTTATTTTCCAACACGTTTCACCGTCAGGCATGCTCCTGAACTTTTGAACTTCCCTGTCACTGGGCTGGGACTCCTGGGGATGCCTTTCTGCTACGTTTTTATCCTGCTGTTATTTCCACTTATCCCCATCACCTTGGTGCAGATGGATACTCCAAACCCACAGCTTGCAGTTGGGGTGGTGAGATGGAAGCTCCGACCCTGATGCCACACGCAGATTCCTGGAGCTGATGGGGACTGGGTCGCTGTGCCCATGACTTCGTACCACCGGGGCTGCCCTCAGCCCTAAGTACCTGGATGGTGCACGATCAGTCCAACACACTGTACTTCATCAGTTTAAATGCCACCATCACACAGATCGTAGAGCTATCCCTGTGTACGCTTGACATTTCTAAACATGATTTTTCCACTGCAAGTGACAAGGGCTTTGCACTTTTTACAGAACACTGGCACCGGTTGCCCAGAGAGATTGTGGAGCCTCCATCCTTGGCGATATCCAAAAGTCACCTGGACATGGTCCTGGGCCACCAGTCCTAACTGGCCCTGCTTGTGCAGAGGGGTTGGATGCGATGACCTCCAGAGATCCCTGCCAGGCTCAACCAGTCTGTGATTCTGTGAATTTCTTAGGTTCACTGAAGATTTGTCAGTCCGGCCCAGTGCACAGATGCGCTGGTTGAGACTTACATCAGTAAGCCTGAATGGCCAAGTGCAACACGTAATTAAGCTGCAGATCTCATCACCATAGGATGCCTGTGTTGGTGAAGGTCGTCATGGGTTCAAAAAGCAATTAAGTGGATTAATAAAAGAGAAAATACCACCTCTGTTTTTAAAAAATCTATAAGCTACAGATGCTGACATAACACACTGAGGAAGTCTGAAGAATAGTTTTGTTCTGTTTTTGCATCCACCCTAAGGTATTCACTGCTAGTCTGGGTGGGAGCAGTGTGGCCAGCTGGAGTGTTCCTGTAGGACAGCATGGTTGGAAGTCAAGCTCAAGGGCACTGTCCTCCAACCACTCCTGCCCTAGGGAGACTTCCCCTACCTCCACTCCTGTAAAGCACACGCTGCCACCCAAACTAGTCCTCCTAAGGCTCACAGATCCCTCACCTGCTGCAATAAGCTGCCTCTGAAGGTTGCTGTGAGATTAACCTGTGGCTGCCACAAGGCTTTCAGCTAATTTTGTACGGGGCTTGTGGAGACTGTCTTATCTAACTGGTACCTTCTCTCCGAGTGCTGGTTTCCTGCACCATTAGCCACTAGCAGAGTACATGGTTGGTTTGGTCTTCAAAGATTCATGAGTGAGGACTCAAGCCAAGAAAAATGTTTTCCCAAATGGTCTTTGAGACATTTTGTCATGAACCTCTTGCTGCAAGGATTACATTTACTTTCTGGAAATATTCCCACTGTTCATGTAGGTGAAGCTGTCACAAACTCCTGCTGTGATGTGTTAGAGCAAAGACTTCAGAGACTTTGTGCATCTTCTCTGACTCTGTGCCCAGAGCTTATTAGAATAGTATGACCTAAAGCTGATGTATCATAACCACAGAATCACAGACTGGTTGAGCCTGGCAGGGATCTCTGGAGGTCATCGCATCCAATCCCTCTGCTCAAGCAGGGCCAGTTAGGACTGGTTGCCCAGGAACATGTCCAGGTGACTTTTAGATATCACCAAGCATGGAGGCTCCATAACCACTCTGGGCAACCTGTTGCACTGCTTGGTAACCCTGACAGTGAAAAAATGTTTCCTGATGTTCAGATGGAGCCTCCTTGTTTCAGTTTTTGCCCATTGCCTCTTGTTCTGGCACTGGGCAGCACTAAGAAGAGCCTGGCTATGTCCTCTTTGCACCCCCACTTCAGGGATTGATATACACTGATAAGATCCACCCTGAGCCTTCTCGTCTTCGGGTTGAACAGTCCCAGCTCTCTCAGCCCTTCTTCACATGAGAGATGCTCTGGTCCCTTCATCCTCTTCATGGCCCTTTATTGGACTCTGTCCAGCATGTCCATGTCTTTTTTGGGTTTGTCAGTGAGCAGAGGGGCTGAGCTGATGTGAAGAAGGGACAGCGCTCACCATGGGATACAACAGTGACCTCTGTCATTCCTCCCTGCCACCACAGACCCCAGCTGTAGGGGAATGAAGACAGTGGGTTGATTGCCATTGATGATACGCAGCTGTGGCCTTGCTCTGACGATGTGCAGCTGTGATCCTACAGCAAAGTGGTTAAATAGCTCTGAGGAGTGTTAGAAAAGAGGCCCCCTGGATGAGGCAGAGACAAGGAGGGAGACCTGGAGGAAGCAGAGAGAAGGAGCAATGTGGTCTGACCTCTGGAGGATGGAGAAACAGCATGGACAGTAGAGTTTGACCACAGGTAAAGCTTTTTGCTGTGTGCTAGTTTGTGCTGTGTTATTTCCTGACCGCCGGAACTCAAACTGCAACACCCAGCTATGGGTGCTATACCACAGCTAGCACTGGTTTCAAGGGACCTGGCCACCACCTTTCAGGGCCCTGGTGTTCACCCACAGTGGGTTTCTGCCCTCTCGCTGCGTGCGGTGCCTCCTGTGAGCAATGCATCTTGCTGCGTGCGGTGCATCTTGCTGTGTGCAATGCGTCCTGCAGGGCTCTTCAGATGAAACAGGAGCGTTCTCAGCTGCTCCATCGTTAGTGGAGGCTGCCTGCAGCCTCACAAAGTCAAGCAGCTCTTCTCTGCCTCTCATGCACACCAGTAATCCCATCCTGGGCAGAAATGATTCCTGCATCTCTCTGATCCTCGCACACCTGGGCGTGCAGAGCAGCGGCTGCCATGCAGCAGCCTCTCCTCCAGCTCATCCTTCCTGCTTGCTCCAGGCTGCTGGCTGGATTGAGGCAGTTGGATTGCATGCTGCCGTCTGACGCTGAGTGTCAGCAAAACCATGTTTGGACCTGGCACCTTCATGTGATTTCAACAGACAGAGACCTGCCTTCAGTGTGACCAGTCCTGCTCTTCCCTTTCATCAGGACACGCATGGGTCAGGGCTGTTTCTCACTGCTCAGGTTTTTCAAAGGCTCTACATCAAAGCCAGTCCTTGGTTTCCTCTGTTTCTTTAAAATTATGACAATGGCCTTGCTAAATCACAGAAACCTTTTCAGTTTTTCTTTCTTTTCTTTCTCTCTGTTTTTTTTTTTTTTAAATAATCTTTTCATTTGATAAGGGAAAGTGATTGTTGGGGAAAAGGAATTTCTTCCATAACATTTCTTTAGTATTTTGCTTATCAAAGCAATGGAAAAGAAGCACCAAGGAAAATGCAAGCAGATGGATGAAATGCTTCCTTTTTTTAAGTTTTTTTTTTAAATATTTTTTATGTAGTTTTGGAGATGTGCCTTTGATTTTTCTCACTCTCCTGCTATTTGCCCCCACCTTCAATCTTCAGTGCTGTAGCTGGGGAACCAGCCAGAATTACCCCAGTTGTCCATGGGGTATCCCTTTCATTTTTCTTGCCTCAAACTCCCAGCTTAAAGACTCAGAGAAAATTGCTAAAATCAAAAAATTTCCCATATTTGTGCTAGGTTCCCTTGAGCCCACAGGAACCTGATGCAGCTCTAAGAAGGCCAGACTATCCTCGGGCTCACCTTTCTGGGTGAAAGGTATGAGCAATTTGGCCCAAACTGGGCATGTTGGGTGATGTTGAGTCATTGGGTGCCCATCAATGAATCCTGTCAGCTCCCACCCACCCACGGCAGCCCAGGCCAGGGTACCACCTGCTTCCAGGCAGCTCTCTTCTGAATTCGTCATCCTTTTTCCTTTGGCTTACCTCCTCTGAATTTCTGACAGAAACTGAAGGGAGTTTCTTCCCTCCTGACATGAAACTGGGAGTTTTCTCCTGACTGCTACTACCACCACACCTTACACCACCTTAAGTTTCCAGCCTGAACTTAGATGGTCTGTGAATTCACCCCTGTCTTTTTGAGCCACCATTATCCAACTGCTTAAAACATCTCCTGCCTGGGTTCTCTGGGTCCCCCAACACAGTTACAGGTAGTGGCCTTATCTTCTCCAGACCATCACTTTGTTTCTGGGTGAAGCATGTCTTCTGGTCTGCCCTCCTAACCATCAGCCCTTCTCCTGGGGCAGCCCCCCGAGGGGTGTACGTGGGGTGGGAGGTGAGGGAGGTGTGCTGATGCACTGTGCCAGTCTCCTCACCACGCACCAACGTGGATCAAAAGAACCCAAGCTGACTCTGCCCCCACTCCCCAAACGGCAGCACATCCCCAGTTCAGGCATTTGGGGAATTATTAGCCAGAGAACAAGGTGGAGGGATGAGGAACATGGGCTAGTCCCATCTGCTCAGCACTCCTGGGGCCACATGTGGGGAACTGTGGACAGTTTGGGGGCACTCTGGTACAAAGGGGGTGCCAAGAAAGCCTGCAGAGTCCAGTGGAGGGGCACTAAAATAACACAGGGTATCGAATGGGTGGTGTGTGAGGGAACTGGGTCTGTTTGGGTTGGCTGGGCATCCAGTTCCCTCATATAGGGCATCCTTTTTGGAGCACAACAAGGGGCTTGAAGGGTTCGAGATAACAACAGGTTTGATTGGAATGTGCTAGATTGAATTTATAGCTCTTGTTCCTGTTTAGCTATTAATTGGCAGGCTCCTGTGCTTGCCATGGGGCTTGCTTGCCTTACTGTATATTAGTCTAGTGCTCGTTAGTGGCTGCTTTTTGCTTTTGCTGTACTGCTTGTCATTGTACGGTGCTGTGCCTGGGCACATTCTGATAACAGCCATGGCGCTGTGCCTGGGCTGGCAGCTGGCCAGGGCATCGCTGCGGTTCCTGTGCCGCAAAGGATCCATCGCAAAGGTGTAGTCAAACGTCTCTGGAGATTTTCAAAACTTGACTGGACAAGGCCATAAGCAATCTGATTTGACTTTGAAGTTAGCCCTGGGGAGGGAGAAGGATAGCTTAGAGGCTCCCAGAGGGCTTTTCCACCTTTCTGTGACTCCGTGAAAGTAAAAGTCAAGGTGTAGGGCAGGCTGCACTCATTAGCCCATGCAGATGCCACCTTCACAGGTCTTCTTCAGAGCTGTTTCAGCTTCATTCATCACCCAGAGCTGGGTGACATCGCACCACGCTAGACGGGAGGTGCTTCCTATTGCACGTAGTAAGGATTACACCAGTCTTTCATGGTCATTTCTCATACAAGTTCAGCCAAACGAAAGTGCCAGGTAATCAGCCTCTAGGAGTAAGATTCCCATATCTCCTGCAAGATGTGCTGTTTGTATTCCTCTCTTGCATGGCACCCAGCTGTTCCTGCCAAGGATGCCAATGCTGTGCCAGCAGAAACTGCCATATTGTGCAGACACCATCCCCAGCTCTGCCTACACACCTTACCTCTGCCAGGGGCTCTGCCTGACCCTGTTCTCCCACCTGATAGAAGGGGCCATGCTGGGAAGAGCATCCATTTCTTCCCCTGGTTCCTACAGACATGCCTTTATAGAAATGTAGTCCTAGAGAAGGAGCAGATGGAGAGAAGAGCAAAAGGTGGAAGGTGAGGTGACAGGAATTTACCATCCTTCTACGGCACCTCAGCATTAGAGAACTATCTAGACTATCTAGAGACTGTCTATTAGAGACTATCTAGAGAACTAACTAGAGATCAGAGTTTGAGTCTGTGTGAATGAAGGCAGCTGCTGGGAGTTTAGGGCCATGGAGCTACCAGGGTGGGTGGGGTGAAGGGGCTCCTCAGCAGAGTCTGTGTGAAGGGTCTGTGTTTAAAACCAGGAGTATCTCCAAAGCAGTGAGACATTGCTGGATGCAGCAGTGATGAGAGCAGAATGGTGTCTAGAAGCTTGCAGAGGGTGGGGAGGGTGTTAGTGCCTTTTCTGATCATCCTACCATCACGAACAGCCTCCAGCATACTGGTGCTCTCATCCGCAGGTACACAGCCTCGCCAGCTCTCCAAGTCCAGCCCCAGAGACTGGCCCGAATCCAGAATGGCTCTGTTTGCTCAAACATGCCCTTGAGCAATTGCTCAAAACTTGTCTTGGACTGGGATCAAGCGGTGTGACAGTACATCCTAACCTTACATCTTATCACATGTTAAACCGGTCCAGGCAGGAAAGATCTGAGCGTTAACAATCTGCTTCCCTTCCCCATTCAACCCCGACCGTAAAAGCTGACGGCTTCTCTTGATAATGGTTTGGTATGAGAGAAGATCAAATCTTCTCAGGTGTACACAAGTATTTCAGAAGCAACAAGCCACTTTGTGGCTGGAATTCCCCAGCCCTCCCGGACCTTCCCTTCTCTGGGGGGAAGCAAAGCCCTGCTTCCCTACTCCTGCCTTTGGCTGTTGTGTTTCCATGGTTGTTGACACTTCCAGGTGCTCTTACGCGATGGGTGCAGCTCACAGTGTTGGTGCAATTGTCAGCAAAGTGTTTCCTTTGCCTTGGCCTGAGCCCTGCAGGTGCTGAGTGCTGAGGACCAGCTCTGGGCTGCTATGCCCAGCATGGAGCAAGGACGGACACTTTCCCATTCCCCACCTCAGAGAAAGCGAGTCTTGTGGGGTGGGATTCACAGTGGTCACGATGAGTAGAGGTGGCCCAGGCAGCCAGCAGTAAGCACAAACTCATCTGAAATCCTTGCTTATGAGTTCTGGTGATGATATTATGGGTTTATGACATCTCTCTGAAGGCAGAGCTCACAGGTGCCAGGCTCTTCTGGGTTTGGCTCTGTGGCTCATTAGTTTAGCAGAAGGTGGGGACATGGGGACAGCATCAGTGCCTTGCAGAAAAGCCTAATGAGCAGAACACGCTCCTGTGAAAAGCCACCAAAAAGGCTGCTTGTAATCCCCAAATCCAGAGCTACCCTTCTGCGGGAGGCTGCCCCAGCTACTGGGAGGGCACTCTCGGGTGCAGGGGATGCAGCCAGCCACTCTGCTATGGAGGTGGCCACAGCATTCCCAGGAATGTCAATGACATAAGCACAAAAGAAGATGCAAGATGCGACCAGACTGTGTAACCTTGACTTCAGGGATTTCGGCGAGGAACTGGGGGAAACTGAGGTTCCTTTGCTGCCTGCTGGTTGTCAGCTGTCAATACTGAGCAGAGTTGGAGACAGCGGGGCCAGGAGTCAGAACTCATCACTGCTCTGGCCACCAGTGCTCCCTTGTAACTGCTTTGCTGGCAGGCTGAGGAATTTGCAGCCCCACTGTGCAGGATGAGCCATCACTGATATGGGAACACGTTCCTGGGATTGCTGAAATACGGGTAAAAGCCAGCGTGGCTTGAAACCTTTCAGAAGCAGAAAGAAAAAGAAATAGCGGTGGGCTGGCAGCAGGATGGGAGGGTGGAGGGGGATGCCTGTGAGTGGAGCTCATGTATAATTCCCTTCTCCAAAGCTGGAAAACAGGCTGCAGCCTAGTGTCTCCCCTGCTGGTTAAGCAGACACGACCACAGAGCAGAGGAGGCTCTCCTGCCCTGAGACATCTTCCTGGGGAGAGCGCTACCAAAAGCAGATTTTTGTAGGGTTCAAATAGCCTTTCCTGTCAAAAAAGATTTCCTTGATTATTTCCCAGCTAACTGAAAACCTTTGCACTAGCCCAAACATCACAGGAGGAGACAGCGGGACCGGCTGTGAGGACAGCACAGGGCAGCACCATCTCCTAGATGCTCAGCTTAAATTGTTCCTCTCCCAGCACCAGTCCTCTTGCTGGCTGAAGCTACCGCTGCGGCTGAGCGTGGACCAGAGCATGTGCGCTCAGTGGCAGCTGTATCAAGCACTTGCAAATTACCAAAATCCTCTGTGCTCTGCCCATGGTCCCCCATAGACCCAGCTCCACCTGCTGCCACAGTGATATTTTATGCTATTGTTATGGTGGTGGTACCTCAGTTTTCCAATTTCTTGAATCCTGAGAAACACATGGGATAACATCCTTCTGCTCCAGAAGTGGTTGCTTGGCACACAGGACTCAAGGTCTCCCAACAAGGCATAACCAAATGGTGGTACTGCGCTCCAAATCCGGGAACATAAATTCTCCCCTGCTGTTCTGTCACCTGCTATAGATTCTGTGCAGCTTACATCGTTTCTATAGATGCCTCCCATCCAACAAAGTATCGCATGAAGACTAAACAGGAGATCAGATGAGGTCTTTCCAGGCATGTTGGAGAAAAGAAGACATTTCTAACAGCACAAACTCTTCCTCCTTCCAGAATATCGCTGCCTTCCAGTGTGACTGGGTAAATCTCTGCCACTCACTCAGTGACTGGCTTTTGAAACAGACCTCTGGAAATCTCCAGTGGGGACACGTCATTATGCAAACCAAAATTACCCATGGGTAGGAGTGCTGGAGAGACATCTGACGTGCTGAGATAGAGCAGAAGAACCCATGGTGCTGTCATTGATGGCTATTGTGAAAGGCTGAGGAATGGCTGGAAACAAACTTATTCACCGTTCTCACCTCCTGAAAATCTAACTGACTGGGCATCTTGCCTGCGATTAAACCTCATTCTTTTCCCTTGTGATGTTTCTCTAATGGGTGTAAGGAGCCAGGGACAGAGCCTGGCAGCTGCGTACACAAATGCCAGTCCCATAACCTGGCAGGAATGAGGGAACTGGGACAGTGTGGGCAATGGATCAACTCGTAGTGAAACAGGCACAGAGGAGCAGAGCGAATGAATGCATAAGGCAAAGTCCCTAGGAAGAGGTCCCTGTGAAGGCAGGCAAATTAGGAAAACTTAATGCCTGGCCCAGAAAATGAGGAAAAACAAGGAATAATTGGACATGAAAGAAGGAAGGCTCAAAGGAAGGAAAGCTAGCCGATGCAGGGGATCAGAGACAGAGAGGAATGGTGCTAGCTATGGTCGGTATTTCACATGCCCTCCCGATGACGTCTGCCTGGCGCCTCCAGCAGGAGCCTGCGCCGGGCACTGAGGAATCGGCGTTTCTGGTTACGGGGGGCCCTGGGCGGACCCCGGGTTTGGCTTTGCAGCTCATCAGCCGCGCGGGGGGAGCGGGAGGCGGCGATGGGCAGGAGCCGGGGTGCGAGAGCCCCTCTCTGGGAGATGAGACGATGCGCGCGTCCACGTGGGGAGGAATCACCTTGGCCCAGTAAGTGAAAGGTGTTTTCACACTTCATGCTTCTCCTCAAGGTCTACGGCAAAGGTGTCAAGGTGAATATCCAGCACACCTGAGGAGCCCCAGGAACCGGGCTAAGCAGGCAGTTGCTGTGGTAACAGAATGGCTTATGGTAGACTATAGCGGATGATATGTCGCGTTCCTGAAGTCCCGGCGCTGAGGCGGTGTCTCGGAGGAGCCGTTAAAGAAAGCTCCAGGCGGAGCAGAGAGCGAGCCGCCCCACGGCGCCAGGGTGGGCACGGACGCACGTGTTGCATCGAGGCACTCCGGGCATCGCGCACGGATTCCTGCGTGCGGGCACCAGCCAGGAGGGACACGCAGGGCTGGGCTGCTCCTGTTTCTGGGTCCCTCTGGAAGCACATGGATGCTGGGAAGCGTGTGCACTGATGTTTTGTGCTTTGACAGGGGAGTGTGATTCTCACACGTAAATGCAAGTGACGCCCTGAGCTGCAACCAGAGCTCTGCCACCAGATCGCACCGTGCCGGGGGCAGCAGCAGCTGGCCTTTCCCGTTTGATGCATTCAAAACAGTGCAAAAACTGTCATGAAATCACCAAAGCATAGTGACCTGATTTTAAGGGGCAGTGATTTCCTTCGTATTGGGGCAGGCACAGACCCCTTATGTTCATTTTGTGAATGGTGCCCAGATCTCAAGGATCAGAGCGATGGAGGATGTGGACTTCTAATAATTCCAGCAGACTTTGCTCTTCCACTGTGAGGGAGACTGTCTTTGCATGAAGCAAGGTCCCACTGAGCCAAGATCATCACAGAGATATGCTGTCTAGCCCCTGCTCTTTGGACTTTTATTTTTCTTATCCCATAAATGTCAAATGTAAAATACCTGAGCAGTCAGAGCAGAACTTCAAAGCACAGTTTTTCCGGCAGGTGCCACATAGGAGACTTACAGCCTGCTTGTTCCTGTGGGTTTTACGTTCTGTCTCCAGTTTCAAAATAGACAGCGAGTTGAAGGTGGTGGGGGCAGGTACTTTTGTCCTACCTTCCCCAGGTAATTGCAGTTATACCTGCAGATTTCAGCTGGGATGTAGGATGTAGCCCTTTGGTTCCCAGGCAGGTGCTCTGATTGCGGGATACAGCACAGCTGTAAATGTTTTATAAGAAGGCAGAGGTCTAAGTGTCTAAACACAGGACTAAGTTTCATGCTCCAAATACCAATTCACAGGTGGCCTAAGTGCTGCTCTTGGACAGACGCATGAACTCATGTGGAAGAAACTCCACACAACCGGTGTCACTGCCATCTCCAACCAGGGCTGTGGACATTCCTGTGCTCACTGTCAGCGCTGCCACAAATCCTAGTCTCTGCTCCTATTTTTTCAATATTCACTCTAGTGCATGAAGATCCCCCAAATTCAGCATTATTAATTCCATTCCTGGAACTGGGTTTTTTTTGGTCTTTTTCCCAAATACGCAACAAAACTTACGCACGTACACACCGACTTCTTATTACATCATTATTTCTCAGTGAAACGATACCCACCTCATATTGGATCTGTGCTGTTACTAGAATTTTGGTTTCTAGTATGCTTGAAAAACTTATCTCTATTGATGGCAACTGTGGATTTTTCTCTGCTGATCTTAACTCCCTTTATCAATTTTCTGTTCTCTTAAATGTCTGCTTTTCAGGGATTGTTAGGTATCCCCCCCTTCTACTACCGTTTACAGCTTTTTGTTTTTCGCTAGTTCAGCCCCAGTCAACTGGGAGGTGGGGACTTGAGCAGCAGGAGCCACTGTTGCTGAAAAGAAAAGATGGGCCCTGGGGAAAAGTGGGACAGACAGATGGGGCAGGATGGAGGGGGCTGGTTTGAGTAGGATACCTTGAGGGTCTGGGAAGAGGAGAAATGGATGGGCGCCTAAGAGGTGAGATTCTTCTTGGCAGCATCACAGCCTACGCGCTGAAGGACTGTGACAGTTTAGAGATGTGAATGACTCTGTCCTCCCGTTGGTCTGCAGCTGTGCTCCGTAGCTGTTCTGGCCACGCGGGAATCTCAGCGGTTTACAGCATAAGTGACATGTTGCCACTTCACTGATCAAGGCAACACTGTTCGGCCGCAGGGAGAAGAGGCGAGACGCAGGGAAGAAGGAGAGGGAATGGAGAAAGATGCTCAGTCCTGGATATGCGCGAGGAGCAATAGAGTCAGTGCTGGACACAAAGAGAGAAGATGGGAAGAAAACACTCATAAAACCAAGAAATATCTAAAGGCTACATAACATGAAACAGGACGAGTGTCATGATGTGGTATGACAGGGTCTAGGAGCAAGCACAGCCCCAGCAATGGTCACCTTCCCACTCCCCAAAACTAACGCAAATCGAGAATAGTAAATGCTTCCAGCTGATGAAAGAATGACATGGGAGACTGTTGTACAAGCCCCTTGTCCCCACTGAGTTCCTGGGCACATCTCCTTTCTCTGCCCGACAGAGCAATCTTCTTTGGAACCCACTGCAGAATGTGCAAAGCCAGAGGAGCCCTTTGCATAACTTTATGCAAAATGTAGAAGGTGTCCCTGTAGTTCCTAGAGCTCCAATGCACCACGTTCCCCTAGTGGAAGGTGAGTTTATGCTCTAAGGCCACCAGCTGTCTTGTCCCCTCGTGTCCTGCATTCTCCTCCTTGTCCTGCTCCTCTCCTGCGTAACTCCACTTCCTTGGTGGACCTGGCTGAGCTCTTTGGTGATGTTGCACCTGCAATCTGCTATATAAAGGCAACTTGCCCCTTACCCTTTTCCACCACTGAGTGTTACTACACATCCTTCTGTGATTTTCCTTACAAGAGATGATGAGAGGAAGACCACCACCCGTGCCTGGCAGCAGGAGCCGCTGACCTAGCCAAGCAGCCTGTGGTGGACAGACGCCTCTGGCCAGGAACTCCTGCTTGGAAAGTGGTATACGTGGGACCGAGCCAGAAATGGGAACTTGCATTCAAAAGCTGTGTGTTAGAAGCTGCTTCGGTTGACCACACTGGCCGTTGCGCTAGGTCCTGCCCAGCTCCACACGGAGAAAATTATGCAGGTAATACCTTAAGCTACTTTTTTCATGTTTGCAGGCTGTTGGTACATAGCTGTAAGCATAAAAGTATTTGAATGCAAAGGGAAAAGTATCATTTGGTTCACGTTGAGGTCTGGGTACTTCATGTATTACTCCAATCTCCTTTCTTAAGTAGAAGAGGCACCACAAATTACAGAAGCCAGCAAAGGCACTGGGTAGCAAGCCTGCCAGGTGGGCAAACTGCACCAGAAAGGCACATCCCACCCTCCGGCTAGTCGGCTGTGCCGTGGGTTTGCTCTGCCTTTGGTTTGGATTTAATTTAGACCCACAAGCCCTGTGCATTTCGGAAAGCATGGCTGGGAGAGACATCTGCTAACAAAAGCTGCAGCTGGAGATAGGGAGGGGAGGGAGAATGTATATAAGACAGTTACCCATTCTATGGGAAGAATAATACAAAAAGAAATTGTACTTTGCAAGCAGAAGTCTGAGGTTTTTGGGGGGGGGGGTGGCAGCTTTGTGTGGCTTGGTTTTGGTTCTCTCTTTTTTTTTTTTTTGTTTTTTTTTTTTTTTTGCTCCCCCAGGAGAGAAGTTTATGGCCTTGAAAGAAATTGAAAACATTAAAAACAAAGCTACGGTGTTGTCCCAGGAGTTAGCTAACCAGGGCCAAAAGACATTTCTGCACAGGTTTTAAAGGAGCTCCTAAGGCTGTTTTTCCAATGTCTTCAGTGGACTTTGCATCACTCCTTATATCCATACTAACAGCAATTACCAAGAAGATTAGAAAGTTGCCCATTGGTGTCAGGAACACTAGTCCCAGAGAAACAGTCTAATTAAGAATCAAGTAATACAGCATTTAGATAAACGTAGGGTAGCTTGATTGGGTCAGACCATCACAGCTTCTGAAGGGAAAAGTATGCCTTGTTAACCTGAAAAAGTTAATAAAATCGGAGAGCAAGGTGACCTAACTGCATGTAATTTACTCGGGGTTTTGAAACGCTGCTTATAAGATTCCTCAGAAAAGACTGTTAAGGAAAATAAACAGGTGTAGGATAAAAGGAAATGATTCATGGGATTAATAACTAATTTCATTAAAAGATACAAAACAAAGAAATGGAATGGAAGTTTTTTCCTTAGAGCAGCAGAGGTAAGAAAAGGGTTTTCTCAGGGAGCCAGTGTTGTTGTTTGTAGTCTTTAATTATTAAAAGCTATGTTAATTATATTGTCAGTGCAAAATATACATTTAAAATATAGGAAATACCAGATGTTTGGCTGTCTCTTGTGACAGAACTCTGAACTGTCCATAACTTTCAGATGGATTTTCTCAGTCCCAAAACACCCAAAGAAACTGCTCTTAAAACCAAAAACCCCACCAGATTTTGTCTGAAAAAAATTATAAGAATAAGGAGGACTCTTCCAGTCTGCTCTCCAGATCCAACAACCTGCTGATATTCTGGGCTGGAATATCTCTGTTCAGGAGAAGTCATGGCACGTCATCATATGTGATGTCCCCTTCCGTCTTCTCCTGGAAGCTGTCCCTCCTGCTCAAAGCTCCTGGAGGACTTCACCAATATACCAGCCTCTGACACGTCCAGAACCCCTCTGGAGGCAAGATAACTCGGAGGAGAAATGTTCCTTGGAGTTTGACGTCTCAGATAGCTGGAAGGGAGGCTTATGAAGAAGTTAGTCACTGTCAGAGCATCCACAGTTGAAGTGTGAGCTAAGGTCAGACAAGAATGAGAGGCTGTTGTGTTATATTGATGTGGAGGGCTTCACGCAGATGTTGTGATGCACAGGTGGTCAGCAGAGCCTTCAAAAGTCTTCATGGCAGAGATTCATGTGTACCACCAGTTATGTTTTGGATGGTCAGTTTGGCTTGTTGCCTGCTCTCCGCAAGCCACCAACATTGGCTCTGTGATAGAAAGCCCGTGTGTCCAGTTCTGGACCCAGGACTGATTTATGAGCATGTACATGAGGCGTTGCTCCATATACTCCCCCGAGCATTGTCCCAACAGGCTGGAACACCAAAAATGTTTTCACAGACTGTCTATGGGATCTATGGGATGTTCATTGAGGTTGTGTAGCACCCATATACAGGGAGAGTCAGTGACGCTCTTGGGGAACCATAACAGTTACTACACACGCTGAGCTTGAGGAGGTAGCATGTTGGTGAGCTCTCTGGAGTCTGTTGTTCCAGCTCCTCTAAGGACCAAGGTGCAGTCATAAATCAGAGAAAACCACCATCTGCTCTCTGCACTTGCCTTTGGCCCCCGCTTGTCTCATGACCTCTGTCCTTCTTGTTCCCTCATGCAGATCTTGCCCCAGCTGAGCTCAGACCTACCTAGTCTGCTCCTAGTCCTGCTTCATCCTACTCTTCAAACTGCCAGCCTACTCCTGCCACTGGCTCCTTTCTAGCCTACCGAAAATTTACTAAAATCTGTTCTGTATTATGCTAGCTAGGGTTCCCATGAGAAAAGTAGTCTTCTTCTACCTCATGTACTTCTCGCAGTATTTGCTCCTCAAGCACAGGAGCCAATTCTCATGGGAGTAGTCTTCTTATTCTGTTGCAAGATGTTGTTGCCAGCTGGAGAGACCTGGCCAGCTGTGCACTGCTAAAATCGTGTGGAAAGCAAAAATGGGATTTACCCTTGGCAAGCTGAAGGTGTAACACAGGAGAGTTTGGGCATTGGTGTAGATGTTATGTACTTTGTAGCACAAAAGTCCCCCAAAACTTTGTATATTTGTATATATATACACACAAATATATATCTATGTGCGTATATATATGTATGTAACTATATATTTGAGTACCTAATGTATTCAGATAATTTACCCTAATATAAATGTGTACCAGGTGGAAAAGATGCCACTGAGTAAGATTTAGCTGCAAAAAATGACCCAGGGTGACTAACCTGGGCCAGTGTCAGGGACAGGCAAGGTTTTCACACCTTCTGGGTGACCTCCATGAGCTGTGCAGCTTGTTTTCCAGTTCTTCCAAATTTCAAGCAAAACGCTGGGGCCCCAACAGCCTCTGTGGTGAGACAACTCAGATTTTTGAATTGAGTGCCACTCATCTTGTGCTCAGCATGGCGAAGGTTCCCACGGGGAAACAGAGCACTAGCAGGCAATTACAAAGTTCATGTCATAAGGGAATGACTTTAGCTACTTGACCACGTTCCACATAGCTCTGGGGAATGAGGACTGTCCACTAATTCATGCTTTAAAAAAGCTGGTAGACACACAGACACACAAAATGTTCTCAGTATTGCAATTCCATGCGGTTCACGTAAGCTCACAGAATATTCAGAATACTGAGGAAAAGAGGAAAAGAGACATTTGTAATTATCTGCACTCTAGACAGTCAGGAAGAGAAGCAGGATTCACCGAGGAGCTTGCACATGAGTGTTTCCTTTTACCTTCACTAGCGATGGGGAGATGTTGAAGCACAGCCTTTTTTTATGGCAAATGGTGAAATCCAAATGTGACTGATGTATTTCATGTGTCCCATTCAGAAAGGTATCGTGCGACTTACTGAATTCTTCACGGGGGTTGGGGGTGGAGTGGAACATGTAGGAGAAATGCTTTGGTAGAAATATTAAATGGTGTAAATAGGGGGGCCCAGCCTTCTTCATGAAGCGTGTCAGCACTGTGATAACCACCATCCAGGCATCACAGTTATTTCTTGAGGCAGGAATAATGCAAGAGGGTCGATCTATTGCAGGTGATTTCATATAATAATAGAAAAAATTAAGGTTGGAAAGGACTTCTGGAGATCTCTCAATCACCTGAACACTTTAAGCAGTTTTTTTCCCCCATCATATTGATGGGGACTTGTTCAGCAAAGCTTTGAACAGCCCCAGTGATGGAGATCCCACCACCTCATTCAGCTGCTGTCCTGGTGCCTGGTCAGGGTTTGCTTCCCAACTGCTCCTGACAGGCTGAAATAACACAGCTTTTGAGAGAATAGAAGCTTACATGACTGCATGAAGTACCTCCTGTTCCTGCCCCTTTGCAATGGTGTTTTTATTTCAAGACTTTTGTTGGAAATCTATCAGCAGCCTGGCACGCAGCGTAACTGATAGCAGCTACATCACGGTATTAGATGATAAAAAGGACAGACCAGCGACTTGCTTAGATGCCCTCAGGAGAAGTGATACCGTTGTAGAACCAAAGACATGCCAAACAGCTTAAATTGAGAGGAAACCCAAAGGGCAGAGCAATCTGGAAACCGATGATCAGCGAACGCAGCCTCCTGCAGGTGGTAATTTTGATCTTCCCCTTGTCTCAGGCAGTTTGTGGTCTGACCTTGGTGTTGATCCAGGCACGGCGTCGGCACTGGGTGTCTCGCTTTGCAGCTGCATTAACCACTGCTTTTCTCATGTACAGGAAACGTTCTGCCATCGTGGGATGGATGTAGGAGACACACGCGCTGGGTCCCGTGATGCTCGGACAGCAGCTAGCTACGCCGCGTGATGGGGCTCCGTCCTGTGGAAAGATGAAATGTCTCAGTACTTTCTGTGCAGGGCCATGGGTGCCTGCCATCATCTTTCTAATCAAGAAACATGAAGGACAGATTTTTTCTAGATTGACAGCAACAGTGAAGGAAGGCACAGTTGACAGATCAGACTGATTAAAAGGTTATTTTTCTCAGGGCATGGCTAATGATGCAGAGCTGGAGTAGTTTGACTATTGTAATTACACTCACTATCATTGTTATTTGTAGGATGGTGATACCTTAGGGGTCCTGCTGGAGCCTGGAACCACGTTGTGCTGGATGCTGCAAGGACACGTATCAGAAGCAATTTGAGAGAGAGAAATATGAGCAGACGAGACAGGGAGTGGGAGGAGAAGCAGAGGCACAGAGATAGGAAGAGCTTCCTGTAGATCATTTAGAGTATCAGCCATGAGTTGAAGCTGTCCAGGTCTCCAGTGCTCTGCCCACCCAGCTGGGTGAACGGAGAACATCTCAGCTTTGACAAAATGCCATTTCTCCTAATTCTTTGGCCATAATTCTGACATTTTAGGGCTTAGATCTTTTCTCCGAGTTGTGGCTGGAAAAGGTGAACATTCTTTATATCCATTCTACATCAAAATATCATTTTCACTGTCATGTTTCTGGGTTTTTTACACTATTCATAATGACTACACTGGAAGCAAAAATGTGGCATACCATGAAACTGCAAAGACTTCAGAAGCTTTTGTAGAAAGCTGGGGGAAATCCTCCCCTGTTGCAAGCAAGAAGAGTCAGAAAAGACAAAAACTCTCTTATATTGTATTATGTTACAAAGCCAGACAATGCCATTTAGGTTACGCAAGCTGCCTTGCAGAGAGGATGGATGATTTCTAGAAAGGTACAGGGCAGGACACAGCCTCATCACTTCAGGTGATGCCCAGCTGCATGGACTAGAAGATACTGGACTACCAGCACAAACAGCAATGCCAAGAAGCAAACCCAATACCCAATGTCTGGGAAAGGTGACAGAGACCTGACGCTCGGTGACAATGTGAGAGAGACCAAACTGTCAGGCAAAACTTTGAGATGCTCATATACGGGACCAGAAACAGTTACGGCACATGGAAGGGCAAAACAGAGGCATGGAAGTCACACAGGTCCTGAGAAACCTCAGGGATGCTGGAAACCAGTGGGGATGGATGGAATGAGGTGGTGTTAGCCAGAAGCAGAGGGTGGAGGAAGGAAATGTTATGGCAGGGTCGAAAGAGTGTTTTGATGCAAACCACTGCCAGGAGGGATGGCTAGAGAGAGAGAAAATCTCACGGCCCTCCTCCGTGCCCCTGGCTCCAGCCTAATCATGATTAGTCTCCGTACAGTTATCGAACGCAGAAGTATTAATGGGAATTATGGGAGACTAATGTCTCGAAAATGGATTGAAAGATAATTGACGCTTATGTTGGCTCAGATGTTTTGGGTGATGGAATTCTTCACAAAAGTAAGTTTAACAGTGTTTTTGACCTAGCGCCTGTATGATTTTCAATGTAGTAAAATTTGAATAAAGTGCGACTGTGAGCTGACTTTTCTCACTTTAAATTTCAAAATGGACAAAAGTAGGTCTAGAACGAAGGTCTGGAAGCTTAGAAAGGCAAACTTTGAAATCTAAGGAAATGAATTATTGAGTCTAACTAAGCAGCTCTGGGATCTGTGTGCAGAAAAGTCATAGGTACTTAAAATTCAAAATTCAAAAGGGAGAGAGAGCAGTGAGAAGAGGTATGTTTGAGAGGTTACAAACTGCAGAAAGAAAGTAAGAATGACGGAAATCTACCTCACATAGGAAATTAAAGTTAATAATAGTACGTGGTATTTAAGCCACAGAAACCAAGGGGAACAAAGAGACAATTAGGACAGTTACCTATCGCTAAGACTGAAAATCTTACTTACTGCGGTTAACAGCAGCAACAATTTGATACCAAGGGCATCAACAGGACTCCCAGTGTGAACAAGGGTAGGACATGACACCATCTGAGGTGAAGCCCATAACTAGCCTGGTTGAAGTGAAAAATGAAAAGCTGATTTCTACCTAGACCGTTTACAGCATTGGCAGGCAGAACGACAGACCAAGGAGGGACGATGTACAACAGTTACGCAAACCAGGCGCAGTCCCCGTAATGGGAGGGTAACAAATACAACACCTCCGTACAGAAGAGGGTGGAGAATGATTCAGACAAGTGTAAGCCTGTTAGTTTGATGTCAAAGTTTTGGAAGAAGAATAGATAAAGCCCGGGAAGTAGGGAGAAATGTAAATATTACAAGATGATTTACCAAAGCTAAATAGTTTCAGGATAATTTAGCAGCATTTCTTGGTAGGACCAGTGCTCCCTTACACAAAAGACATACACCAACTAAATTTATCTTAATTTCTGTGAGCTTCTGATAAATCAGCCATGGATTTGGGCTCTGGAGCTGAAAGTGAACAAAGGGAATCTGCAACTGTTCACACTGAAGAGGTAATTACCAGAAAAGGACAGATTCCCTATGGCGATGCTCAGAGGCAGTTCTGAAACCACTGCTGCGACAGAAGCATGGACTCACGGAGAAATGTAGGCTGGAAGGGACATCTGGAGGTTCAACCTCCTGCTTAGAGCAGAGCTGACTTCAAAGCCAGATCTGTTCAGTACGGGCGTGGTGGCCAAAGGCTGAAAATCAGGTATGAGCTTCATGGTTTGCAGGTGGCACAGAACTGGGAAGTACTACGAAGCCTGCCAGAAGAATTGGGTAACGCTGTTGATTGCAATGGTTCAGATGAGGAGACATTTGATAAAACAAAGCAGAGTCATGTCCTTAGACATTCTCCACAGAGGCTGCCTTTTTTCATGCTTGCTATAAAACAGGGCTTTGGGAGTTAAGAAATAAAAATGCATGAAAAAAACAATGCATGAAATCTGCTAGTGTAAGGAGGGCAGAAAAACTTTAAAGTGTTTATGGGATGTGTATGGCTATTCATTTTTTCCGCTACGAATGCATTGGGTGGGCCAGCCCTGACACTCATTTGAGGCATGTTGCACTGGAACTGGGTAAATTGGGAGGTAGGTCCATAACAACGGCTGAAGGTGGATCATGACCAAGTTCGGACTGGAAATCACTGGAAACCTTCCATTTTGAGAGTAAAGTGCACCGCAGGTATCAAGCCAGCATTCATCTAAAAACCAGTGGCCAACTCAACATATCCCACACAGGCAAGCAGAGGACAAGGCACAACAGTGGCAAACATCTTGGGGTCTAGAGTCAGAGAAGTGACCCACTCTCCCAGCACCCGCAGGTGGTCTGGCAGAAAAGACCAGAACGATAACATGGATATTCTTGCACCATTGGCTTCATTACTATGGTTAAACCATCTTTGTAAGTTCCTCTTTTAGGGAGCTTGGTAGTAAACTTGAAATCATCGAGTCTTGTGGCATATAGGTGGTTTGGTTCCCTCATCCACCCGCATCCTTCTGCCTCATTTGCATCGTGTGGAACAATTAGTGGCTTTTTTATGTAGAAGAGTCTTGTGGCTAAGTAGTCATCTACAGTACTCATGATGCAGAGTTTCAGCTAGGGAAGCAGAGCTATTAGTGAAGCTGCTGACAGAGACAGTATAAAAACCATCTGTATTGACACCGGAGCGTTTTCTGAAGCTTTGAAAATCCACCACCACAATAAAACTACTACTGGACTTGTTATGCTCAACCTATAGGTCTGGAGAAAATGCATTCCCATCTCCGGTTACATTTGGTGTCAAGGAGCAGGAGCAGATGTTTGACTGAAAAAGCTCACAATAGAGAGGCATTTTAGAGGGACAATAATAAGGAGGGACAATGTCGTTAAGTCATTAGCAAATCTTTAATGCAAAAAGTGCTTAGAGGTAAACTGGTAAAAATGGGAAAACTATTTTTTAAAGTACCAAGATTATGAAACGCTTTCCATTAACTGGATCCAACATACGTCCCTTGTTCTACACAATATATCAGATTCTAAGGAAGATTTCTTCTAAAGCTAATAAAAACATTTTTGAAATATTCACTCTTTGCTCATTTGCATTTGCTTACAGCAAATTGTGTCTACTGTAAAGACAGCAAAGCAGTAATTATTTAAATTAGTTTGATAGATGTTTAGTAATGCTTTGATTAAAATATCAATTTTAGATACCAGTAAGTTTGTGAAAAGCGGAGCATTTAAATGATAATGAATTTTTTTGGCAAGAAAAAGTTTCATTTTGCACAAATGATTTTGAATGAGAAGCCCTTTTCATACAAAAATTTCAGCTACTCACTCAAACAATGGAGCTGGTGCAGAGCTGAGGTCAATACAGTGACCCAAACGCATCATCATAAGATAGACAAGGGGCAAGTCTCTGCCAGATGAAATATGGATGAACCCACCTCCACAAGAGAATAGTTCTATTATGTGGGTAATGCCCAAGTAGTTCCAGCTCGCCTGGAAAATTGTCCTGTAGGACTGACAAAACTTGGGCAGGGAATGAAGCTGAAGGTCATGGGCAAAAGGCAACGCCAGCCTAACAAATCCACATGAACAACCAAGCTGAAAGCCAGCCCCAGGGTTCCTTGTTTAAGCCTGCAAGGCAGCAATCAGTCCCGGAATCATAGGAAAGGAATTTGTGGGGTTCCCTAGCCCATTGCTCCACCTTCACATGGGAGGAATTACATATTTATCACTTCTGATAAAAATCCCTCTAATCTGTACTTCAAAATATTCCACAATGCCCCTGGTGATTCTGACCTAGATCTTGTCATGCAAATTAAACCCAGCAGTTTCTAGGCTAGTCGTAATGGATACGGACGCAAGGCTATTCCTTCATTCTTTGCATATGTCCCCTAAATCAGCTTTTCCTCCAGACAAACATCTCAAATCCATTTTTTCCCTTAGACGTCTTTATCCAGCTGTGTAGTGGGTTTGCATGGCAAAGTTGTGGTGGCTTCTGGGAAGGTGCCAGAAGCATCCCCCGTGTCCAATGGAGCCCATGCCAGCTGGCTCCGAGATGGACCTGCCTCTGGCCAAGGCTGAGCTGATCAGCGATGGTGGTAGTGCCTCTGGGATAGCATATTAAGAAGGAAAAAAAATATTGCTGGGTGATCACTCTGTCCTTATCTTGACCCACGAGCCTTTTGTTATATTTTCTCTCCCCTGTCTGGCTGAGGAGGGCAGTGACAGAGCGGCTTTGGTGGGCACCTGCCCTCCAGCGAGGGTCAACCCACCACAAGTTGGTCTACCTCCTTCTCAAAATGTAGTTCTCCAAACCAGCAATAGCACTCCCACTGTGAGCCTGCCCATTCCGAATACAACAAAATGAGGACTGCACATGCTTAAAGAAGGGCAAATATATATATAAATATGCCAAAAAAAAATTATTTTTCTCTTTCAACAGCCATGTGTTATGCCTCACTCATGCTCACCCTGTGACTCACTGCAGCTTCCCAGGTCCTATTCTACAGTGCTCTTGCCAAGCTAGACTTTTCCTGCCCAACACTTGCTGGAATATTTATTCTTACCTGCAAGGAACAGCATGTTGTATTGGTGTGTATCAAACTGTACTGAATTTCTTCAGTGCATTTCTCCATATAGCCACCATTCCGCTGAATTTTAAGCTTGTATCCTTGTGACTGTCCATCCTCAGATGGAGCGGACAGAGGAAGATACGGTGAAACAGGTTAGATGAAAATAGCAGCAGCAAGAAATCCTCGTTTGCAAGCTGTGAGGAGTTTTGAACTGCAATCATTAAAATGGGCACCCAGAGGTCGATGTGGTTGTCAGGTCAAAATGATCAGATCTGCAGTTCAGAAATGTTGTGAATGACTAACCGTGACTAACTAATCACAGAACTAATGCCCTGAGATGCATTACCGATTTCAACATCAGCAGTCAGCTTGGAAGAAATATATTAGATGTGGAGCTGGCCAGAAAAACAGAATTTCTATCTTTTCTCAATAAAACTGCACTTCTGAGAATAAATTTCTGATAGAACAGCAACAGTAAAGGTGATGTAGGTGTCTGCTTCAGTAATGAGCAACATGCCAGGCTCTGTGCCACCATCATGAACCCAAGCAGGAGTGCACATTTTCACTGTAGCTTTAGTGTATGCATCAAGCCTCAGATCCTTAAAAAAAAAATAATAAAATTTTGAGCTCAGTAAAAGTGTTTTTGCTAACAAGATTTTATCTAATTAGGAAATCTGAGCGGGGCTGATCTGCTCTAAGAAAATCCTGTTCAGCTCTTGCTGTGCTGATACTTGCTGGTGGGTAGGAGCACACGGGAAGGGAAGCAAACCCGCAGCCAAGGTGCAATCATTACTGGGAACTGCCTGAAAAATATCCTCTGCCGAATGTCATTTCCTCATCATTTTCTCAGGCAATCACCCACACCAATTTCTGAGTGAGGGCTGAGTAATATCCACTGTTTGATCCTTAACACCGATATGTATGTTCAGTATTTCTTTCATTGCTCAACTAAAAGCAAACTTGTTGCATGCAGTTTGTATCTAATAATAATAATAATAGTAGTAGTAGTAGTAATAATAATAATAATAATGATAATAATAATAGTATAACTGGAGGAACGGCGGGGAACAGATGGATGCCAAAATGAAAATAAATCAGCAAATGCAGCAACAACAGAGGCACGTCTTCTCAGCGAAGTCATTCACATTGTCATCAGCTCATCTCTTAATTACTAGAAATTTCTCAGCCAAAGGGACCTGTCCCAGCAGCTCTTACCTCCACAGCCCCACATACAGCAGTGCGAAACGCCGGTGCTGCACCGTCACTGCAAATGGCATCACGGCAAGCAGTGAGAGAATAATCACTAGTGGGTGTCTCAGACAACAATCGCTTCTGAGGTGCTTTTCGTGAACATTGCATACCCCAAAGAGATCTGTGTGGATGCTCGTCTGACAAAACCCACAGTCTTTCTTATCGCAGCTGTTTGAAAGTGGCAAACAGGTTTTAATGGGCTCATTATCACACCTAAGGAAAGGACAGAAGGTACAGCTGCTAATGTTGGAACAGACAACATATCTCCTCTTGACCTTCAGCCCCCTTCATCCTTCCACCCTCTGTCCCTGGAAAAATCCCCACCCCATCATGCCATGGTGTGAATCAGCACCTTTTTCTGCAGCTCTCCAATTAAGATTCAGCAGTGCTTGGAAAGCAGCAGTCGGCCCACACTGGACTAATTAATTTTTCCTGCCTGAGTAATTACAGTCCAGAGGTGACCATGAAAGCCAAGCAAATCAATTTGTGTTTTACTGAGATCCTCATCAGTCACAGAGCACTAGCCAAGAAGAAAAAAATATGACCAGAGACAGAGCTGCCCCCTGAACAACAAGCAACTAAGGTTGCTCTAAAACTGCTGAACTTCTCTGCTGGAGATAGCAAAGAAAGCTCACCAAATATTGGGGTTTTTTGCCCAATCAGTCGGTTGCCACAATCACTCTCTTGAAAATCTAAACTTTATCTCCTTCACTGGCACTCACATCCCTTGCAACTGATTCATATCCCAGCCAAAACCACTCCATAGCTCAGTTTATAAAGATGAGCGCGATCGTTTTGCAAATGTCTCAGCAAGTGTTGGATGTGGCTTTCCCACTTTCCAAACAGAAGCAATCTGCTGCTTTGCTGAACCAGTGCATTGCCATCAGCAGCTCAACCGATTTTCCAGGAAAAACTTTTCCAAATGTGCCAGGGATCCAAGCAGAACAGAGCATGTCCCAGAGAAGTATTGTCTCCTAAAACCCATACTTTTCTGCCTTGCCCATCTAATATTTCCATGGATTTCATGCAATCCTAGATGAAGAAGCAAATGTTTTAGGCAGGTCATATGATGGAGAAGATCCAGTTATTCCTACATGGCAAAGAACTGGGGCACATGGTTCTCCCAGAAGTGGGGGTGAGGATTTGTGGACAGCAGCTGTCTCCCTGGGAAGGCTGCAGGTGGGACGGACCTTGCTGGAGAAGCGCCATGGCATTGTGCCCAGCTAGAAGTGATTCTTCTGTCCAAGTCAAAGCAGGTGGAGCAGCCCAAAGGGGTGCGTGCGTCCCAGAGCCACCAATAAGCGTGCATTCAATCTGAGTTTTGGTGGCTGAATGTGGTAAGGACAATCCTGCTAGCATCATCTGCTTGAGCTTTCCCAAAGCCTGCCTCAGCATGCCTCATCTCTTAAGGGAGGCCAAGAGGAAATGCCATCAACTTAAGTAGGGAGAGTCATTGTGGAAGTTGGATGTTCCAGCTCTTCTCCAAGAGATGCAGCACCAGAAAACATAGAAGTAACGTCCCACATACCACATTTTTATCCTGAAACACCTGGATACCAGCAGCTACAGACTGTCCACTGGACATTCTTGCAAAAAGATTAATACTAGGGGGAGCCAGGAGACCCGCTGAGGAGCACAGGATCTGATCAGGCACACACATGCCCGTCCGTCAGCCTACAGCCTGTGCCAGAGCCAAGTGCCGCCCTAGAGCACAGAGGGAATTGTGAGGGCAGGCTGAGGAACGTCACCAAGAGCACAAACACAGAGAAAAGTGCCGGAAGCCAGTCCGCCCTGGAGAAGACATGAGTCCACCTGCCTGCAGAGATGTTCTTTGGCTTTCCAGGCAGGACTGTGAGCTGACAGGAATGGAGATGTAGCCCACACAACATGCGTGTTACTGAGGTGTTGGTTGAATGACTGTCACTGTCACTGCACGAGGGTTTGTTTGCACATATTATGACCTGGAAGTTCTTGTGGAAATTTAGAAATGTGTTATGCCTAAGCAATCGCACTGCCTATTCAGGTGCAGACAAGAATACTCACAGTAGGGAGAACGAGTTAGACTTCCACAGGGAAGCAGCTGACTTCCAGAAAGATGTGGATGACATTGCAGAGAGTTGAACAGAAATCATTATTTCTAGTGCAGTGGCTAAGGCGTATTTACCTGGGTCTGGATGGATTCGTGGGGGAAATGCCGTTTGTTGAGGAGTCTGCTGAGGTTTGGTTGACTCTTCCGCACCTGAGGTCCTCTAACAGTGCTGTGGAAGGCTGTGTGATGGTCAAGGTGGCCATCAGTGGTTCTCCGCCCAGTATTTCAGGGACCTGGTGCTCCATTTAAGTCCATGGCATCCCGTCATCCAGAGAAGCCATTTACTATAAAAAAGCTCTTCTTATTAAGTACAGTGAGGTTGGTGTTTGGGGCTTTTTGGTTTGTCTTTTTTTTTTCCCCAGGCATGGAAGCTACTTAGATTTTTCTTGGCTGCCCGAGATGATGGCCTTTTCCAGAATGGACTTTTCTTGCCAACGCATTTATTTTAAGACTGAATTGCCTTTCAGTTCCTCCAGATGAATATGCTTTGAGGAAACATTCCATTTGGAAAGGCCCAAACACTGAGTTCAGCAAGGATTTGTGGAGCGGGATGAAATTGTCGGGATTTTTTGCGTTGCTCTTTCTCCATGTTTTCTTCCCATCATTCCCCCTGCTGTCAAGTGAAAGACCTTGGTTTCTTGACTCTACCAACCTCAGCGAAGCGGAGACTGAAGGGACCCTGAGGCGCTATTACCGCAATGAATGGCGCGCCAAGAGCTTTTTGTCCTTCAACGTAAACAGCTCGCAGCATGGCAAACCCACTTCATTGGGTCATCGAGGTTAATAAAAACACAACAAATAATTTATCAACATGGTGGTTTGAAAGCCAATGTTGGTGACAATTACCAAATTTGCATCCCAGAGTAATTATCTTTTGCTATAAGATAAAAACCTCCCCAAAATCCTCCCACCCCTTGCGCAATGGCGCCAAGAAGATGATTCCTCTTGACGCGCTGAACTTTTGAACCCGATGAAAAAATCTTTTTTTTAGTTATACAAGAGAGTCATCGAAAGTTCATTGCCCTTTCTCACATTTGCACCACCAAAGGGACATAAGGAAAAACATCAAGTGTAATATCCGTCAATGTTAGTGAGGCATTCAGAATACATCACCGATGCATAAATAACCCAAATGAAACTCCAGTGGCAGGAGGAGGTTCTGGAAGAACGGAGATACACAACAATATTTAATTATAAATTGCATCAAAATTATTGTCTTTACTCATCAAAGAACTTCTCACAATCATTCCTTTGGTTCAGATGTGAGCCTGAAATCCTGGGTGCCCCCATCCAAAAGCTTTGGATTTTTCTTGGTTCACTGGCTACTTTTTCCTGCCAAAGCTCATAAAAATCCAGACACCAATTTACTTAACACGAGGGGTGTGAAATCCCCACTTAGGGAAGGTGAAGTTAATTGGAAAAGAAAAAAAATCATAAATCCAGGCCACTGAGCAGTTTGAATTGGCGAGCTCTTCTGTGACCTTGATTTGTTGTGTTTTTATTTTCCTGAAATGTTTTTCCCCAACACAAGTTGGATGGAGAAGTGTCTCCACTGGAATCCCCAAGCACTGGCTTTTCCTATCCTTTAAAGCGAGCAGCGGGTGCGTACACCTTGTGTAAGGCAAATGCTGATGAAAAAAACCCTTCTGGTAGGGCTAGCAGAAGTAAGGGGGGATCCAGCTTCCACAGGTGGTCCATCTGACAGGACCCCAGGGCTGCCAAGCAGTTGCTGCTACCAATGCTTATGCAAATAAAATTCTCTGGAGCATCTTCGTTTCTATAAGCAGAAATTCAGCCAGGGGTGACTCACAACATGCTCCATGAAGAAGGCCAGGCTACGGAGTCACAAAGTTGTCTGCTGCTGGGAGACTCTCTGAAGACTCTCAGATGCAAATGCTGCAGCGATTTGGCCCACAGGGACATAGACCCCCCAGCCTGGCAGAGACCCCAGTTACCAGAGGCAACACCAGTAGTGAGGCTGAAGAAAGCACAGGAGGATGTAGACCATGGACTGGTCTTGCACTGAGGAAGAGATGATCTTGACAGCCTCAAGTCAAAAATAGCCAGTGGAAGATGGTAATTTGAAGAAAACAGAAGGTTTCCTAGTCTGTAATCCCTAGAGAGGCTTTTATATTCCTTTCTAATGTATGTCCCTTAATTAATGAGAGTAAGGCACGGTCACATGAAGCTCAAAGAAAGCTAAAATTACTGCATCACCCCCTTTTTGTACCCTACTTTGTTTGACGACGGATGCCTTCGCTACTTCTATTCAGTCACTGCATAATATTGCAGATCAATAGCTTCTGTCCTGCTGGGCGAGATGCACATTTCCTCTTTGTACATCCACCTGCCTCACTTTAACCTGTGTGGAAACGCAGGTGGAGAGGAAAAAGGCTGTCACAGCCGGTGAAAGCACCCATGGGTGCTAACATTCGCCTTGTTGTCAGACCCAGCTCTAACAGGATGGTAGGGGAATAGAAAACACAACTTGACTGTGGAAATCTTACCTACCAGGTATGAGCATTCCCCTCTTGGTGAGCCAACAAGCATTGCTACAGCATCTCTAAAGGAGGCAGGGAATAGCCACCAGCAGTATTGTCTGCAGGAGTATCAATGTGTTGGTTTGAGGATGTAATCAGAAGTAATGATGGGTCATTAAGACACTCTCTTTAGCCGGAGCATCGTGTCAGTAGTGCTGGACCAGGCAGCTATTACAATAATCTGCCGTGGGAGAAGGTGAATAGCGTGTTCATGAAATCAGCCTGTGGTACCCAGCTGAAATTCAGAGAATCATTATAATGATAGATAATGAAAAAGATGGAATTATAAGAAAGAAGAAAGAAAAGAAAGAAAAGAAAGAAGAAAGAAAACTGAGGCTCAGTACGGAAAACTGTAAATTTTTTGAGAATTATTTCACAGATATTCAACAAGCAAGGTAGCTAAATGGAGATGCTGAACTTGAAGAGTCTGAGCCAGGGATATGGAGCACGTGACACAGGAGAGGGCAGGGACAGAGATCACCGAAGAAGCTGAATAATGATGTACAGTATAAAAAGCAAGGGCGACAAAGATACCATAAAGCATTATGCCTGACTGAAAGTGGCAAAACAATTGAGCAGGAGATTTCCAAGAGAGGAAAACCAGTTCCTTTCTGAGTGATACAGAATGAGACACCTTTCAGAGCAGTACCTCCTCCGGCCACAAAGTCAGCAGAAAAGAACAGGAGAATACGTATACAAATAATTATTTTCTATCTTCAGGTACTTTAGACATCTTTTGTTTATTGAAAACCAAGTGCAAATGCAAACTTTCTTTCCATGTACTGGTGAAATGAACGAAGGTTACATCTTTCCAGTGAAAGAAATGAATTATTGATTAACCTTCCTTCTCTTTTTCCCCCTGATAAATATTGAAAAAAGAGATTTCAACCTGTACAGAAGGCTTTTACAGTCTTAGTTCACCCTCCCCTTGTCACTCCACTAGGCTGTGCTGTCCATATGTACTCGGTCACCGTACAGCTCACCGAGACTTGCTGGTTATAACTGGGCTTCCGACTATGTTTTCTCCGTAATAATCCATTGCAATTTCCTAACACATACCTGGATTTATGATGTTATTTATTCTGTACAAATTCACATTGCTTTTTTTCTGATCGCAATTTTCTCCTTTGTTTCCCTACAGCCGCCACTCACAGTTGCTGTTGGGTGTACATTTACTGAGGGCTAATTGCCAGTGGAACGGAACAATTACGTACACACTTACACACACACCAGCATATGCGCCTGTGTGTGTATGTTTCTCACTAATAACAAATTTGCAAAGAAGGAAGAGCTCAGGGAGGATGGAAATGAGTAAAAAATCGTGATGTGCTTGGCAAATGGGATTTTTTTTGAAGACCAAACATTTCTCCTCAGATCGTTGCATCAAGAATCATCTGCCTGAACGGTCAGGCTGTTTGCTGGCGACATTTTCAAAACGAAACGCTCCTACCTTTGGTTCAGAATAACATCTGTAAACATTTACATTTGTAAAACAAAAAGAAGAAATTACACTTGGAGAGTTCGTGGAACCAAAGAGGAAGCAAAAAAAGTGTCATTTCCAGTCTCATCATATTCCTCAGGGACTTCGGGTGTGTGTTTGTGTGCTTTGTTTTATTTAATGAAAACAACCAAACACCACAAAAATAATTTCATTTTGATTTGAGCATGCTGCCCTCTTTCCTCGGTTTGGTAAATTAACAATTGATTATTCAGCTTCTGCTGTAAGACTACTGACACTGCATTTATTTACCTCTCTGCAAATCTTCCCAGTCAGAGCATTCCCAGCTCCACAACTTCTCATGAATAATGTACCAACCAGCATAAATGTGACACTTTCATATATGTGGCCTGATCTGATTAATTAAGACCCACAACATCCTATGATCTATGTTATCTCATCCTGGCAGTTTATATACATTCGATTGACCTGAAATACACTTTTAATTGATTTTTATCAACAACTCCCAAGGACTGCAGTTTGATTTTTTCACTGTGCTTGCCGTCAGCCTGCGTCTTCGCTGAAGTTGTGCTGCATTTCGTACTTTCTCCGTGGAGATCACAACAAAAGGACCTTATTTCTATATTAAAATGTTAAACAAAGTATGACATAAAGGAATAAGGCAGCAAAATGCAAACCCACGCTGCTGAAAGTCTTATTAAAAGAGATACACATTATCAATGAGAAAAGGAAGATTGAAACACCAGAAAACAATCATCCAGTAGTCAGAACTGCAAAACAGCTTGGCTATGAATTGAAAAAGAAGTCCAGATTCAGTGCTAATTATCAGTGGAAGTTTGGAAGGAAGAGGGTTGACCTAACACTGTAATTCTTCACCTGAGCCTCTCTAAAGGGATGTATCTCCTTGTGGAGGCCTGTGGCGAAGGGTGGTGGAGCCTCGGAGGCGGTGGCTGGACAGGAGGAGAAGCTCCTTCCTCGGGAGGGTGGCACAGGCCACCAGGGAGGTGGGGGGTGGCCGCCATGTGGGGTTTCCAAGACCCATCTAGACAAAGCCATGGTTGCCCTGATCCGGTGTTGGGGATCGTTCTGCCGTGAGGAGACACCAGGGGTTCCTTCCACCATCCCCAGAGATCCCCAAACAGCAGGATGACTTGGAAGATGAGGGGAGCAAAGCTCCACCTCATTTGCTGGCTGGCTTTCCACTGAAGGTTTCTTCTGCTTATCTGTCACCCCAGGCAGCCCAAGAGCTTGTGCATGGCAAGACACGTTTTCTGGCATAGTCTCATCATTGCTGTACGTGCAGCAAGCACCGCTTCCAGGCTCCTTCTCGTGTTCCCCCAGAAACACACTCAGGCAACCTTGAGCTGCTTGATAGCATCCTTGAGGCATCCTCAAAGCTATTGCAGGACTGAAAATAGGGAATTCAAGTGGCCACTAGATCCTGTCCCTGAGCAGCTGAATGCAAAAACATCGTGAAAAAGGGTGAGCTCTCAGCAGAACTGGCCCAACAACGAGCTGCTCATTGTATTTGGTTTGGCTGCTAAATGCCCTGACAACAATTCTGTACAAGACAAAGCGTAAAAAAGCCTTTAGGAGAACAACCAAGGCCCTCATTTCTTTTGGTGGCAGAGGGATGAACAAAGCTGGTAAGCACAAGATAAACAAAGCAGAGCAGACCCAGAGGTAAATGGAGAAAACATGAAAATGTGAGGCAAAAATGTATCCAAAAGCAAATAAAGAAATATAGACGAGGGGAGATAAATATGCAAAGGAGGAACAGTGCAGACAATGGATAAAATGCCTTAAGAAAAACGCCTCGTAATGGGCTTGTATCTAATAATCGTAGGAAGATCAAACATTATGCAAGAGTCTGCAGAGCAGAGAAAGCCAAGGAAAGAAAGCATGATACCTGGGATACAAACAGTGTCTGAAAATCTCAGCTTTTATACATTTATGACACTAGCACATTCCAAAATGGCAGGAAAAAAAAAAAAATTAAGCTCTGACTAGCAACAGATAAGGGAAAAACCTGGCAGAGGCACACAAACAAGCAGGAGATTGAATGGGAAGGAGACATCAATGCTGCGAATGAGCGGAGCTACAAAGACTCCCACTGCATTGTGCCAGGGGAGGAAGCAAACCCAGAGCTGAGCAAAGAGAAATTAAAATTTCATGCAGGCTCAAGGCAGTGTAAGATACAAACATACCAGAAAGGATATTCATCGGCCAAACAACACAGGAATCATTGCTTTCAGCAGTAAATTAAAGGACTCCTGACATGAAATCAGAGAGAAATAATCGCCACGAAACCACAGAAGTGAAACGGGTAAGCAAACATGAAACGTTCAGAGCAGACAGTATGCTGCATCTGCTAGCGAGAGAGAAATCCCTTTTGAGAACCCAGCGCTGCAGGTACCGGTGCAGCTTCAGAGCCGGCAGCTCACCGTGTGCTGAGCTCCAGGTGCCACCCACCTCCCACGCACTTTCTTTTGCACCGAGAAGACGACCCCGACTGAGGCTGTGAAGACCTTGACCTGGCAGAAATTGCTGTTGCGGAAAGCATCGACCACACCAGCTGTGGCGCGGCTGTAGGGAGCTCCCGGGAAGCCCACCAAGGACCATGCCTGTGGTCTTTTCAGGGAATCATGTCTCAGATATCACAAATATCAAGACATGCTGAGGGTTTGCTACTGGCATTGCAGATGAAAGCAGACTCTACAAATGAGTCCCTGGCCATCGTGCTTCATACTTGGTGGAGAAGCTGGAGTCAAGCCTTCCAGGAGAAATGGGAGGGAATTCAGTGTGTGCATCCCGCGGCTCCGTCTGGCTTGAAGGCATTTAGCATACGAGTAGGTGGTGCTGTCATACAGCCCCCAGGAAGGTCCACCCAAGGGGTTGGGAGGTAAGTAGAGGGGTTTGAGCTGTGCTGCAGCTCCTGTGCATCTCTTAGGGCAAAAATATAGGTGCTTAAATGATTACACACAGTTTGAGAGCCCACGATTTAGCCCTGTGGGGCCTGATCTCACCCACGCGTGGATGTCAACCAGACGGCACGTGCAGGGGGAGCTGAGACACAGAGATAGATGTCCCTCTAACGTCACTCTTTAGACCTCAACAGCAGTTTCCCATTGGTGTTTTTCCACTGATGGCCACTGATTTATGCCTGACTTGCATCAGTGTGAGAGAAACCTAAACCACCCAGCAACCACTAGTGTGTCTCCATGGAGTGTAGCAGAGAAGCTTCCAGGGAGACTTCTGGGCTGCTCTTTGCTTACCAGCTGGCTGTCAAAGCAGCAAGCAGAGCAGTGCCTTGGGGAATGGATGACAGAGGACACAAACAGCATTATGCTGTAGGCTACCCTTCCTGGGTCAGGAAAAGCTTATAGCCTGGGAACATCAAGCTTTGACATGAGACCTATCCAGCTAAGAGTCCTTCTCAATGCTCTGAAAGCCAGAAAGCAGGTTGGAAGTTGCAGAGGAATGAAGGCAGTGGGTTGATTGACATGGACGATGTGCAGCTGTGGCTCGTTCCCACAAAGTGGTTAAAGAGCTCTGAGAAGCTCTGGATGAAGCAGAGAGAGGGAGCAGTGTGGTCTGGCCTCTGGAGGATGGAGAAACAGCATGGACAGTAGAGTTTGACCCACGGTAAAGCCTTGTTGCAGTTTGCTCGTGCTGTGACAGGCAGCAGCACAGGTAAGACTAGTTTTGTATTTGTACAGCAGCATCTTTCCTCTCCCCAGTGTTCCCCTACGGCACCAGGTATTTTGCCTGTTGCTATATGAAAGGTATGTTGTTCTTATTTTTTTACCAGCTTTGAGTACAAATGTTCCACCCCCCAGTACATTCTGCAGAATGGTGCCTCCATCATGTTTGTCAAGCAGTTATGGGCTCAGGACTTTCCCTCAAATGTTTGCAGGTGCTTTATAGATGCAGTGCAGACGGAAGGACCCAAGCGGCCAGGGCCTCGCAGTATCAGCTGTTACAAAGGTACTTTGGGAGAGTGGGTGACCTGATGCAGAAGGTAGGGCTGGGAGGAGAAGTGGGGTGCTGAGAGGCCTCACGGTGCAATTAGTAGTCATGGGAGAGCTGCAAGGAGACTGTCCGGCCCAGACCAATGCACCAGCCTGGCAGCAATATTGCTGGAAATGTGGCTTACTGGGGAAGAATTTCAGGTGTGCCCAAAGAAGTTCTTGGGAGCTGATGCTGGTCCCATCACTTGTTCAATAAGTTTCCAACAGACATCAGGTCTTGCCCCAGGTGGAGACAAACACTCTTCCCCAGTAAACTGGTGTGGCCACGGGGGGTGGGAGGTGAGGCTTCCAGGCTGCTCCTGCCTTTGCTGCCTTGCCGAGACCCTCCCCTGTGCTTGTTCTGCATGTGGGCTAAGGGCTGGTGTCTGGCTGGGCGAGCATCGCCTGCACCCGCTTCCATACGGCTCGGGAGTACTTGCTCTCTCTCAGGGATCCCTTTTTTTACAGTCCTCCTTCCCCTGCAGCTTGTGCCCCTTGCTGCTCTCCAGTGCTGGGCTCCTGGGCAGGGTTCTCACTGCATTTTGCTCTACCCAAGCAGCTTTTAGGGGCTTTCCAGCACCCCACAAAAAAGGGGTAAACTTACACCCTGTTTGGCTACTTCCAAATTTGTGGTGCCAGAAGGAAAGATGCTGATTAACAGCCAAATAAAAGACTTGCTAGGTTCCTTGGTTTCCCTTTGATGCTTGTCATCAGTATTTCTCTTTGACATTTCAGCACTGGTGTGTGTGGGTCACGTACAGAGATTGGAGTTGGCAGGTTCAGGTCTTGCCCCAAAGATTCAGGTGTACCTCCAGCTCCTGCTTCCTAAACATAGCTGTACAGAAGGGTCTTACGACTCCAGAAACATTTACCTCAGTTACAAACACGCAAACCTCAGCTCCTCCTGACAAATGCATGCAGAAATGCCTTTTTCCTTTGGAAAGGAAGCAGGAGGGTGACAGAACCAGACAACCCAGATCTCTGATTATCAACTAAATTATTGATGCTCTTATTATGAGTCAAACTCTTTATTGTGGCTGAATGCTAGATTATGGCAGCTAATGGTCTATGCAGTCTATTTGCTATATTACTTATATCAATCACCTAAAGTACACCCAGTTCTCTCAGTGTGCATTACTTTCAGGGTTGAAAGATTACTGCACGGAAGAATTTGTGGACAGTAAGTAAAATAAAAGCATTGAGTTCATTTCCATAGAACTTGATCCTTTCACTGATTTACAATGATCATTTACATATGTGATTTCCTTTTTTTTTTTTTTGCATGTGGGGCTGTCAAGGGAGCAAGATGCTCATGAAAACTGCTATGATTTACTTTCAACATGGTGTTCAAGCTGGGAGGTTGCTGCTCAGACACCGAATTGCCTTGAGTTTCCCCCTCCCGCTTACAATTGTCTGGGCAGCTGAAATGTCACAGGACTAAGGTATCCCCTTTTGCTCCATGAATAACGAAGACCAAGCAAAATCATCACTGAAGTCACAAGTTCAATACTCAAACATGTGCACATATAAACTTGCAGCATCTTTTTAACTAAAGAACAAGTTAATGACAAACAAAATGTTCTTCTGGATAATTTACAACTGGAGCAAATGGCTACATTTGTCAATTAATTATTCAGGCTAAATGGTTTAAGCAGGGTAACAGTGATATCTGTTTATCTTGAAGTCAGTTCCCAGGCACTAAACAAGTTCTGGGCATGTTTTCCTCTCTCTAAGAGATCAATATCCCTCATATTTGTCTATCATAACATTTACACCCCAGCAGAATTCTTGGGAAGGGCAAAGTTGAACAGAACACCTAGAAAAGAAAGCCACAAGCAAATGCTTCAAACTTTACAATTCACATTTATTTTGAAAAAATGTTTTGTTAAAAATACTCCTACAAAGGCATTGGAGCAGCGGGTTTCTGTTTCCTTTATAAATACATCTGATTTATTTCTTTCTTTATTTTTCTCAGTAACATCGAAAGACATCTGACAAAGCCAGGGGAAGCCCTGGTCTGAATGGAAGACACATCCCTGTGTAACAAGGACCTGCACACTATCTCCCCATTCACAATTAAAAAAATACAAATACTGTCATGAAAAGTGTTACATTGTCCACAGGGCCATGGCCAACATACAGGATGATGAAGAGTAGGAAACCAGGGTTAGGGACACCCCTGGAGCCCAGCTGATGTATCCTTGGACCGGTGTGAGGGGGATGGCGAGATGGTGCATTGACTAGAGACACTTGTCTTTGGGCAGTCAAAGGATGCATGTCATTCCCCCACCCTACGGTGCCGTGACAAGGAGGTCAGAGCCCAGCAAACTCCTCTCTGCAAACCTTCCCTATGACACAGGCGGCTCCTCCACCGACCCAGCCAAGGGTGATGGATTCACACCTTGCACCTGGGAGGAGCCATGTGAGCAAACCACAGTAACCCAGCATCCTGACGGGCAAGAGGATCTGTGGCCACAGTGCCCAACCACACTCTTCCCTGCCACCTCCCCACCTCCCCTTCCAGACCTCAGCATAAGGTTTCCCTCCCTCCAGGACCTTCTTGCTTTCTCCCTTGCACTGCTGACCTGGGCTTTAGTCTCTGAGCCAGGAAAAGACCTTCCCTGCAGGGACTCTTTTAAAATGGAGACGTGGACGGCTATGTTGGCTCTGCAGTTCCTCGGAAGCCCACCGAGACACGGCACCTGGGGCCGCAGAGGGCAGCGTGAATGTCCGTGCTCCAGCTGAACGGAGGTCTTTGAGCTCCTGGTTGTAACTCACCGCATGCTGCACCCCACCACCTCCCAGCCCAGAGCTCGGCTGAGTGAGCGGGGATCACAGCTTCACTGGGAACAGCGCTTCGAAACACCCGGCTCATTTCTCCAGCATGAATTGCTGCTGCTTGGCTCTGGCTTCAACCGCTTGAACGCTCCAAAAAAAATTAAAATTTGGCCTCACATCCTGGGTAGGCTGACCTCACAGCCCATCCGAAACAGGCGGCACGGCAGGGAGCGACACGAGGCTGGCAAAGCCTTTCCAAAGCAGACCTGGGAGCAGAACTTACGTCCTCAGGCTGATGGGCGCGCTCATTTACCTGTGGGTAAGAGGCAGGGTTGGACCCTTTTCCCTGAACTATTCCATGGGAACATTGACCAAGGATCCTGACACACCTGCCCTGCTTTTGTACAGCTTTCTACTTCTTTATCCAGGAAGATCTGGGATGGGAAGTGGCTGATGCTTCCACGGAGGAAAAAGGGAGGAAGACAAGGTAGGCAGAGGGGGGATTTTTTTCATGGGAAGAAAAGTAGCTAACAACAGCTTCCCTGCAGAGACGTGCTGAGCCAGCTCCAAGGATGGGAATCCCTGGCAATGGCTCAAACCTGAACAAACCATCCAGCCCTTCAATACTGGCGAAGGGACAGAGGGCAAAGAAACAATGCAGAGAAAAGACAGCTGATGATGGAGGGCAAGCATTAAAAAAGAAAAAGGTGCAAGGATGACAGGCTGAAAAGTGGATGGAGAAGTCACTGGAGGGCATCCAACAGAATGCCCGCCGATGCAGGGGTCTATGCTTGGATCCACAATTGAAGGAACAGATGCAAACCCCCAGTCCCTGATTTCCCCCCCTCCAGCTCCAGCAGGATGGCAAGGGGTAAGCTGTGATGTGTGGTCTTGGTTCAGGAAGGGCCATTATGAAGCGGGGAGATGTGAAGCCAGCACCTCAGCAGGAGAATCTGGATGATCTAGGTGCAGGACCACAGCCTGGCACACTGGAGATGGGTGCAGCAGGGATTGCTCTCCTTGCAGAAGGGGCACATGTCAGGGCACCCACAAACTGCAGCTGTCTGAGAGCCCAAGCTCATGTTTAGTCTCTCCAGCTCCCACCTTCCAGGGAGTCTTTCCTTCCACCCCTGCTCAAGCCAGCTTTTTCACTGCACAGATCTTCTCTTTGATGGGACGGGGTGACCAGACTTGTCTGTCCACTCTGCGCACAGCTGACCCTGGGTAGGGCGAACTGGGGGGTCTCACTTCTTTCCACTCTTCAGCAGCTTGAAAGAAAACTCTGGAGCTTGAAGGCAAGATGGTCGGTGCTTCCACCAGCCTGAGGGACCTAACCACAACCTGACTGCGTGACCCTGAGGACGTTCTTACTCCAGAAGCACCGCAGTATCATGGGAACTCCTGCAATTTGAACTCAGCTGTTTAAACAGGAATTGTACCCCGACTTCTTTGTGGCTCCCAATCTTTATTTCTCTGTACCTCAGTCCTGTGGAAAGCCTCGGCTTGTCTCCAGGACATGTGCTTTACAGACTGTGGGGGGCTCAAGGTATGGTGGGAACAGACAGAGTGGTCACTAGAAGCTGGGCTGGCCAGCGTGAAACCCACCGCCCTGCCACTTCGGTTTCCTCACATGAGGGTTGGGCTGTCCTGCAGTAGAAGTTGTGATTCTCCTATGACCCCAGTGCTCCTGGGACCATAACCACAGGAGCTGGGATTTTCAAAATAAAAAAAAAGAACCTTCAGAGAGCTCATAAAATCATCAGCTAGAAATGCACTGGTCCTCTCCCTTCCAGCCCCTACTGGAGCCCAGAGGGGGCCAAGCAAGGAGCACAAGCACATCAAACGGTGTGCCCTTCCCGGCTCTCCTGTGGCTTACAAGGGTCTGCAGGGGGCCAGGACTACACGGCCAGGGACCCCTTCTGCTCCAGCCAGGCCCTTCTCCCACATTCCTGGGCTGCTCTGCAGAGGGAAGGGAATCGCTGCCTGTGTCAAACAGCTTTTCACTTACGCCAGCAAGGGAGCCTAAGCAACAGAGGGTTTTTTTTGTCTGGATCTAAGTTGTCCTCAGGAGATAAAGAACAAACTCAGCTTCAGAGCTGGGCCAGCACTCACAGCTGGCCCTTGCGCTCAGTACCTGTCCCCTGTCCTGGAGCCCCCATCACTCCATGCTCGCTCCGGGCTGCCTCTGGGGTATCACTGCCTGCACCCAGCCCAGCCCTGAGGCACTCCATCGCACCGAGACCTCTTGGAAGCTTGTCCCAAGCTCCTTTCTTGCATTTTCACCCTTGAGGCAGCTCTCACGGTCCATTTGGACTCATGATCAGATACCCAAGCAACCAGCAGCGACTGCTCATGCCAGCTGAGCCAACCTCCAATGCAGAGGGGCCACGGTCTCGCCACCCGAAACCAAAGCACAGCCGAGGAAGGGAAGAAGGAAAGGGACCTCTCCCGACCCCAGCAGCCCCTTCTGTGCGTAAGGTTCCTCTGGCGCCACACAGAACTCCTTCACCAGGAAGAGTGAAGAATGGAAAATCAATGATGCTCGATAGAGTGCTTGGGCTCTTAAGAGATTTAAAATGTGTCAGTCCCAAGAATACAGCGGTGTAAAAGAAGTGCTGCAGGAATGCTGTTATATACCCCATACCCTCAGGCATCCCTGACCTACAAAAACTGGAAGAGGTATTTTTCTGTTGAGGAGATTATTCTTTCTCAAACTTGCCCAGTCACCCTTTGAATCCATCTAATGCTTGGCATCAGCACGCTCCAGCAGCCAGTTCCACCCTTCAAGCATTGTGCTTCGTGCCAAAGGATATTCTGCTTCACCTGCCTTAGGACTTTTATTGTGAGAAATAGCAGCGGCTGGTTTTTCACCTTACTCACATCTTCCCTCATCTAACAGCATGAAATCTTTTATCATCATAGCCTACCTCTGCCAGACCAACAATCAAAATCTATTTATCTACTTCCCAAAGACTTCCGTCTGTTCCTGAGGCTCATATCTGTATATTCCTTAGTTTCCGTGCATCCCTTTTGAGCTGAGAACAAAAGCATCGCCAGCATTTGAGAAGCCAGCACATCAGAGATTTACTGGCTCAGCACAACATTCTCGTGTGAAGGCTACTGAATGCTAATGTTTGTTAGCAATCAGGCTCTGCACCTTCATTCTCCACTAGCAAAGGCCAGGGAAGGGTGTGAATTTGCCACACCATCTGTCTCAGGCTGGTGCCCACCACATCTGCGGGGCACTGCTCAGCTGGGTCCTGTGCTTTTGTTCCATCTCCCGGGCTCAGGAACCAGCTCACTTCCCACAAACCGGAGCCAGTGAGCTGGAAGTGCAGAAGAAAGGCGATTTGGGGAGAAGGGCGATTTGAATGTCAGCTTCAACCTCAGGTTAGAGCAAGATGCTTCCCCCTAGCCCTCCTTGAATCCCTTCCATCAGTTCTGGCTAACACAGCTGTTAAGGATGCAGCACGACATCTGCGCAGCAACCAAAGACTGACCTTAGAGGTAGAAGTAGAAAGTACAGTTGGAGCAACTGAAACATTCCTGAAATACACTGGAATGAAAGAACTGGAAAAGGACCAACCAAACTTTTGTTGTTCTTTTTCTTCAGGAAGGCAAAACGGAGTTCCTGCAAGAAAATGAGGCACAAATGAGGTCAAGCCTTGTGGCTTGCTTGCAGGAAGGGCCATGGGGCACTATGGATATCGAACAGCCTGTGCCTGGAGTGAAGCACGTCAGCCATCAGGCAGTGCTGCAGGAGCCGCGCTCCGACAAAGCACACGGCTGCAGAGAAATTTCTTGCAGAATTGAAAAAAGACCCAGTGAAAGAAACTGCTGACTCAACTGTAAGACAGCTGAGAATGCAGATTAAGACAAAGATTTGTAGGGAGAGAGGACTTCTTGCTTCCAGTCCCAAATTTCTGCAACTAACACTTGTCAGTGGAGCTGGCAGGAATTACAGAGGGAGAGCAGTAAGGTAAATGGCAGGAAATATTTGCGGAGTGCAGGGAGGTTTCTAGAACTACAGGAGATTGCAACACTTACTGAAGCAAGCACAGACCAAAGTTGTGTCCTGTCGCTGGGAAGGGCCCGATAGTCACAAGAAGCAAAGGCATGGTGGAGGAATCTAAAGACAAGTCCAAAATGTGACTGAAGATAAAAAAAATCAGGTACATTCTGCATAGTAGGAGGATGCTAGCAGCTCTCAGCAATGACAAGATGAAATCAGCAATACAGAAGAGATTTTTTTTTTTTGGTGGGAATTGCTCGTGAGACAGCCAGTGGCAGAACTGCACTGAATTGTGAACACGATGGAACCAACAAGATGAGCAGATGGGACTGGTGCTCCAGCCTCAAACGAGAGTTCCAGGACAGAACGGGGCTGTGTCGACTGCAAGCAGGTACAGCTCAGATCTGCAACCCCGAGGACACGTCGTTTGGCTTCACTGGTTGATGGAAAGCGCTACTGGCCCCAGAGCTGAAAGCGTGTTAAACACCAGCTCACTACGAGGTTGCGGTGTGAAAGGAGGGGAACACAGCAAAGAAGATAATTTTTAGGATGCCTGTAATGGCATCGGATAACTGCCGGCAGAATATCAAAATGCATTTGGTGGTACTTTACTTGTTCATCTAACTTTGAAGGAGGAAATGCTGAACCCTGTATGTGAGCAACTTGTAAATATGTAAAATCTTCCAAGATGGAGAAAGACCTACATTAAATCAGCCTCAAGTTAGACACACAGGAAGGAAGATGAAATACATTAAAAAAATAGACTCCACTAAAACAAACCAGACAACAGGGATACTTCCAGACACTCTGGATTCATACATCCAAGGCAGCCACAGATTTATTATATCATCAGAGGATACAACTGTTAATGATGCAGCAGAGTTCAAGCCCTGACTCCAGGTTTTGTATAAATCAGCCTGGAAAATATAACGAGTTTTCTCAGCTGCTCAAGCCCACCAAGAGGTTTTTCTCTACAAGCCTCTGCTACTCTGCAGCCTGTGTGACGGTTACGGGGAAAGAACCTTCCCTTTAACACCAATTCAAAGAACAACTTCAAGGGATGTAGGAAAAGCATTATGAGGACGCCAGCACCTAACACGGGTAACGCATCGTTAGCTCACGACATGCCAGACCGGGGGCAACCCTGCACCGGAGGGTGCTTGAGCAGCCAGTGAAGAGAGCGGGATCCTGCTGTCGCTGCTGGCCAGCAGTCCCGTCACGGCAGACTTTCCGAACCAGAGCCACAGGCAGACGTAGCACTGCTTGCTCCCCAGCCTTGCAGCGGTGCTATCTTACACGCTTCCCTGCACACGGCTCTCTTCTCCCTAACACCGGTGCGTACCGGTCCAAAGATGCTAACAGATGACTCTGCTATATAATGACCGGTATGGAGCTGTGAGATAAAACTCTACATTTGAATTATAATACTAAAGTAATACTGCATAACTGGTAAGCCCTGTGACAGCCACGTTGACCCGGATCACATGGAAGCCCTGTGCATGGATTACTGCCACTGAAAGCTTGCTTGGTAGTGAGGATGCTATGGAGAGAAGCCAGACTGTAGCAAGCAGCTCCTCAGCTGCTGAAAACCACAGATCTCCATTAAGTTAATGAAAGATAATTCTGAGATTTGACTGGGGAGGGGGCAAGATAATTTGGGGAGGGGACGCACAGCTCTTAGTGCCTGTTTCTGTGTTCTGTGTCCCCACAGCCAGCAAGGGCAAGCGATTACTCATGGCAGGGCTGTATCTTACAAATTTGCCTTCCCTTTTGCCTGGCACATCCCTGTGCTGTTAATTCCGGGTAAAGGGCTGGTGGCAGCAGCAGAAAATGACTCACTAAATATATTTAACCTTCTTACTATCCACATATGCTTTGCTTTCTCCACTCTGGCCGATGATGGCATGATTTGAACTTAGCACTGGCCCGCCAACTTAGTATTTTCAACCTCGGATCCTGCTCAGCTCTCCTACGCTGACATGGTGACCCTCAGCAGCAGATGGCAGTGGGAAACAGAGGAGAAGGGTAAGTCCGGGAGGTAGCTTGAAAGGTGGAGGGGAAATGTGAAAATTGCAACAAGCTGCCTGAAAAAACTCATTGTGATAATTTTTGTTAAGTATTCACACATGCACACATGCACATGCACAACAGTATTTCACAGTGTCAACGTTAGCAAGTGCCTTTTCCCCTTGTTACATGTTCTCCCTGTAAAGCTGAATTTTGCCATTAGACTCATATTTCATAGCAGTACACTTGATACCCATGAAATAAATATGTTAAAGTCACTTCAGTGACTGCCCTCCACTGGAGCATGCTCCAGAGGCATTTACAACCCAAGTACTTTACGGGAACTCGGTTCCTCGTGATCCCAGGAGAGACTGAGGGATGCAGAAAATTGCAGTATTTTATGGATCATTTCTATTTTAGGTCCAGTTCTCCATTAGTCTTACACAGACTAATACAGACAGATGTCACAGCCATGCCTGGTATAAACAGACGGGAATGTGTTATTTTTAGTGCCAACACCTTGTGATTTTTGGTCAGCAGACAAGGATGTGCCTTCTCTATCCTGCAGGCAGCTGCCACGGCTTTGGTGAGCCGTGGCACTGAGCTCGGTACGGTCCCATCCTTCACAGTGGGTTGGGTCTGGTACGTAGATTAATGGTACCAGCGAGGACATTCAGCGCATTAAGACAAAATGCCTCCGAATGAAGACCTGAAGTGCCCTTCCAAGCCCCGTCTAATAACGACTGGCGCTGAAGGGGATGCTGCCTGGCCACCGCTCCTCCCTAGTGTCTGCAGGAATGTCAGGGATGGCAGACAACAGTCAAGAATTGTCTGGGAAGGACAACTGAAGGGCATCATGTGCTCCTTCCACATGGCTGCCCCATAGGAATTTGCTGGTGAGTTTTCTTGACAGACAGCTCTCCTCGCAAAGCTCTCTTGTACATAAAGTAGCTGGTTGGCTGTGGCTACACAACTTGGCACAGCACCACGCTTCCCTCACCCTGGACTGCCACCAAACAGCTTCAGACGTGCCTTTGGGAAAGACTGACAACTGTTCCTTGCTAAAATACAGCAGCTACAACGTGAGACGGAGACGCACCACGTGAGCAGTTCTCACCGCTGCTCCGTGCTTCTGCAGGTCAGGGACCACGGAGAAGCTTCTTGTTTCTCTGTGTGCCCTCCGCAAGCACTTCGTGCGGTTTAGTTGCTGCCATTGATTTTTGCATGCTGTTCTTTCAAAGCTGAAAATTTCCTGATCAGGAGCAGTGCTTCTGAAGTGCAAAGGCATGAAAAGCATCCCTTCACTAGAAACAGAGGCTAAAACAGGCTGGATGTAGGACAGACGGACGATGACGTCCAGGCACCACCTGCATACAATATGCCTGCGGTCTCCTCACCTACATCTCGACACCTTTCCTCACTCAACATCATATTCTGCCATTTGAAAGGGATGTAGGGCAACGGCGCTGCTGTCGCAGGGGATGCGCTGCGGACGCTGAGCGCAGAACACGTCCCTGTGGCCCCAGCACACACCTGCTACGCGACTACAGATGCACTTTCGGATGCAAGGGCAGGGAAGTGCTGTATACAAATGAAAATACAATACCGCACTAGAGATTTCAGATGAATAGGGGCTGGAGGGAAAATTCCTCTGGTTAAAGCCCCTGCTGCTTAAGCTGTGCACCAAACACCGGGACAGTGCAAGAGCCAAGTAACTCTCCCTTGTAGGGAATGGTCTGCTACAACTCGTAAGTGCTTCGCTGTTGGATCTGGTCTGAAAGTGGAAAATGCTAAGAATTTTATAAATGGCCTCATTTTTTACAAGCAGTCTAGGGAGATGGTGTCTGGCCACAGAGGTCTAGACAGCTTGGGAGTTTCATCCACAGCAAACATGCCTCCTCTTGGATTCAGCTTCTGGAAAATACAGCAAACCAGCTCCCAGTGACCATGCCTTCCACACCCCATGCTGCTGCGCATTAGTGGAGAACCCTACGAATGACACGGCAATGGCAGCCGAGGGCTGGTAAATGCAGGTCCTGCTGGCCAGGGCCAGATGCGGGGAAACATGCCACGTGTGGCCCGAGGACGGTGGGTGGTGGTAGGCATGTTCCAAAGGATACGAAGTGGTGCTGAACAGGGAGAACAAGCCCGATCCTCATTTGTACCCCGCTGCACTGGCTTGGTGGTATTTACATGTACCAAAGACCTGGTCAGTAACTAAGATATTTATTTCAGTTATTTATAAATCCATTGATTGACCATTCAGCTTCAACCACAGCATTTTGCCTCTGGAGACCTTGAGCTACGAGATCAGAATCTTTGCCTTTGCCATCTCAGGCTCTCCTTGAGGCGACCGGCTGAGGCTGAAGCTGCCTCAGAGCCCCCAGTGCATCGTCTAACGAAGGGACTGGGTCCCCGAGGGGCACAGAGCACATCCACAGCGTTCAGTTACCGTAGTGAACCACCCACAACCTGGCAGCGAACACAATTCAGACTCAAGAAACCACATGCCGCGAGCTCCTCTTAAGGGGACCAGGCTTACCCTGCCTTGCTATGGTCCATGCACCAACCTGACACCTTTCTAAGCAGTCAGACACTTCCCAAGGGCTCTGACAGCCAGCTGCGGAGTCATCGTTCCCCCTCACCATCCAGCTGCCCTCCCTGTCTCTCCCTCCCCCCTGCAAACTGCCCCCCCACTTCCAAACCCTCTGTGGTGCCGCTCACCCCTGCACCAAGCACCCTGACTCGAGGAGGTGGTCGTTTCATCTTGGCAAACAACTGGAAACCGACAGTTAGAAACATCTGTCAGGTGATGACAAATTGCAAAATAACAAACAAGCAAATGGGAGGAAATGTGCACGTAAAAAATTTTTTTTCTCCTGGCATATTGTCATTAAGCTGCAATTTTTCCTTCCACAGGGAAGGGATTTAAGTTCTTGAATGATATGATGCTTGGAGATGTCATTTCTTTTTCATTAAAAAAAAAAACCCCAACCAACCAAAAATTTCCAACCCCAAACTCACAAACTGGTGTTAACAAAACAAGGTAAAAGGACAAATCTCCCCAACAATGACAACTGAAAAATAAAGGTACACGTCAGCATTTGTAATAAAAACTACTACATACTGTACTTGGGAAGTCTTCTGGGAAAAGATCATTGGCATCTAGTGAGGACATCACTAAAAGTCTTGTGCATATGATATGTATGAGACAATGATGCCATTGGAGGGTGGATGGACAGACCCTTAGGAAACTGTCACTCACAAAACTGTTCCATGACAAGAGAAAATAAGAGATGTAAAAAGGATTGGTTCTCCCCGTCCCCACCCCCCCAAGTGTTACAGATTCCTTCTCATTTGTCGGAAACAGCCTCTTCTAGTCTCAGTTTATTTGTTTTAAAAAAAAAAAAAGTCTTCAGCTTTTGAAGAAGTCCATCAATTTTCTGAGATGCACTTGGTTCCACAGCACCAAAGAGCTTCAGCTCTCTCTCCCCTTTCATTTCCTAACAGTGGCTTTTGGGAAGGACTGCTGGCTGCAGGACACTCCCAGAGCTGCCATCCCACGTGAGAAAGAGAAGTGCTTCTCGTGACCTTTCGTTGCATTCATCTTCTTGAAAAAGTCTCATTGCTCCAGAGGTGCCTGCGCCCAGCTGCAGCAGCCTTGTGCAAGAGGAAACAGATGGAGCTGCTCTCTGCTCTTCCTTTGGAGACTCCCATTGGTCTTGGAGCCCTTTTCAAGAATGCAATTGCTTTATTATTATTTAAAAATATTTCATAGTTTTTTGTTTTTTGTTTTTTGTTTTTTTTTTCAAAATAGTTGTCTTTTTTTGTTCCCTTTTTCCATTGCTTAAATTCTAGAAGCTCTTGGTGACTTCTCGTTGTTGATGACAGGGCGTTTCTTCCTGTTGCCATGATCCTCAGAGCAGCTGTCTGTCTCTGGTCCATGCAGAACACTCAAGAACTGGAGCTCGAACATACAGGGGCAAAGGGGAGCAGGGCCTCAAGGAAGAGGAGTAGGAGGACACGTAGCTATCAAACCTCCACAGACTGAATTTGGTTCATCTGTGCTCTCATCACCTGGATACTGTTCAGAATTTTCTTCTGGTGTCCTGCTAAAGTGACCCCAACTCGCAGAATGTCCCTTTGGGAGGAAAAGAAACAACACATAAGCATCAGAAAACATTTTTCTCACAGCAGAACAAGATCACAGATAAGCGTGTGGTGTACAGGGAGCTGAAGTCTCTGCAGATTTATTCTGCAACAAACGCCTGCAAACCTGGTGAAACCTCTACTCTTACTCTTTGACTCTTCCTGGCTCATCCTCCTCAGCTTGGCACTGCTGCCTACCACAGCACCCCCAGAGCACTGGGACCTCAACAGAGAGAGTGAAACCAAAGACCACAGGCTCTGCTCACTGCTGGGAGTGAGTTAGCCTTAGGTTTTCTACCCTTGTATCATTTTCTTTCTTTCTTTGCATGTTTGGATTCTCTCTCTTACTTTGTGACACAGTAACCCATTTTTTCCACCCCTGGAGACATACGACCAGGATGTGCTATACCCTCACCCGTGTGAATCTCACTCCCCCTATGCAGATGATGGCTGTCCTTGCTACATTTCCTTTGATCTGACGAGGCCACAAAGTGATAAACTTTTTCTGTTTCTCCTCTTTGCTAAATGAGGGCGATGCAATTTTTGCACTGCTTCTATTTTTTATAGCTAGGAGGCATCTGGGAAAAACAAAGGTCATGCCAAGGGCACGAGGGTGACCCTGCGCTGGTCCTATCTGTGACCACTCCAGCTGAGTTTGCTACTCCTCTCCCTCTTGGATAAATCTCAGTCATGAATTATTCTGATCAGGGAACGGATGGCATTCATGGGACGTGACCCATACCTCACCCTAAGGATTTTCAGTTGCCTTTTCTCCTTTCTTGAGTGTTAGGAACAGACTTACAAGGAAGCGTGGCAAAAACCTTGTCTTTTTTAGAGTGGAAGGCAATGGGCAAAGAAGGGTAAACAGGAGCTCCAAGGAAAGGTGGAAAAAAGTCGTCCAGCACGAGTGGCACGTGAGCCTGTATGTTTGCTTCAGAGCTTGCCTCTTCGGTCAAACAACAGGGGTATGAAGAAGGAAAGCTGGGCATGGGGCTATGCCACAGATGGACGCATTCTGCTTGGTGGTACCTGACCGGAGACCACCACTGGAGCACGCTTCAGCCCATGCCCTCGGAGACTGGTGTGAGGGTGAACATCCGAGACCGCGGCTCAGCAAAACTGGAAACCTGCACGCGACTGGCAGCCAGGATGGCATCCTCCACAGTGACTGCTCTTCTTGTTCCAAGGGGTTTCCATTCCCTCCTCCGCCACAGCCAAATGTGCTGAGCTAGGGAATTTTTCCTCCTGGGATGAGTTTGGCACTTTGACTTTTGCTTTTGTCCCGATTGAAAACAAAGCCCCAAGTCTTCACCAATGTCTGTAAACCAGAGTAAGGCAGCGGCCGTGCACAGCCCTGTGCTTCCTAAGCTTTCTGCCCTGGACATGGACCATTCGGTGGCCCAAGTGGCCCAGCCCGCAGACACACCGGTGAGAAACCTTTCAAGCAGCTTGAAACCACGTGGATCTGATGAACTGAATCAGTCTTCAGCAAACATTCACACTTTGCGGGCTAGCCAGATTTGAAGAAAACACGACTCCACTTACATGATCATCTACTTCTGCAAAGACCAGCAAACATTGGAAGGTGGGTTCAAGTAATGCTGCAGCATGACTTCCCAAGGGAAAAGGACTTGGAGTGTCCTTCTCTCTATTATTATGGCCAGCCAAGCATGTGAGGAATGTGGAAGGGAGGTTTGCCAAAACTTCTGGCGACATGAGCTGAGGATACCCTTGTGACTGTGATGAAGGCACCTGGAGAGGACTTGGAAGAGATTGTGAGGGCTGGGGTAAGGAACTGGGAGAAGTGGCACTTAAGGGACACTGAGCATGTCCATGAAAAAACAGACTTCATTAGCTGGACTACCTGCAGAGCTGTTTGCTGTTATATATATTGCAAATAGCACAGCCTAGGCAGGGTTGGGTTGTGGTGTGGGTGCGATGTCCCCGTTTGGTCCAAGTTCTTCTTCGCTATCCTTCAGAATTTATGAACCCTCTTTCTGTTGTATGAACACAGCCTTCAGTGTGCCAAAATCATCCCCAGGGCGCTGGGGTTATAACACAGATGTACTGAAACAATTGGAATTGCCAGGTGAACTTCAGCAAAATGGCAGCAAATAAGAACAAAAAGCCAAAAAAAAGGTTAGTTGGGCTGCTGTGTGAACGGGTTCTGATTCATCGGTAGATTGAAACTCTGGAATTAGGCACCAAATAGAAAAAAACCTTCCTGGTTACCAGGCACAGAGACACCACAGCACTTACAGATGGCTTTAATGCTTGGCACTTTCTTAGGCAGGGTTTCTAAAGCTAACTGCAACCAACCACAAATCTTTCACCAGAGGCATCAAAGCCCCAGCCAGCCCCAAGGGATTTAAAAAACCACCACAAATGGATTTCAGCTGCCTGCTTTCTCTGCAGAACTTTCTAAGACTTTGCCACTGAGGGATGTTTTTAGTGGATGCAAGACAATTCAGAACAAACTTGAAACCATCTGGACTTTCAGAGGCCTTTCTTAGGCAGAAATTTGTTTGCAGCGTGCTTGTCTCCATCGCCAATACACCACATGTCCAAGAGGAATGTGGAGCCTGAAAGTGCTCTTGAGTGGCTGGAGAACTGTCTGATGCCGGCCTGAAATCTTCACTTGTTCCATGTTGGAGTTTCAGAGACCCTTGTGGGGGTCTTCACTGTCACAGCGGGGACATGCAGTGTGATGGTGTGGAAATGAACTCTGCAGATACAGAGCGACAGACAGTCTGGAGACAAGACAGAGCCTGCAGAACAGAGTAATTCTGCAGAAACTGCACAGGCTAAAAGTGGGTCCACAAAGCAACAAATCCAATAACAAACAACATCATCTGAAAATAAAATCTAGTTCAATAGCAACTAATTGTTGTTGAACTACTGAGACTTTTCCTTGTGCTTTGGGACTAGAAGCCTGGGCACTTACTCTACAGTCATCTGAGATACTACGTCAAAGGTGGTGAAGCCAGCACTGGCAAAGCTCTCCTTGTACTGGCTCATCTTGATGGCATCCAGCCATTCATCCACAGTGTTGAAGCTGGTATAATCCGGGATTGTGCGGTCAAGTAGGGGGAGGTTCATCCTAAAACACAGAAAGGGGGAATGAGCAGAGCAAACAGCGGCAAGCACATGTATTTCTGCATCCTCCATCAGCTGGTGGGACCTGGACCAGCATCATTCACAGTGCCTGCACCGCACTGTGTTAAGAAGTACCACCCAGAAAGCACTCTGTTAACGGAGGGAAGGATTATGTAGAGCATCAGAGAACTCCTTCTGGATCAGTTTGTGCAGGGGAGGTAGGAGCCATCAAAGGTGATGGGATGCAGCTCTCAAATCCTGGCTGCATAAGGGGAGAAAATGCATTGTCATCATGGGGCCAGCGCTTCCCACAAGTTGGTGTGTTCCCACCCCGTCCAGGAAACATCGTACTGCCTGATAAGGCTTCATTTGCCTCCACTGCCAGCGAGATTGGACTACCAAAGCAATACACCCACCCAGCAATCGTGTGCATGTGAAACCAAGATGCTCCTCTAACTGCAGAGTACCCCGTCCAGCTCAGTGAGCTGAGTTCACCAGATCTAACCTGCCCAAAAACAGGGACCAGGGTGACCTTGACCTTTTAATGTCCTTCCTATAAAGGACCAAACAACACAGGCCAAACTGCCTCTAAAATAGCTAGCCTAGAGAGATGCCAGGATGGTGCCCAGCAGGACACAAAGGACAGCAGATCTGCAAAGAGAAGTGAAAGGACAAGAGGAAGACAGAGATACGTACCCAGAGGAGAGAGGTGCCATGGCTTTCAGGCTGTTAGGATTTCGGATCATTTTATCTAAGGTGTTGACAATTTGCCCAAATTTGGGTCTATGGTTTCGGTCCTTCTGCCAACAGTCAAGCATCAGCTGGTGCAGGGCATTTGGACAATCCATAGGTGGTGGCAGCCGATAGTCCTGCTCAATAGCATTTATCACCTGCAAGAGGAGTCAAAGAGATCAGTACGGTTGCAATAGAAGCTATTTAATCCATAACGTTCCTTTTCTTGGATCCTGAGGGTGACTGGCACGGCCAGCCATTCTGCACTGGGGCTGCTCTGCCTACCCTTAGTGCTGCCCACCACCACACGCTCCTCAAGAACTCCCAACCCTCTGCCTGTCACGCTGCCCTGTGAGGTGATGCCAGCCTTGCTCCACTGACATGCAGCCTCACCGACTACCGTGATGAGCCATGCCCATCCGTCTCCTGATCTGGGGAAAGCACATGTGAGGCCGCAGCTCCAGGCACCAGCGAGGTGACTCAGAGAGAAGGGTTCATGTTTTTGGACAGGGACACAGCACAACACAAGAGCTTACTGGGAGGAGAACATCCTCACCTGGTGAAGGGTCTGCTTGTGAATTACAGCCCGGGGAAGCTGCCCTGTGTTTTCCTTCCTCCAGTGGTGGTTTCTACTCCTGCCAAGCACCCAGCCCTTCCAGGAGACAGAGCTGTGCCACGGGACAGGGCTGGGAGCGCTGAGCCAGCAGTGAGGGCTGCCTCTCCCCACGATGCGGTACATGTGCAGAGCGAAGCACACAGCAGGGGGGACCAAGCCCTTGGTCAGCAGAGCCCGACACGGGAGAGCTTTGCTGCGGCATGCGGAGAAGGGCTGCAGCTCGCCTTGCCTAAGCCACGCTGCAGCTCTGTGGGCCGACGCAAGATGGCTTTGGCTGCTGCCCGTTCAGCCTTACGGCACGACACAACCTGGGACAACGTCTGGTCTTGCAACGTTCAGTGGAAACAGAGCAAGGGCTAGAGGGTCTTCTTCAAGGGGAACCCCATTTCCCTGCCACTCTGCACATGTAGCCCTCCATCCCCTCCAGGGTGATCAAGGAGGATGGAGCTGCACAGCTTCTTCCCGGGGCGTATGTTCCTCTGACAGAGGTACGGGACAGGCAGTCTTCTCCTACCTTCTTGGCCTTGTGCGTCCTGCGGTCATACACACAGCAAGGGCACTGAAAGGCGAGCAGAAGGAGCCTTGGATACTAGGAACAGGCTTGTGCATGGCAACAAAACCCAGAAGGGTGGATAAAAACCAGAACTGAGGGATACTGCAGTAACTGAAAGCCAGGGGGGCATTTGGAAATGACCAGCTCTCCACAGAGATGACGAAGAAGGGGAGGAAGATTGACAGAACCTCTCTCAGGGATCCAGAGGAAGGACCTCGATGTCTCTGGCTATTCTCACCATGTGATCAAGGCTACCTTAGCTTTGGCCAGCCACGTCTTGCGTACTTCCAAGGACAGAAACCTATCTGGTGGGCTACCCCAGGGCTGTACCACTCTCCTGAGGAAGGACTAGGGATCCCCACACAGCGGCATGATGAATACATTGCTGAGCAGGAAGGCTACACAGAGAAAACTGAGGATAGTGCAGCTGGGACTGGGAAAGCAGCAGGGAAGGGTTGGTAGAGAGGAGGCACCGGAGGTGCTATGGCAGCAGAAGGCTGCTGCTGCAAGGGAGGGTAGGGGCAGATCGTGCCAAGCAATCCAGGGCATGAGGTGGGGCATCTGGCAGGGTGTAAGATGGACTGTGGCTTCAGGCGGAGAACAGATTTGGAGGGTGCTCCAGACACTGATGTGCATGGCCAAGGTGCTGGGGAGGCTGACCTGGGGGCTGGCACCGCTGCTGCCAAAACATGCCAGATGGAAGGAGTTCTCCCTCCCTTCTGCCCCCCTGGCTGGACATGACGGTGCCCCACTGGGCTTGTGAAGGTCCGACTTGAGGCATCGTTGGTGTGCTTTGTGCAGCTCTTGGCTCCTGTTCAGGGATTCTCCCAAGAGGCACAAGCTGTCCCCTCTCCCAGCTCTCTGGATGGCAGCTCTATCCGAGGCAGAGGGGAGGGGAAGCATGGCAGGGAGCAGGGCTGGGAGAGTCATCACTCAAGCATCTAACACTCGCCTCCGGCATGGACCAAACGGTTTCCCAACAAGCCCCCCGCCTTGCTGCCATCAGACACATCCCGCGGGGGGGCACAGGCTGCACTCCCTGCCTCCTCTCCCGCCCCAGCCTCCCCAGGCGCTCACACCCCGGGGTCAGGAGGCTAATCTGCACTATCTGCCACACGCTCACTCGCAGAGAGGACCAGCTGCAATTAAGTGGCGACAGCTTCGGGGGCACGATGTCCTGCAGCAGAAGAAGGGGAAGAGGAGGCTGGGGCAGGCGCCACGCAGCAGGCTGTGCCAAGGAGACGGGCATGGGCTCTGCCACCTCCGCCGGCTGAAGCAGTGCTGCTGCAGCACAGGGGCTGCAGCAAGAGAAACCATTGAGAGAAGGAATCCAGGGGAGGAGGAGAAGGGAGAGGGATGGCAGAGCGCTACGCATGCAGAGGGATGCTGAGGCAGGGAGAAGGGCAGTGACACCTGGCTGCAGGAAATCCTCGACACCTTAACAGGAAGCCTTAACAGGAGGAGAATTGTCCTTTCTGAGAAGGGCATACCCCTAACTCCCTCCCCTTTGGCTCCAAGATTTGATGCAAAGATTTTTCTGGTATGCCAGGGGCTGAGGCAAGGCTGTGAACAGCCAAAGGTGCTAAGATATCATCTATCCGTTCCAGGTGTGAGGAACTAACTTGAGTAACTCTCCCACCAGGCACTAGGGACGAAATTGTCCCACTCTGAAGAAACCTGACGTGGCATGGATGGGGTCATACTGACTTGAAAACAGTCGTCTGACTTGCCATCGGGGTGGGAGCAGTGGTACAAGTCAGGTGGGAGCTGGGCACTCACTCTCTCCCTGTGAGGCAGGGTTTTTTCAGGAGCCCACAGGATGATGGAGATGGAGGTGGCAGTCTGAAGGCTTCCAACGGACTGCCCAGAGGCAGCTCTGAAACAAGCTGGAAGCAAGCAGATGCTGTAACACGCAGGTTTGCAAGAGCCAGGCTTGCAGCAGGGGGGAAGACAAGCCTTCTGCAGACCAAAGGACCTTGTGTTAAATCCTGAAGGTTCACAAGGTGAAGACCACATGAAGAAGGGCAGCTCTTCAGAGAGACAATGAGACCTGGGAGCCCCACAGCAAAGGGGTCTTCTGGACACCCGTAGCATGCTGCATGGCACTCACTGCTGCTGGATGAGTGGGCTTTGACCACCCAGGTATCAGGAGATAGAGGGAGAATGGCATTGCTGTGGTGAGGGGTGGACTGCAGCCATGGGTCATCCTTGTATGGGGGCAAGGGCTCATGGAAACTGCCTGGGTCCCAGGGAGCAAGGAGTGCACATAACAGTTCCACCCGAATTACAGAGGAGTTATAAAGTATGTAAAATTAGGCATGTCCTGAAATACTTTGTGGGTTTGGATTCTAGCTGCGTACAAGTTGCTTGGCTTCTTACGCATCACAGTGCAAGCTTGCCATGGCAGGTTTAACGACTATCTAGTGGATGATGTCCTTGACCACGACAGGGGGGTTGGACTTGGTGATCTTTAAAGGTTCCCTCCAACTCAAAGCATTCTACGACTCTACATGTCTAGAACAGACTTTCCCCAAATGTCTGTGGTCTCCTGCAGATGAACATCTGCTTGCTGCTCCAGGAGCTCTCAGGTCCGTGGCAGCATCTTATTTTCCACCTGCCTGCTCCCTTTCCTCCTGGGCATCTCTACCACCCCGAGGGTGCTCACATTAACCCTGTCCTACTGCAGCGGGTGTTGTACAGTCCCGAACTTCTGCCACAACTGCACAATGGGACCAGAAGAAAAGCCAAAGTTATCCCCATTACTTCTTCCAAAGGTGTTGACCTTGGACACATCTCCCACGACAGGGAAGGCTCCGGACATGCCACAGGCTGGGTCTAGCTGTAGCCATGCTTTGGCTTTGCAATGCTCCCAATTTCAGTGTTTCTTCTCCTTGTTTCTTAACAACTCACATCTTGATTGGTCATGTCCCAGTAAGGCCGCTCGCCATACGACATCACCTCCCACATGACTATTCCATAGCTCCACACATCACTGGCCGACGTGAATTTTCGGTACTGAATTGCCTCAGGTGCTGTCCACCGTATCGGGATCTTCCCACCCTGCAGGAAAAAACAGAGAGGACAGTAAGAGAAAAAGAAAGAATGACTGAAAGCAGTGACGGAGCACGGGGACAGGCTGCCCGGAGAGGCTGTGGGCTCTCCTTCTCTGGAGACATCCAAACCTGCCTGGATGCGACCCTGTGCAGCCTGCTCTGGGGGCACCTGCTCTAGCAGGGGGCTGGACGCGGGGATCTCCAGAGGTGCCTTCCAGCCCCCACCGTGCCGCGGTTCTGTGACCTTCTTTAGTATGGTATGCTTGGACACTGGTGAGAAATGGGATGGACTTGGTGGGCACTGGGGTCTCCATCATCCTGCTGGGCAACAGCAGCTCTGGAGAAATCAGAATGACTTCGTGCCCCCACTGCGGAGCTCTGCAGCGAAGCGCACAGGAGCGGCGCAGCCCGCACGGGGCCACAGGCACTGCCATGCTCCGCTTGAGCCCTTGCAGCCTCCTGATTTTCCACCAAGGTCTTTGGACTTGAAGCATTCACAACTCAGGGGACCTTCTGAAGGGAAAATCTTCCCCTATGCTGAAAAATAAGCAAAATTGCCTGCATTTTGTGGCTGTGAGAAGATTAAGGAACATTATACTTTGTCAATGAATAATTACTGTGTCTTATTAAGGGTCTCCTAGGACTTATTAGGACTCAGACCCACATGCTAGAATAATGAAAAAAAGATAATGTTCCTTAATCTTCTCACAGCCACAAACCTCAGACAAAATATTTTGTTTTCCACAGGAGGGGGAGACCAAGTACTCCATACCAAACATGACGTCCTCTCCATCAGGCATACTCTTAACAGAGCTCCTGACAAGCAGTGGATTTAAAAAGTGGATAAAAAAGAAGTCCTGAAGTAGAAATTACAGACTGGGTATGTTTGGAGGATCCTGGTGGGAACTCACTTCTGTGAGACCTTCCACCTCTCTGGTGATCTGACCCAGAGCTTCACCACTCTGTTGGAGAAGGAGATTTTCCTTCGGTCCAGCATGAACCTCCCAAGCCATATCTTGTGGCTCTTGCCCATCCATGGACACAAGGTTTCTGGGGTAATTAGAATAAAAAACACTCCTGCATCTTGGGACATTTGAGGATGGTGCATTTTGAAGAGGAAGACAAAGTACTCCTGGTACTTTGTTATAGTGGGTGCACATATTCTACCATTATAGATAATATGTGTCCTGCTACGGTGCCCACAGTTTAAGAAGAATAAATTAGAGATGACAGACAGAAAAGCTACAGGCACAATAACAGGAAGAGAAAACAGCAGCAAACAGCAGAAGCTCCCATGTATTTAGCTTAACAAAGGGAGAGTTAATTGCATGTAAGGATCATGTCATGAGAAATGAATGTTGCTGGTGTTTCTAAAAGCCATAGGACGACTATTTAAGACCGAAAGGTTGATATTTGAAGCTACACAAGCTCAGATGAGAATGAAAGTGCACATTTCTAGGTGTTTGTTAGGTAATTCGCTAAGAGCTATGCCAGATGTCTCTTCACTGGCAGCTTGGAAAGATCTGGGAGAGATGATTTCCTACAGCTCATGCCCCAGCTCTATCAACACTTCCTTCCAAGAAGTCCTGTCATAGCCATTGTAGGTAGGCATTGATCCTCTAGCATCACTCCAGAGGGATTCTGTATGCCTTTGCGACCAGTGGTATTTATGAGAAGTCCTGGCTGCAATTTCACTGAACATCAACAAAATCTTCAAATTATCCTTTGGTCCCGGTGCACGTTCTGTAGCCTGAGCCAGGTCCCGAGTCCTCGGTGGGACTTGTGTCACAGGCACCATGGTGATCCTGGCAAGCTGCTCTGTGATCATGAAGCCATTTCTGGGAATGTTTCTCTAATTCAGACAAACTATCTAGATCGGTACCTGGAACTGCAGGGCTTCCCCCAGCACGCATCCACTCTCCACCCCGTCGCTGCTGGGGCTGAGCCTGTGATGTGACATGAAAAGGGATCACAGCCTCCCAGACAGCAGGGCAGATTGGACAGGGATGGTGAAAAAAAAACCCCAGACTTGCTGCTCTGGCAACAAATCTGCAAGGGCAGCATCTTGGAGGACCCCCAGCTGGGCCACGCTGCGGGGGTATAATGCAGCATCCCAACTAAAGGCTTAATCAGGGACATGTATGTGTTTGCAAACGTGGTTGGAAGAAGGCTCGGTTATCCACAGGGATGACCATCAACAGCCACTGGACAACCGGACAGGACCTTGCAAGAGAAAAATCCCCCTTGGTTCATTTCATTGGTCTTTCCCATCCAGCACCTCATTTCCATCGCTGGCACCCTGAAAAAGTGCTCCCCATGTCAAGGGGGGACCCCTGCCCGACTCCTTCCTTCACCACCCTTCCCTCCCGCTCTGGATGAGCAGCTTTACCAGTGCACTGGTGTAGGTGGGATCAGAGGTGTCGTCCTCCAGAAAACGGGAGAGGCCGAAGTCGGACACTTTGCAGACCAGGTTGCTGTTCACCAGGATGTTGCGGGCAGCCAGGTCCCGGTGCACGTAGTTCATATCGGCCAGGTACTTCATGCCCGCCGCGATGCCCCGCAACATGCCCACCAGCTGGATCACCGTGAACTGCCCGTCATTTTGCTGAGGGGAAGAGAAGGGCAAGAGTCCACATGAGAGAAGTAAATTCACAGCCCGCCCTGGTCAGGCAAAGAGCCAGTAGCCTCTTTCAACGTTGTGTGTCAAGACACAGCCATGCCTCAAGTACGTAAGTTCCTTCTCAGAGCAAGAGGGTGGGCAGCGGGGAGCTCGCAGGGGCTGGCAGTCACCCTCGCACAGCCTGTGGACCTCACTACGATGGCTGCTGTCATCCCGAGGTGGCAGACTGGCCACACCTTGCACAGGAGGGTTCGGAAGGGGCAATCTATTCCGATTAAGCAGGTTCTCTCCCTTCAACACAGTGAAGGACCCATTTCAAACTCTGACCTGTAAATATTTAGACAAGAGCAGCAGGAGGTGAAGTCCTGCTGTGGCAAAGCTATGCCAGGCTGTCCCTCCATGTTCAGAGAGGCAGAGCTGGGACATGCACATGTGGGGATGCCTACAGGTAGGCACAGCCCAACACACATAACAGATGACAGCCTTGGTGCCACCTCTGTCACTGAGACACAGACCTCTGGGCTGTGCAGCAGTTGCCCCAGTGGCAGGCGATGCTGGGCAGTGAAGGGCACTGTTACATATACATGTTACATACATGAGGAAGGGAACCTTCCCCTCCAGTCCTTCCCTGGCCCAACACAGTCTCTGGAGCTGCATGATCCTGGGATCTCATACCCGCAAGAAGGAGTCCAGTGAGCCATTCTCCATGAACTCCGTAATGATCATGACTGGGGAACTCTTGGTCACCACCCCCTCCAGGTGGATGACGTTGGGGTGGTCGAACTGCCCCATGATGCTGGCTTCGCTCAGGAAGTCCCGTCTCTGCTTCTCCGTGTAACCAGACTTCAGGGTCTTGATGGCCACGAAGATCTCTCTTTTGCCAGGAAGCTTGAGATGCCCACTGCACACCTCACCGAACTCCCCTGGGAACAGAGGGGAACAGGTAGGGCTCGTCAGTTCTCCCCACGAGACTCTGCTCCCACGGGTTCCAGCCATGCTCACCCCTGAGCTGACCACCCCCCATCTGACCTGTGCTCCCTCCCTCCCTCCGCACCAAAGACCTCCCTTCAGGTGGACTCATCACTGGTAAGAAGCACTGCACATGGGACTACAAGCACAGGGAAACTCCGCGTCTCCAGCACTGGATGCACTTGCTCCTCCAGCACGGGACCATCTTGCTCCTGCTAGCCTAGGCTGGAGCTGGTGACACTGGTCTTCCCAGTACACGTAAGGCTAGATCTTTGCCAGAGCCTGAGACCACAACGGAGCACAAAGTGCTGCTGAGGCCAGCCAGACATTCACAGTTCACCTACCTGCCCCGATCACCTGCTCGATTTTGACACACGAGATATCGATTTCTTTTGCGAATTCCCGGACAGCTTCATTGGGATCTTCGTAGGTGAACGGATCAATATAGATCTTCATCCCTGGAGTCACTGCATAAAGGTGAGGGAGAGAGTCAGTGAGGGTCTTCTTTACCTCAGCAAGTCACATAATCAAGGGCATGAAGCAGACACAGGAAAGCAGTTTGAGAAAGAACATGCAGAGCCATGTTTGCACAGGACTATTAAAGCTGGATTATAACGAATATTGGCCCACGAGCCATTGCTGGGGCAGTGGAGGGCTACATCGTTAGCTAGGGCTGCAAACTGTGACCACAGAGGACCACCCACCCTCTGCAGCGGGATTCGGCTTTAGCAGATCCAGAGGAAAAGCGAGAGAAGCATTTGCTCTTGGGAGACGGTGCGCGGGCACGGCAGTGCCACACCAGGCTCACCACGCGGCGGCACCACGGGAGGACCATTTGCTGAGGCTGCAGCTCTGCCCCTCCGCATGCTGCTTGCACCCCATCCCACCAGAGGCATGGGGAGTGGAGGAGGAAAGGTGGGCTCAGCACTCAGGAGATGGTAAAGGGGCGCCCTGCGATCTAAACTGAGGCACACGCTACGCTGGTTCTCCCCACGGAGCTCTATCAGGGAGGCAGCTCCAGGCGCTTGGTATTGCTGACACAGCCACCAAGGCAGGCTGGCTCCTCCACAGGGGCATCTGTGACCTTCCCAGGGACGGCGCGAGCAGGAGAGGCAGTTCAGTCTGCCCCCTGCTCTCCTGACAGGTGACCCTGCCTGAGGCTGGGTTCCCTCTTGGCAACCTCAACACAAAAGCTGTAGGGGACACTGGGGAAAGCACAGGCGCCAAGTTCTTCCTGCGAGGAAGACCAGAAGGCACAGCGATACGCTCACGTGAAAGGCCATGGCCATGGGACCTGGTGAGGCTGGACTGCTGATGCCACGTTGCACGCTACCTACACCATGGGCCAGCTCTTACCTGCAACCCATGCGGTTCTCCCCTTTTTATACTGGTTTTGCTGGCCTCTGGCTTGCTCCACCACTGGGGATATTTGGAGATCTCGCAGCTCACTAAATAAGGAGCCTGACAGACCCAGAGACACAACTCCCAGCTCTACATCCAGGATGCTGGTAGGAGTCGGGGCAGTTGCTGCAATGCTCACCGGCTCCCTGCACCTCGGCAAGTTGCTAACCATAAGCTGTAGCCTCTCCACAGCCACCACTGCTGGGGAACCAAGCAGGGACCGTGCCTTGGACTGGCACAGTGACGACGTGGCTAAAAAGCACCCCGAGCCCATGAGCACTTCATCTGCATCTGGTGGCATCCAGCCTGTTCCAACAGTCGTGAAGGCACAGCTATTAATGCCAGCCCAGCCTCAAGTTGTCACGTTATGCACCAGACCCTGGGAGAAAGCGTGAATGTATGTTTACACACGCGGCACAGGCTGACAAACAACTGAGAGCTGCATTTACATAATCTTTCTTGAAGAGTGTCGTTTTTCCCGGTAATTTCTAGCCACGCAGCCAGCATGCTGCTGCTCTGGCACAGAGCTGCAGTTCAGTGCTCTGCCTTTCGGGAAATGCTTCCCAGGTAAACGCAGAAGCAACAGTGAGTCCCTGTGCTGAAACACTACTGAGGTTTTTCCAGGTCTGTACAGGAACAAGGTGTAAAAAGCATAGAAATCCTGAAGCTGCAAGTGTAACACGAGGTAAGTAACAGCTGAGGTTTGAACAAAGCAGGATTATAGTGACAGGTCTCTAGCGAAGGAGGAGCAGGGCATTTCAGAGGGCACGCAGCCGGGGGTTAAGCAGGGGAAGGAGGATGCGCCCGGGTGAGGCAGGGTGCGCAGCGAGGCTGAGAGCAGGAACGCTGGGTGTGAGGGAGTGCCTTGCACTACACAGGGATGTTGGAACAAGGGAGGCTGCAAGACAGGGCATGTCACGTGTTGTATTATACACCTAGATAGATCGATAATATCTACTAGGATTGTGGGAGCACTGGGATGGGCTCTAGCAAAGGCATCATGAGGTATGTGAGCTCCTGCAGAAGGACAGTGCTCTGCAGGAGGCTGGGCAAGGGGTCTCACTGCTGCCCAAAGCTGGGCAAAGCTTAGGAGTCGGAGTAGCAAGACAAGGTGTGGTGGCAGGGGGTGCACTGCAGGAGGGGGTGAGGCTTCGGGGGGGGGGGTTGGATGTCACTGGGGTTTGTAGAGCATGCACAGGTGTTCATTGCATCCGACAGTTGGCACCCAACAGCACGCAGGTCTGGAGAGCATGGTGGACTCTACGAGGCACAGCAGGGGTCTAGATCATAAATCTATCTACGGGGACTGGTGGGGGACCTAGACAGCATGGAGGTTTTCTTGTCTACCCATGCACACGCCTGCCCAGCTAGGTGGCCTGAGCCCTCCCCACATGCCGCAAGGAATGAGTGAACAGGAACACAAACCGAAGAGCGAGCGGACCCCCAGGCCAGGCGGGGGGCCGCGGTACGTACTGTGGCCACTGGTATAGTGCTGCAGCTTGTCAGTGTACTCAGAGTCAGCACGCTCAAAGCCCCGTCTTCTGGAAAGAAAGAGAGTCCTGAGCACCGTCACGGGCCCACTGGGGCCGAGAGATGCATTGCACCGGCATCTCTTTCCCCCTTCACCACGCTGTATCCTCCCCTCCCGTATCCCTGCCACCCTCTGACTCCAGTCACCACCCCCAGCCCTGGCTCGGGCTACACACGGACCTACCTGTTGCACACAATAATGATGACGACTACAGCAATGAGGAACACCAGTCCTGCCGCGGAGGAGCCGATGATGAGTGGCAATTTCTCCTGGACACTGGTCTGGTACTCGGCTGGCATGCAAGGAAGAGGGCACGGGTTAGTGCGGCACAAGACGGGTCTACACTACCAAGTTCACCAAGGTCAGAGCATGGCCATGAGCAGTGCCCACGTTGGCACGGCTGTGCCAATGGGCTTCCTGGCGTGGTTTTGGTCTGGGACAGCTAGTGCATGGCTCAGGTTGGCTGTGACATGGGATGTGCCCAGTAGGATGGCTGGATGGAGTTACCACTTTTGGGTGGAAAGTTTAGTCCCAGGGATGCATGCTGCATGCTGTGCCTTGCTTCTTGGCCTCAGGGCCAAAAAACTGGCTTGGCCTGTTTTATTTAGCAGCACAAATTTAGAAAATAAAGACCCAGGTCTGCATTTGTGATCGACAGCTGTGCACATGAAAACCATAAACTTCCTCTCCTCAAAATCCAACCGAGTGGACACGTCCCCATGCCAGAAAAGCTTGGCAGAAATTGGCCTGGATTATGTGATTCCCTGCATGGACCACCAAGTGCCCACGTCTTGCCAGGTTGAAAAATGCCTGTGACTGGTCAACGCGCCCTTGAAGGGACTAACAGCAGGGGACCAGCACTGCTGCCCATGCATCTCCATCTCCTTCAAGTCTCTCTAGTCCCTGTGTCACCTTTATGCAGAGTCAGCTGAAGACTCACCTTCAGTCATGGTCTGGAAATACATCTTGCCGCTATACCGGCCATACCCGGCCACAGTGCGCGCCCGCACCTGGAAGACGTAGATGGTGCCAGCTTTGAGGTTTTGCACTGCCACAGTGTTGGTGGGGCTCTTCACTGTTGTTGAATTTAATTCACTCAGATCCTGCCAAGAAAATACAAATCTGTCATCAGAAAAGTAAGTCCAGAATCAGGCACAGCATTTCGAGAAGGAGGAAGCGCAGGAGACCAGGGTACCAAGGGTGGAGAGACCGCTGTGGGGAAACCATGGGCCTGAACAAACAGGGAGGGAGACACAGAAGCAAGAATATGAGTATGGATATCCCCAGGCTACCCACCACCTCTCAGAAAGGCTCTGATGAAGGTTAGCTAGAAAACTCGGGTTGCTTCTCCAAGCCTTGAGCTCCATGGAGATGGGAACTGCTTCCCTCTTCTGTGCCCACTTTCTCTCAGCACTGTCCTCCTTCCTCACCCCTTCCTCCTGTACCTGACCCAGCCTCAGCACCTTCTCCATTTGCTCTCTCTTGTCTCCCTTTGCCTGTGCTGGAGGTAAAGCCCACCTCGAACAGAGGGTTTTGGACCTCGGGAGAAGTAACGCTACCATCCCCCTGCACAGGGCTTGCTTCACCAGGGACCATGGCTAGGTTTTCAAATATGGGAAACCAAAGAGCATATTTAAAAGTGACAATGAGATTACTGCCAAATTTTTGTCCCACCCCTTGCCTGCAGTTTTTCTAGCTGAGGACTTGAGCAGTCTTATCATCACGGTCTATAGATGGTACTGCACTTGTGCAGGTGATGGATCCACCACTGCCCTTAGTAATTATGCCCTTAGCTGAGCATCCAAAAGCACTAGTGAGTGGGCAGGATCCCCTTGTGCTAGCTACTGCACAAGAGAACAGACAGTCCCTGTCCCTGCCAGGGACATGGAGAAACAGGTCAACGGGGAGGATGACAGAGGGGACCGAGTGTGGTCAGGGCACGGTGGCCAGGTGCCTGGCAGCCACAAAGCCCTGAAAGTCAGTGCCAAGCAGCAATACATGCAAACAACACAACGTTTCTGGAACCCAGAGAAATCTTAGGAAAGCCAAGCTGTGAGTATGAGCCCCTGTAAAAGGAGGTGCAGGCACCGATATCTGCATCAACTGCTTGCAGCTACGTCGAAAGCACTCATCCTTTCTGGTAACGCCTCTGATGTGGCAGGTCAGGCTGCCTTGGCAGGATCCCTGGTTAGAATAGATCAGCAGCTGACAGCTCAGAACCTGAGCTGGCAAGTTTACAAGCCAGTCCCTGAGATCTGCTACCTTCAAGTCACTGCAAAGGGCTCAGCAAGCCCAAGAACTCCTACCCGACATGAACTCACCAGCAAGGTGAGAGAACAGAAAACCTCATAAGAAGCAGGCAGGGACTGCCAGGGAGAAGTCAGGCACGTCGTCTGTGCCATCCCATCAAGTGGGACTGGGGGTGTGATCAAGGGACTGGCTGTGAAACTCCACTGCGGGGGGCACGGAGGGATTTCTTCTCGTCCCGTGCTAACAGGAGGTCAGAGCAAAACTCCCAGTGAGGAGCCCAGCATCCGCTGCTGCTCACCGACTTGTTCTGTAGGGGAGTGCTGAAGGACAGAGGGTATCGAAGGGGCAATCAGGCAGAAGGTCCCACTCACGAGGAACCCAGGTTTCCCCACGCGATGGTGCAAGTGGCACAGGCTGTTGCTCTCTTGGGCTGCTTTGGCTGCCTGCAGGCAACAGTGAAGCAGGAGTCAGTGGAGGGTCTGCACTCAGCTTTGCACACCCTGTGCCTCAGCTGCTGGGGCACAGGATGAGTCCAGAGGTTGTCCTGCCCACCAATAAATGATGCAGTTTGCCTTTGGGGACCGCTGGCCTCCTCTCTTGCACTGCCCACACTGCTAGCCATCTGGTGACTTTGCTTTTGTGTTCACTCACTTCCAAGAGCAGCACCGGTGCCTTCGCTCAGAGAATCTCCTGCACAGCCAGGAGCTGTGGTTCCAGGAAGGTTAGAGGTCGACAAAGAACAGTCATTCACTCGGTGCTCCATACAGCAGCCCACGTTGACCCAACATTGTCCTCATGTCCCCAGGACATCCTGGTGTTTTCTCCATTATTCATCACGCCGGAGCAGAATTGCAAGTGCATTGGCATTTGCGAGTTGGATTATACTCATGACCCGGGTTCATGTAGACTGTTTGCCTCACAGCTGCAAAGCAGCTGAAAGACAACATTAACGGAGTTAATTTCTTCTTGTGTCAAGCTTTTCATTGAGCAGTGCTGTGGTGTGGACGGCTGGTGAGAGAGCGGTCTGGCAAGAATGTGTTTCTCCAAGTGTGCAGTCAAACTCGGAGGCTTGGAAATGCTGATGGCACATCGCTCTGCAGGGTAATGCAGAGCAGCTCTGCAAACCCCTGGGAGACCTCCGCTATTAACAGCCTTCAGGACCAGTCTCCTAAAAAATGCAACAATGGTTTTATCCATCTGGACCTGGCACTGAAGGTGCCTGGGTATTGCTGGGTTGTTTGGGAATGAAGACTGATGACAAGGAAAAGCTCAAGTGCAGATACACAAACAAGAAAGATCAAGGGAAGAGGAGCACACAGAAAATGGATTGCCTCATCTGCCTGATCAGGCCTGAGCACTCCCCTGGACCTTTCTCAGGCAGGCTAGGAGAGAAATAGGTCAGGAAATATCTACAGTTTTAGTGCTCAAGGGCTCGGATGAATCCTCCCAGGTCCTCGGATGGCACTAACAACACAGCTGGTTTAAAATAATTTGTTCAACTGTTTGAGGGAACTTCAGACCTGCTCCTGGAGGACTTTAAATTGAATGCAACGGACATGCTTACAGGACAGTTGATAGCCGGGGAAATCGATGTCTGTCTGTGTGAGGAAGGTGTGCTCATGTCTGTGCCCTCCTGTAATCCCAGGCAGCAAGGAAAGAGCATTTACACCTCTCCACCCTCCCTCATCGAACCTCCTCTTTCCCCTGGGCACCTTGCTCAGCCATCACCTCTCCAGCAACCTGTGCATTCACTTCAAACACTTCTCCCCCATCACCCCTCTGGGCTCCTCCAGCAGGTCCAGGGCATCCCAGGTGATTCAAAGTCCAAGTCCAAGCTGTTGTTTTTCACAGGTTTGTGTTTGTTGTTTTTTTTTTTTTTTTTTTCCTGCTGATTATGGCTTGAGTTTAAAAATCCTAATTCAAAATAACACACTTCTTATTTCCTCACAGGTATGATTTGGAGTCCTCATCTGGTTCCCCATCCCACGAGTCAAATTTAAGCAGAAACCGAAGTCTGATCGACCAAGAAAGAGTTTCTTGAAACACAGATAGTCTGTGAAAAGCCTGAAGGATTTGCAAAAATTGTTTCTAAAAAGTCATGTTTTATCAGCCAAAAGACAAAAAAAAAAAAAGCCAAAGAAAAATGTCAACTGACTTAATTTGGCAGACAGCTCCTCTGTGCATCTGCACAGCGGCAATCTGCTGTGGTTCCCGAAGCAAACAGAGCCACACGTACGAAGCTAGTCCAAGGCTGCGCGCCAAACCATCACACACATCTGAATTCTGCTCCCCATGGGATCAAGTGCACGAGGAGGGATGCTCAGCTGCAGTAACAGGGTCCGTGGTGGATCCGTGAGGCCCACAGCTCCCAGACTCTCATGGGGAGCACCACTCGTGGGGAGATCTCAATAGCGTTTGCCCTCCCAGCACCAAGTGTGTTGTGGTAAGAGCGTCTGGATGCCTCTCGCAAGAAAACCGAGCCCCAGGCAGAAGCAGCGTGGCCCCTGGGCAGGGAGCGCAGGGAAGCTCCCGCAGGGCTCCCAGGCAGGGTTTCCACTTCATCTTCTTGATCTCACAGTCTTCCGCAGAAAGAGCCCCCTCCGAGGGTCTGGGCAGCACAGGGCAAAGGGGCACCCCAGCTCTTGCTCCATCCTGGGGACAAGTGGGAAACACCGGGCAGCAGCTTTGGCTGCAGGCTCGGGGGCATGCTGGTGCCCAACACGGGAAGGTGGAGACCAAGAAAGTCCTCTGAGCCAGCCGGTGAGCCTTCCAGCCGCCCTGGCCATGAGCCCTGGTGACACCCAGCCCTGGGAATGCTGGGCTCCTGCCAGAAGCTCCCTCTCCGCTCTGCTCCCGCTCCCACCTCCACCAGCGGCTGCCACAGGTGCCTCCCCCCCACCCTTCAGCCCCCCAGCCCACCCATGCCCCTTCCCCAGCACCGGTTGGAGACATCAAAGGGTTCCTGTGCCTCCTAAAACATTTGCATCGCTGACCAAACTGGGTACAAGGGATGGGCTGAATGTCTTCAAACAATTACCAAATGGCTAACCTAATGCATACCCTAAGCCCCATCACTTTGCATAACAAGGAGAGCTAATTATTCTTTGCAGTGTTTGACACTGCAGTGGGTCTCCAGTTCCCACACTCCAGGATGAGTTTGGCAACACTGGAAAAAAAACTACTACGCCCTTTCTAAATGAAGGCAACACTCACTTTTTTAAGACTACAAACACTGGCAGGTGCCTCTTGGAGGTGGAAAAAAAAATTAAATAAATACATTAAGGAGAGGACCACAGAGAGCAGACACCTCATTCAGTGTCTGTGTAACAATCTGCGCTGGTTTGCTCTAACTACATGTGAAAGAAAATCATAATGTTGCCTCTGTAGAGGCATTTTTAATAGCATCTAATAATGGCAATTAATCTGTGAAATGGAAACAAAAATACACCTTTGTTTCAGGTATTGTGAACAGCTCTTTTCTGTTCACACTAAAACACTTACTCCAATTTTTTTTTTTTCACTTAATTTATGTCTTTATATAGAAAAGAATCAAGTCAAAATGAAGAGCCAAAACACTTTTTATACAAGATGCATATGCTGCTATTCTTACGTTTGACCTGTTTTCATGCTAATAAAATGTAATTTTCTACTGGGGGAAAAAAAAAATCCACTAGAAACAACTTAACTAGCTGGAGAGAGATTTTCTGAGCATTCAGAAGCACATGGGACAGTTTGCAATGAAACATTTTGGAAGGAAAACACCTCCATACAGCCTGGCAGCCGAGTGAGAACACACCTGGGATGTGTCTCACACCCCATCCAAATTGCAGTATTGATGGGAAGCAGGGGAAGAGCATGGCACATCCAAAGCTGTGCATTTTGGGACTGTTCCCAGGGATCAAGGAAACGGCTTTCAGTTGCAAACCTCAGCGCTGCAATGGCTGGACTCAGGTGAGCTTCAGCTCCGCCAAGCAGCCAGAGGATACAGCGTCACTGCATCACTGACAACGCAGAAGGCTCTTTACTGACCGGACCCAGCACACGAAGACCTTGGCTCCTGATGACTAGGGATGGATCAGACCTTGAGAGAGGTTATTCCACCTCTTTTTTTAACCTGTTTTCAAACCCTCTGCAGTTTGCTTGCTGTGGGACTGAGCTGTGACCCAGTGATCCCTTTCTGGGAAAGACATACATGTTGGTTTGGGGGGGGAGATAAAGACATGCCTTTCTCCTTCAGCCAGAGCACCAGCAAAAAAAATATCCCGAGGTTCAAAGGATTCTGCCCCTCTACTCTGCTCTCCTGAGATCCCCCTGGACTACTGCATCCAGCTCTGGAGCCCTCAGCACAGGGAAGACACAGACCAGCTGGAGTGGGTCCAGAGGAGGCCACAGAAATGATCCGAGGGCTGGAGCCCCTCTCCCATGAGGACAGGCTGAGAGCTGGGGTTCTTCAGCCTGGAGAAGAGAAGGCTCCAGGGAGACCTTATCACAGCCTTTCAATACTTAAAGGGGGCTTGTAAGAAAGTTGGGGACAGACTTTTAGTAGGACCTGTAGCAACAGGACAAGGGGCAATGGTTTTAAACTAAAGGAGGGTAGATTCAGACTAGATATAAGGAAGAAATTCTTTAAGATGGGGGTGGTGAAACTCTGGCACAGGTTGCCCAGAGAGGTGGTGGATGCCCCATCAAGGAACACTCAAGGCCAGGCTGGATGGGGCTCTGAGCAGCCTCATCTACTTGAAGATGTCCCTGCCCATGGCAGGGGGGCTGGACTAGATGGCCTTTATGGGTCCCTTCCAACCCATTCCGTGATTCTGTGGAATACCGGGACAGAGAGGGCTGCCTGCACTGCGCTCCCTGTCAGGGCTGGTACTGCACCGTTGCCTGAGCATGCTTTGGGCCACTTGTCCCCATCCATCAGGGACACGCTGTGTCCTACGCTCTGACAACGAATGGGGGCAAGCAGACGCTCACCTCCAGGTTGCCTGCAAAGGCCAGCCATGAACAGCAGCTTCCCCTTTAGACAAAAACTCCCATTATTTGCAGCCTCCCCCAGAAAACAGAGGGGAGGGGAACGAAAGAAAGAGGGGGAGAGATGAAGAGAAAGAAAGAGGAGGAGAATGAACTCCCTGAGATCTTCTGTCTCTCTGTTGAGGGTACCCAGGGAAAGGACCCCTCTTGGCTTTCCAGATCTGCCTTGTTGCCTACTCATCCATCTTGCCACATATTCTGGGATCATTTCCAAGGGTCAAATAAATGGCTGTGATTTATGCAATATAGGTCAGGACCTATTTAACAGCTTACAAAGAAGCTCCCCCCCTTCCCTGTTCTCCCTCAGGCTCTTGGTGATGAGAAAATAGGTCACAGGCAGGCAGTGGTGGGGGGGATTAATAATTTCTTCCGGCAACTGCTGGGAAAAATATTTTCAGTTCCATTTAATCATAAAGCTTTTTAATTAGTTAGTTTGCAATTTTTAGTGTATAGTTTATAAGCTCTTGTGTTAAGGGGGCAGATTTCTGGAAGGAGAAATCTCCTGCTCCCCACCTCCCCCAGGTAGCACAGATGAAGTTCACCAGGCAGCCAGAGCTTGGCAAGCCCTGGGATCCACATCAGCACAGTCTTCAGGTCCCTCAGCAGCCACACAATCCCAGCCCCACGGGATGGACACCCTGGCCCAGCCCTGGTTTGCAGTCCCTCTGCTCGCCGGGGCAGGGAGGAGGTGCAAGGGGCATGTTCCTCAGGGATGAAAGGTCCAGAGCTGTGGGACCCCTTCGTATCAGCCTCCCCCAACTCCATAGTGCAGCATGTACCCTCCATGGGAGCATGGGACAGCTTCTCCCTGGTACAGCACCCGGCTACAGGCTGCTGCACATAGATGCCAAACTCCCCTTTAGTGTAAAAGCACTGATGGAGAGCATTGTATCAAATTTCCAAGACCAGACACTCAGCTGCTGTGGTCCAGCCTGGGACTAGATGCTCCCTAACATTCCCATTCCCCACTAATGCCCCAGTGGCAGAAAGGGACAAATTAGACCCTGGGCCCTGGCTACCCAGCTCTCCCTGCAATGGGTCCACCTGCCCCAAGTGCTGGAGAGGTGAAGGGAGAAGCTCCTCCTGAAAGACCAGTAGATCTTCCACACTTGCAGCACAGTCACTGGAACCACAGCTGGGCTCCGAAGGGTTGACAGCCACTGCCACCCGCAGCAAGAGAAGTAACCTATTGATCAACCAGCTGCCCTAGCTGGTGTTAAACCCTTAGGCGAAGCTTTGCACCACCTCCTCTCCCAGACACCTAGGGCTGAACCCTGCCAAGGTCCTGCGGTACCTTCTCATAATATTGCAGCTCGTAATCCAGGATGACTCCGTTGGGTTGGTCAGGCTGAGACCACGAGAGGGTAATGCTGTCCACAGTGCGGCTGACCTGGTGCATGATGGACACAGCTGAAGGAGCTGGAAGAGAGAGCAAGAGAGAGGCCTCAGTCAGACGCCTGCACGGGCAGGACCTGCATCCCCTGGCTGGAGGCAGGCAGGTGTATTATTGCTATTTGGAGCTACTGAATTTGCTTCCAGCAGTGGCAGGGCTGTCCGGGGGTTGGGAGATGCTGGCTTTTGCTGTTTGTAGAGAGCAGCTAAAGAACAGAACGTTTCCACTGCTCACTAAGAGTTTGTAATTATAAAACACGTAGGACAGCGTCTCGGGCAGGAAAACAGATCATTCCCAGGCAAAACGAGCTCAGGGTTGGAGCAAACACAGCCTTGTTCCCCTGGAAAAAGCACTACCAGCCCAGCAACATGCAATCCTCCCCGCTTGCCATGGGGAAATAGGGGGGTTTTATATTTTAACATTTGCATAGAGAAGCTTTATAAGGCACAGGCAGATGCAGGAAGCAAGCAGCTCCTCTCCGCCTTGGTGTGCTGGGTCTGCAAGTCGCACATGCCAATCGAGGGAGGTGCACACAGCAGCCTGAGCACGCAACGCAAACCTGACCTGACACGCTGACAATGGCGAGTCGCCCGCCTCTCTGGAAATAGCACACCCACAGACGCCACTTGTCCCACTGAGCACAATGGGACCTTCCAGCAGCTCCTCAGCCACCCCAGCCAGCTGCCCACCCCTTGCACAGCCCTGCATTGCCTACGCGGCTTGATGCATGGCCAGGTAGGATCGGGGCTGGTGCCGCGCCGTGGGAAAACTGTCCTCCAGGGACCTGTGCTGACAAGCCCATGGGGCAGGGAGCACAGCGTGGAGCTGCCACCTCCGTGGGAACCCCTGAGCAGCTCTGGTCCTGCTGCCTGTGGACCGGGGCAGGTGAACAAGCAGCCTGGACTGCTTTTAATGGCTCAGGTAGTGCTAGCAGAGATGCCACAGCATTGCAGCTATCAGCCTACAGCTGCCCACCCCTGCCGGAGGGGCTGACACCCACCCGTGCCCGTGTTGCCTCCTCTTCTCTGCATCCAAGACGGGGCGAGCACAGGTCCCTGCCCAGCCCGGCACAGCCCCCACGGCCGGCAGTCCAGAGGTCATCCCAGACCTCACCCAGCGCCAGCTCAGCCCTGCAGTGCTCACTCCAGCACAGTGTGCGCCCTGGCACGCCTGCCAGCGCGGAGGCACTGCTTCAGCAGCTCCAGGGCAGAGGGGAAGCCTCAGGGGCGGGAGAGGACTGGAAAGTGGTAGCGAGAAAGCTTCCCCATCACCTGCAAGCCAGGCCTGGTTACAAATGGATGCAGAGAGGCTTCCACCCAGAAGGGCTTTTACCAGGTCCAACCCTTTCAATATTTCATAGAAGAACAACTCATTTGACAGCTCTGAGAAACAGCTTGGAGGAGCGGCGCACAAAGCAAAGCACCTCTCGCCCATCTCCGGGCTGGTTTCCCTTGGCATCACGAGCAGCGACAGAAACCACGCCAGCCGAGCATTGCAGACAGGGCAGGGGGAGGACTGCGCTACTCGGACCAGCGTGGCTGCAGCATGTCCGTGCACATCACTGTAATGACTTACAGCTGAGCCACCCTTCCCAAAGCATACCGACAAAAGCTATTTTCCTGATGCACCGTCCCTGCGATTCACTACTGGTTTTCTGGATTCAGAGCGCTGTAGCTCCCAGCACGTTCAACACGCATGCCAAGAGGAATAAGGGGGCTGGGTATGGGTAAAGCAAAATCTGCCACCCCACCAGTGCACCCTTCATCTCCCTGGGTTTCCACGCTCTTGAAGGAAGGTGCAATGCGGGTCCAGCTTCAGCAAGTGTTTGGCCATCGCCAGGATGCCCAGCACTTCCTAAAACTGAACGAGGGCAGAGAACTTCCACCATCAGAAGTGTTCAAGGTCAGGCTGGATGGGGCTTTGAGCAACTGGATCTAGTGAAAGATGTCCCTGTCCACAACAGGGGGGTTGGACTAGATGATCTTTAATGGTCCCTTCTGACCTAAACCATTCCATGATTCTAGATCCTGAGACCAAAGCCTCACCTCCTCCCAAATGCCAATCCCTCTGTCCATTTCTGGTTAAGCCAAGCCCCATCACCCACCGGTCTGAAACTCCCTGCATCATCTCAGACCTTCCCTTGCTCTGTGGCATACAGCACTGCTTCCCCTCCGACCTTCATGTCCCAGTCCCACTGCTTCGGGGCCCATATTCACAAACTCCTGGGATTTCTCATGCTGGTGTTAAGATAAAACACAGGTAACATGACTGGAGCCTGTCAGCTCTTGCCAGAGCTTGCTGTTTCCTTGTTAATACAGATTTCATAGGACATCTGCAACCTCCAAGACAAACATGTCTCTCTCTGTGGAGAAAGGGCTTGGAAGGAACATGTCACCAAGCTACAGGTCACCCTGCAACAGGGACTAGGACTGGATGGAGCTGAGCACACAACCCACGGTCTCTCCGGCACACCTGAGCTGCACACACGCTGGGAACCGATCCCACCTTCACACAGGCTATTCCAGGACACGGGCTGCATTCACTCAGAGCTGTCCCACCACAAATCTGGGATATGGCACCGTCCCACGCTTTAGACACAGGTTCAATGGGTGGCCTTGCAGCTGGAGAAGCTCCTCAGCTTCAGCTCCCTCCAGGTAGGAGTGAGGTTCTCTGGGATGCTCTTCTCCCACTTCTGTGCACCAACCTGGGAGCTCATCGCTTCCACAGGGCATCTCCTGCTTCTCCAGACCATGCTCAGGAAGCTACAGAAGAGAACAGCCAGGGCACCCTGTGTGCAAATGGTTCGTGCCCAGCCACAGCCCAGGCGGCTGTGTACTTGGTGAACCTGCCCTGTCTGGCCCAGAAAAAGGCAGCAAATGGATGAGGTGGGGCTCCTCTAACGAGCCTTAACGAGCCTAATGGGGAGGAGGCAGGTGAGATGAATGACTACAGCAACTTCAGCGCTTTTCCTACACCTGGGGCAAAGGAGTGTCTCTGGATAGGCAGGAACCTCCACCATTGCATCTACTCAGTAACCACTCTTGTTATCACAGACGTCAGGGAAATGCACAATAATAAAATCTCAGGAAGATTTAGGTCAGAAGTGACCTCTGGAGGTTTCCAGTCCAACTGGCTTGCAGAATAATTTCAAAGTCAGATCACTTTGCTCAGGACTGCGCGGAGCTGAGATCAGAGTATGTCCAAGGATGGGGATCCCACAGGCTCTCTGGGCACCTCAGCTGTCTCCCTCTCATGGGGAAGAAGCTTTTCCTCACATCCCATTGGAACTTCCCTCATTGTCCCCTGTGGCCATTACCACTGCCCCCTGACTGTGCACCTCTGGCAAGCACCCAGCTCTGTCTTCTCTCTAAAGTCCCTTTTGAAGTGGAAGACTGTAGCTAGGTGCCCCTCGGCTTCCTCCTCCCCAGGCTGGCCAAACCCAGCTCTGCTATCCCTCATGGCTCGTGCTCCAGCCCCCAGCCCATCCCAGTGATCCTCCTGCTGGACCTGCTCCAGTTTGTTGATGCCTCTGGAGTACTGGGGAGCCCCGAAGTGGACACACCACCCTAGACGTGGCCCCATGAGCGCCGAGCAGATGGGCACAATCGCTCTCCTCAGTTTTTTTGCCTGTGCTCTTGCCAAGGGAGCACAGTACCCAGCCATGCCACAAAACATGGTCCTGGTCACACATCTTCACCACAGGTGAGAGGCTCCCAGTTCTGTGCGTCAGGAATGGGCTGGGACTGGATGTCTGGAGTTTGAAACCAGTTTAGTGCCATCGGCCAGACCTCTGAGCAGCTTAAGTCTAGTCAGAGGGAAAAGCTTCCAGCCAGACAGTGACACAAACACTCCGGCAGCCGGGATCTGGCAGCTCTTATCCTGGAGCAAATGGTTCCTTCACGGTCAGCATCAAAGCTAGTGAAGACCTATGAGCTTCTGACTCTTTGCCACTTCCAAGGCTGGAAGGTCCTGGTTTCAGTTTGCTCTGGCCCCACATCCACATGGGAGACCTTGTACAAATCCACATTATCCCTCTGCACTGCCATGTTCTACCTGGAAAATGAGGATAGCCATCCTGTCTCATTTTCACTCCCTGCCTGTCTTCCCTAATTTCACTGAGCACTTTCAGCAGCAGAGACTGTGCTAAGGAGTTCGGCCCCCCAGCAGTATTTAATGCATGTAATGTAATAGCTAAAAAGGAAGGAGATGAAAACAGTTGAAGTTGAACAAAGAGCATCCAATCTGGGATAGCGCTGCCTGGTGATACTGTCATCACAAGGTGTGCTCCAGCTCTGACAGAAGCATCAAGCACTTTGTGACCAGCCTGAACTATGATGTAGAAAGAGCTTTTCCGCCACAGGACATGGTGAAGTGACAAATACAACAGAAAAGACCGTGAGAGAGATACACTTTCTGACACGTGATGAACTCAGCTGAGCAGAGATGGTAAGAGTCTCAAAATATCTAAGCTGACTTTCCTGAACTGTTGTTTCTGAACAAACTATACATAGGTTCCCTCCATTGGGTTTCTGAGTATTTCAAAGCAAAGATCTAACAAACTGCAAAAAGAACCAAAATAATAAAAAAGCCTTTGTTTTTCCAGCCTGCTTTGTGCCAAGCCCTTTCCAGGACCGGCTAGAGTACAGCTGGGCTGCTAATGCCAAAGATTTGCCAGCAGCATTTAACCTGGCCCTGTGGAATCGGTCACCTTGTTCCACAAACCGTGACTCCTCTTTGTTCCCTTATGACAAAAGAAACAGAGCTTTAGGGGCCGTTTCCAGGTTGGAAACGGTCTTTGGCACTGGGCGATTTGTGCCGTCGGGCAATTCTCACGGATTTAGTGACCGTTTCCAGGAGGGAGGTTTATCCTGATGGTGCCTCCAGGTGTACGTGTGCAGCAACAACGCAAAAAATAAACACAGCTTCATTTCCACAGCAGATGGAAACTTACTTTTCATGATTAAAACCCTTGAGCCTCACATCACTTGGAGGCAAAATGAATCATTCGAGTCCTTGAAAGGCACTTTTCTATATCCTCTTTATCTGGGACGGCCTCAAATTCTTCGGATTCCTCTTAGTGGAGCCCCGTGGCTTCTCCAAATTGCTGGAGAAATAAACCAAGCCAAACCCACCACTGGAGTGTAAAACAAGCTTAATGAAAATCCACTAAGGCAAAAAGGCAGATGACCTGTCCTCCGCTGCAGCAGAAGCTGTAGTGCACGGGGAGGGGAGGCAGCCGACGTACCTCACGCGATGACCTCTCTGGGGCAGAAGCACGGGCGGGATGCAAGGGATGCTTCCACCGTCACCACCCCGAGCCTCCGCACGGCCACCCAGCGCTGATCACAGCCAGACCCGTGGCTGGGCTGGGGCTTGGCCCTTCGGCAGTTTACCTTAATCCACCAGGAGCTGAGCAGGCTTCCCTGGCTCAGGGGCAGCTCTGCAGGATAAATCCCTGGGGATGTCAACAGCTCTTCTCTGGCTTTTCTGTGGCCCACACAGGGTGCAAGGGGCTGCCTGAGCTCAGCTAGTGGAAACACTAGGGAAGGATGGGGCTTAAGACAGACCCCATCCTCAGGTCTGGGCAGGAGAGCTGCATACCCATAATATCCCTGAAGGACACACAGGTATAACCACTGAGTTTTGCCAAGGCATTGACAGCTACAGCTGCAGTGTCCTCACAAACCGTGCTGGCTCGATGCCACAAGGTGGACATGTCCAGGCTAGAAGGTCTTAGCTCCCACCGCACAGCATATTCAGGTGCTTTCCATGGAAGGATTGGGATCTTATGTCCCGCTTGACTGGCTGCCTCCCAGGAAAACTCACGACACCTACTGGGGCGGAAACATAAAGTCACAACAGAGTCTGGCAAGAGAGGGACCAGAGCCACAAGGCTGCTCAGCCTGTTGAGCAGTTAACCTTCCCAAAAGCAGCTTCAACAGCACAGAGGACAACGCTTCAGCCTCCCCCAAGATTGGTCTTTCTGATGTCAAGGTGGAGACCCTTGACAGACAACCTGAACAAATGCTCTAATCCAGCAAAAACGTAACAGGCAAGGACAGATATCCTGTCCTGTTCTTGCCGTGCTTTGTACCACAGCCATGGTGTGGACTAAATCTACTGGCAAGGCAGGCATAACCCAGGCACCATGGTGCTCCAGACATTATCCATGTCTAGCTGAAGCAGCTGGCCTAGATGATCATTGTAGGTCCCTTCCAACTGAAATATTCTTTCTATTCTATTCTATTCTATTCTATTCTATTCTGTTCTGTTCTGTTCTGTTCTAATTCTGTTCTCTATCCTATCCTACCCTATCCTATCCTATCCTGGACTGTGCTGGGGAAAGGGATGAACCGAGAGGCTCAGGTGCCTCCACACCGAGCACAGAGTGGAGCCGTGAAGGCTGATGGGGAGACATTCACCTGTGGATTGACCCCTCTTCTCCCACTGTACCCTTCAGTTCCCAGGAGCACCAAATCCCAGAAGTGCTGGTGGGATGGGACGCCTGGAGTCTCTGGTCCAACCTTCTGCTGCACAATGGTCCCCTCGCCCCATCAGGAAAGGTGGAGGTTTATTAGCTGAGTCTTTAAGCTTTCAAGGATGGGGCTTCCCTAGTTAGCAGCCTCTCTGTATTAGTACCTTCTAGTCTTTTTTTATTAGCTCCAGGAAAAAAAATATTATTGGTCATAAAGCACAACCTTTCTCTGCCACATCACTGTAAACGAGCCCCACCATGCCCTGCCTCCTGGTCACTCTAGCTGAGGCACATTCAGGATTACAAAAAGCATGTGTTCTAAAGATAAAAGAAAAAAAGAAAAAAACCCAAACAACCAAAAAACACAAGAAGAAAAAAACCCAAAACTTTGGTCTGGGCCCCGATCGTGAAACTGAAGTCAGTCCAGCTTTTGCTAACAATGCCCAACAGGGATCAGCAGACGTGAACCTGGAGAAAAAGTCGGTGGCAGCCCCTGCGGAGGGTCAGCGGGGCAGAGCCCCTTGCAGCTCTGCAGCAGGGCAGCTGCTCCCCGGGACAAGAGGCAGCAGCTCCTCAGTGCTCAGCATGTACTTCCAGATAATTAAGAAATTACCATTTGTTCAGGAAAGGGATCCTATTTTAACCTGCTTACATCCTTGCCTGAAAGCATGTCCAGCTCTCCCTCCCAGGGAGCCGCTCTGTGAGGATGCTGTGACACGCAGGCTCCATGCCCACCAGCCTCAAGGGCTACTTAAGCAACCTCTGCCAAGGGAAACTGAAACCCCAGGTGGCACAGATCCACCGCAGCAGAGGCAGCTTAACTGTTGCTGATCCCTCCACGAGAGGCTTTGGATTCTTTTAACTACAGATTTGCTTGATCTCAGGTACAGACAAAGGGGCTCGTCGGTAGCATTGCTAAGCCTAAGGCTTGTTATAGCCAGTATTTTATTTCCACACCAAATAGTTACTCCTTTTTGGCTTGCCTGCTGAAAACGACAAAAAATATTACGGGAAGAAGACAAGAAGGAAAGAAATCTGACTTTTCCAGGAGAAACGGGCGCTTTCTAATTGCAGCAATACCTGAAAGAAGGTCACGCTGACTGCAAAATCCAGGGCAGCCTGACGAGACAGCACAAGAACATGTCAGCTGCGCCGAAAACTGGGAGAAGCTACGGCAGCACCCAGGCCTGAGCATCTGCACGAGACCGGCAACAGAACCCAGGCAGCAAGTTAAATACAGCTGAAACGCTTGTGGTTGACCCTCCTGCATGTGTTACAGAAAGACATCCCATCTTCTTCGAGGACTTCAAATTACGATGAGCCCACCATGCCTCTTGGGAGGTTTTCCTCATGGTTACTTGCCCTGTTCCAAAATGCACGTATTATTTTCAGGCTGGAATTTATGGACTTCAGCTTCCAACTGCTGGAACCTTTCTGGTTTTGCTAGTTAAATGAAGGACGAGTCTAGAAACAGAATTCTGCCCTCATGGAAGAACTGAAAGATCATGAAAATCCTTTTGTCTTCTTTTTCTGTTACCTAAGTCGACTGAGCTTCTTTAGTGCTTCACAGACTTATCAGCCCACATACATCAACCTGATGACTTCTGAACCTTTTGCAATTTTTTGTTAACCTCCTTTTCAAATATAAACCTCAAAACTGATCTCAGTAGCCGGTACCCATCCCTCTTAACCACGGAGACAGCATCCTCCTCCTCGCTCAGGTTTGATATTCCTCCGAGTGTGTCCAACATGACATCCCTCTGACTCAGCCCAGCCCTCAGACAGCTCGTGCAGAGCTGCTGGTCCCTCTCTGTTGTGCACCTTCAGCATCTTTTTTTAACTGTGCCCCCCCCCAGCTCAGGGAAGGGGGGATTGAGCTGCTCTTCCTTCCCTCCTGGCTGATGCAGGGTCAGAACGAATGCCTCCAGACCCAGCCTGTGGCTGTGTTCCCTACAACCCCCCGTGTCCTGCTGGGAGCGGGGTGAGAGATCCTAGACGCATCCCAAATTAGTGTAATTGGTGAAACTGTTATGTGAAGCTCAGGGCAATTCATTATGATAAAACTGACAAAAGGCAGTAGGGGGGCATCACACAATGAAGGATTGTATTGGGTGAATGAGAAATAAATAGGCCCGTTTTCCTCACTGGTTTTACACCTCTGAGTTGTGCTGTTCAGAGGCTTCCTCAGGAAGCTCGTGTGCTTCTTTTCCCAACCCATCCCCATGACACCAGGTTTTCTCAGCCTGGCCCAACAAGAGCAGGAGTGCTCAGGACATCTGCTGGGGCACCTGCCTCTTTTATTCAGGCAGCAAAAGCATCTGTCTGGAGCTGTCACCTTCCTCCCAGCCCTGCTTTTTCAACATTACCCCAACAGTCACCTCCCTCCTATCCCGCCCCTACCTTCTCAGTACACAGAGACCACAAAGACGTGAGAGTATGGGGACTCACTTAAGAGAAGAAGCAGGCATCTTCCTTGTAGACACTGAGCAACATAACCCCATGACACTGCCTGGTCCCTCATGCATGCTGCTTCATCCCATCCCAAAGGACCCATCAGGGCTACAAGCATCCTACTTCTACTAGGCTTTGATGGCAGCAGCCTATTTTCTGCGTCAGGTCCTGACTCTTGGGCCACCACAACTGCCAGGGGCTGCTGCCACCCGTTTTTAGTAGGTCTGGCTCAGAGTGACGTGATGCTGTGAAACAAGCCCATCTCCAGCTACACCAGATGATGTCCACAGCACGTCAGGGCCACCTCAGAGCCTCTGGAGCCCAGGTGCTGCTGTGAAGCCATGGAAGGTCACACTGCACAGGCGGGGAAGCTGGATTGCTGCTGTAAAGGGAATAAAATCGGACAAGACACTACCACCAGCCAGAGCAACACTACAGGGAGCAGCCCAGGGTCTCAGATCCCCAGGCAGCATCTTCTGTCCTGCTCCCCGGTCGTCTGACGGGAATGTTCGGCAGGACTGTGTGGCTCCAGCCTCTGGACCGCCTGCCGGGGGACACCAGGATCTTTCCGCAGCTTCTCTTTCATGGTCTTTATACTCATTTGTAACGCTCCCGATTGCAATCTGCCCCGTTTTGCAGCTAGCCCCCCGCCTCCTTCACCTGCCAGCCCTACCAGGCTCAGCTTTTCACTCCTTGCCTGCCAGCGGGTCAGAGCTATTGAGATCCCAGTATAATCAAAGTGTCTCCATTCCTCTGCTGGCTTAGCTGGAAGAGTCAGGTTACAGGCAGCAAAACCTCTATCTCTGATCACTTTAATACCACTAACCCATGTCATGTCAGACAGAGTCAACATTTGCTCTGGAAAACACTCTTGACAGAGAGAGAGCAAAGCCAACCCGGCCCGTGGCGTCTCCCCAGCAACACTGAAATTACCCAGGGGGAAAAAAAAAGAGGTGAACAGCTGGGAGTTTTCCACCATCTCCTCGGAGCCCTCCTGACAGATCTTGGTCCCTGGAGCGTCAGGTTACCGGACGGCGGGAACTGCTTTTATTACAGGAGAGTCAGCAGGGAATTCTGGCATTTTCAATTACCCACATGCAGAAGCGGCTGTGATCCGGGGTCAGGATTAACTGCGTGACCCTGGCTGAAGACAGAGTGGCAGGGAAATGCACCGTGATGCTGCAAGGCATCAGCTAGTCCAGAGGCCGCGGGACGGGGCAGTCAATGGGGAGATGTGGGGGAGAAAGTTGCTGACAGAGCATCTGGCAGGGGATGCCTGCAACTGCCCTGCAAATGTGGCAGGGAGAGAGACTTGGAAAACCTTGGGTAAGTGGGCAAGTTTCTCTCCCACTACCTTTACCCAGGAACTCAGCCTCACTGCGTGACCCAGGTAGCTCCAACACATGGGAACTACGTGGGGAACAGGATCCCCTGTGGGACTCGAGCATCCCCCACGGGACCAGAGCATCCCCCGTGGGACCAGAGCAGGACACCCCTCAGTACAGGGCTCCCCAGAGGTCCCAGAGCTCCTCCCACACTTCAAGCCCTGCATAACACCAGCAGCTCGCTCCAGCCAGCCAAAAGGGTGATGCTGTGCAGTGGCAAAGATAGTGCTGTCACGGAGCAAGGGATTCCCTCACCTTGAAGCCACAGGGCCTGGAGGCATCTAGGCTGGGATCCAGGCTCCAGCAGCACCCAAAAACCAGTGTCTGAAATGGCAGGGGCATGCAGGGCTGCAGGCAGGTGGAGCAGGCATGCAGGGCTTAGATGACCTCTGCTTCTCAAGCATGGGCAGGGTGGAAAGCCAGGACAACTCATTGCATTTCCCCACAGACCTGGATGTCTTGTGCCAGTATCTCACCCAAGGGACACCTAATCCCAGTCAGCCCTCCCTCCTTGCCCCAAGGCGTCCCAGTCCCACACGGTCCCCAGCAGGCAGTTGTCACTGTGCAATGGTCCCGCTGTCCCGGACCAGGTCCCATCACTGACCTCAAAGCCCCAGTTCTTCATGCTCTTACCCAGCCCAGAGTCCAAATGCATGTACGCATTGGACGGAAAACTGACTTCTTTGGTTAAAACCTTCCCCACTTTTTGCTTCTCCAGGTGAAGCTCTCACCTGCCATTTAAGCATCCAAGCTTTCACTCCCCTCTGGAGAATGGGTCTGAATTTGGGATGCCTTCCTCCAACGTAACACTGAAAACACCATAGCAGGTAACACCTGGATTAGAAAGGGAAGCTTTTCTGATCTGCCCTCGACATCGCCATCATCCTGGTGACCCTGCTCTGCACGGAAGGTTGGGCTGGAGACCCCCAGAAGCCCCTCCAGCAGCTCTTCTTGTGTATGTGATGCTCTCCTGCTAAAAGGGTTCACTAGTGCTTGGGCTGTTAAAAAGTTTGCCCACTCAAATTCTTCCCCAGTGAAGCCACATACTTTTGAAACCAATTACTTCCAGCAGAAGCTGAGGAAAGCGACGCAGCATCACACGGATAACAGCACAAGGTGTCTTTAACAAACAACATTCGCCCTCAAAGCAGCAAAAGCCTCAGGTCCGGGATGTTCACCAGACTTGCTGGAGCTCTAGAAAACCGGTGTTTTACAGCCTGTGAGATTTTTGTTCCCGAGGTTCCTGGCAAGGTGGGCCCATCAGGCTGGTACCCACACTGTTTGTGTGTGTTGAGCATCTGGAAAATTTCCCAGTGGGCCCAGCCTCCAGCCCCTTCAGTGTGTAACTACAAATGCTGGAAAATCTTAAAAACATGGCAAAGCAGTCCAAAGCTGGTCCTGGCTCTGGCCCCATTTGAATCAGTGAAGGCTTTGGTGTAGATTACAGCCTTTACAGCAGTTCCTAATGCCACAAGCCCAGTGACTTGGCCCGGGCAGACGAAGGCTTTTGGCTGTCTTTATGCTTTGTTTAATTGAGTTTGCAGCCTTCATTCGCGTGATGCCATCCCGCCTGCGGAGGAGGGCAGGACTTTGTTCTCAGCAGTGAGAGGAGGCGCTCCGGAGGATCCCAGCATCCCGGCACGCAGCCCGCTGGAGTGGGTTTGAGGTTGCTTGGTGCCAAGGTCATCCCCACCTCCTGGCCCCCTCTCTACGTGGAAACCTCGTCTGCTCCAGATCAAGACGATGTCATCAGCAAAAGGCTGGCGGAAAGCAGGAATGCTGGCAGAAGCCAGCCCTCCGTCCCTCCAGTTCGCCCCTCAGATTTGCAATGAAATGTTACGCTCCCAGAAAGTGCCAATTAATGGCAACCAAAACTGTTCTTAGGAACACACTGATTCTGAAATTTCAAACACAGAAAACTTAGACCAGAGAAATATTTCCTGAAAGGATGACGCCTGCTGCAGAGCATCCCCTTGGACCCACTGAGTCTTGCTGACTTGAGACTGGATTTGTTCCCTTGCTCTCTTTCACGGTCGATTCCACCAGGCTGGCCTCCCTCTGCGTGTGTGGGAAATTTTGGAAATACCAGGGTTTTTTCTTGGGAAGAGCATTTCCTACCAATGCAGCAGCCTTCTGCACACTTGCCAGTGGCAGTGATGAACACGGCCCGGGCTGCGGCGAGACAGGCACAGCGAGGATCTTGCTGCTTGAACCAAGCCAGACAGAGACTCATCACTTGACACACGGAGGGGACGACTAAATCACAGGGACTCCGAGATGGACCGAGGGACAACCGGCCAGCCGGCTGCATTAACCCACTTTGCTACAACCACCTACTACGGTCCAGATAAATGCATCACTAAGCAGCATCACCCCCCCAGCGTACGCTCAGCTGTCCCAGCACTGCGACCCTGCGACTGGCCCCCCGTGTGCCTGCAGCCTTGCCTACCTGCCTCCAGCATCTCCACCTGCCCCAGCGCTGGCGCTCGGCGCTTTGTGCGCAAGCGAGGCAATTAGCACTGCGGGCTGTGTTTGCCAAGTGCAGCAGTAAAGATAAATCACCCCGCCTGAACACAGAAGCAAAAGGTGAGCTCCTGAGCCGCTCCGTCAGCTCCCAGCACTCGCACGCAGCAGGGATGGAGGCACGCTGTGGGGCGAGGGGGGAGGCACTGGGTCACCAGAAGGGACTTTCCACCCCATCTATCACGGACAGGCTTTTGTTTTCTGCCCAAAGTCAGCTCCAGATGCATCGGAACAGGTTTCTGAAGCCCCAGGCAGGTGTGGGGAAAAATGATCCTCAAACTTGCGCAGTAATTCATGCAAGAGGGATGCCCGGGAGTCAGCAGGCGGAGCAGCCCGCAGAGCTGGTAGCGGGCAGAGAAGGGCATCTGCTAGGGAAGCTCTGCAGCCTTCTCTGCCAACATCCCCCCAACTGCCTGCCGCAGGAGTGGGAAGAGGAGTCCTGAAGAGCCAGCAGCTGACAAAGCTCCTACCATCTGGGAGCCCTGGCTGCAGATGGTCTCCAGTGGGCAGAGAAGGGGCTTGGGCATGGGGGGGTCCCTCCTAGGCACTCACCGCTGGCGGCTGCAAGCTGGGGGGGTGCAGCGAAGGCAAGAGGCTGGGCCAGCAAGCGAGAGGAGGAGGGCAGCAAATGTCAAGCCGCATCAGCTTCTGGTGGCATGGCCCTGCACAGGAGGCAGGCAGGGTGAAGGTGGGAGCTGTGGGTGAAGGAGAGAGAAGAGGGACAGAAGGCAGCCTGCAGAGGCAGGGTGGTTACGTGGGTCCGTGTAAGGTCTGGCTGTCAATGCTAGATAAGAGAAACAGCCTTGGAGGTGTCAAGGTTTCAGGAGGCTTTGGAGCCTGGGAGCAGGCCACATTGTCACAGAAACACATCCAGTGAAGTCCCCAAAAGAAGAAACCTGGGATTTACAGGACCTCAGGAACGGTCCTACAGTAGCTCAGCAGACACACTCCTTGCTCCGTCACACAGGCACAGGGGCTCTGCCCTGGCTCCTCCATGTGGGAGATGGCTCCACAGCTCAGAAAATCTCTGCTTCTCCACCTAAATGCTATCACCAGCCACTGTACCATCTGCTCTTGTCCTTCTGCTTTAATAACTCTTCTCCCTTTCTGGTGTCGCTCCAGCCCAGCACATCATCACAGGCAGCAAATAAATCCCCTTTACCAAGGCTGAACACACAGTGCCTGTTTGGTCTCCTCTGTAACGTGGGCTCTCCTGTGTTCTGCTCACCCTACCAGCCTTCCCCTCCACCTGCTACCATCAGCCCAGCTCTCTCCAATGCGAGTAACCAAGGTGTGCACGCAATGACTGTACCGAAGTCCACCCAAGCTTCATGCAATGGCAGTGAGACCTTGCTACAGCTGGTGAACATCCTTTGCTTGATGCAACAGTCTTGCACGTGTTGGGTTTTATACTGGAGAGTTGTCCTCTTCCCATGGTCTGCCACCAGGTCCTCCTCAGCTGCCTTCCCTTGTTGAATTTCACCCCCATACTGTTATTCTACCTCTCAGTGTCTTCATGGAGGTAGCACAGTCTCCTGGCACAAGAAATACCCTACCAGATTTTGAATCAGCGCATCACTTCAGTTCAGCCTCATGCTTCCCCATTTGGGTGGGAATGGTCTCCTAAATGGCAGTTCCCGGACAGACTTCCAGCTTTATTAGTAGACTTCCAAATCAAATGTTTTACTTGCGTCCACACAGGCAGCGTCTTCTGCATTTCCTTAGAAAATCAGTGAACTCATCGGGAAAAAAAGCAAGAACAAGCTACACAGACTCGTGCACAAGCACCTGATGTTTCTTGATATCTCACGTCAAGACTGGTTGCCTTTCTGAAAGATGCTTTAGCCAAAGACAGGACTAAATGAGAGGATAATTGATGTACAGGCTGATCTAAAACATCTCTTGGCTTGAACCTTTGAAACGTAGTATAACAAAGACCAATGGCCATAAACCATAGCTTGGGAGGTTCAAGTTGGAGACTGGGAGAAGTTCCCTCATGGAGCAGGGTGGGTGCAGCTCTGGGACACGTCACTGGGAACGCGGGGAGACCGCTGCCTTTGGTAATTACCAATAACTGTCTACACAAAGCCATGGATGCCCTGACGTAGTGCTGGCAGCAGATGTGCCATAGGTGGGCGGCTGGATGAGAGATCCGGGATGCCGAAATGCCACAGTCTCCTGCCTTTTACGCTGGAAGGCAACAAGAAAAGAGACATCCACAGCTTTTAAAGTCTGGAAGGCTCATTCCAGCTCCTCAAGGTGATTTCTGCAAAGGCTTTCCCAGGTTGTTGTTTCATAGACAAGCTGTTCCTGACTGCAGCCAGCTCAGGGCAAGGCTGAGAGCAGCACAAGGGAGCAGAGGAGATGCCACGACTCGCTGCCTGCACCCGGCGCAGCGCAGGCCACCGCCGCGCATCCCTCCGAAGCAGGAAGCCAGCCAGATCCTCTGATGTAAAATGAAAGCAAGAAGATAAAAGCAAGAGTCCATGTGCCCCGGGCAATACAGCTCTCCTCTCTCTGTCTAGCCTGAGCGTAACTGATGTGACAAGCAAACGGCAGCCTCGACGGCTGGTGAGAGGCACCAGTCCCTCCCAACGTCACACCCTCACCTCGGCTGCTACGCTGCCTCCACTCCTGCCTCCTCACCCTTCTCCCCCTGATCCCTCCATACGCCCTGTTGCATCCGACAGTAAAGCACACGGACAATGGCTGCAAGGGATGGATTTTTTTGGTTGAAGGTGAGGGAAAAGTCCTCCTCTACTGGTGCTTCGCACTTTCCAAGATCTGTCCCACCTGTGCTTCACCGCTCGCGGCTGAACTCCCCAGCCTTTGTGTAAGGACCAGACGGGACTCAGCCCAGCCACAGGACATCCACGGCAGAGCAGAGCCACAGCCCACGTGTTTGCTTCGGGCCACTGGAACATTCAGCTGTCCCTGAGCTCGCAGGCGCCTCTGAGCCTTGTCAGGACAGCTCTGTCCAAAAGATACTGCCTGGCCGGGATGCCGGTGCCCGGGCTGCGACAGCCACCACGAAGCAGAAATTCACACCCTCAAGATGTCTGGCACGACCCTGGCGCACAGGCGTGAGCAGCACATCTCCCTGGCCACAGGACCCGTGTCGCGACATACTGCTGTAAAACGCCACCCAGAATAATAATGCAAATAATCACAACAAGTTACCTGGATCCATAAAGAGGAGGAAACTGTGCCAGTAAACTCTGCCGCTGTGGATGCTGCTCCTGATGGGTTTATCAGGACAGTGCATTGGTTTCCTCTGCGGCACCCTAGCTGGCATTCACGCTGTATCAGCCGTATGGCTCTTTTTGGCTCTGCTTGCAGCCAAGAGCCTCTGACATCAGAGTTAATCCTCCCTTCTTATCCTGTGTGACACAAGAGTCATTCACAAAGAGGGATACATTCCCCAAAATGTGGATGTTCTCCTTCCCCCATCACTGGGAGTTGTCTCTGGATACTCTGGAGCCCAGGGCTTTTTCCTCCCTGCTCAGATCACAGAAGCCACAGTCTGTTATCAAGAGATGCCCTCCCCGTGAGCTGTTCGTCACCCCTGCCCAAGCAGCCCTTTCCCTCGGTGACTTTCCCAGCGCACTCAGCCTACCCGCGGTGCAGGTGGAGCCTACAAATCCTCACAGCACCAAGACTCCCCACCCTCCCCGCTCCTCCCCAAAGAATGGCCACAAATTTGGAACCAGGGGCTGTGCGTTGTCACCAGCAAGAGGGTTGATGCCTGACATGGCTTTCAATTAGTCAAGTGTCATTATCCCAAGCGCGGGGCCGTCCTCAGCTCCTTGACCCCTGGCTTCCCTCCTGCGCCTTCCCTCTTGAGATGCTGGCATGGCTCTCAACCACCCTCTTGGCACACATCTTTTGCTCTGGCACGGCTAAGAAAAGGCTTTTGGTGGCACCCAGTCTCTGTGCAATGGGCTTGTTTTCTTTGGCTGCATCACGGTCCCTTAAGACAGGACTGGCTGTGTACGATGGCAAATCCTGGATCTCCCTCCTGGGAGAGCTGCTGAGCTTTGGGGGAAGAGATGCCAGTCAGCAGCAGGGTGCAATAAGCAGGCAAGTGGAGGGTGAGCTGGGAGATGCACAGCATGGAGCTGGAGGTCAAGAAGAAGCCCGCTGAGAAGAGCAGAGAGAAAACACAACCTGGCCCCAGAGGTGACAGAAGGTATTTCCTAGGAAGGCAGTGGGAATCATGCAGAGTTTGCTGGAAGGGGTAAATTCCAGTTGGCTGAAGACCAGCTGGGGAGCAAAGAGGTGGTATTAAGGGGATGTTTGTTCCAAGCTCTCTTTATTTCTATTCTGCTGGTCCTGGTCCTTTCTCATTCTGTATACCTGGAAAAGGAAAGCATCACACCTCCGGTTCTAACAAAACCTGCCCTTCTGGAGGTTAAACACCTTTGGTCTTTTTAGGGCTCACTGCAAGAGAAAGGTCCAGGAAACTGTGTCCAAGCACGGGCTGGCGCTGGCCGCTCTCTTTTGACCGACCTTCTCCCAAGAAGAGAGGTGGCGTGTCCCTGGGGGCTCCCCTCAGCACCGTGCTGCCTGGACCGCCCATTGCTTTGGTGGGGGGACTGAAAAGATGACAACGTTACAGTGACGTGCAAAGGGTAAACCTGGGGAGTCTAAAGGTCACAGGCTGAACATGAGCCAGCAGCGTGCCCAGGTGGCCAACAGCACCCTGGCTTGTATCCAGAACAGTGTGGCCAGCAGGGCCAGCAGTCCCCCTGTGCTCGGCACTGGTGAGGCTGCACCTTGAATCCTGGGTCCAGTTTTGGGCCCCTCATGATAAGAGGGATGCAGAGGGGCTGGAGCGTGGCCAGAGATGGGCAGTGAGGCTGGGGAAGGGGCTGGGACACAAGGCTGAGGGGGCGCAGCTGGGGGTGTTCAGCCTGGAGAGGAGGGGGCTCAGGGGGGACTTGCTCGCTCCCTACAGCTGCCTGACAGGGGCTGTTGCAGGGGGGGTCGGTCCCTTCTCCCAGATAACAAGCGACAGGACAAGAGGGAACAGGCTCAAGTTGCACCAGGGGAGGTTTAGATGGGATATTAGGGAAAATGTCCTCACCGAAAGGGTGGTGAAGCACTGGCA
>JAVJGI010000040.1:107823389-107891440 GCA_035590275.1 Ibycter americanus
AAGGGTGGTGAAGCACTGGCACAGGCTGCCCAGGGAGGTGGTGGAGTCACCATCCCTGGAGGTGTCTAAAAACCACATAGATGCGGTGCTCAGGGACATGGTTTAGAGGTGGGCTGGGCAGTGCTGGGTTAATGGTTGGACTTGATGATCTTAAAGGTCTTTTCCAACCTAAATGATTCTGTGATTCAGCATCAACCTGGGTGGTCTAAGACCAACATCAACTTGGCCAATGCAGAACACAGGGCCATGGGTCCGGGAGGAACTGCAGAGGATGCAGCCAAGGGTGATTGAGGCAGCCTGTAGCACAGGGCTTAGGAGACATGGAGAGAGCTGGGCTGGCTGAGCCTGCTCATGAAGCCATAAGGGGTGAATTTAATCCAGCTGCAACATGAAAATTATTATAAGGTTGTGCTTGGGTCTAGAAACCGAAATGCAGGTATTGCTTGCAGAATGGGAGACTGATTTGAGGAAAGCAGCATCTGACCAAGACAGAAGCTGTCAGGGAGGTCAGAGCTGCCTGCATGGCTGGGTGAGGTAGCACCTTACACTTCGATGTGTAAAGGGAACAGTGAAAGCAGCAAGGAAAGTAGTTTATCTGCAGTATAGCTGCTACTGGGTACAATATCTAGTTCCAAAAATCTGATGAAGAATGTAGAGGTTTCCACAAAGAGCTAAGGGAAGATCCACATTCTGGAAAGCCACCTCATAGGAAGAAAGGGTGATCCACCTGGGTCTAATTACCTCGTATTTTCCCTTGAGAGAAGCTACCAGCCACCTGTGCATCCATGAGGAGAAATGTCCTACCACCGCAATACAACACCAAAACAAGTTACGTTGATGTAAAGGCCAACGCTAGTGAAATCCAGACCTCAGTGGAGAGGGGTACAACAGTGATGACTGCAGCCACCTTTGGGAGAACAAGGTGAATGCTGTGTCACCTTCTTTGACCTCGTAATTCCATTGTGGGATGGTGGTCACCACACCATTGCACCCCCCGGTGCCATTCCTCCGGCCACACTCAGCACCTGCCCTCTGGGGACTGTTTTCTGACTCTCTCACAACAGCTTTTTCCTGGGATGCTGAAGAATTTACGATACCTGAAGGCCAAAAGATGCTGCTGGTGATGTGGCATCTCTCCTCAGTCCCAAAAGCACCAAGCACAGGTGGTCCCCCAGCAGCTCCATTTATCCGTGGGTGAAGCAGGGTAATTTTGCCTTGCTTTCTTCGGGGCTGGGAGGTCCCTGAAGGCCAGCGTAGTGGACTTTGCAGGGAGACCGTGGTCGAGCTGTGGCAGGAGCACATCCGATCACGTATTTGGTCCTCTGCTCTGCCTGAGATGGAGCCCCAGCTGGCTGCTCAGCCCAGAGCACAGGCAGAGGGAGACTGTAATGTCACTTCCCCAGGCTCATCCCTCCCCTCCCTCTGCACGCTCTCCTCTCCCCACAACACCCTCCATTCTCCTGTCCCAGCTCTGCCTTTGTGTCTGCAGCTTCTGTTACCAACTGCTAATGATCTACATCAAGGCTGCCAGGCGGTGCCGAGTATAAGCAGAAGAATTCAGAGCCTCTAATTACAGAGGAATTAGCAAGCAGACAGTTACTGTTTAGTGCTAATGAATAGATACATTAAGAGAGACATCACACAGGCTGAGAAGTGTGAGCCCTGATAATAAAGGAGTGTCAAACAAGGAAAACACAAGGAGGCGGATCCAGGGGACTGGAAAGGATTCACCTGAAACTCAGCTCTCTGGTTTTGCTAAGGTGGAAGTAGCCACAGGCAGTATATGAAGGTAACAAGCACACCACGTAACTGCAAAGTGCAAAATCTGAGCATTAAGCAACTGGTCTATAGCGTGGGACACCCAGGGGGTGTGCAGAGCCCCCCCCCCAGCCCTAGGCAGAGCACTGCACCCACCTCATCTCCATCTCTGTAGAGGAAGCTGCGACAGGTCACCGTCCCGGACCAGCTCCTCTCCCCTCACCGCGTGCAGCCGCGCTGCTGCCGGCAGTCACACCACAGCCCAGCGCTACGCTAACTCTGCCTTCAGAGGCTGCGACACGGCATCGAAACCACCGGGACCCCGCCGCCCCCGAGCTAGCTGAAGATCAGAGGTCATTCTGCTGCTTGACATGCAACCGTGACGTTTTGGCCGGTTACCTCTGCCTGCCCCACCAAGCGATGCCCACCTGCAGCACTGCTGCTGTACCCCAGGGCAAACGCCTCCTGCGCCCTGCAGCCAGCACAGCCCATGGCCTCCCGGCAGTTCAGTGCAAATACAGCCATCCCCGGCCGCCACATTCACTCTTCAAGGTCACGTAGTGTCCAGGGCAGCCCGGGGCATGTTCACACAACCCCACACATTCAGTGCAGTGCTCAGAGGGACCACAGAAACTCGCGTGCTCCCACGCATGCTTGTACCTCATTGGCATGCTTCCACCGCGCAATCAGCTTCAGCAAAGCCCCAGCCCCAGCTCCAGATGGCTTCCAGGTGGGTGGGGGAGAGCAGCCCCTGACCAGCAGCTCCGCGGGGCATCCTGCCACCGGCACAGCTGCTGCCGGGGGGCTGCTGGTGAACCTCGGAGGAGCAGCCCTGCCTAAGACAGCCCTTCCCCCCCGAAAAACCACCCTGCACCGGGGGAGCGACGCAAACCCCCAGGCCAGCACAGAGCTGGAGACCCCAAATAGAATCCTTCAGGCTCTGCTTTGTCTTCACTAAGGTGACTCTGTCGCGGCACAGGACCTGGAGCAGATTTCCAGATGGTCATCCTGTATATCCAGCCCCCAGCCCCTCTTCTGTGCAGCTTTCATTTGCTTCTACGGCCCGTCCTGGCTTTCTCTGCAGTCAGAGCAGAGACAGCAGCTTGTGTCAAAATGCTGGAGCTAATCCCACCTCCCCTCCTCAGGCACCAGGAGCGGTAGCAGGGGCTGCAGCAAGGCTGTCAGCAGCAGCGCTGCATCTGCAACACACCGACGGTGTGTGCAACTGATGCTGCAAGGCAGCACCCTCAGAAACAGCCACACACCCATCGCCAGACAGGGATACTGCCACATCTGGGGGTGTGACATGAGCTGCTCTGCTGTGGTGATGGGGAGGGCAGCTCTGCCTTGGGGCACATGCCAGCTTTTCACTGAAATAAGGGATCTTTTTCACACCCAAGGTTTGGGATTCATCCAGGAATTGCCAGGCCCATGCACTTCAGTCATTACCGGCGTTACGGAGCAAGCAACACCATGCCACATCTCACCCCACCTCTTCTCCCCTTCAAGCCCTGCTCACCCCACAGGGTTTCACCCAGCACCTCTTGACCAGGAGCTCTCTGCCCACCACCTCCCCTTCCAGGAGAGGTCCTGGGAGACACGGGTCCGTGCTTACCAGCCTGGTTGGTGGTGATGTTCACTGACGCGAACTGCGGGGAGAAGGGACTCTGGTCGGTGACGCCGTTCACCGCCTGGATCTCGAAGGTGTACTGGGTATGGGCCAGCAGGTCGCTGATGTAGATGCGGGGCTCCGTCAGACCCAGCTGGCGGGGGGCGAACTGCACGTTGTCCCCACAGCGCGTGCACGCCCCGCGGCCGGAGCCGCAGCTCTTGCAGATGATGTTGTACACCAGGTCCTCCCGGCCCCCCGAGTCCCGTGGCGGGGTCCACTCCAGCATCAGCGAGGTCTCGTTCACGCTGGAGATGACGGCCTGGGGGGCAGATGGAATGGCTGTAAAGGGAATAGACAGAAAGGTGTAAGAGCTAGAGCCCTGCTCATTGCTACGGGACCAGCTGCACCCCCTCCTCTTCCCCATCCCGGACAGGACTCTGCAGCAGGCACACACCGAGCTGGGTGCTTCTCTTGCTGTCGGGAACGTGTGGAGCAAGCCGGGCAGCCAAAGGCAAGAGCAGCAATAAAACCTGTCCTCTTAACCCAGGCTAATTTGACTACGTGGCATCCCAGGCAAAATTCACCAGTTATTCTTTGCAGTGTTTCTGATTCCTGGCCTTTGCACTAATCTCCTGCGTGCCAACACGCAGATCTTCGCATCTGGGTACAGCCCCAGAGCGCAGTCCTCCCGCTGCCTAGAACAGCACAGAACAACCCAAATTTCTGTCCTTTTTGCACGCGCAATGTTTGCCCAAGGTAAGACAGACCCACGCCTGCAAGGCTCCTCTGGACAAGGTGCTCCGAGCCCCCTGGCCTCCTCCAAAATCCCACGGAGACAGATGCCTTTGTTAAGCATCCCTCAGTGCTTTGACTAATGAGTATCTCCTTTCCCAGCCACGTGCAGCCCCTCCCCAGTTGCCCGGAGCCCACATACTGGTGCACGGCATGTCGACAGGATCGGCATCTGCCCGGTAATATCCGTTTCGGCACACGCAGTTAGTGGCCCCTTCTGAAGTCGTCCGGCTGTTAATGGGGCAGTGGACGCATCCTTCATCCCCTTGGCTGGCCTTAAACATCCCTGACGGGCAGCCTGGAAGAGAACCAAGAGCAGCGGTAAGCAGCGAGGAGAGGGGCTGGCGGGGATGCCCGGAGCCTGGCAGAGCTGCCAGAAAACACCCTTCGGGGCTTTGCAGAGTCCAAAGCCAAAACCTGACAATTTGAAATAAACAAAGTGGAGAAGGAGCAGCTGGTTTGAAGGCTGTGAGGAGGCAGGCACTGCTGCTCGCGCTGCCTGCGGAGACGGGGACACATCTCCCCTGCCCAGTCCCCAACCGCAAGTGCCCAACTCAGGGAGCCTTAGGAATGCAAAGGGGATTTTTAGCCACTGTCACCTAAGAAGATGCCAGTGGCTGTACTAAGCCAGACCAAAGGTCCACAGTCACCACAACGCTCCCCCCAAGGAGCAGGTCACGAGCCAGGCACACGCGTTGGCCGCGATACCTTCCAGCCACCCTCCGACAACTTACAGCTCAGGGACTTTCTACCAGGCAGGCTCCTTGCATTTAACAGCCCCTGCGGGATATTTCTTCCACTAAGTTACCCAGTATTCTTTTTTTTTTAATAATTTATTATTATTATTATTATTATTATTATTATTATTATTATTATTATTATTATTATTATTCCATGCAAATGTTTTGCACCCATTTTATCCTGCAGCACAGAGCCCCGTGGTACAATTCTGCGCTGCATGAACAAACCGCTGCCCTCTGCTTTGAAGCTGCCGCTTCATCCGATGCAGTCGCACACTTGCACCGGCAGCGACCACTCCATCGCCACCCACCTTCTCCGTGACCCCTAGGGTTGCACAATCATGCCCCAAACAAGCTGCATAACGACATGCGCTATTTTATTCTCTGCTCTTTCCTCATAATTAGCAATGTCTGGATTATTAGTTAACCACCGGTGTGCCAACTGGATTATTAGAGCCCCAAGGTCTCGTTCCTGAGAGACATCGGGCCAACTCACAGCCTAGCATCTCTGTGCACCTGTACGTGAAGCTGGGGTTGTTTTCTCCCATTTCCATGTCTATAGAATTCCAATTGCCTCCTCATTCCCCGGCCACGCTGTCTCATAAGGCCCTTTTGCATCTCTCCACAGCCAGTCTTTGTCTCCACCACTCTGTATCACAAGCAAATTGTGGCTTCTGCCATGGCCAGCAGCAGCGTGCTGGGGTCCACCTCCACCGGGGCTCAGCCATCTAAGCCACTCGCAGATGAAGAAGATGCTCCACTAGCAACAGCCGCTCAAAAAACGGCGTGTTCAGCCCGGCAGGGTGGGCGAGGGTGGCACGGGGGTGCCGGGTGCCGGCAGCAGATGGGTGGTGAAGGCTGGACCAGAGTGTGAAACACAGTATTAACAGATATGGCACAGGTGGCTAAAAATATCACTGCAGAGCTTTAAACACCAGAAAGTCCTTCCAAGTCAGGGGATCACCAATGCCAGAGCAAAAGCTCGGCTATAAGCATTTCTCGGCGCCGTTCTTGGTGATTGCTCTTGGTTGCGACTTTCCGCCGCTGTTAATTCTTGTGCAGCGTGAAAAGCCTGGGGGGTGGCAGGTGGTTTCTGCGCTGAAACGAGTTAAACAAACTTCTACTTTAGTTCGCTGCCAAGGCTTTCAGGAATGAGGCAGATCAGAAAAACAGCCTGGGAAAAACATACAGTCGGGGTTGCTGTAATAAAGAACTATTGCTGAGAAGCATCTTTTTTTTTTTCCCCCCAGTTTTCATCTCCCTTCCTTCAAAATTACCTTGAGTTTCCAATGGGAAAAGCTCCACAGAAAAATACCACCAGCCTCCCGGCTTGCAAAGCCCCTCCTGCCTCCTACAGTCAAAGGACCTGTTGAAAAACTGCTTTCTCCTCGCGTTCCCGCATCTTCCCACCCTTGCTGTCCCCTACCCCCACGTGTCTGACTCCATTTCTGACCCTATTCCCAGCATGTCCCTCAGCACAAACCCCCCTCCGAGGGTGTTAAGCTGCTGGGAGAGGTGATGGCTGCGCAGTTCTCCATTACAGAGAAGTGATGGTGGCTCTGAAGCTGAAATGATAACAGGGTCCCCAGACTAATACCAATTTTTGAAATATGATAACATCAACAGACAAAATTGCTCTAGTCTGACATCCAGGGTGAAATACAGGGTCATTTGATCAAAGACGTTTTAAGACGTGGGCCTCTTTCACCTTCTTGAGGCTTCTCTTAAAAATAACAACTTTCCTAAACGCCTTCTGCATCAAGATAAAGATACATCAAAAAAAAAACCGCCTATGCTGCTGAGATTCAGTGACTGGTCCCGAGAGATAAAAAAATTCCCCAGGTTTGGCCCGGCACAGGCTGATGGCTGCAATTAGGTATTTCTGCATGTGCTGCTCTTAGAGCAGGGCAAAAATCGAGGGCTGAATGACTGTTCACCAAAAACAACAAGCTGGGATGCTAAAACTCTTCGCATGTGCCACCAAAACACGGCCAGAAGTTTTGGCAACTTTCTTCCTCCCCAGGAGGTCCTGCACACTGACATGGGATAAAATAATCCTGGAAAAGCAGAACTTCTCCAAAGACAGATGTTCTGAAATCATGCTGAAAGACAGGAAAAAACACTGACATTTGATGCAAAGTTGTTTGTGTGTTTGGTTGTGGGTTTTTTTTCTCAAGTAATGACAACCTCCAGAAGTAAAATAAATGAACACTGTGTTCAAAACTGTTTTGTTCCCTCCAGGTCTTCCTCTGGGTGAGAAAACAGCTTTTAATTTGGAATCCACCCAATTTCTTGTTTCCAGAGTAAACAGCAAATCAAAACTCAATCTTCACACAGGGGCGAACCCCCTCCTGTTTGAACAGCACGGATGTTCTCACTGCTGGCTGGAAGACACGAGGACACCCCAGTTTTCTGCCCCGGGTGGTGACAGCAGGTTTGGGACACGCTGCTTCCCTTTAGGCTTGCAACGAGGGCAGGGGCAGAGCAGCCCTAGAAACTTCTGCTTGGAAAAAGGGAATTGAAACAGTGAAAGCACACAAATTTCTACTTTATCAGAGCATCCTTCATCCCAGGAGGGCGATTACTGTGACAGCGGCTCTGGCCCCATCGCTGAAGCAGGAGCTGTTTGCAGCTTCCCACGTGGTGGGTTCCCGCATCTCCGGCACCAGTCAAAGGATGCTAATAGGGGTTCACGGGAAACATATGGACCTTTAATTGCCTCACTGCTGCACACAGGCATGGATGGCTGCCTCGCAAGGGTACAGCTCAGAGGCAGCAGTGGGTTTGCTAAGAGTACCGGCTGCAGGGCTCTCCAACGAGGCTGGGAACACCTGAGCAGCGCCGGGTGTCCTCGTGTCCCATCAACCCATTCCCAGGGCACGGAAAGGTGGTCATGCCTGGGAAGGCACGTGCTTTGGGAAGGGAATGCCGTGGAAAAGGACCCCTGAGGGGTCCCTGCCCTCCCCTGCAGGAGGACCACGGCAGGGATCTGGGAGGGGAGGCCACTTCTGCAGCATCTGCTGCTGGAGGCAGCACCCAGGGTCCCAGCCCTCCTGCCCCGGGGCAGCTCGGTGGAGAAAGGCATCCTGTAGCTGAGCCTGAACGAAAAGTCTTTGGCCAAACGTGCAGGAGGGGCCGCAGAGGGGTTCCCTGTTTGTTGGCCCTGTGTCCCACTGCCGCTCTCTAACCAACTTTTTAATTAATCCAGTGTGAGCTGAGCAGGCTCCAGCCAGGCTCCTCTGCCTCAAAAACTGCCGTGGCCTCCCAAGCCCACCCCGGACCACTCTGCAAACATCCCTCTCGTGCAATAAAAATTTCCAAAATGGCACTTTCAGTCCGTGCTAATGGCTCTGAGGAAGGGTCCTCCTTGGCTCCCTTTGCCTGGCTTTGTTTCTCCTGGCAGCAGGGCTCCTTCCATTCGAGCAAGGCGTTTTTAACGGCTGATGGAAAACAGGCAGCGCTGGCTCTGTCAGGATCCGCCAGGAGTCTGAAATCCCCAGCCTTATCGCCCAGCTGCCTCTCCTCCCTGCGGGGCCGGAGGCAGGGGGCAGGCAGGCTGGCTCCGCAGCCCCATGCTGGCAGCATCCCCAGTGCGGCAGGACCCTGGAGCTGGTCGCTTTGGCCACATCCTGCCTCTCACCCTTCCCTGTACTTTTGAGGGCCCTCTCCCACAGCCCCCCCCACTCCCGCTGGCATCCCAGTGACCCTGCAAGTCCCAAGCAAGCCTCTAGCATCCTTGGCCACGCACCACGGGATGGCTCCGCTGACCCCGCGCCAAATCGGTGCCAGCAATTTGCTCTTACGGTGAATAGAGAAAACAATGTCCTGGGCCACGTCAGGAGGAGCGTGGCCAACACATCGAGGGAGGTGTCTTTCCCCGCCAGGTACTGGGGATGCGGCTGCAGCTAGTTTGGGGTTGCCCAGTTCAAGGGCGATGTGGAGGAACACTTCTGCGCGCGTGACTTTTGCTATTGCTTCATTAAACTGCCTGTATCTTCACCCACAAGGGGTTTTTTTCCATCTTATTTTCTACCCCACTGTTCTGCTGAGCAGGGGAGCCATAGAGCGGCTTGGTGGGCACCTGGTGTCCAGCCAGGATCAGCCCACCACACTGAGGTATGGTGGGGGGTGGATCTAACTGCAGCTATCTGGGGGCAGAAGATAGACCCAAACACTTCTCAGGGTGCCAGACTCTGTAACAAGGGACAAGGACCACACGTTCAGAGTGGACATTAGGAAAAGGTCCTTCTCCAAAGGACAGTGCAGCCCTGGGACAGGTCACAGAGGGGTGGCGGATCTCCTTCCTTCGGGGAGGTTCAGCTGAATGCCATGGCTGCAAGTGGGAGGTCGGACCCCAGAGCCTCCTCCACCAGCACTTCCAGGTCTCTGCTGTTCATGGTCTGTGTAGGGGTATTTATGATGTTGCCCTGTGCAGAAGACTATTATGTCCAACCAACTCTGAATTTACCCCTTTTTTATCAACCATGCAGTGAGGTGGGTGTGGTGTCGACACTGTCACTTTTCCCATTCTTCCCCATTCCGCCCCTCATGCATAGATCTTTGTTTTTTGTTCTGCACCCAAGTGGATGTCACTTTGTCACACGTGCAAAAGTCGCCCGTTCTCCGCTTCTGTCTGTCCCCAGGCCCTCACACGGTGGTGGCTGTCACCTTAGCCAAAGACTGGCCTCTGGACAACCCCAAGGAGCAATGCTGCCCATTGCCTTTGGATCTGCTTACGCTTCTACCATGGCCTCTCCCCAGCCTGGACATTTCAGTGCTGGAGGGAAGAGCACTCAATCCTGCTTTGGTAACACCCCAGCCCCTTGAACCTGGCATTGGAATTGGCTGCTGGCTCTGAAAGAGGGAATATCTTGGACCTCTAGGTGTCAGCTCTCTGCACTCATCCTTCCTAGGGCAGCACAGGTCCTCCACTTTCCTCCCTGATAAATTTAATTAGCAGCCTACATTGTTACCTCATACTCGAGATAAGCAATTAATCCCATTGCCAGGTGCTGTCACTGCCAGCAACTCTGACAGCATTTGGAGAGCAGAGGATTGAAATACAAAAAGGAAAACAGGGTTAAATGAGATTAACTGAAGCGGAACGTGGTGCTCAGCCGACTTCTGTGATATGGGTTAAAGAGTTGTCAATAAAGGAAGAAGTCACAACGCAAATGTTCCTTGTTCAACCACGTCACTCTCCCTCCACAGGACAGAAACAGCAGCAGATGGCACAGGCCTGCAAGAGCATCCTCCCAGTGCTAGCGGCGTTTAGATAGGTCCCCACGCCATCGATGGCACCGGCAACTCAAGGAGATCAGCTGGGTCACATCATCCCCAGCACGCAGGCACCACTGCTCCAGCCTCACAGCTGGAGGTGCCAGGACTCCAAAACCCACATCCCCTCCCACAGTGCTCCCCACAGGTGCCCCCCCAAGCCACCTCATCTGCCTCCCAGCTTCAGCCCAGGGCTCCTCCAGACACAACCCCCTTGGAAATGCTCCTGGCAAGGACTTCCACACTGCACCTGCAGCTCACCACCACCCGCTTGATGGAAGAGGTTACATCTTATCATCATCATCATCATCATCATCATCCACCCTTTCAGCTGGTCCATGGGCAGGCGCAGCAGGGCAGCACTGGGTCAGCGTGGGGCTGCGACAGGACCTCAGTACTGGAGTGTCACAGAGGTTTGGAGAGGACCGGGCAGGGCAGGGCGATGCCCTGTTTTGGGAGCTGCCTGAAAAAGCACGCTGGAAAGTCCTGCAAGGGACAAACTGTCCCCAACCTTCTAGCCGGGCTGTCCTCAGCCCAGCCCAAAGAAGCTCCAAAGACCAGGAAAACTGCATGGGTCAGAGATCCAGCTTTTTGGACACCATGAGACAAACCAATAGTGATCACGACACACCAACTCTGCAGCACAGCCTGCGCCAGAGCCGGGCAGTCACAGACCCCTGCTCCCCTGCAAGAGCACCACCAGCCTGCTAGCCAGCACAGCCTTAGGCAGGGAACAGCCTCATCCAAAGCCCTGCAGCCCCCTCCCGGTGCCCACGCACCAGCAGCAGGGCTGAGCCCTCACCTGGGAGAGGCTTTCATGCCGGGGGCTTGCCGGCAAATCCCTCTGCAGCTTCCACAGGGTTCGCAAGGTCATCTCCCTGCTAGCACCGCTCAGAAGTTCAAGCATCTGGCGAGACCCCCGCACCTGTGGGCACGCACACCTGCAACCCCCCCCTCCCCCGCCGACCTGCTCTGGGCAGCACATCCATCAGCGGTGATGGGATTCGGCTGTCAGGGAGAAACGTCCGGAATTTCTTACCTGCCCGGTCAGCCTGGTTCAGCCTCCCCAACCTGTCACGGGGGCTCTTAAAGAGAAATGGGAACGTTTCTGTCCCTGCCTGAGCAGGGAGGGCTGGGGTGCTGCCAGCATCCTCACAGTATGGACGGCGAGGACCATAATCCAGCATTTCTCCTGCTAGAGCCAGTGGACAGCCAAGGGGAGAGGACTTCCCTACGCTAAGGAGCCACGGAGCTGTATGCTCATCACGCTGCTGCAGACCACAGGTGACCGCAGCCCCAAAGGGACAGTTTGCAGCTCACTTCCAGAGGTCAGCGTCCCTGGGTGAAGCCAAAATAATATGGCTGGTTTACAGGTCAGGAGCACAGCTCCAACGACAGCAGATGCTTTGGACCTCCTCGCTCCTGCAGACACCTGAAGAGCACTCTAGGATGTAGCTCCAAGACCAAGCTCAGCAGCCTGCAGTGCTCTCCTGAAGCTTAACAACCACCACTCTGGGATGCTGGGTGCTGCCGGTCCAGGAGCAATCCCAGTCCCAGCACTCCGGGTGATCAGGATGCTGCCAGCCCCTGCGCAGTTTCAACCCCAAAACCTTGTCTCCGTGGCTCAGCACGCACGTCAGGACCTAGAACTTCAGGTGCTGGGAAACTGCCTTGCCCCAGCAGCCCCGGGGCGACTCACGGGGAGCGATGCCCGCCTGTGCCAGGCCAGGTGCCGAGCCATGAGGTCAGCTCTGCGGAGTGACACGCCAGCAGATACACCAAGTGTCACCCTCATGTTATTCAGCCTCTTGTTTTCTTCTGGTGCAGAGGGCGGACTGATGTGTTTTCCAGCCTCTGACTGCAAGACTGCTGGGGTGGATATTTTTTTTTTTTTTTGGTTTTGATTTAGAATCCTTACAACACAGTCATTTATTTTATTTTGATATTTTAAAAAATGCTTTTCAGGCAAGCAGCATGTCCTTTTTCTATAAATGTAAACACTGCAGCACTACATACTGAAAGAGCGGCTGTTTAAAAGGTAAGGCAGCTTTCTCCAAGTGGTGTCCAGAAGAATTTAGGACTTTCACATCTTGTTACTTTGTTTGGTCTTGTTTAAATGTTTCCCAAAGCTTCTGCCTGGGAGAGCTCTGCCTCCGGAGGGTGGTATGTTAACCATTACGGGAACCGCTCCCAACCTTTTAACGCAGGGAAAGAAGCAAACCAAGCAAGCGAGTGGTGACATCAAAGTTGCACTGATGGAAAATCCCTAATCCTATAAACCCTTCCTGCTTTAATTGGTGTTAAAACAAAGATAATCTTATCTCAGCCCTATAAAAGAAGGGATAGGATGTACTCTCTAAAAGCCTCTCTAAAAGCCCTCATAAACTTGACAAACGTTCTCTGTTTTGAGCCCGAGGAGAATGGCTTTAATCCTAAAGGAAACAGGGAAGTAAAAAGTCAGCTTTTCCTGGACAAGGGCCCTTCAAGTGGATGGTCTCCCCAGCCCCCTTGTCCTGGTGCAAATCCGGAGTCGCAGCCCCAGTACCAGGGATCTGCTGGAGATGGCATCCACCTCCACCTCGACCCACCAGAGGCTGCGGGGACCGGAGCCGCCAGGGACCCTCCAACGCCTGCACGTCTCCAGCAGCCAGCAGAGCCAGGATCAGGCCCCCGAGCGCCTTGTGCAGCTCCAAGCGCGTCTGTGGCTGCTCAGTGTTTTGATCTGCGAGTTGCCCGTCTCTGCCCAGCTCCCTCAGGAGTTGGAGGAGCAGGTTTCAGGGTCAGGGCGCACAGGCGGAGATGGGGTCTCTGAAGGACACCCCTACCTGACCCAGCGGCCCCCAGCCCTACAGCCAGAGTGCAGAAGTGCTGATGGCGTTCCTCCCAAATTGCTCTGCCCTGACTCCCCACAGCAGGGGACCCAGCTCCCTCCCAGCCCACGCTCTCCTCCCCATCTCCAGCGGGCCAGCAGCCGCCCCACGGACCCCCTCCAGTTCCCAAGGCAGCCTTCCCAGGGCACAGGCAGCCTTCCCAGGTGGAGGTGGAGGTGGCCAGGAAAACTTGGAGTGGGCATGTTTAATCATTACATTTTAATGCTGCTTAGCACCCAGTTTAGACAAGTTTAAAACACGCCAGCTGGTGAAGTGCCAGCAGCCGCTTTCCAGATGACAACATTGTTCTTTGTCAGGACTAGGTGCTGAGTGGAGCTGGCATAAGGGCTGATTAAAAATGGTTAGTTATGGTGGTTCAAATCACTGGGGGTGTAGTTGCACAGTAACTTTCCTTCACAGCCTGCAGTGAGCGGAGAAGCTGTAGGCAGGCAGCACCGCATGGGAAGGTCACACGCTGCCCAGGGCAGTTGCACGCTGTCCACCTCCACCTTCCAAAATGCCCTGAAGTCTGCTTGTGTACTCACAAAGGGCAAGACTCACGGAGAACCAGCCTTCCTCCAAAACAAGCTCCCAAGTGCTCTACTGCCTGGGAGATCTGCATGGAGCGCTGTTCCACTTTGGGGCTCCCCAGTGCAAGGAAGATCCTGGAGCAGCTCCAGGGGAGGCCACCAGGATGGCTCAGGGCTGGAGCACGTGGTGGGCGAGGAGAGGCTGAGGGTCAGATGTGAGCCTGGAGAAGAGAGGGCAAAGGACAGACCTTACTGCTGCCTTCAGCGACCCAGCGAGAGGGTGTAAGGAAGATGGAGCCAGACCCTCGGAGGCTCAAGGTGGAAAATTCCAGCTTGACACACGGAGAACGTTTTCCACCATGAGAGAGGTCAAGTATTTGGTAGAAGAACTCAGATACAGGGACCTACATCCTTGGAGATAGTCAAAGCCTCTCGCAAGAGACTGACATGTTTTCTCGTCATTCTAGCTGCCTATCACCAACAGAGCTTCCACTTCTCAAGCTTTTGGATGCCCAGCTTGCTCCCTGCTCAGTGGGCCACCACCTCCGGGCTGCACAGCGGGGGAGTTACGCACACACGCTGCTGGCCTGAGGCAACAAAGAGCCACTTACACCAGGAGAGCAAAGGTCAATAGGAGCAGGTGGGGAGGGGGGAAAAAATCACTTTTTCACTTTGCTTAAAATTCACAGACTTTGCTAAATCAATCAATAGTTGGAAGCAACAATCCCCTTCTCCAAAGCAGAGTCCCTTGGTGCTGTCACCATACGTGCCTCACGGATCGCAGAGCCAGCCGACGGCTCCAGCCCCGTTTCCCAAGCCCATCTGTCCCTGCCAGCTCCGATTCAGTCACATCCCGGCAGGCACGCTCCTGGCCCTCCAACAACGTCGAGGCTTCCGCAATGGCCTGAGCTGAAGCAGCTTCACCTGAAGCAACGAGCGACCACAGCAGCGCGGCGCGACGGACTCTGAACCGCTGGGGTTTGAGCCTGCGGAGGGAACTGCAAGAAGAAACCAAAACTGCCATGCCTCCAGGCACCCGAGCTGCCGGCGAGCTGGGGGTCTGCTGAACCCCCCTGCTCCAGAGGAGAGGAGGGGAGTACGGACAGCCTCTGAGGCAACGCCAGCTGTAAGCCAGGCTGGAGAAGGAGCGTGGGGACGGCAAGGCTGAGCACGAGCCTAGAAAGGGCACGGCTGGAGCACCGCTGTCCCTGCATCCCGGCCCACGCACACAGCCTGGCTCTCTGCGGCATTATTTAGGAGTAGTCAGCGTGCTAGCTGAGTACTGCTGATGAAATCAAACACACAAAATATCGTAATCGTAAAGGTTCACAATGGGGAGAGAAGGTGTTTTTTTAAGCACGACAACCTGAATGCTAGAAATTTGGGAAACAGCAGGAACAAAGCCATTTGAGCAGCCCCCTCCCCAACGCCCCCAGCCCCCAAGCTCTCGTGTGTACGTGTGATCACGGCATTTGCAGTACACAACCATGTGCCATTTCCCCCGCACCCCCAGGACAGCCAGGACCGCTGGCTCCTGCAGTCACAGGTAGCTGTGCACACCCGGGCTGTCACTGCGTGACCCACCGGCAGGACAGAGGGAAGCAGGAAGAAAGATACAAGCAGAGCAAACAAAACCTCTCTAGAAGAGCTCATCTTTCCCCTTTTTTGATAGATTTTTCTGAACACATGGATGGCCGTGTGGTAGGGTCATCCCCTGCTGGCATTTCCACTGTGTTCAGGGTCCCTGGATGCCCAGGACCTGATGTGACCATCCAGGGTGCTGCTTGTTCACAGCCTCATCGGAGGCCAACCTGTCCCATGGCATCACCAACCCAGGGCACAGTAAGATCTTAACCTGACTCTGCTACGACTTCTCCCCAGACGTGTCCAGCCTTTTTTTCTGCTGACATGAGCCAGGCACTCAGAGGCTGGGCAGAGAGCACAGAAGTCCAAGGAAGGAAGCCACGGCTCTGTAATCAACACATGCATTTTTGACAGAGAGCAGGGAATGTGATGCGGGGCTGTACGATGGAAGTACAAGTACAGAAAACTACCAACCCCCCCAACTCCTTCCAAAGAGCAGGTCTGACCATCCTGCAGGCTGAGAAACAGCAGCATGGCCATGCCAAGATCACCACATGCCAGGGATGTGCATGTAAGGCGAGTTGAAGTAGAGATTTTATACATTATTTTCTAGGATATCTTTCATAAAGCCTCCTCATTTTGCACAACTGTAATGACCTCTGCAGTTCGTGACTGAATAAATACCCAGGAGCAATTTCCACCACGGCCATTCCCTCTGCACTCCACGCATGGATTTGGTAGCGGTGTTTGTGCAGTACTGAAGGTTGCGGGGGATCAACATCAGAAGGAGAAGGTTGAACCCTGGGTCCCCTGGCTCTCATTTTACTGATGACTTTCTCCAAAAGGATGCTCTGATGAGGGAAAAGCAGCAGCAAACAATTATCTGCCTATATCCATCAGGAACAGCATTGTACAGCAGGACTGGAGAGCCAAGCGTGCGCTGTCGGAAAGCACAGATGGGAAGAAGTGATTTTCAACAGCTCATCATTCCCTTTATTTGGGCGGGTTTTGTGGGCATCCATCAAAATGCGCCTTCCACACCTGAAAAAGCTTTCTTCCACCAGATTTCATACTTCCATACTCCCAGATTTTCATACTCCACCGGAAAGCAGAGAGGCCTCGGAAAGGCATCGCAAGCAACTTGAGATGGAAAAAATGTGACATTGCTCAAGCACAAGGTTGGGAGCGTGCTGGCTGGTTTCAGCTGCGTGAAAGCTGAATTCAGTTCCTGCCTCTGTGCATTTAAAAGCAACTCTCAATAAATCAGGGGTCTTCCCCAGCTTCCCAGATTGCCGGGGCTCTCCCACCACGCTCCAGGGCTTCCTGCCAGCACCGGGCATGTGGCACGAGCACTGAACAGGTTCCCAGAGATGCCACCAAGGACAGAAAGTACAAATAAAGCACTGTGAATAATAACCAAAATTGCCTCAAAAGAAGTTCTTGTTGCCCCCGGGAAAACGCAATTCATATTTTTCAGTAAAAATTAATTCCGGCCAAGAAATTACAGCGAAGGAGTAAAAATGCATCTTAAAAAGTCACAAACTATCAGCAGTGGCTTTAAATTAGTAAGCACAAAACACAAGCAGTTGATAAGAGCAGATAAACTGGGCAGTGGGAAAAACAGAAGATGAACAGCAACAAGATGGAAATCAAGAAACCAAGAAAAATGAAGCCATAGTAAAGATATGTTCCTGCCCCCAAAACATGGCAAAATTGTCCACGTGACACAGAAACAAAGGCATATGTAATAACGCAGTGTATGCACAGAGAAGGACTGCTTCATAACCAACACTTGCTTCAAATTCTCCATTCCCCCTGAAAGTAGGAAGCATATCAGCCACTGGCTCCCAACAGGATTAGATAACTTGTACCCAAGAGCTTTAAGAGTCAGGCAAGGAAAATTCTGTGATGCAAGAGCTGGTGTTTCTGGAATCAGCCACTGTGAAACCATTCCAGGGGACCAGCCACGCTGATAACACTGCGGCATATGATTATCAAGGGTAAGAAATGCTTAGCTCTTTTGCCCAAGATGTTGGCACCACTACCAGGGGTAAAGAGTGGAAGAAATAGCATCAAATAAAGTCCCTGATATATTTTCTTTGTGCTGTGGGGTTTCTTTGGTTTACTGGTCACTTTGCAGAGTGGGATCAGAGACACTCAGTGTGCCAGTGAGGCTGAGCATCCTCTCAGCCCCATTCTGCAAAAAGTGGTCCTCGGCACCATATGCCACATAGAAGAGGAAAAAAACCCTGAAAAACAGAGAAGTTGCTGCAGAGGATGGGCTGAGTGCAACAGCCCAGCACAAAGCTGCAGCAATGGATCAGTGAGATTCATCCTCAGGCAGAGGAGGCAGAAAGTGCCCAACACATTGGCTCAGACTTGGGCAAGATGTGAGATGCTCGAGCAGTGTGGTACACCTAACAATGTCCTGGTCCCTCAGCAGCTGTATAAAAATATAGATAGATTTGAGCGTCTTAATCCACAGACTGCCCAACCACCGAGCTCATGTGGCTGTGAGGGGTCCCAAAAGTCCTCCTCCAGGGACCTGCGCTGCATGTCCCCAAGGTTAAGCACTCCCAAAGCCCACAGCGTGGCCGCGGCTGACGCAAGGATTTCCTCAGTCTGCAGAGCAGACAGGGAAAGCAACCATGCTTGCCTAGGTGGAAAGCAGCTGGGTTACGGGGAGCAGGGGACTGTGGTTGGAGAAGGGTTTTCTTCAAAGCGTGAGGCGCCTGGAGCAGTTCCAGCCAGGGCTGGGAGCAGGACAGATGGCAGAGCCCCCACTAATCCCAACGGACAAGCCAAGCCCAGGACCGCGCAGCTCCCTGGGACTCTGCCAAGCATGAACTCCCACTTCAAAGGCCCCACTTGCTCTTACAGATTAACACAGCCCCCCGAGAAGGTCCCGTGGGGAGATGTCCACGTTTGAGAAGATTTGTGCCCTGCCTGACGAAGGATGCTGTCCTGGAGCAGAGGGGGGAAAGCAGAGCCGGGCTGGAGCACGGGCTGCACATCCCAGCCCATTCCTGCTGCAGTCCTCACTAATGGGATGCAAAACCCCAAACTGCCCCACGCTGACACGTCTGCATCCTTCATCCTAGCAGGGTATCTGCTGCAGCGCTGGGATGTTAACAAGGAACTGCCTTAATAGGGCCGCATGAGCAAAACTGGAGCTGCCATGCTCCTCGAGGGGAGGTCTGTGTCTTCTCTCTCCTGCTCCTTTTGGCTCCATCTGCAATATGGAGACTGGTTTTCCACGGAAAGGCAATGCTGGGCACAAGGGCACGCAGACCAACTGCGGTCGGCTTGCAAGGCAGAGCTCTGCTTGGCAGGGCAAGGACCAACAGACCCTCTTGTGCAAACAGCAGCTCTGTCGGGACTAAATCCAAGCTCCTCACAGCTCCTCTAGGATGCTAAGGCTCTTGCTGCCTGGTAACTCCTCCTCCTCTCTCTGTGTGGTACCTCTCCCTGCTGCTTTTGTTCCTGTGATTTCATCTGCTCCCATGGGAAACCATTAGTAAGTGTCTTCCCAGCTTGTTGTCTGCCCGTCCTCTCACACATGGACCTCAGCCACCCTCACACTCGTCACAGCAGGACATGGAGCTTGCTCATCTCCCACGCTGGGAACCAGCGCTCTCCTGCTGGTCCTGCTGCCCAGCGCTGGGGTCTCTGCCTCATCTAACACAGGGGATGTCCCCTGTGGGAAGGACGTACCAAAAAAGTGATAAGGAGGAAAGACCTCAGTAGCTGCTCTGAACTGGAAGATCCTGGTACTGAAATGCCTGAAGCCAAATGAAGAGGCACCCAGTAGCAGGAGGGCCATGGGCTCTCCAAACCTGTTGGCCAAGCAAGGACCAGTGACTAGCTTCTTGTGTCCCTGTCTCAAGGAGACCTCACACAATGGAAGCGCATCCCTGGTTATGGACAACTCCAGGCAACAAACAGTGAACCCGAGCAGGCACAGACACCACGGGTAACCCCACGCTCTCCCCCTGCACCAAAAGAGGGAAGGGACGGCATCTTGCGATGCCGTAAAACATGCTTGATGCAGGAAAAGCAGCAGCATGGAAGAGCGTGAGGGAGGTGAACGGCGTGACGCTCAGCTTGCCTGCCGTCCCCGTCCAGCCAACGCAGCCGGTCTGGGAGGTGGCAACGTGCCTGGGGACCGTAGGGCTGGGGTCCTGCAGCTGCGGTTACACATCCCTGGGAAAGCACAAGCGGATGGTGCACAGCAGCCTTGCTTCTCCCCTGTGCTAGAGTGCCCGGCTGGCCACTACTGCCCTCCCAGTCCGCACCAGTACAGACAGTACCGTGGTACTGGAACCCAGATGCTCACAGGACTGCTCTCTCTGGTCTAAAGCTGAAAATTAAATTAAAACCGCGACAGGGACAGTTAATTAAAGCAGATTAGTGCGAGACTAATTAGGGACGCTGACACTGCAACCATCAAGCCCTGCGATGTTAATTAGCTGTTCATTAATGTCAGCTCCCTGTTCAGTACAGCAATATGAACTGCCTATCTCCTGGGCTTCATGCATAGCAGAGCACACAGCACCACTCGGTCGCCTCCTCCGAGGGCACACCCAGCCTTCCGTCACCTCCCAGCAGAGCCACCGTCACCACCAACAGCGAGAGCCTCGCCACCACCAACAGCGAGAGCCTCGCCACCACCACCAGCCAGACCCTCACCACCACCACCAGTGAGATCTTCACCACCACCCAGCACAGAGGCACGGCCACCACCACCAGCAATGGGCTGTCACCAACCTGAACCAACAGGCACTGCCAGCCAGGAGGTCCCCGTCCCCACCCAGCAAGACCATACCCTCACGAACAACATGACACCCCAGCACTACCTGGGAGCATCTGCCATGTCCCTCATTACTGGATACCATCCCCCCTGCCACCATCAGGGAGCCAAGTCGTGCCCGGCACCCACACACAGCACTCCCTAAAACTGGCACCCACTGACTTCCACAAGCTGCACCGTCCTTGTTTTCCCTAACCCTCAGCCTTGAAAAGGTACTAGGAGATAGAATCATAAAATCATAAAATCATTTAGGTTGGGAAAAACCCTTAAGATCATTGAGATCAACCATAAACCCAGCACTGGCAAGGTCACCACTAACCCATGTCCCTAAGTGCCACATCTACACACCTTTTAAATGCCTCCAGGGATGGTGACTCCACCACCTCCCTGGGCAGCCTGTGCCAGTGCTTCGCCACCCTTTGGCAAGGACATTCTTCCTAATATCCAATCTAACCTTCCCTGGCACAACTGGAGCCCGTTCCCTCTTGTCCTGTTGCTTGTTATCTGGGAGAAGGGACCGACCCCCCCTCGCTACAGCCCCTGTCAGGCAGCTGTAGGGAGCGAGCAGGTCCCCCCTGAGCCTCTTCTCTCCAGGCTGAACACCCCCAGCTCCCTTGGCTGCCCCTCCTAAGACTTGTGCTCCAGCCCCTTCCCCAGCCCCGCTGCCCATCTCTGGACATGTTCCCATCCCACCCTCGTGCCCATAGCTGGGAGACAAAAAGAAGGCTGGAGGACTCTGGAGAGACAAAAGCAAAAGAACAGAAATCCAGCAAGCTCCTTGGTGTGACTTCCCATCACCACAAGAACTTCTGTCCTGCTCAGTCTGGGAAAGGCAAAGAAAACCCAGACAGCTGTACCTCAGGACCAAGAGCACACACGGGGGTGTAGGGAGCAGCCGGCGATTGTAGGGAGCACACAGGGCTGTAAGGACCACACAGCAGCTGTATGGACCGTGCATGGGGCTCTAGGCATCACAGATGGTGCTCTGGGGAGCACACATGGGGCTATAGGCAGCACACGGGGCTGTAGGCAGCACACATGGGTTGTAGGGAGCACACATGGGTTGTAGGGAGCACACACAGGCATCTAGAGAGCACAGAAGGGGCTGCAGGGAGCCCACCAGTGGCTCTGGGGCTGGTCCCATTCAGTAGCATGGTGCTCACACAGGTACCGTGCACAGCCCCCCACCTCGCTCCTTAGACAACGCTCCCCCTGTTCCCTACAGATGCCTGGCTTCAGCCCAGCCACAGGACCTGCCTGCCCCACACATCCCCCGGTGGGGTCTTGGGGACAGGAGAGTCCTCCTGCGTTTGGGGATGGATCACAGCGGTGAGCGCTGAGCTGTCACCCAGAGGAAATGCTTCTGCAGTGGAGCAGCTCCCCAGCGCATCGCAGCTGCTAGGCTGAACCAGCCCGAAAAACGATGCGTGCTCCTCAAACACGGCCACGTTTTCCACCACACAAGCCTGCACCGACTCCCTCCAGAACCAAGCTGCATTTTCACATCCTGCCCTGGAAAACAAGCAAGGATGCTCCAGCCTTCTCCTTTAAGCTGTATCCTGCTCCAGCACTGCAAGGGCCTCTTTCCACGATGCATCCATCACCTTTAGCCAGCTCTGGAGAAAAAACGTGTTTCGTGTCTCTGCTGCAACCTGGTGATGGGGTGGGAGCTAAGTGAGGACGTCCTAATGGGGAGCAATCAGACTCCACTGCTCCTTCTCCCCCAGAGCATATTTAGAGCTTTCAGAAGGAAACAAAACTTGTTTATCTTAACGCTAATCAATTTATAGCAATCAAAATAAAACCCATTAGGAGCCATTCCCCATTTGAATTTCAAAGACGCTTCTGACCCCAGGAGGCTCTGAGCTGATTGATTAGAAATTTCTGACACTAATGTGTGTCTTCGAAGGGTCCAGTGTGGCTTTAATTCCTCTCTCCTGAGACACTGATCATATGTTAACATCTGTCAGCCCCTTCCTGCACTTAGGGGAGGGGAAATTCATGAGCATACTGAGTTGCATGGCACAGCTGGGGAGAAGGCAGCATTTGCTGGCTTAAACAGCTTCCAGAAATCCCTTGGGGTAAATCATTTGCATGATCCTTTTCTCCTTGGGCAAAAAAAAAAGCTGGAGTGCATCAAGAAATAAAATGCACGGAGGCAGAGCGGAGGCAGCAGGTGGGGCAGTTAGAGCTTAGGGCTGGGATTTGTTCTTTTGCATCCCAACTTTGCCCCCGACTCTTTGTGTCCCTGGGCAAGCCCACTCCCCGCTCCGCGGAGGGTGCAGCAGCGGCACACAAACAGCAAAGAAAGATTATTTTTATTTGCAGTTGGAGACATGTAGGGAGGAGACTTCATCCTTCAAGATGGAGAACTCTTGGTCCATCAGCGTTTTGTATCATGGGGAAGACTACATCTGTCGCCAGCTGAGGACAGAGTTAAAGCACAGAAACCACCAGTCGTGTCATGGGGTCCTGCACGGCTGGGGGACATGAGCTGCATGTGTAGGTCCCGATGATGCCCTACGAGACGTGCCGCCTTGAGGGCATCACCCCTGGTGACCACAGATCCATTTGCTGGAGCTGGACAACCACGGCTGGGCAAGAAAGTGCATTTTTTGGCAGGAAGGCTGAAATAATTGACCCAGAGATGGAGGGATTCTCCCCATTTGTTGCCACATTTTTTTGTCCCATGCAAAAAAAGCTGAGGGTGGCCAAAGGCGTTTAGGCTAAGCGTATATGCATGGTCACGTGCACCTGCATGGGGGCAACTGATGAGGGCACAGCACGGGAACAGCGTACTCCCTTGCATGATCTTCCAGCTGTACAAAGAAAAGGGGTGGAGAAGGGGTGGGAGGAGAGGGGGTAAATCTGTCCATGCAAAGGGGACGCAGCAAAGCCCAGCGGGCAGCGGGCTCCCTGCTGCCTCCGCCTCCCCCTGCGTCATGCCCCCCCCCAGTGTGGTGTTCCCTCTGTGGTGCTCCCAAGCGAGACCAACTGCCTCTCACTTTCAGCAGATTAAAGCAACTAATCTAGTTAAGGAAAGCAAATCAGCCCAACCGAGCTGCTCTCCCCTGCAGCAGGGCGGTGGGTCACTGGTAGCAAAGCTCCGCGCCGCTGCCCAGCGCCTGGAGCTCCCGCTGAGGATGCTGAGCTCCTGCTGCAGCAACCTGGCGTGCAAGGCTGGGCCTTTCACCCCCCGGCGGGCGTGCAAGGCGAGCAGGCGTGCGAGGATGCACCTGGGAGCTGGCAGGAACCTTCCGCCTCTGCCCCCACCTCCTCCAGGAGGCAATCAGCCAGGTTCGTCAGGCCAGCCCCAAGTGAAGGATGCTGAATCTGCGGGACATGGAAAATCGGTCAGCTGGCGTGAAGCTCCCCGGGAGGGAGAGGGATGCAGTGGGAGGGTTTGGTGGGGGTGTCTCAGGGTGCTCTGGTGGATGCTGTGGTCTTGTCTCAGGGCAAGGCATTACAGAAAGCACGTGCAAAGGATGCTGCGCTGGAGACTTGCCATCCTTCAGGCCCTTCTGCAACCCAGGTGGCAGGAGAAGGGGAGTTTCGCTGCCGCTGACACCGGCGAGAGGAACCGCTGCCTGCCAGGCTTATGCACACAGCCACTGCACAAGTTTCACACCCCTTTGAACACCTTCCTCCTTCTCTACCAGTATCTCCAGCTGGGCAGCCCAGTGGCCACGGCTCTGGCATCCAATGCCCATGATGGAGGCACGGGAAGGGCTGCTGGCAGCGCCGGCACAACTGTCCCTCAGTGGGTGCTGCCTGCAGGGACCAGGGACACTGCTCACCCCTCTCACAGGCACTGCGAGGTCTTCTCAGCCCCCCTGGGCTGGCTGGTCCCCCCACAGCCTTGCACAGATTTGGGGGCTCTGGGCTGCGGGGTCCCCCGCATCATCCAAGTGCTCTTTGATGAACCCGATGGCTGGTCCTCAGCTAAAGCCCAGTGCCCAGCAACCAACCATCTTCTTTTACATGCTCCAAAACGTGAACTCCCTCTTATCTCATTAGCCTGCTCTAGTGGTTAATCACTTAGAACACATGCCTAATTTTTTCAATTTGTCTAGCTCAGTTTAACCCTACCAGTTCTTGTTACCCCTTTCTTTGCCAGACTAAAAAGCCCTTTAGAGGTTGGTGTTTCCTCTTGGTAATCATCTCAACTCTTACTATTCTTTTTGAGAAACTACTGAGAAACTTTCAGTCCCTTGTGGAAAGGCGTTTTCCATGGCTCTTGGGACCATGTTTGCGTTTCTCTGCAGCACCCTCCAGGTTTATTTTTCATATCCCTCGTGAACCGTGGACAGCAGGGTGGTCTGCTCACGTGGAGGCATTTTTCTGACCTCAGCCTACAGGACAGTAAAATTTTGCATTTAACTTCTTCATATGAGATGCGGCTTAGCACAACTTCCCAGAACTCCTCACTTACTGCTCATCGTTTCACAGGTTTTATCAGCAGAGATTTTCAAGTCCCTGCTGGATGCGGTTACAGCAGGTCTGGCTCTGGGCACTGCTGACCCATGGGGGAGGTCTCCTGTCCCCCCACGCTATGCTGAGGAACATATTTAGACCCCAAACCGGCTTCAGCACTGTACCATGTTTCTCTGTCCACCTCCAGTGCGGCGGTGGTGCTCAGGTCAAGCTGGCTCCATGGTCCTGGCACATGATTTTTCAAGGTAACCCGGCAGGGCTGGTGGGAAGGGACCTCTGGGGTCTCCAGGCCAGTCTCCAGCTCATGGAAGAGCTAAGTCCAGCCCTAAAGCAGGGCAGCTGTGGCTGCATGCAGCCAAACCTTGGAAATCCCTGAGGATGGCGATGCTCAGCCTCTCTGGGGAAATGTTTCAGCTTTTCTAAAGTCCATCCTGAGCCTCTCAAGCTGCAGCTTGTGGCTGCTGACCCTTCCTGTATGACCTGGCACCACCGGTGGGGGCTTGGCTCCACCCTCTTTTAATTGCCTTGCACAGAGCCGTAGCTGTGCTTAGACCCCTTCTCAGGTTCTTCTTCCCCAGGTTCCCTCCACCTCACTGAGATCTCCTTGTGTGAAGCTCCAGCCAAGGGCTGAGCAGCCCAGCTAGTCAAAGCTGCATCCCTCCACCGCCCTGCACAGCGTGTGATGCTATCCTCCTCTGCCGGCTGCCCAGACTTTGGGAAAGAGCCTCCCGAGACAGGAGATAAAGTGCCTCTGCTAGCCTAACAGTGGCTGAAGAAACCACGCTGAGATCTGGAACAGAGCTTGACGTGTCCAAAAATCCACCATCCAGCCAGCAAATTGATGGATTCCTTAGTGGCATCCAGAGTTCAGGCCCACCGAGGGTCACCAGCCGCTGCGTAACGCATGAGTAACATCCCCCGCGAACACTCACATCGTGCAGATGCTGAGGACGTCGATCATAATGATGCTGGAACAAGGAGCCACCCTTAGCACCCACCTGCAGGCTGGAGCAGGGGGTGACAAGTGACACGGCGTAGCCTCCCGATGCCCCCAAATTAGCCGGGTTTACCGGAGCTAAAGCCACCCGCAAAGAGTGACAGCAAGATCTCAGGGTGCTGAGTGACTAGGCAATAACACGGCAAATGAAATTCAGTGGTGACAAAAGGAAACTAATGCACTTGGGGGAAAAGAGCCCTAATTATACAAACACAATGATGGGCACTAAATTAGCTATTAACATGCAGGGAGGAGATCTCGGCAGCACTAGAGATAATTCTCTGAAAACATCAGTTCAAAGCTCATCCATCATCAAAAAAAATGAGAAAATGTAAGGAATTATTAAGAAAGGGACCCAGTGCAAAACAAGAATGTTATTAAGCCATTGCATGGAGCCACATTTTTAGCAGTGTTTGCGATGGTGGTCACCCTTAGACAAGGTCATGAGGTAGATGATAAAAATGATTAGGGATACAGAGCAGCTTCCATACGGAGAGTCAATCAACTCAGGCCCTTCCTTTCGAACAGAGACCACTCAGGGAGGTATATAAAGCCATCAGGAATATAGGAGACATGAATGGGAATATATTGCTTGCAATTTCTTACAGCATGGAAGGACATATTTTTTAACATGGTGCATAATTAAATTGCATAACTTACGGCCGCAAGACACTGTGGGCACTGAAAATACGAACAGCATGCTAGAAGACAGGAGGAATCATCACCCTATCCACCTCTTATTTCTTCTACTGCCTGGCCAGTACAGACCTTTGCAAACCAATGAACACCCAGATCCTTCTGGAAAGGTAATTTTTTTCCATCACACATGCAGTCACACTCAACACATGGGAAACTCTCTCTCAGACGCCTCCTGGACGTGCTTCTGGGTCTGCCCGGACCAACTGGTCGGCACCCATGGGACCTCCAGCTACCAAGAGCTGCAGCCAACAGCTTCCCAGAGGACACAGCCCGGAGGATGTCCATTTCTAAAGCACACTCCAGCCTCAGATATGTACCTTCTGGTGAGCCAAGTCAACAATGCCAGCACTGGAACAGAAACTGGAGGGGCTGGCAAACGAAGGTACCTTGCTCTACCGAGCTGTCTGTGATCAGAGTCCCCTAGTTGATGGGCTAAGGACAGTCACCACCTCCCACGAAAGCAGCAGGACCCACAGCATGATGTCACACTGAAGATGGTGGACTGTGTCCCCAGAGCCTCAGCATCCCATGATGTTGCACTAAGGACTGCGGACCGCGGACTGTGACCCCAGAGCCCCAGCATCCCATGATGTTGCACTAAGGACCACGGACTGTGTCCCCAGAGCCCCAGCATCCCATGATGTTGCACTAAGGACCGTGGACTGTGTCCGCACAACCCCAGCATCCTACAGACGTGAACACTACAGCAATAAGGCCTCCGAAGCCCTGGTCTTTGCCCCTGCAATGGGTGTCCGACCCTGCCCATCCACTGCCCACACTAAATCCACAGCATGGTGCCTACACGTGCATTTAAACCAGTTCCAGGAGGCTGCTCCAACTCTTCTGCCGGCCTCCAAGAGCCTTCTGTGGAATAAGAAACCACCCCAAAACAGATCAAAGATGTCCAGAGAGAGGCTGTTTAAGGGGAAAGAGCTTCTGGGCTTCCCATTTGAGGGGTATGTTTCCCTTCATGCTCAGCCCAGTGATTAGTGCTCGCCAGGGAATCGGAGCTGCAAAATGAATTTGAGAAGACAGAGCAGTATCAGGCTGTTTGTAGCTCAAAAAGGATCTTGGCTCCCCTGAGCCTGAAGGCTGAGCACTTACCAGGCAGATTTAACAACCAAAAGCTTCCAAGCAGGCGGTGGCCTGCCTGTTAGGCTCTCCCACCCCGGCTCCTCCCCGAGGAAACCATTAGGCACCTGGAAACGGAGAAGCCGTGGCCTTGGCTGCAGCATCTGGGGTTGGACACGGCGCTGCAGAGCAAGGCTGGATCCGTATGAGAGCCAGGGCTACGAGACAGCTTCACGCACCGCCGCTGCGCCGGGGCTCGTATTTTTGGAAGCAGCATCCCAGAGGGCTGCAGTGGATGCTGCTTGTTCTCGCGCCAGCCCTGACTGTTTTGGAAAGTTTGGTTAAGCTCCATTTGGCTGCCTCTGAGTTATTCAAGTACAGAAAGGGGGGTTATTGGTTACAGGAGGTTTCAGATATTTTTTTCTGAGCACGGTTTGGTCGAGAAAGCCCAGATTTGGCCTGCCTGGTGCAGCTCCTGCAGCGAAGCGAAGCAGCATCTTTACACGAGCATGCAAAGTCACGGCTAACTCAGCAGAGCGTTATTGAAAACGACGTATCCAGAGCTCGCAGCCCGGGTCTGCTCAGCCCTGTCTCTGCAGCCAGGGGCGAAAGCCACCTTCTCTGCAGCCCAAACACCTCCATTACCATTCACCCCGCTTCGTTTCTCTTCACGCCTCCAGCAAAAGCCACTCTCCCCACGCAGGGTGCTGCTCTGCTTTACCACGCAGAAGGTTTTGCAGGAAAAGCTGGACACGGGCAGGCAAGGCTGCTCCGGGCTGCCCTGCGGAGTTAGTGCTGCACTTCAAAACGCCCCAGGAGCCCGGGACGCCCCCTCCTCCTTGTCAGCTGCTCGCTAGCCATAATGCTGATAATAAAGAAACCTCTGTGCGTCTCCAGGGAAGCGGGACTCGGAGTGGGGCACAAAGACTCCCGCAGCTGTGTGTTTGCAAACAACCCAGCTGAGCTGTGAAGAGGGGCTGAAAGCAGTAATTGTCTTTAATTAAAGGAGGTTGGAGGCATCTCAAGCTTTGACAAAAGACATTTCCAGTCTGCTAGCAGCTCCAGCACTCATCACTGCTGCAGCCGCAACCCGGCCCGCAGGTTCGAAGGTGGCGTGTGACAGTGGGGACACGGGCACGTCAGCCCAAGGGTAGGGATGCGGCAGTGCCAGGGCAATGCCACACAGCCACAGGGCACGAGGGACGCGCACGCCTACACTCCAAGGAGGATCCTGCAAGTCAACTCACAGCAGGATAAAGTACCTGGGACCCCTACAAGCCTCACACTTTGCACCAGTTCTGAGCCTGTGTTGGGATCCAGCAGCTGCCTGAGGGTCCCACCCTCCTGCCTGACCTGGCTGCACATGTCTCCGTCCAGGGGTGTCACCTCCACCTTGGCTGGTGTCTCAGCCCCGTCCTGATCTGCTCCCATCACCCTCCCACAGTGGTACCCGCACCGCGGGATGCTCACCAGGGAACCGCGGTGCACACAGAGGTGGTGCACACAGGCAGAGGCTACAGACCAAATGCCAACAGTGCTATTGCTGCAGTTCCTCCCAGGCTAATTAATTAATCCTGCTCATTAGTGAGCTACCTGGGCTGGCGTGGAGCTCCGTCATGATGCTGCATCCTCGCAAGCACATGTTGGACTAAGCAGCCCCTGCCACTGCAGGAGCACACGCCGTGCCAGACACCCGTAGGTATGGATGTTGCCCCCCCACCCCCAGCCCTCTGCCAGGGCTGGCCCTTGCTCCCAGCCAAGCTCTGAGCTTCGGGGAGGTGGCAAGTGAGCTCAGGGCGCTGAAATGTCCTCCTTCCCTCCTCTCTGTGCTTCAGGGATGAAGCCTCCCAGGGAGGGCATATTGCCCACCATACGCTGCTTCCTCCCTCCCACCTGCATTTGCTTTTGGCCTTCCAGCACATCAGCGTGCAGGAAATCACAGCTCTGGTTGCCATGGAAACCCCATCCCAGGGTCCGTCCCCCCCCAGACATATGCAACACGGTTGGGCTGGTGCGGCAGCAGCGGTCCCACGTGTCCTGCTACCTCGTCTCCAGCTTGGCAACCTCCTCCTGGTTTCCACCGAAGCCTTTGTGACCCCTCCTCATGGTAGCCCTGGTGTCGGGCAACCCAGCCTGGAGAGAGGACTTCTGCTGCCAGAGAAATGCCTCGCACCAACCCTCTCTTCTTTAGGCAGGACTGAGCAGCAAAACTGCACTTGGGTCCACCCCGAACGCCCGGCTCAGCTTTGCACATTACGCACTGACGGCTTTGTCACCCGAAAACCAGCCCTTGCACACGGCAAAGCCCCGCCACGGCCCCTGCGAAGGCACAGAGAGCCAAAGGCACCCAAAATCATTACAGCTGTCGGGCGTGCACAGGCTGCATGCGAAGCACACGTGCATCGGGCTCGAGATGTCCTAGAGGAACCACCGTGCGTGTTGGGCAGGTCCCCATGCGCATATTTTTGCCTGGGAAATCCTGGAAAGAGCAGCTGCGCTCTAATTCAAGAGAAACAAAAACAAACTGGGATCGCTTCCATCTGAGCCAGACAGCAAAAAACTTTCCAGAAGCAAAAAAAAAAGACCAGTTCTAATTATAGGGTATCCTGAAGATACACACACTTAGATTTGTCACTCTATTTGCAAATTAACCGTACTCATGGTGGCAATGCAAGGAAGCAGTAGGCATGATAAAGTTCCTCTTCTGGCTTCCTAATCCTCTTTAGAAAGCAGAACACCCAGCGTCAGCAGTAACCAAGGGCAAACTGGGGCACCCTGCCATTTCCAGCGCCGCAGACCTTTTGCAGGTCCTAAGGCTAGGATTTGCACGGCTGCAGCTGGAAGGCTGAGCTGGAGAAAGCCTGGAGCCTTATTTTTCCTCCAACAGCTCCCTCATACCTTATTCTTCACTTGGTGCCACCAGGTCCACTCCTAGGGTATAAACTGAGAGTAAAATACCAACATTACTGCTTGGATCAATGTCCAAGCTGACGTAGGTGACGGTAACAGCATAACCACTGTACTTGTGAAGGTGACTGAAAATTACAGTGAGAGCATCGCTCGCCATACCACGCACAGGGAAGCATGCTGTGGACTGTAAGTACCGATGCAATGGCGAATGGAGGCAATTTTTAATCCATCACTGGGGTGCACAGCAGGGAAAGGTGAACGAGAAGCTTCTCTGGGTGTGAGTCATTCCCCGAATGCTTCTCCTAATCCTGTTTTCCCCGCTTTTACTCTCTGTTTTATTAACAAGGGCTGCGCGTACACACCAAAAGGCTCAGAATTAATTTTGCTCGCCGTGTTGCAAGGAAAGGCCTGCAGCAGTGGTGTTTCCACTGTGGTAAACCCTCCTAAGCTTCATGCCTTCAGCTACAGGAATCCTCTGGGTGATGGCTGGCATGAGAGAGCAGCTCCAGCATCTGCTGCCTGGGCAGCCCGAGGCATCATCTCCTCCTCCTCCCTCATCACAGCTCCCTGCGAGCCAAAGATGGTGCTGTAGGACCCTGAGCCGTCCAGGTGGGGATGAATGGGGAGGTTATCTGCCAAAATAATGCTCTCGATCATGCTGACAGCAATATGGGCGCCTGGAGAGCTGTCACCAGCACACGAGACCGCAGGGATAAGGAAAAAGGGAGGGGAGGGAAAGGGGCAGAGGAAGGCTCATGAAAAAACAGTTGGTTTCCACTGAAATGCCTCAAAAGAGAGATCAGCACCTTAGAAATCCCCAGCGAAGGGTGTGATGCCCAGCAATGTCACACACCTCACCCGTCCCTTGATGCTCCATGCACGTGGGCACTTCGGGCCACCGGACGGGGCACCAGCCCACATCCACTTGCTCTGCACCCCCAGGAGGGTGCAGACACCGTGCTCGGGAACAGCCTTCCCGAAGGGCAGGGAGAAAGGTGGACCAGCGTGATGGAAACCACCCGCTGATGTCTGAGAGCAAACATGCCCCTGACGCTGCGCAGACCCTTCCCGTGTCTCCGCAGAAAGCCTCCTGGAGAGCCGATGGCGTAAAAAGGCAGATATCGTGCATTTAATGGAGTGTGCTGTTTGCTGTTTGACAAATATTATCTTTTACTACAGCCGCTTCAGAAGTCTCTACGATCTTTTCAAAAGCCATCCAGGCTGGGAGAAATGCCATTTGGAGCAAAGCATCCGCGTTACTCTACTTTATGGGCTCCACTTCAGGCTGCACTTTAATTCTGACTAATCTTGATGGTTTGGGCATTTTGATGGTTTGAAATGAATAAAGCCTTTATCACGTGTCCATTTATTGTTCACTCTGCTCCTGTCTCCTGTCACAGCTGCAGGTGTAACAACCATGGTACTCCTGGGATCATAATGTTTTGAAAGGAAATTGCTAGCTTTGGTTTCAGACTTAAAAATCGTCTTCTTGAACACAGGGTCTCCGTGAGCTCTGAATGTGACAATACTCCAAAAGTGCAAAAAGACTTTGCAAGTAGGAGCTTGTCGTTGAAAACTGTCAGCACCCAAATACTGAACAACCAGTTATTCCCTCAAAATCAATTTTGAATCTGCCCCATTGGTCACAGGAGTTATTTTTAGCCATCTCCCACCAAACCTGTGGACCTCCGATGGGACCCTCACCTCGTGGTCCAGGTGTGCCCATCACCTGCCCAGGTGCCACTGCAGCATCACTGCGGTACCCACAGCCCACACGCTTGGGATGCGCTTCAGCACAGAACCGTACCCTCAAGCATCAAGAGCCCCGCTGGACAACAGAAACCATGAAATGGGTTTTTCCAAGGGTCTCTCTAGTTTCTGACACAAGGAGCAAAGCCAATATCCCCAGTTTATCTCCAAGGACTCCAGGAAGGTGCGAGAACCTTGGCACGTGTCATTTCAAGCCACTGAAGGGAAGAAGAGCTCTCTCTGTCTTTGAAGCTCTTGCTTCAGCGCCCTGGAAAGGCTTCACAGGAGGCATCTACCTGCAGAACACGATATGTTCACACAGGTCCCCCCTCTTGGGTGCCTTTCAAAGAAAAGGATGCAGGAGGAGCAAGGCACTGAGCTGGTAGCTCTGGGTCTCAGTAGGACTTCCCAAGATCCAGTGAATTACAGTTTCCTGCTCACACTATACCTTGTTGCCTGTTTTCCAGCCTGTAAGACCTGCCAATCTGCAAATTACTAGTTTCTCGTGTTCTATAATCAGTTTCCCCACTTCTTGGGCAGATGCTGGACTCCCACAAAGGCGTCTGAGCTAGGTGGGCATGGGGCTGCCACTCCCTCGGAGGAGGACTTGTGCTGCAGCTTGCTGGCAGGGACGAAGTCAAGGATGCTGGTTCAGAGCCTATTTGGCTTGTAAATGTATTTCCAGTGTGGCCACAGCCCACCCTGCCTCAGCCAGCTGCTGCCCACACCCCACCATCTGCTGGGCTGTGCCCCTTCTTTCCTGTCTCTTTGGGTTTTTTTGGTTTTTTTTAATTTTACTTTCTTAGACAGCACTTCCCCAAATGCCCAGAAATTTCAAGGCTCACCGGACGGCACTCACTGCACTTCTGCCTGTTTTTGCTCCGCATCCTTCACGCGACTCCTCCCTTTACGGTGTTTAAGTTCCCACACCCGCCCACACGAGGGCTGGGTATCACGGCTCAGTGTCGCCGAACTTCAGGTCTCCTCCAAAACGTGAAAATTGTGTATTTCGCTTGGCCAAACCTAATTTAATGTTGTTTGAAGTCTGGTCTATGTAAACACAGCCATCGTGTGAGCTATGAATACTTTGATTCCATCTCTTAACCTTTATGGGGACTTTTATGTATACTTTCAAGTGATATACTATGTTTCTAAGGCATATGGGGAACAATAAAGAGTTTCCTTGGAGCTAATTAAGCTAATCATGGCTTCTAGATTAAATTTTCTGGAAGATTTTTACCTTGTATTGCTAAACTAAAACAACTGCGCTCTTACAAAGTGATCATCTGACATCAGAATAACTTTCAATCAGCCAGTGTCTGAGGGCATTTCTCGATATTAAACGTTCAAGATAATCTCTCGGCTTTGGCCCGACTCGCAGAAAAATCCCAAATGAAAAAGAAATCCTTAAAAGCAGCATTTTCTCCAATTTTCCTCAGGTTACACACGATGAAGAATATTCTCCTCTTGCCCCATAACGATGCAGCACTCTGATGAATTCAGGGGAAAACCCTCCTTGCCCTCCAGATCTCTGAGCACTTTGATTCAAAGGAAAAGCGAACAGTACAAACCACATTCCCTTCATTTTATGGCAATAACGAGTTAAAATCCTGGAAGCCTGGGCCTGGATCCCAGCTATTCATTCCAGTTCCTATTAATGTTTACCACTTTTCTCAGAATAAAAAAAAAAAGGGGGGGGGGGGAGGTGGAGGTCTATGAAGGAGAGCGAGAAAAAGCAGGAATAAACGCTGCTCTCCCCCCGGTGTTGGCACGGGATGCTGCTGGTCCCCGCTCACATGGGTGTAGCAAGACCAGGAATGTGCTATTTGATCCAATATGCTGTTTCATCTGTAAAAATAAGTCAGGGGGAGATTTTCTTATCAGGACAGGTGTCAGCTCCATGAAAGCACCCGTGTTACAAGGGGGCTCCCGCCCCTGCAGCCAGGACATCACCCTGCGGTGGAGACCCTCTGCGTCTGCTCCCACCCGCCTCCTCCCAGCTCCTCGCTGATCCCAGCACAACAGAATGCCTGGGGAGTAAGGATGGAGGGAACAACTCGTCCCAAAGCAGGAAGGGGAGCAGAGACCTTCCCCGCAGCCCTGTGGGGTTAGATCTTGAGCAGAGAGAAGAAAGGGCTCATGGAAAGGGACTGGGAAGCACCGACTAGGGCAGATAGTGGCAATGCAAAACTCCACCATGTCTCTCAGAAATCCCAGGGATGGCCATTGTTCCCATCAGGAAACTCCCAATGCGTTTTGCTGGACCTGAGATCTCCATCCCTCCCTCCAGCCCAAGGGACTCACGACCTGCCCATGCTAGGGAAGGAGAACGTGCTGTTCCCCTCCACGCTTCTAGTGGGTGGCTCCGGGGGGATCTCCTGCATCCTGCTGGGGGCTTTCCTACGCCTTAACAACAGGGCTGGGAGGGCTCTGCAACGCTCCTGCTGTTCAAAAATCACACTCCTGTTCTGGAAAACCTCATCTCCTCCCTTTCGCTATATACAAAAGGTCTCAGCCCATCCCTTGTCCTGAAAGAGAACGAGGAAGCAGTTCTCATTTCCTCTGCCTGCTTTTGGCCACGAAGGTCTGCTCCCTCAGAAGCAGCATTTCTCAATCTGAGAAGCCTCGTCCATCTCCCTCCTTCAGCAGCAGATGTCCTGCCCCATTCCTGGGCCACCTGTGACCCTCCTGGTGAAGTGAGCATCTCGTAGGGCTTGGGACCGCCAGGAAATAAACGCCTCAAGTCCCCCATTCAACACCCCCTGGCTCTGCTTGGCTCCCCCTGGTCCTGCTCCCAGCTCCAGAAGCCCAAACGCTACCCAGCCACATGCAGAGGACAAGCCGGCATCTCCTCCGACTCCAGGGTGCACCAAGCAGGCTTGGCGTGGTTAACACCAAGCAGCTGCGATCCCCACCACAGCCCTCACTGGATTCACAGCACGGAGAGATCAGCAAAAAGCAGGAGGGAGAAGAATCACAGCAATGGAAAGAAAGACGCTGTATTCTTGCTTCCCAGGCAGAGAGGGAGGAGAAGGAGAAGCCCAAAAAGCAGTATCCACCATGACATCGAGCCACGGCCGGCTGGGAGCATTCAAATTGTCAACAACCCTGTAGAAAAGGCAGACAAATTCCTGTTTTGTACTTGGGAAGAAGCCAGGTGATGTAATCATCTTATAGGATGATGGTGAAATACTTTCCATTCCAGCAGTAACTCAAGATGTTAAATAGCAGCTACTAAAGTTAAACATTGTTAAATCAGTATGTCAGGATAGCATCTACCTAAGAGTTTTAAAGAGATGGCTGATGAACCAGCGGACAGTTAACGTTCATTTTCCACACGCCGTGAAGTAGTAGGATGTTTCAGAGATGTAGGAAAAAGCCATTTGTTAAATGAGGCAGTCTTGGCTATTTTAGGACTGCCACTGCAACGTCAGTACCAGTCAAATAAGGATGTGCCAGCTACGGGATTCGGTCAGCGAAGGATTAAAGGCAGGCAGTAATAGCAGTGCCAACCTACGTACATTTATGGAAAACAGATTAAGGCAAATTAGCCTTGCATGTTTTTTTGATGCAATTACAAGATTGGCTGGAGAGGTAACAGCGTTAATGCAATGCACCCAAACTTCTGCAGAGCATTTCCCTTGGTAACACATGATATTTTGATTCCGAAATTAGAGGGTCCACTGACACTGTGGGACATATTCAATGCATTAAAACTTGGCAAGCTGATACTGCTATGGTCTGAGATCTAAGCAGGGAATGTGCACAGAGCAGGTCTGTTTCTACTAGAGCCAACAAATTTGGTTCGTGCCTCTGGGCTATTTAACATTTTTATCAATGACCCAGGAGAAAGCCCAAAGCATTCCCAATAAAGTTAGCTGATGACATGGAAGTTGTAGTGTGGTAAATACTGAAGATGATGGGTTCCTGATACACAGCAATCCAGATGCCTCGGTGAGCGGGGCACAAGCAAGGAATGTACAAATACATGTCAAATCACACCTCCAGGGACAAGGATGTGGGCCACAGCAGTTGTCTGCTCCCAGTCCCACTGGGAAGAACAAGGATCCTTCAAAAGCACCCAGAGAAACACCATTGCCAAAATGGGTAAAGCAAAGGGGGGATGTAGGAAGAGGGAAATCCGAGCAGCCACTCGGCTGATCACTGTGAGCATCCTGGACGTGGATGGTGGATCTGCCAATGGAAAGGCTAAAGCAGTGCCAAGGGAAGGGAAGAGCTGGAAGAAAAGAAAAAAAAAGGCCAAAAACCTTACCAGAGGACCAGGGGCCAAGGATTAATCTTAAACAGGCACACGGAAAGCAGAGGTGTGGTGACGGACCAAGTTCACCAAGGTCCGAGTGCCAGGCGCAGCCAAGGGTAAGAAGGCAGGAGCGACCGCTGGAAGTGTTTAACGGGCAATTCTCCATCTCTGGAAACATTTACATCACTATTGGCTGTATCTGCTCCAGCTCAAGCAGGAATGCTTCCTGTAAGAGCTTAATTACCCCGAGGGCCCTACAATTTATTGGCTTGGTCCAGCATTATCAGTGGAGGCTCAGACCCGAAACAGGCATGGAGCCATAAACAGCCTCTTATCTTCAAAACATCACGTACTTATGGGACACGACCGCAAGACAGCTAGGACATACCCTTCTCCAGCACATCAGAAAGCTGCACACCCCTCCGAGCCCTTAGCAGATACTTGCCCCCTTCCGAAACCCAAGCACAGCTGGGACAGACCCCCACTGCTCCCCACACCTCTGTGGTGGAGGAATAGCTCTGGGTCCTCGACACGTGTACGTGCACATCGCTGCTTCTGCGCCCACATCCCCATCATACGGTGGAGCAGCGACAGTTCTGCTGCGTTGGACCTCAAAGTAACAGCAAAGGACCTGCAAGCACAGGCAGGGAAGCCCACCATGGAGCCCACCTGTAGGACACACATCTGCAAGGACACAGCCCTACCAAAACCTACCAGCCAGCCACATACAGCCCCAGACTGGGACACCCCAGGTACCAGCCCACTACAGCAATAACCCTGGAGGTCGCCCTTCCCCTTTCAGAGCTGGACTTGGGCTGAATCAGTGATGGAGCTGACTTGGGAGTATCCAGCTGGGTCAGTGGTGGGGCTGGACTGTGGTGTAAGTGGGGCTGGACAGGACCAGCACCAGGCTGGGTACTGGAGCTGGGTCAGGACCCTCACATCCTCCCTCCTGGCTCTGCACCCCAGGGAAGGAACAGAAGGAAGGCAGCGCAGGCTCCAACGGGGACCACTGCTGAGCCCTCAGGCTCCCTCCTTGAGCTGGAGAAGACAGGTGGCAGCCTGGATCTTCTACAGACCGCCTAGGTGACCAGGTTTCTCCTCTTCCCAGCAAATCAACAGCTTCTCCCCTCCTCAGAAACGCCTGTGACCCCAAAGGATGACGCCACATGTCTCTGACAGCAAGAGTGTCACCACCAGCTTCTGCAGGGCAAAAGCATCCCGTGTTACCAGGGCAAAACCAGGATGCCCCCCACTCGGTGCCGTACGAGCACAACCAAGAAGCAGCTGCCCGCCCAAGATGGAGCGGAGCTGGAGACGGACGCAGGATTCAATAGCCAGGACCAGCATCTGCCATCCCTGAGCAGGCAGAGACCCTTGCAGGCAGCGTTCGTCAACTGTCCAGCCCAACGAGAGCGAGCAGGCAGCACAATAGCTCTGCTCTGCCCCTGCTCGTGCAGAGGGGAGCCAATGAATACGGGAGGTAGAGAAATGCGCTTAATGTGCTGCATGGGAGGGACAGGCGGGGGAGAAGGGGGGAGGCGGCAGACAAAGAACAGGGAGATGGAGGAAAAAAAAAAAAAAGATGCAGGCAGGGAGCAGGAGAAGGTGAAGCGGGGAGGACGGGCTTGGGCGTATTTGGCCGGGGGGGAGGCGCGTGCGGGGAGCCCCTCGGCAGCGCAGCGGAGAGGAGCTGGGAAGGCAGCGGAGGAGCGGAGCGGAGCAGGCAGCCAGCCCCTCGCAGGGCCCTGCGGGATTGGCGAGCAAGGCCCAGCAAAATGAAAATCTCTTAACCACACAGAATTGTTAACTGCCCCCAAATCCTTTTGTGCTGGGGCTGCAAGCTTAGAAGAGCTTAAGCTGTTAGATGCATGAACTTCCTCCATAAATATCCCTTGTGTACACTGCCGTGAGCAGGCCCGCACTGTATTAGCCAGATGAAAAGTCCAGTGGAGAAAATGAGCAACTCCTTCCAGTGCCTTGCAGCTGCACGGAGAGGCTGTCCAGCGCTTGGGATGCCCTCTTCCACCAGGACCCCTCGGTGGGGCAGGACCAGCGAGCCACGTCCCCACGCTCCCCGCCACGTCCTGTTTGGGTGACCGAGCTGTGTGAGAGCTCCTTCGCCCCAAAAGCCAGCTCGGATTTGCTTTTGTTTTGCTTCTGGAAAGGGGCCCAGATTCCCTCCCACCCTGTGAAACACCAGAAAACCTGCCGGCCACATGTACGAGCCAGTCCTCCCAACCGGGCGGCTTGTGCGCTGCCCTGGGGGGCCGGGGGGCAAGGATGCAACGGGAGGTGGGCAGGGCTGTGGGGCTGCATCCCGCAGGTCCTTCCTGAGATGAGCTGGGGTGCAGAGCCCTGTCCCTGTGGCTGAGCCGGGGTGACCAGCCCCTTCCCCAGACCTCTGCGGGGCTCACTGTGGGGGCTGGGCGAGGATGGGGGTGCTAGGGCTGCCCGGCTGCCTCTCCTCCCAGTCCCTGCTCTTCTTCTGCTGGGGGAAAACGGAAGGTGTGACCCAGTCTGGCACAACCCCGGGGTCCCATCCAGCCCCGGGGTCCCAGCCAGCCCCACGCGGGAAGGGGAAGGAAGGGGAAGGGGAAGGCAGCCCTGGAGTCAGCTGCCCCACGGAGACGGTGGGCTGCCGGCCACCGCGTGATTAATGACGGCGGGGAGCGCGGGGCCAGGCGCACGCCAGCACCGGCTGGAGAACCAGATGCTGAGGTACCGGACCTCCCAAAATCCTGCTGCTGTGCAGACAAAGAGGAGACCTGGCCTCTCCCTCCTGCTCGCTCCCTCCACCTTGGCCCCCTGCTCCTGCCCACTCTGCCTCTTCCCCAGGTCCTGCAGGGACAAGGTCCTGCACCAGGCACCCCGGGAGCCCCGGGGCACACGAAGGGACCATCCCCTGGCTGGGCTGGCAGCAGCACTGGGGAGCCCCAAGAAACTGCAGCTGCATCAGAGCAAAGCGCTGTGCAGGGCTGGGTCTGCTCAGGCAAAAAAAAAAAAAAAAAAGGCTGAGATGGAAAAGCTGACATGAATCATTTCGGCTTTCTGGTGTTGCTACGAATGCTTCACTTGGGTGTCATAAAACACCCATCTTCCCTTCGAGGCTGGGATCAGCCAGGCCCCCTTTTCATGCTGTGCTGCAGCAGGACTGCCGTGCCGTCCCCCGCCCAGCACTGTCCTTGCCACAGCGGGAGGACACTTGGTCACCCCAAGCTCGGTGGCCAGAGACGTTCAGTGCCCTAGTGAGGAGCAGCTCAAAGCACGGATATTACACGACACCTGCAGCGCACCAGATTCTGTAGTTTGATGCCAGCAGCCCAGCCAAGGGCAGGAGACACAGTTCCCTCTCCAAGGCGACCATCCAACCTGCAGTCCCAAGTGAGCATGGCCAGATACTGTCCATGCCCCTCTCCGGTGTGTCCGTCTCCCCACTACCAGCACCTTCCCCACGCTTGCTTGGTGCTGCCTGGCCACCCCTTCCAAAGCAAGAAGAGAGGAGACACAGCCCCTTCTTCGCACTCCGCAATGCCCACCGATGTATCTATAATTGATCTCAGAAAAACCCCAGCTTTGCTCGGAGTGTGCTGATGCTATCGAAACCGTAATGGGATTTTGATGTTCAGCCAGGACAGGGGGGAGAGAAGTCCATTTGCCAAATGCTGTAGTTTGTTCTATGCATTGTACAAGCCACAGGTCCCCATTAAACATGCAGGTCTCGGGTCCCCATCTCTTTCCCAATACCCCCAGCAGCTCCTTTCTCAACGTCCCCAAGACCATGCATGACTGGGGAGGAGCACGGAGATGGCTTTGGGCACACTGCTTTCAGGGAGAGCGGTGCGGAGCCTCTCACTTGCCTGGGACCACACTGGCTCCATGGTGCTCAGCCAAGCTGAGCAGGCACTCCTGAAGTCTGCTTTGAATATCTACAGCAGCAGGAGAACATCTACAGGGGCAGGAGACCCCCAGCTTCTGCAGGAGCTTGGAGGTGTCCAGGCTGGAGAGGTGAGCCTGGTCCCGAACAGCCCATGACCATCCCACCCCAGGCCATTTGCACCTCAGCAGGAAAATGCTGCAGACAACTTGCTCCCTCCCACCACATCACCCTTGGGTGCCCACACTGCCATTCCTCTCATCCCAGAAGCATTTCAGCCCACGTCAAGGCACAGGGCACAAACCGAAGTGAGAACAGCCCTAGTGCTTTGGGAGGTGACCGCAGATGGGTGGCACGCACCACGGCTACACACACGTGTGACCCTCCAAGACCTGGAGAGCACAGAGGGCACCAGCAACGGGCCAGCACCCCAGGAACCGGTGGCTCTGAGGACCCAGAGGTGACGCAGAGGTTCTGCAATGGCTGGATGAGCCCAGGGCAGGAACTGAGGAGCTGGGCAAGGAGCCAGCATCCCCACACATGCTCCTCTCCCATGTCCCCACGTGCTGCTCTCCCAGCCTTGCTCAAGGAGGTCACTCCCAGGCTGCTCATGCAGCACCCAGCTGCAAACCCCGACTGCCACCACCAGCACAGCCCATCGGCAGCGAGGCAAGCGCACGGAGCGAGACCGAAGGCAAGCGGTTACCTCTGCAGATGGTCCCGTTTTCCACCGACTCGTAGCCTGCCCGGCACATGCAGCGGCCGATGGGCACCAGCCACTCGCCATCCCCGTTGCAGTACAGCTTGATGGGCACGTCTACCTCCTCTGCGTTGGTGATGCACGTCCCCCGGGCTGCCACCAGCGAGGTGCTCTCTGCTCCCGAGAGGGTTTCTTGAAAGACGGCCCCGTTCTGGATCACACGGGGACACTTGCGGTAGAAGACGCGGACGGCAATCAAGGACATGCAGCCTCCATAGTCCTGGAAGGCCAGGTAGAAACCATTCTTGGAGACAGGTCCAAAACTGCGCACCTCAGTGTTAATCTTCATCACCCGTCCACCTAGGTCCACCTGCGAGAAGCTCTCGTCAGCAGCAATCGTGTCCACTTTCATCCAAGGATTCTCCATCCAGTTAGGAAAAGTCTTGGTGGCCGAGTCAAAGTCTGACTCAAAATAATAGAGGTTAAAAGTCTCCTTACAGGAGCCTGGGACATTAGGGATGCTGCTGCAGTCCCGGACAGAAAATTTCATCTCCACGTGGATGCGGTGTGCTCCTCGCCTCCGGATGTACTTGGTCCGGAGCCAGTTGTTTTGGCTGGATTCAAAGACATTGCACACCTGGTAGGTGCGAATCGTGTTCATGTTCTCATCGTACCCGCTCACCTCTTCCCACTGCGGACAGGACACACACAGTCAAGGGGCTGCACTGAACTGATGCTTCCCACCCACTCCACCTCTCCCAACCCCCCCACGTGCCAAGCAGGCAGGCTCTCAGCTGCCCCACACCGCGTCCACCCCATCAGCCCAGCACAGCTCCAGCACCCCATACCTACGAGCCTCCACCCTGCTCCGGCAGGATTTGACCCACACTGCACACTGGGCAGGCTCCATGCCGGGGGGACGAGGTGACCCAAGCTCTCAGCAGAGCTTGGGGCCATCTCACTGCCAGCAGCACCGTGCTCCATGCCCGGATTGATGCCAAAGCATCTCTGCCGGGTAGCAGGGCACGGCAGGGCCATGCACCTCCCCTGCAGGCAGTAATGTCTTTAGCAGGGGCTGCTGCCCGTGGGCTGCGGTACGGCACAGCCTCCCGGCAAAGTAACGCGATGCCTTTAGCAGATGTATTCCCATCGTGCCGCTATGGTTACAGACGTGGCAGACAGGACCTGCTTTCTCAGGAGCGTGTAACCCAGCCGTAAAACCTCCTCACAGGCTGCAGCCCAAGCACTGGTGCAGGCGGCCGGCTGAGCCACGGACCAGTAGCCAGTGGCCTTTCCCCAGAGGCAGGAGGGAAGGTTTATGGGAGCGCAGCTGACTCCACTGCTTACCCAGACAGGGAGATGCTGGGCAAGATCCCCCCGGCAGCCCTCATCCCTGCCTCTTCAAGGGCCAACAAGCTTTAGGGTCCCTCCTGCAGGTGTGCACAGGTCCCAGTCCCAGCTGTCCTATACTAGATCTATGGGATGTCCTACGAGCCACGGCACGGCAGGAACATCCTTCTCAGCAGAGAGCTCAAAGCTGACATATTCCCCCATGGGACGCTCAGTCCAGCTCCCCCCAGCCAACTAAGAGCTGACTCTGCCAGCTCTGGAGGAGTCTCCACAGAGCTCAGAGCTGCTGTGACACCTCCTGGCCCCGTCCAGCTCCCTGACCCTTCCCCACACTCTTTTTTTTTTTCCCCCCAAATCCTTCAGTGCTTGTTGTCTCCACCCTTTGTAGGATGGGGAGACTTTGGGGCGGGTGATGTAGCAGGAAAAGGCAGAGCTGCAGCTTGTAACCAACCACTCCTCTGTGGCAGGTACAGATGGGAAAGGGTCTTTGTGGGAGGAGAACCTTTCACTTGGCTCACCAGAACATCTTCCCCAACCCAAACCTTGCTGGAGAGCAGAGCATCTCCCCACGCTGCCCCCTCCCCACCTGCAGCACCCTCATGATGCTGGCAGCAGTGACCAGGGTCCAGCTAGCGTGTGACACAGCTCCAGCCAGCTGGAATGGCTTCTCATGAGCTCGTTCATAAACCTGCTCAAGTGGAAGCTGAGCTGTTTCCCACGGACGTGAAACCCCGAGCACAACCCTGCCCTGGATGCCGGATCGTGACACCCAGGGCAGGGCAGCAGCACAGCCCGGATCCAGCATCAGCACCAGGACCCACATCCGCAGGGAAAACCCTGCAGGAGCAGAGCAGCCCCAGCCCCTCAGCCTGCAAACGGTCTCACAAGGGCATCCAGGACTGCAGAGGGAGGCTCACGAGATGGGAGACAGATTGCTCCTCGCACGTCAAGGTTAACAGCCCAACAGAAGGCTGTCAGGGAAGATCCCCAAACAGCTCCAACCACTTCTGATTGGCAGTGGCTGCAAATCTGCCGCCATCGCTGCGGGAGGAGGAGAGCATCCCTGCAAAATGCAGAGGAATCATTTGCTTTATTTTCCAGAAATAAATGTGGTGTGATAATGGAAAATTGCAGGATCTCCCCATTTTCTAGGGCACCAGCTGGGAGCTGGGTGAAGGAATAAAGGACAAGGGAAGCAATTCCTTCCCCTGCCCTGCCTCCGATGTGGCTCTCCCTCGCCTGGACCACTCTCAACACCCGCTCTAAAACAGCATGTCACCAACTGAGGGATGCACAGTGCTGCCCTGTCCTCATCCACACCTGCACAGCACCCAGGGAGGGCTCAGGGCATGAGCCTGAACAGCTCAGCCCTGGCCAGGCAGGAGCAGCATGTGGTGGAAGGAAAGCCCCTACAGCTTGGGGCTGAACTGTAGATGGTGGAGGCAGGGCATGGGGACACCTACATGCAGCACTGGAGCTCAACAGTCAGAGAAAAGGCAACTGTTTGGGCTTTTGCATCTCTAATAATCACCAAAGAGGCAACAAACAGGTGGAGTACCCATCAGCTTTTGTCTTCCAGGTGATGCTGGCTGCACCCAACCTTGCCAGTCACCCATGGGCAGGATGTCTTGCCTTGTCCCACCAGTGGGCATGAGGCTGCACTGGGAGAAGCCATGAAGGCACCGCAGCATCAGCACCCATGATGTGCACATTGCAGAGCACGATGCATGCCACGGCCCCCCGAAGGGACCTGCCTGGAGGTGGGGATGGGAGGAGATCCCACCAGAGATGCTGGGGCTGCACTGGACTTCCCAGATGGGCATCTCCATCCTGATGGGGCCAGGGGAGCTGGGAGCACCGCAGGGGCCAGGCTCAGCACCCTCAGCATCCTCCCGCACCCTTGCAGCGGCGAGCAGGGGGGGTTCCCAAGCTCCCTTTTCTCAGTGAGGAGAGAAAGTCACCCCTGTGCACCAGCCCCTGCGCTTCCTCGATGCTTAATTAGAAGCCTCTCCCTTTCTCCTCGCTCTCTAATTAACATGCCGGGAGCTCAAAAGAAGAAGGCAGCACAATAATACAGGGAGACGGCTTCCAGCCGGCCCAGGCCTCATTACCGTGGGGCTGGGGAGCTGGGAGCAAGGCGTGCTTTACATATGGAAACACCGCAAACAAGAAAGGCTGGGCGAGGAGAGAAAAAGACTTGACCTCTGCTCTCGCCTATTGTGTGCCCGTCATCCCCCTTCGGCGGCTGGGCCGGCGCTGGCAAGGCAGCCGGGCTGGCAGGCAGGCGCGGGGCTTTATCATGGTGATGGGGGACCAGTGCCGGCAGCGCCCGTGCCCCGGCACGGCAGGGCTGCTGGGGAGCCGGGTTTAATCTCCCCAGTGGAGGCCTTTCGCGGCCGGTTCTTTTCTTCTGCCAAGTCGGCTCGGGGAGGGGGCTTTCTGTCAGCCTTGGGGTGAGGTCCACAGAAATGTCTTCATCCAGCCCCTGCAGAGGGTGGACAGAGGGCAGGATGGAGCCTGAGCCACCACCTCCGAGCACGGGGATGGGAAGCATCTCCAGGCTTTGGCCAGGCTGGATTGGGCCATCCGAGCACGAGGGAGCAGGTCTGGGGGTGTCGGGCACGGGGGCTCCACACCGCTGCTGGCCAGAGCTGGGCAGGACGCTCTGAAGCACCTCGATGCCCCACACAAACCCCGTGAGACATGGAGGTGGCCGAGGCCACTCCGGGTTTGCGCCATGAGTGCTGCAGACATGCACTGCCTTGTCCAAGCTCTTCTTTAAATGAGTTTGTTCTGGGTGGTCTTGGGATGTGGCTCAGGGGACTCCTGGCACCGGTAAAGCAGAAAGACAGTCGTTGCTGAGCCAGCAAATGTCCCTCCATGAGATGCCAGGAATGCGGGACAGTCATTCCAGCACTCGGCTGCTGTAGGTGCAGCCTCTCAAGCCAGTGCCCTCGTCCTTTTCTGCTACAAGTGACAGGCAATGGGCTAACAAGTGAGACACTGGGGACAAATGACTGTGGCCTTGGCACTTTGTTCCTCCTGCTCTCTGATTTTTAAGTGGCTGTAGGCCAGCTTTGCGGAGAGTACGATTCCTCCAGCACCCCGCTGGCCTGATGCTGCAGGGTGAGAATGACACCCCTTCAGCACTGGGGTAGTTTTTGGAAGCATCACCTCCTAGAAAACTACTGGAAACTCCAACTGTCATCCTCTCTTGTGCTCTTCCCACTAGACCTTTTCATGTGGCCAAGGCATTTTGCTTCAGTGACTTCTGTGGAGCCAACCCACCTACGTTCACGCACAGCGGGAGACCCCAGCCCGAACTCCAGACCCCTGTAAAGCGACAGGATAACTCACCCCTGACGGAGGATGCACCGTCCAGCCCAGCTCTGCCGTTGCTGTTGTAGAGTCCATCAGCGTCTCTGCAGGGAGAAGGCGAAACACGGAGTCAGTGGCTGTCCGGTGACTAGCCTGAGGCTAGCAAAGGGGAAAGAGGTGGAGAGGAGCCAGCCCAGGACCACAGCCACCAAGCCCAGCCTGCGCTGAGACCCCTGGCCAGCTCTCAGCTGGGGCAGAGCCAGGTATCATTCCCTCCATCCATCCGCTTCCCCATCCATCACCCACTGCTCCCTGGCTGCCTTGGCTCCTGCAATGCATGGGGGCACATCCTCCTCCACCCACCAGCCCAGCTGGACTTTCCCCCTCAAAATCCAGAATCAAGGTACCACAGCTGCTGCAGCTGACAAGCCCAGCCTGAGCAGCTTCCCTCCATCACCTTTCAGTTTCTTTTGCAAAACCTGGGTAGTTTTCTCTCAGCATTTTGCATGGTAGGCAGAATCCTTGGTGATGCGGTAGCACACTGGAAGGAACAGCACTTTTAGGACTTAAAAGTACTAAAAAATTAAACCAACGTTAAAGCTGGTTTTCCAGATGATTTGGGTGGAAATAGATCAGGCAATGCTACCACTGACCAGCAGAGAGGAGAAGCCACCGAAGCCACACCGGCAGCAAAGCCTCCTCATCCTTTCTACAGCTCATCACGCTTCCAGCACTGAACTTTTCTTCATCCCAAATAGCTATAGGCTGGCGTATCTACACTGATGGCATGAGAAGGGATGCTCAGGCTATGGCACCCCAGTACTTGGGCTGACACATGTAGGTTGCTCCCTATCAGAAACAGACTGGACCAGGAGTGGTTTCCACCATCTGGGTAACGGTCCATCCTCCAGGCCAGCATGCAACACTCTTGTTGCAACACCGGGATTTTTCTGCACTGTGCCCAGTGCTGATGTTTTAAGAAAATAGGACTATATTCCAGTGTTTAGGAAATGGAGCTTAGAAATCATGCCCAAAGGCTTCAGCACAGCGAGGCTGGGCATGGGAAAAGTGTGATGCTTGCGGGACAGACCACACAGGCTGGTGATTCTGTGGCTGAGACCAAGGTGATGCCCACAGGAATTATATCCCTCTGCTCCATAGGGAGAATGTGAGCCTGACCCTGATTTCAGCACATACACTCGGGATGCCAACTGTATTTGCAGGGATGCTGGAATAGCATCCATTGCACACACACACGAAATTGGGCTTGCAGCTTCACTTTCCCTGCCCTCCTAGTTCACGCAGGACAGGCAGAGAAACAGCCCAGCTTAGGGCTCTGCAGTTCTCCAGAAAATGCACCTTATGCACGACACATAAGGTCAGGTCACTGCAAGCAACCAGCCAGGAGAACCCAATACAGTGGAGACCTCCAGCCACCAACCTATATTACATCAAATGGTGCCAGTTCCCGTGGCCACAACAGAGATGGGGAACTACTGGCCGTAACTGTGTCCTGTTGCCGCTCCTTACCACCGAAAAGCCAAGCGTCCTGCCATGAACCCCCAAAAGCATCTCCATCTTCTCCGCTTTCCCTACACTGACCAAAAGCAAAGGAAGAAAAGCTCAGCCTTAACAGACCCATCGTTTAAGAGACAAGCCTGGATGCAGAAATGACTGCTATTCAGCCTGCCCAACAGCACACGTGGACTCCCCTTTTCCCATCAGCAAGCCAAAAAGTGCCTTGGCACAGATATGCTGCTTGCACCTACTTCTGGCAGTAAATAGTTTTCAGACTGTGGGTTGTTCGTTACTCCTGGCTAGAGCCAGCGGTTTCCAGTTCACAGGAAACCAGGATTTCAAAATTTGGTTTTATTCCAAGAGTAAAAAGCAAAAATAGTTCTTCTCAAATTTTCCCACTAGGAAGAGTTCTGGAAAACAGCTAGTCCAGAAACGTTGTCATTCAGATTTATGAAATTTCTTTTTAAACCAAGTATTTGTTTACATAGTTCAATAATAGTGTTTATTTTATCGGAGGATCTGGTTTTTTCATTAAAACACCAGTGGCACTTTGATCTGAAAGGAAAACACCATTTTTCACCCAGTGCTAGCTAGAAGCTGCAGTACTTTAAAAAAAAAAAACTTAAAATTCGTTACTTTATCTTCACTGTCAATGACAGCACTGCATAGTAAGTATATTAATAGCAGTGACTATAATGTAAAAGAAGATACACTCAAAACCAGTATAAATAATTTCCCAAATAAAAATCATATTTTGAAGCATTCTGCATTTTTAAAAGTCTCTTATTTAACAAAAATTCCGTGCAATGGGAACATTGCGCTCAGTGCGTTACTGCAGAGCACGCCGCCCACAGCCCTCGCTGTTGCCCCTTATCCTCAGTTATTGCACATCTCCTCGGAGCTTTGCATCTACCCCAGCCAGCCCAAGGACATCCTGTTTTGACACAAGACAAAGTAGAAATTCACAGGTTTTTCCAATGGTCTATTACCTTCTCATAAAAAAAGATCTTCCATTAGTTTTAGCCTGAATTTACACCATTCGGGTACCAGCTATTAGATTTTCTTTTACTTGTAATGAAGACTTGCTATCCAAAACCTTCTTTCCCTCTTGCGGTGCTTAAGGGTGGCAAATGAATCCATCTCCAAGACAACTAAATTAGCCAAGCTTCCTTCTTCTTCCACCCTAAAATAGGTCTCTTTCTTTGAAGCTCCTGTTTATCGACCTTCTTCGTACAGGGTGGACCCCCAGCCTGCAGCCCCCATTGCACACAGCTTTAGCATCCCAATGCGCCCCTTTCTGCACAGCTTTTCTACCAAACTGCTGCCCTAGCTACAGGCCATCTGGAGAGGGGTTAGCACCTTAGCACTCAGTAATAGTTGCCTGAATTACAGGAAATTACGAATAACTGGTCCCCATGGATGAGAGTGAACTCGGTTAGGTGCACCGACTGCAGAACTGGATGCGAAGCCAAGATGGGCTTCAACAGTGGTGGTGGGTTTGCTGCATCCTCCATTGATGGCTGACTTCAAAACACTTTATTGCCCAAATAACAGCCTGCCGCAGTTATCCTGCCCATATAGCCAGCCAGGACCACCCCTCACGCTCCACCTGAGGTCAAGGATGCCACATGGTCCTCCAGGGAAAATCACTGCCTCATTCTTGAGAAGTTTCTTATTTCCAGACAAAGGGTGCGCATTAATCCCTGTCTCCAGCAAAGACAATCAGGAGTGACGTCCAACAAACTGGCATACCCCTCATCTGCAGGGGCTTCTCCCTGCCTCTCCCCCAGGCTCAGACCTGCTCAGATCTCTGCAGCCAGACGCAGCGATGGGCAGGCTGCAGCGGGAGAAAGCCCCCCTGAAGACATAGCCAAGCCCTGCTCTGACATCCCATCCTGAAAGCACTGGCACGGAGTCCAAACTAGCAACCAATAAACCAGGAAGGTTTAAAAAAGCAAGACATGGCATTACCATCCACCTCAGCCAGGCAAGAGAAAGGCTCAGCTTCCCCCAGGGTCTATTCCTCCTTCAGCTGGATGGGGTTATATTGCTGCAGGGGGACTGCAGAAGCTCATCTAAGAGGAGTTTGCAAGATGATTGCAAGGATCTACACCTGCAGCAAGTAGCAGCAAACAGAGCTCCTTAGCCTGTGAGGGGAAATGGCAGCTACAGCTTTGCTAGGAGCTGAACCCAGTAAAAAGTGTGGAAAACAATATTGCCCTGAAGAGTAACTGCCTAGAGGAGCAGATCTTGGACAGCTTGCATCCTTCCCCATCCCAGCTGAGCTGGAGAAGCGTGTGTTGCAGGAGGACACACTGGGCAGGTGTTGCAGCACTACCAAACTATCAAGCTGCAACAAGGCTTTTAGCATCGGTCAGCTTCTACTGCCCATGCTGTTTCTTCTTCCTCTTCAGGCCAGCCCACCCTGCTTCTTGCCTCTGCTGCATCTGGGTTCTTCCTTCTCCAGGCTCCTCTTCCAGCCAGCCTCTCCTCATCCAGGCCCCCTTCTTCTCTCAGCTTCTCCTTGTCTCTCCTATATCCAGGGCTCCTCTTCATCCACTGCCTCTCTCTTCACCCAGTGCTTTTCAGTGCTATTTAGCTACTTAGCAGGAACAAGCCACAGCTGTACATTATCCACCACAGCCAACCCACCGCCCCAGAAGCAAGCCCACAGCTGTGTATTATCAATGTTAATTAACCCTCTACAGTTCCTCTACAGGCAGGAGGTTGCCTTGGTTCCTTCTGGCCATCAAGGCATGCTAATCAAGGAGACACTCGTGGACATCTCTGAACGGATGGGTGACTCCAGGCACCAAGGTGTTAGTCATACGGAGTTCTGCTACAGGCACAAGCCCCACACGAGGCACGGCAAGCCCCAGGGAACGGGAGCCCACCATCCTCTGGAGCAGCTCCTCTACCCGCAGCAGTCCCAAGGGGCTGCCTGCAGCGCGCTCAGCCCCTTGCAGCACATGGTGATGCGTGGTAGGATGCTATGGCCACATCTCCCCCAGCAGGTCTCCTGATCCTACCCGCAGGCTGCCCCATGATCATGTACCCTGCTCCAGCCACCCAACAGGGCCAACTCCCACGCTGGGGACAACAAAGATGGACCAACTTCTGGATGGGCAGCCCCAAGCCCTGTCCTGTCAGCCATGGAGAGGACAAGGTGCCTGCTTCAGCCAGCGAATCTGGCGGCTTCACTCGCTCTCACAGCTGATCCTTTGCCATAAAGACCCCTCTGGCATCCAGGACACAGCAACCCCCCGGCAATGACGGTGATGACATGGACCAAAGCTCCATGGGAGCGGCAGGGGTGGGTGTCTGGCCCCTGGCCCATCTCTGGTGGCTGGCGATAGCTGCAGCTCAGTGAAATGCTCTCTCCAGAGCAGCATTTTCTCAATATTGTTGTTTGTGTTCTTCCCTCCCGCGTGTTTATCTGCAGATTCGCATGCTACCCACGGCATTATAAATAAATCTGCAGCTGCTCGAAACCAGCAGACGGAACTCTGGCCCGCTTCCCACCAGGAACCGCACTGCTCCCCATGGGACGGTTAGGAGATAAGTGCCTGTCCTTTTCACTTTGAAGATGCTTTCAATAAGCAACTTTCTGCCAGTGCTGGGGCCCGTTGCCGGCACTGCTGCTTGCTACGAGAGCACGCCAGGCCTCCAGCTCGAGCACTTTGCATCTAAAGATGCATCATCACCACCTCCAGATGCTCAACAGCTACACCAAGACACCATCAAGCTGATGATCTGCTATGGCAATGACCTGGGTGGGGGGCTCCTGTGTTTCTGCTGGTCTTCTTGCTGCTCAGCCACAACTGATGTGAGTGTGGGGATCTCAGCGGCACCAGCTTTTCCCATCTGGCCACATCAGCACCCATGTGAGCAGAGCTGGGAGGGGAGTACAAGACTGGGATCACACTGGGTGCTGGTGGTGACTGGGGACACCAGCATGGGATGGCCAGAACTGGGGATGGAGAGTGACAGCACCAAGGGACAGAGGCAGGGAAGCTGGAGGGGCAAGGGATTAACAGAGGAGCTGTGCACATTGCAGACACACTTCTCCATGTCCAGAAAAATAACTTCCATGGAGTTTTGCCAATTTAGACCAATTTAGAGCATCTGGCTCCAAGTTTCTCAGAAGTCCTGGCAAATCCTTCACATTCACAGGCTCCAAACTCATCCAGATAAAGAAACAGCTGGACAAATAAATAGCCCCACAGATAGCTGGAGCCTCCACCCTCATTTTTCCACCCACAACTTTTTCCCTTCCCCTCTCACATCTCACACCAGCTCCTCCCTCAGGGCAGGAGACCTGCCAGAACTTTAATCCTGGTACAATACTATTGACACAAGGAGTGAGCTTCTCAGTTGACCCAGGATCGCATCAGTATGGCCAGTGCTGGGCATGCAAAGCAGGCAAGAAGCCACCCAGACCTCTCCAAGGGGCTGGGAGCAAAACCAAAGACTGTGCCTCGCCATCACCTCCCAGACGTGACCTGGGAGCCCACCTAACGTGCCTCCTCACTCAGTCCGGGCTGGAGGGATGCTGCAGAGCAGGCTCAGTGCCGGAGCCCAGCTGGGTGGAGCAAGACCGGGATTTGCAACGGAGACGCCACAGCTTGGGACAGACTCCTCCGCGCAGGCACACGTGCTCCTGAAACCGCGTTTCCAGCCTGGCTCCGGCACAGCCACCACATCCCCATGCAGGGGGGGGCGGCTAATGAGAAACCCGTCTGTCCCCCACCCCGAAGAGCCCTTGCTGCAGATCTATTTACCCTTCTAGAAGTTGAAAGGCCCCCTCTCTGCCTCCTGTGCTTTACTGGAGCCTTATTATAATATTTTTGCCAGCGAGAGCTGAGAGGGGCTGAGCAAACCCAGTGGCCCTTCTCTGCAGCCCCGAGCTTTGCTTTGCCTGGCCGATGGCCAGCGGAACAAACTGAAACCCAATCCCCCCCTGGCCGAGCCGCTGGCGCGGGAACAGCACGCTGCATTGTGAGCTGGTGGCTACAGGATATTTTGGATACTTCACTCAGGGATCCACTTAAACTCCAAGAGGGAGAGTGATTGATAGGGAGCGAGAAGAGGCAGTTGACTGAGCTGGGATGGGGACCACCAGCATCCTGCCCCATGTCCACAGCCCCAAAGGGCACCCCAAGGGCAGCCGTAATGGGTCGTACCGGTGGTTCTGGTGCTGTGGACCCAGCAGTCAGGTACCTGGTCATTCAATGCCCTTCTCTGAAAAACTAGGTCCAGCCAGACTCAGAGACCTAGGAAAAAGGCTGATGTCCAGCATCTCCATCACCCAGAGCACCTCTGACCTGCCAGCCAGCACCCCGGGCTGATAGTCCTGGGGGCTAGCAAAGCATGGAGCATGGAGACCTGACCCCAGCAACACCACACAGCAGGGGCAAGGGAAAGATGTCACCACTTTTGGGGAGCCACGGAGCCTTCCTGGCCCCTCAGCTCACCAGGATGTCACCCAAGCCTGCCTGCAAGCCCTGTGAAACAGAAGCCAGCCCCAGAGCCAGCGGGGGGGCAGGGGACGGTGCTGGAAGCTGGTGGGGCTCAGCAGTGCCCGCTGGGACACCTTCACCCATCTACTGGGTGATGCTCAGCTGCTAACGACACTTGGAGGCAGGACTGGTGTCAAATGAAGGGATGTCCCCAAGATGCCCTGCCCTCAGCACAGCCGTTCGGCAGCCTCACTGGAAACTCCCCTGAGTTTCCCCACACCGTGCTGAGGGGGCTGCCATCAGCTGGGCGATGCTTTCCCCATCCCCACCTAGATCACTCCCTTCTCATCCCCCACGCCTCGTCTGACCACACGCATCGCCGGACCTGTCCTCAGGGGACCAAACCCAGGGCTGATGCTGTCGTGCAGAAACGGGGACCACCGTGTCCCTTGGCTCCCAGCCCTCGCCAGGTGGGGAAGGAAGGAAAGCAGGGCTCAGAGCAGAGCTGCACCTGGCCGCTGGGCATATCGCACACAACGGGTGAGCCAGGAGCTGGGGCGGAGAGTGGCTGCACCCAAAGGCAGCACACTGGGAACAGCTTCACAGCCCCTCTTCCCAGTCCCTCTTCCCCCTCCTCTGAAGCCACCAGTCATCACAGGCATTGTCCCACATGGCGCTCACTGTTCCACTGCTGGAAAGCTCAAAACCAAGGGGAAAGTCCAGCTCAACAGCCCTAGGGGTCCTGTACGTCATCCAAGCACACATCCTGCTTTCTAAGCACCCAGCTGACCGTCCCATCCAGGCACCATCGCCGCCTGGCAGACAAGCGCTAAGGATTGCCCCTCTCATCTGCTGGGCCACGAGGGGTATGGCGCAGCTCTGGCTCTCAGCTGAGAGGGGCTGGGGCTGGGAATTCAGATTTTGTCATCTTTAAGCCTGGGGCCTCTGCTGAAGATGCTGGCTGGGCTGGCTGCAAGGCAGGACCACGCTCCAGCCTGCTGCCACACTGCCCCCCGTCATCGCTGCAGGCGCATCCTCTCTGGCCCCACTTTCCCAACACCGTCGGCCCCAGGGGTCAGCAGAAACACGATAACCCTACCAGAGACCCCAGAAAGCTGGTCCGGCAGCACCAGGGACCCACGGTCCTTGCTGGCAGTATCTGTCCCAAAAGGACCCGGGACTTGTAGGTGGTCCGAGTTCAGCCGAGGGCAGACTGCCGGGAAGAGACAATGCAGATGCTAAATGCCAGCGAGCAGGGGCCCTCCTGCTGCTGCCGGGAATGCAGTAGCCACACAGAGAAGACACAGATGCAGACGTTTAACAGTCATTGCTGTCAGTGCTAATGACTTGGTCCCTGCAGCGGCACCAACCCCATCGTCTGTGAGACACCTTGCAGGAAGGAATCCCAGGGTTAAGCAGGTGGTGTCCTCACCCACATCCAGCCTCATCCACGCCACCAGAACAGGCCCAGCAAAGACTAAATTCCCCACCGAGCCACCTCCCAGGAGGATGGAGCAGGACCACATCTCTCCCAATAGCCTCCAGGTCCCTCTTCCTCTCTGGGGGGCCACAGAGGTGCTCCAGGAGGTTGAAGACCCCATGCCCACAAGCTCCTTCTGCAGATGCTCCAGCCCCAGAGGAGCTGGCAGCTTCTACCACATGCTGCCCCAGTCCAGCCATTAGCATGGCACAGCCGCCATACACAGCTGACCCCATGGCATGGATGGACACACGGCTGTCACTGCCGGAGCCCAAACACGCAGCCACTACCGTCGGTGTGCAGTAGCGGATGCCACATACAGCTCCTGGCTGCAGCAGCCAGGGGGAAAGGGTTCCTTTATAACACAATAACCTGCTCCCACCCCCCTGGGGCCAACCGGTACAAGGTGTAATGTCCGGGGTGCAGGGCTGCACTGCCTAGTCCTCTTCGATACCCCAGACCCGCTCCCCTCTATACCAGACAGAGCATCCTGTATCCCCAGACACACTCTTCTGTACCCCCGGGCACAGGGGCAAGGCGACCTCAGGAGATTTGGGATGCAGCAGGAAGCCTGGAGGCTGCAGAGCATCACCGGGTGAGAAGCACGCGCTTGTCTCTCGCAAACACCCATCCCTTCTCCCCACTAACCCCTGCCCATCATCCAACGCAACGAGCGCTGAGGGGACCAGGAGGAGTGACACGAGCCCAGGACATGGGTTTTTGGCCAGCTCTGCCTCTCCTTCCCCCTGGGGCCAGCGCCACCGGCCACCCCCACCTGGAGCAGCAATCATGTGCGCAGCAAGCCCCCATCCCACCTCCCAGCACTGCTGGCACTAAATGAGGTTTTGTCACCCTGCATGGTGGCGCGGGCTGCAAGCAACTTGTTCCCAGCAGGCTCCGGAGCCCCGCTCAGCATCCCAATTGAGCTATCCTTAATGGGCTTCAATTTTAATTTGCTTTTATTGGAAAACACAGATGGTGACCCCCCTCTCCCCCCCACCCGAACGTATACAGGGTAATAACATTTACGGGGGAAAGATATTATCTCCAAACACAGCCAAAGCTCCAGCAAAAGCCCCACCGCCATGCAGCGACAGGCAGCTGTGCCATACAGCCCTGTGCCTGGCTCGTAAAGGCAGGGCCACACAGAGCCACGGCGGGGCTGAAGGGAGGCAGGACCAGGGTCCAGCAAAGGAGAACCGAAGCCCAGGACTAGCCCTTGGTGCAGCCAAGCAAGCCTGGCAGATTAACCTGGTTAACTTCTTCCATGACTGGGGCTTTGCAAAGCAATGCGGGGAGCTGCCTGGAGCAGAGGGGTGCCCAAAGAAAGCTGCTGCCCCTGCCTGCAGCCCGGGTGGCTGCTCTGAGCATCCCTGGCTCCAGTCTGTCCCCTGCAACAAGTCTGTGTCAGAGCTCAGAGTGGCTGCAGGGAAGTGACAGCAGCACAGGGACAGGCAGGGACAGGCAGGGACAGGCAGGCACGGCGGCACAGGCAGCCAGGCTGCAGCAGCCCCGGCGAGCTGGGGTGGGGAGTCCCCCCCCAGCAGATGAGCATCAAGCAGCACTTGACTTGCATCACATGCACTCGGGCACACAAGTGCCAGTGCCTGCGGATGCTCCCACTCCTCCAGCACCGCTGCTGCTGCCCACAAAGCCCCAGACCCCATTTCACATCCCCCCAACTGCCAAGTGCCCAGAGCACGTGGCTGAGCAAGGATGCCCTCCACCGCACACGTCTGGCTCTGTGCATCTACCTGACATTCCTGCTTTTCCCTGTTTTTACTGACAGCCTGTAAATTTGCTTCTGGTTGGCAGCTCCAAGCAGAAACGGCTTGGGAGGAACTGCAGGGCCAGCTGCAGGCTTGTTTTTGCCAAGCAACGGAGGGATGCCCCGTGCCCCAGGCTGGCTGTGGCAGCAGGGGGGTGCTTTGGATCAGGCTCCTGGCCATGGGAAGCCTCTACCCAGGACAGATGCAGGCAAACCCCATCAAGGAGCTTGGCTTCCTTCTAGCCCCTTCCAAGGCCAGAGCATCTCTCTGGCACCATCCCTTTGGTATCTCTGGGGGTTCGCTTGCAGCCACGCCGGGAACACAAACCCTGTGTCCCCTCCAGGCCCCCCTGCTGCAGATAAAGCCACAGCAGCGCTGGCAGCTGCAGGCAGTGGGTATTTTTAGTGAACTGCAAATGTTTCCTTCCTTGGGAAAACTCCATCTTCAACACCTCACCACAGAGAGGGCTTTCTTTTTCACACCGGGGTAATACACACTAATACAACCCCCCCCAGGCAGCAGGTTGAACCAAGGGGATGCTCCACCGGTGGATGCCGAAGAGCTCCTGCTCGCTGGTGGCCCTGCCCGGGCAAGGGATGCGTTCCATCCATCCATCACAGCGCTGCCCATCAAGCAGGAGCTGACCGGCTGCCCTCCATCGGGCAAGAGCATCCCTGAAGCAGACAGGAGACAGGCTGCAGGATTACAAGGAGAGAGAAGCCCCTGCAGGGCTGAAACCTCCGGTGTGACTTGCATCTGCACCGCAGCAGAGCTGCTGTCACCCGCAAGGGCTGCATCAAGGAGCTGGGGGACCAGGGACCGGTGCAGGAGCCCACGCCGAGCTGTATCTGCAGGTCTGTGCCTGGAGAAGGTGGCAGCAGCTTATGAACCAGCTCTGCTGCTCATAATGGGATGAGCACTGCCACTGGGATGTGGTCCTGGAGACCCCCACGCTTGTAGAGACTCATTTCCATCACCACACTAATACAACCGATGTGGGTAATTGCAGAGCAAACCTCGTTTTGTCAGCTGAAGCAGAGGGCATCAACACACCGAGGATGAGCGCTTGCCGAGGTACAGACAACCATAATCTGGTTACACATATGTGGGAAGAGAGTTTTGCACCGACCAAAAAGAAACACACCCAGAGGTGGAAAAGGGGCAATTTCCAAAAGTTGAAAGGGATTATTAGCAAAAATTGATTAGGAGGGAAATGTAAACAAAAACAATGAAGAGTAATTACAGCTAGCTTAAGAAGGCTTTGCCAAAATCTCATAAATCTGTGATCATAAAAGAAGGCGTCTTTAGCTAAAAATTATCTTGGCTTTGAATAAAAGAAAAAAATTGCAGTAAAAATAAACATATTGTATAAATTAAAACCGGGGGAAGTTGGCAGCAGTAAATTAGCAGTTATAAGATGCAGACAGTTACGAAAGGATGTATCAATGAAAAAATCGACTGCCAGCAAACATAAAGGAGAGAAAAAGAGGGATTTTTAAATACACCAAAAGCAAATACAACCAAAGCTGTGGAAAGGCAAGTCCCTGAGGATGCTCAAGTGTGAAGTCAGGCAGCAAAGGCAGACACTCCAACACACCAGGCCAGAACAAGGGCATAGCCAGGAGGAACAAGCAGATATGGTGGCTCCAGGCTGGGGACCAGCAGTGACCAGGGGATGCTGAGAGCCACGGACACGCCTCGCTGGCAGCATCCTACTGCCCTGGGCAGCTGCTCGCCCTGCCCCATCCAGGGGTGAGGGATGCACGGTGTCAGGGCCATGTTAGTAACTTTGGAGCTTTTTCCTGAGAGCAGCAGCATCCCCAAGACAACTGGTCGCTCTCAAGCAGCTCCTTCGTGTGCTCAGCAGAGCCCCTGCAGACCTGTGGGGTGAGGACAGCCCCAGGACCCACAGCTTTCCTCTCCCTTTCCAACACTTTTTGCCATGCACCAAGCAGGGACGGTGCAGTCCAAGGGGAATGATTTCGTAGCACCCCGCAGGGCTGGTGGAAAGGAGCTCGGGGATCTTGGTCTAACCCATCCCCACCACGAGACTGGGGCAGCCAGGGCTTTGCCTAGCTAAGCCTGGGAGAGCTCCAGGGACGGAGATGCCCCAGTGCCCCAGGGACCTGCTGCAAAGCAAGGCAGACATTTCCAGCTGCTCAGCAAAGCCTTCACAGACCAGGAGGATGACTAAAGCACGTGGTCTAGGTGCTGCCTGCAGAGAGGTCATGGTGGCTGCAGAATCCATCCTGGCCCCCCGGGCACGATCACCAAACCCCAAGAGGAGAAACAACCCATCGGCTCTGCAAAAGCTGCAGCAGTCGCCCAGACAACTCTGCCAGCATCTTAGCAGGAGTCAAACCAGAGAGATGCCTGGGGCATTAGCTGTAGGACAACACAACGAGCAGAGCATCGGGGAGGGCAGATCCAGAGCTGAGGGATCTCCACACCAAAAAAACAGCGGTTCAGCCCTGTGCTCCCCATGCTTCGCTGTTACTTCCTTGCTCTGCATCTCAGATGTTTTGTCAAGGAGGTGACACCTCCCAAGCAAGCTTTGAGGATAAAGCAGCAGAGCTATCAGGGTGGATGTCAGCCAGACACAGCTATGAGCTTTTGGCTCCTCTGCATCCCGCTGCACGGCCAGCCATCGGGAATGCCCTACAGGCGGGAAGAACAGGCTGCTGCCACCCTGCTTCTGCAGTGGGGAAGGTCCCTGTTTCACTGCCTTTTCTCACTGTGGGTAGAAGCCTCTTGCACGTCTTGCAGCACTGCCCGGCTCCTCCAGAGCACGTCTGTGCAAAGAGGAGGCATCACTCTTCTCCAGGGGCTGGCAGGGAAACTGAAGCAGAGGAGGCTGGGGAAATCGGTGAGCATGGAGCATCTTGTCCCCTTGCAACGCATGGTTTTGGCTTGGCACTGACCAGCAACCTCAGACCCTGCCAGCACATGACACTGAAGTGACACCACGGTGGCTGGCACTGCCTGTGGAAACCCAGAGACACACACATGGCAGCAAACTCGCCCACAGGGATCGGCGGCCCCCACGGGGAAAGGATGCCCTTGAGACACACTGCGTCTGCACCTTCTCCCTGGCACCCCAGACCTCCAGTGCTCTTTGCATGGGTGTACACTGGAGACTGTGGGAGGATCCACTGGCTGCATCCCTGCTCCCTCCCCACGTGCAAAACCACCGTGCCAAGAGAAGAGCAGCCCTGCATCCTCCGAGCACCAAAGGACGCACCAACAAACACCGACAGCTTGGCAGGGTTTAGGGTTTGCTGCCTGAGCCTCATAAAAGTACCACACTTCCAGAATTTAGTGTATAGGGTGACCAAGGCATTACCTGACAGCCTCCTTGGCCCTGACACGGGAAATCAGGCAAAAAGTCTTGTGCAGGGAATGCACCATCCCCCAAACTCCCTACTCAGCATGAAGCAGCCTTTATAAATCAATGTCTGCAGGAGGAAAACACGTGAGGGAGCAGCAAGTTCATCCTCCCCTTGCTGCTGCACTCCCAGTGATCCTTGAATCCCACAAGTGTGATGGGAAAAGATGTCTGGAGGGCTCAAGTCCCATCCCCTGCTCAGGGAGCGGCTCTGATCTGTGAGATGTGCTTGAGCCCCCAGGGATGCTCCCAAATCCCTGGGAGCACTGAAAGAGGACACTGCTCTTCTCCCATTTCCCAACACTGCACTCAGTCCTCTGCCACCACAGCACCCCTCTCCTCGCCCACACTTGCAGGAGATGGAGCCCCCTGAGAGCATCCCAGCAGGTCTTGACTCCACCGTACCAGAGCCTGGGCTGGCCAGCAGCCAAGATGCACAAGCCATGGGAAGCCACCAGCACCCTGCGTCGCTGTCAGTGACGCTGGAGCAGATGGGCTGCTGGCTCTGGGACGCACAGGGAATTTATGGCAGGCAACACACGTAGCCTAAGCCATGGGTGGCCTCATAGATGTCTACAAGACCAGACCTGCCTACCAGGCAGAGCGTGAGCTTGCATGCACAGCTTTGTGCGTGGTCATCATGTCTCCTCCAGAGCACCTGGGACCACAGCACACCCCGCAAAGCTCGATGAGCTACCAGTGCCATGGAGAGCCCAGAGGCTGTGATGCCACCACAGCCCAGACATGACCCTCCAGCTATCTGTCCCTGAGGCGAGCTGCTTTCAACCAAGGGGTGAGCACAGACTGGGGCTCAGCAGCAGCACTGCTCCTCTGAACCGGGAAGCTGGAGTTCAAATCCAGCTGATTTGATCCCAGCGGGTGCAGTCTGCCCACAGGAGAGGTGTCTGACACCATGGCTGATGCAGCAAGAGCAACAGTCCCACGGGAGATGGGCTGCCACCATGGGCAGCCTCACAGGGCACCAGGGCTCTCCCCATCCCACTGCAAACCCTCCCCTGCAAAAAAAACCCTCCCCCCAAAAAATGCCACCAGGCTCTGCTGGCTTCAGTAAGTCCCTCCTGCCATGACACACACCTCGCTGCTCACCGAGCACACCTGGAGCACAAACGCTGCCCTCCAAGCTGCTCGCCCCAAATGCACCAGGCGAGGATCCCCAAAACCCACATCCTGGGGGCAGCAAAGTGGGGGACCAGCAGGTCCCAGCCCTGCCAGGAGCATGTCTGCACCCCACTGCACCTCAGGAGCTCAGACAGTGGAAAACATGTCCTTGGACTGAAAAATACCTCCTTGAGGTGCAACAGGTATCTTCCACCCGTGGAGGATGCAGCACTCCTTCATGTCTCCTGATTTATCCTGCCCGGAGAGCAGAGGCACTGGGGCTGGCTGCCTTGGCACAGCTGCCCCTGGCAGAGATGCTGGTGGGATGCACAGGGCTGCTGGCCCCATCTATCCGCTCACACTGCCGGGGATTTATAGATGAATGAATAAAAACCCATTAGCTGAGCCTTTATTTACTCCTCTTGGAGAAAATAATTATCTCTTTATGCAGTTCTGACTCATGGGACGTGGATTTAAAGAACTTGGTGAAAACTTACAAGCTGTCCCACCCCAAGCACAGGCAAAAGCAAATTATAATATTCCCTGTATCACAGCCTCACTGGCTCCACACTTGTCCCTGTGCCATGATGTCCCCAGGCTGGAACTGATCCCCAGGGAGAGTCCACAGGGAGCAAAGCCCGGCACCAGGGAGCCTGGGAAAGAAGCCACAGAAGGATGGGAGAGGGGGGACGGAAGGGAGCATCCTGCAGGGACCCCCTGTGCCAGCCAGAGGGTGACGGCTGCTGATAGCCGCCTGGTTTCCACCGCAGAAGAGCTGGGCGAGTGTGAAACACCACAACCAGACCCTCAGCGCCTTTTATCTCTGGTTACTTTTTCTCCTTCAGATCTCACCAATTTACCTGATGAGGTCACTCGTGTGACAAAGCCCCCAAAAGGAAGATGTTGCATGGCAGAGGCACAGCAGGGGACACCCAAATAGCTCAGCCACCACCAAACACGTGGGTCCTCTGAGGTGGCACCTGGAACGGGGCAGAGCACATGGGGACGTGCCCGGGAGCAGAGCCCTCACCAGCGTTCGCTGCAGGGGGGGCACAAGGCTTGCAAAGCTCATCAGTGCTTGGGAGCAGCGCTTGCTTTGGCCACCCCCCTAAAAAAACCAACCCAACAGTGTTTCAGCTCCCCACAGAGCAGAGAAACATCAGACCCTGGAAAACCCAACACTGAGCACCCACAAACCGAATACATGAATAAGAACAGCTTGGACCACTTTCTGCTGCAGAGGAGGTGGTAGCGAAGTACCCTGGGGGCTGACACCTCCACCAGCCTGGGGGCAGAGGGGACCCCCACCCCAGCACCATGGCTGGTGGCTGTCGGCAGCAGGGCAGGTTGTCACAGACGTGGCAGCGGGTGTCCGACCGCAAGGACAGGCGAACAAAGGACGGTTCACGGCTCCATCGATCGGGAGGTCAGACGGGTGAAGCGCAAACATCTGGTCCGACACTGCCCAGCGCCGGCCAAAGGACTTCCCTGGGTGTATTTAGACAAGGGCGAGTCTTTCAGAAGGAAGCATCCAATACTGCTGTTAAATTTCCCAGGATGGAAAGCCCTGCCCAGCCCCACTTTGTGCCCGTGGGGAGGGACAGGGTAAGTGCCAGCCGATGCCACAGTGGCCACGATGCACACGGCTGGGAGATGCACGTGCGCAGCAGGGTAACCCCGACCAGCACCTTGTCTCCAGGCATCTTTGCACTTCTTCATCCCTTGAAGATGAAGAAGATGCACTTCAAGCATCCCTTGAAACTGAAACTCCTGCAGGATGCGTACTACCGGGTAGATGTTTGCTCCGTGGTAGCCACGAAGGTTGGGGTGAGCAGAGCCAGCCCGGTGCGCTCCTGCATCAGGCAGGCAGAGCAGGGCTTTAGCACCGGCATCCGCTGAAGGCAGGCTTGCAGCTTTCTCAGCCAGCAAAGAGCCCGGCCAGGCTGCCCGGCCATCCCCCCCGCCCAGCAAGTGCCCCAGGACGGCTGGAGGCAGAGGGGCAGTCGCTGGAGGGAAGAGCCTCGGGGGTCAAAACCAGTTTATGAGAAATCAGTCACCTTTGATCTACAGATTACGAGCAATAGCGAATCGACTACATCCCTGGGTGAGCTGCTGCACAGTTAATTAGACACATTATTAAAAACATGCTCCTCTACCAGTCTGAATTAGTCCAGTTTCCAAGCCACAGAGTCCTGCCCTGCTAAATTAAACAGACCTTCGCGATTAGCAACCCTTCCTCCAGGCTGGTACCGGCAGACAAGGCAAAAGACACTCCTTAATCTGCTGGATAAAGCAAACAACAGGCAGCTCTTCCACACCTTGAGTCATGACTGTAGCTGATTTATTTTGATTTTGATTTTCCTTCAGCTGCGGACACCAGAAATGGATACAGAGGCATCCAGGGCTGACCTCTGTGTCACAAGGAACAGACTCACAGGTATGAGCTGGCTCACCAAGCAAGGACCTGCACAGCCTTTTCACTCCAGAAAAATGCGTTTCAAAGGTGTTTTCAGGGCCTGAGATTTCCTGGTTAGCATCTCATGTCCCATAGCTGTGGACCACACTTTCTGCTCCCAGATACACCATGGCCATACCGAGACCCACTTTGTTCCCCTGATGCATCAAACTGTCTCAGGTGTAACTAAGCCATCCTTCCCAGTTTATTACTCTCCCAACACCGGTACTTGCTGAAGATGGGGATCTCACCAGCAATGCTGCCCAAAAAGTTGTGATGACCCACCGAAAACTATTTTCCTATGACCAGCCAATTTTAAGCCCCTTCAGCACACACCTGTAAATCCAATTCCTGCTGGAGCAGCATGGGAACACCCCCTACTCCTAATGACACTGAAAGGCATGTAAAAGGCTTGAAACCCCTGCTTACCTCTGCAACAACGCTTAGGGTGACTCATCCGTTCCCCAGTTTGAAAGCACCAAGCGTTGCCCACATGTTTTTCTCCACACTACAGCACTGTGCAGCACGCATCTCCCCATCTTTACAGCCAGCCTGAGCAAAAAAGTATGTCCTCAGGGTAGCTTTGTGTTCCACGATAATGCAAAGCAAGTCCTGCTGCTGCCCTGGTCCCCTAAACTCCACATCTTCACCCCGCATCTCCACCAGCAGAGCAGAGAATGGACAACTCCCCTTGAAGAGCATCACTGTGAGCTTTGGTTTTTTCCCTCAGTATGCGTCCTCTGTGGGGTTTCATGGCTGGCTGTGTCACCTTACAAGAGCTATCCTGGCTGCCCTTGTGACCACGCACACCAGCTGTGGGACCCAGTCCCCCCCACCATCCCAAGCCCCAACCAGCGAGCCTCCGCCCTGCTCCTGGAGGCTTTTATTAGAAACACACAGTCACAAAACGTTGCAAGTGGAATCCATTACACAGCATTTAGTACGTATCATTTGTATTTCACAGCCAGCAATCTTTTTGATTTCACAGGGAAACGGCTATTAAAAACCCCACTGTGGCCAACGGGAAGGAGACGGTGTGCCAGGTGGGAGCAGGGATGGATGGAGCATTTCCAGGTCTGGGATGGACCTGCTCCCATGTCTGGACATCTTTCACAGCCACAGCCTCTCCCACCGCATCCTCTACTTGTGAGATGCTGCTGGCGTGCAGGATAAGGCAGTTCTGCTGTCTGCAAATAATTCACTCCCATCTGACTCAGGTGCTTTTTGAAGCTGGGATATGATTGCAAATTATTACTGCGAGGAAAGAGACACGCTAAAGCACTCCAGTGTTTAGTTTAGCACCGCTCCTGTGAGGTATTATGGGTGCGTGCAGACGTTTCTAGTTTGTGCACAGCAGAAATGTTGTAAGTCATGCCTTAGAGACAAATCAACTCATAGATTAGCTCCTTTCCCACCTCCTCCTAGGTGCTTCATTCCCCAGACCTCTGGGACAGGATCTCTGGGGCAGGGGGATCCATGGCCAAATGGGGTCATCAGCACTGGGCGATGCTATCCATGTACCACTACTGTTTGGGGCAGAGTAAGAAGAGAACCAAAAACAAAGACATGGTTTAAACCCTCAACCTGGCCATTCCCAGCAAGATGCAACTTCCTATAGAACAGGCTGAAAGTAATGAAGGGAAAACACGGCTTTCACCCACGCCCAGCCAAGCAGAAGGCATCTCACCCCATGGAACAAGAGCGGTGACTCAGCTCATCCCATAAAACAAGAACAGCAGGTGACTCCAGGATGGGCATTTTGAGCCAGGAGGGACCTTTTCAAAATATGAATTGTGACTTGGGATGTTTAAGTCGGATATTACCAGTTTATTTAGGATATTGCTTCCTCAGGGAGCCCTGAGGCAGGCCACCGGAGAGGTGGGGGATCTCCAGGACTGGAGATCTCCAGGACTTGACTGGGAAAATCCACAGCCACCCTGATCACTGCTACAACTGGGGCAGGGGGACCTTAGGGACAGGGACACCAGAGCTGGACATCTACTCTGGTCAAAGATGGAGATGCCTTGTTATACTGATGGAGTAGAAAAATCTTGTTCTTCTAGAACATGAGCAGACATAGAAGGACTCCAAATCACTTCCCCAGCACATCTCCTATATAATGATGCAAGCCACTGTCTCACCCAGACCCCCTTTGCCACCCCAATGTTCCCTCCTCCTGGCAAGCAGAGCTACAACACGCAGCTCTAAATTTTGCCCACAGGAAGGTTGGCTGGGAACACAGGCTGGGAAACACATCATCCAGCTCCAGCTTCACATCAAGCATCCAAGGAAGTAGGAGCCACCCCATCCCACTGAGAACACAACCCCTTCTGCCTACTCTAGGATGCCCATCTGTTTAGTATTGTAACTTCTTGGAGGTGGAGGGAAGCATTGCTTTGTCTTTATTGTGTTTTGGAGCAAAAATCCTGCAGATGCACAAAGACAGCAAGGCACGAGCAAGGCAGGACCTCCCTGGTCTAACACCAGGCTCATCGACAGGAGTGAGCCTGCACCTTGGCATCCATCCTGCAAATTCAGAGGCTCAGGCACCCTCCAGTGGATGCCAAAAGGACTCTTCTTCCCTCACCAGCAGCAATGCGTCAACTCAGCTGAACTCGCAGAGCCCCAAACCATCAGAGATACCAGCAAACGTCTGGCAGGAGCCACCTTCTCAGGTGAAGCAGGTCCTTCTCTATGAGCCAAGCAGGGCACGACTCCTGCTCACAAAGGCTGTTGTTACTGCACGTCCTCCCAAATCCAGCCATTGGTGGTCCTTCTGCAGCCCTAAAATATCCCGTTCGACCCACCTGGCACTGTGCCTAACCCGAGGCTGAGGCAGTCTTGGACTCCCCTCTCCGTTTCAGCAGGAAATCTGGCCAGGGCTGCTGAGGAGGAGGATAGTGCCAGCCAGGGAGCGGCCAGTGCAGGGTGACCAGCATGCCTGAACCGAGCTGCCACAGCAGACTCCGCTGTCACCTCCCCAAACCGTGGCTCCTCCAGCTCCTGGCTTGTCTACAAAAGAGGTCCAACCAAGCCATCATTGGCATGTCAATCCATCAGAGCCAGGAGTAGGACTAATCTACACTGTAAACTCATCACAGGGCAATTAAGCTGAAGAGGATGCCGGAGAAGACATCTCAGTTTGCATCAGTTCAGCTCAGCCACCAGCGCGCCAATAATAAATCAGAAACATGCTCAGGCTATGAAATGGTGAAATGACACGTGTGATGGAAAACGCAACGCATGACGGGCACAAAGCCAACGGCCCAGCATTCACCACCAGACTCCTGCTTCTCGCACTGCCCAGCAACACTGGTGCCTTGTACCTGTCAATATCTGTCACCATTACGCTATATCATACCCTGCGATCAGTGAGGACAGGCTCGTTACATAATTTTAATGCACAAAGTGCATTAAAGACCCTGAGGTCTACAAATCTGGACCTCATAATGACACAGAAAGAGGGCTGAAACACTGGACTGGAAGCATGTAATTGCCCCAGCACTGATGATCACAGCCTGTGTTGGCCAAAGGGAGGACAGCCCAATTCTGAAATGCTCTGCCCATTGCTCCAAATGCATTCATTTCCCAAACCTCAGAAAATTTGCAAGCAGAGTCAACCAGGAAACAGGAGCGAAAAGTACAAATGAAAATCAGAGGGGGTTTGGACTTGACAGTCTTTGGAGGTCCCTTCCAGCCCAAGCAGTCCTATGGTTCTAAGGCTCAAAGAAAAGTTTAAACAATTTTTTTTTTCTTTAAAGGCTACAATTCGACAATCTAGGAAGACAACAGCTTCCACCAAAGCCCACCTTGGAGCAACAAAGCCCTTATAACTGCCCATAGAAAGGCAATGCACAACAAATAGAAGGAGAATAAGCAGGCAACCCATAGTTTATTGTGACTGGCACGAAGTAAAGCAAGTTAGTAAGAGAAATCCATGGAAAAGCCGTGTCTGGCATGGCTGAAGACAAGAAAAAGTTATGGCGGTAGTGTTCTTTAAAGCACGTAGACAAAATGCTAAGTAAAAATGTTAAAAAACATAGAAACATAGAAAAAAAAGCATTGACAATGCTCAGGGATGGAGATGCTGTTACCTTCCTGAGCCCTGCTTCACCACTACACCACTTTCAGGGTAATTAGTTCTTTTGGGGCTTTTGGCTCTACATGCAATCAGAGCTTCCCTCGCTGCGGTTCTTTCTAACCATCCATGAAAGATGGCCACGGTCAGCCAGCCTGCGTCTTTATTAGGGAAGCGGGATGTTATTTCCATAGCCCTCAAGAGGACAGGGCTGCTTCCTCCCGTTAGTAACGCAGGATTCCTTAGCTCATACATAACTAATGACCCAGGGACCGTCTGGCTGTAATTCTCTTCAACATCACCCACACCGTTTCCAAGTGTCTAGCAAATAACTAAGACTTTGGCCACAGCTGGAACAGCTGTGTCAAAACCAAAAGACCAAAGATGTGTCTTTCCTACATGGACAACAGCCCCGTGGAGGTGGGAGAAGCCATAGCCACTGCTTATCTTCATTTTCGGGCGTTTCAGTTATAATACTTTCACAAACAAGCCCAAGGAAACACGGTCACATGAAATTCCTGTATGACATCTCCACAGCAGGTTGAAAAATCAAATTCTGGGACTAGCCATTAACATCAAATTAGAAGAAGGCCCCAAGAAATCTCCACAGCCTGGTTCCAGTGCTGGTCAACGTCTGCACAAATACCTGGGCAAACCTGCGTAGCTCTTTCCAGCACTGTGTTCCCAGAGAGTATCCCGATCTCCTTTGCCAAGGTGGGGAGAGATGAGGCCAGAAGCACTTTGGAAGGCAGGAGGAGACTTCAAAAAGATCTTTATCACTTGCAACAGCAGCCTGAGATAAAAAGGGTGCAGATCCATGAGCCCAAGCAGAGAGCACAAGGCAGGGGACAACTTCTGACCACGAAGTGGGACAGCTCCTAATGCTCCACGGGCTGTGCTGGGTTTGCCCAGCATGGAGGTCATTTTCTTCGTAGGAGCTGGTATGGGGCTGTGGTTGGATTTGTGCTGGAAGCAGCACTGATAATACCGAGATGTTTTCGTTACGAGCAGCCCCTACACAGAGCCAAGGGCTCTTCTGCTCCTCACCCCACCCCACCAGCGAGCAGGCTGGGGGGCACAGGGAGCTGGGGGGGGGGGCACAGCCAGGACAGCTGACCCCAACTGACCCAAGGGATATCCCAGACCATAGGACATCACGCTCAGCAATATAAAACTGGGGGAAGAAGAAGGAAGGGGGGACATTTGGAGCAATAGCGTTTGTCTCCCCAAGTCCCCGCCACGCGTGACGCAGCCCTGCCTTCCCGGGGATGGCTGCACACCCCTGCCCATGGGGAGCGGTGAATGAATTCCTTCTTTTGCTTTGCTTGTGTGCACAGCTTTTGCCTTATTTATTAAACTGTCTTTAACTCAACCCACGAGTTTTCTCACTTTTACTCTTCCGATTCCCTCCCCCACCCCACCGGGGGGGAGTGAGCCAGCAGCTGCGTG
>JAVJGI010000040.1:107893496-107908983 GCA_035590275.1 Ibycter americanus
GCCTTCCCGGGGATGGCTGCGCACCCCTGCCCATGGGGAGCGGTGAATGAATTCCTTCTTTTGCTTTGCTTGTGTGCGCAGCTTTTGCCTTATTTATTAAACTGTCTTTAACTCAACCCACGAGTTTTCTCACTTTTACTCTTCCGATTCTCTCCCCCACCCCACCGGGGGGGAGTGAGCCAGCGGCTGCGTGGGGCTGAGCTGCCGGCTGGGGTTATAACGTGACAATGGGGAGAGGGAGAACTCAGAAAACCAAACACTTTTCACAGTGACAGACTCCACAGACTTCAAAAATTAGCAAGAGCCCATAAGGGGACACCTGGGGAAAAAGAAAGCTGGTAAGTCCTTGAAGACACTAATGCAGAAGCATCTCAGTGCAGAAAGATCACGTTTAGGAGATGCACTAGGATTATAATGCGATGCAATGGTAGGCATTCAAGGTCTCGCTCAGCCTGAAATCACTTCTGGGAAAATAATGAAAATGCTGATGTAATTCAAATCATAAAGAATTAAAGAACAGGAGTATAATTAGCACCAGTCAACATACTTCTACAGGAAACCGGTCTTGTCAAACAAATCTGATTTCATTCTTCACTGAGATTACAAGTTTGATTGGTGAGAGTAACCGCGTACAAGGCAGGAGGCTTCCTGACTACCAAACCCAGGAGGCGTGACGGCAGCACGGGGGAGCAGCGCCAGCCGTGCCAGCAACAGCCGCGCCGTTGCCTGGGCGTACGGCTCCATATCGCCGAAAACATGCTAAAGGGATTAAGAGCTGATTAGCTGGCAGGTTCCAAGTAATCGTTCCCAGCATTGGACCTCAGTGGCCTCTGCAGGAACCAGACCCTGGTTCATTTTTGTCTTACAGTCAGCATGATGGAAAGGGATGAAGGACACCGATGCTGAGGTGTCTAACGCTTGCAGGCTCGCAGAGCATCCTCAGGTAAAGGATATGGCATTCACCTCCCTTGGCATTCGCCATATGAAAAAATAATGCTTCCACTTTAATGCAGTTGTTAATTTTCTACAGATAGTAATGACAGAGAGAAAAGGGCCTCCGAGGACAAGCCAGATGATCTAAAACAGCCAGCCCAGGCAGGTGGACTGAATTGCCCTCTGCAGGATACTAAGGGAGGGGGTCTTGCTAACAGCTAACCACTTTTGTACTGGTGATTACAGTGACCAAATTATCTTCAAAGGCAAGTTCAGGGGGTGGCACAATCCTGAAAATAAATTAAACTCTGTTGGGAAAAGCACTAGAAAGCCTAGTGTCCTCCAGCAAACGCCCCTCAAGCTGGTGTAGCCCAGCAGATATAAGTGCCAGCTAGGAAAACCTCCCGATGGCCCCAGTGACATGGTGGCACTGACTGGGGACCGTCCCCTGCTCCCAGCTCCAGCACCGCAGCACAGATGCTGCTCCCACCTGACAAACGTTCGCTGTGTGTGAAACAACGGGATGGCCTCGGTCCTCTTCCAAGCGGGCAGGCGTCTCTCCGACAGGACTGCCAGCACAGCCGGGACCTCCTCGGGAGCCAGGGGGGTTTAGGGCTAGGTCTGGGTGTGCAAACGAATGTCAACTTTGCTCTCCCTTCCCCTCCATTGCTAGGAGAGCAGGAGCGTAACCACGGCTTTAAGGCTTCCAGGAGAGAGAAGATAACTGTCCTGGGCAGGAGCATCTCCGAGGTGCCATAGACGAGCTGCCCTGAGACACAATCGAGATGAGCACAGACCTGCCTCAAGGATGCAGCAGCCAGGACAAGGAACGTTCTCAGCACCTCCTGCATCCATCCATTCCCTGCCCCATGGTTCCCCAAAGGATGAACAACAAAACTCAAAGCACCCCAGGAAAGCCCCATGGATGGTATTAAACCGGGAGCTCTTCCATGGCAGGCATCGCAAAAGATGGGGAAGGTGGACCGTGCCCACGGCTAGAAAGAGACCACTTTGTGCCCAGCCCAAGCTTTAGGATTTTCAACAGGTTTTGGGAACTTGCTCAAGCTGCAGCATGATCTGAGGTGTGCTGGGAGACGGGAGAGGAAGACTCCCAGTTCCTTGCCAGCCCCAAGGTTAGGGAAAACCCTCCAGCACCCAAGCACACGGCAAATCCACACAGAAAAAGCCCTCAGCCATGGGGAGGGAGCAGCTGCTGTTGTCAGTGCCCGCTGGGCTTGTCACGGCTGCTTCTTACCCCCTGCCTCCCCAGCCAGATCCTCTGACATCCAACACCGCCTCTGCCAAGCCAGCCCAGTTGGGTTCCCCCACTAATGCAAGCAGAAAAGCCATCCTTCGGGGGCTCCTTTACAGAGGTGCCTCCTCCCCCAAAAAAAAGACTTAGTCAAAGCAAATGCCAGACCCATTAAGAGCAAAGGACCTCACAGCCAACAGAGGAATGCTTGGGCTTGATGGACTGTTTATAGAGTCTTTTATAGGAAGGATGGGTAACCTAATCCCAACTACAACATTTTTTATGCTGCTCTATGAGGGTTCAGCTGTGATTAAACTGTTGGCACAGTCCCATGGCACATAAAACCATGGAGACCAGCAAGTCTTATCCCCGCCAGAGCCCTGCAAACGCAAGCGGCAAAACTATTCCAAGCATTAAAGGCCAGCGAGCCTCGCCACGGGCCATCCCTGCTCACACCTCCAACAGCCCTCGCTATCTTAAGAGACCAAAATAAAAGCGACTCGGCAGTCGCTGCGCTGGTCTCTAGTGAATATTGACCCCTGCTGCAGTCCAGAGCAGGGCAAAGGATAACCACCGCTCCAGGACTTGTCTGGGTCCCAGGAGCTGGGTGCAGGAGGTGCAACTGCTCTTGCAAAAGCATGCTTTCCTAGAAGCAGCCCCAGGACCAGTACGGGGCCCTCCAACAACCTCCCAAGACACTGGATAAATCTCATCACAAGGTTTTCCCAGCAGTTAAAACACTGGATTTTGAGCCAGCCTCACTAAACTGAGATGACCCAAGTTGTGCATCCCCCCCCCTCCACCAGGCTGGCACTCCATGGCCGGAGCAGAGACCATGGTCCCCAGCATGGGCAAAGTCCTCCCAGCTGCTGGGGAGAGGACATCCAAACATCTCCCCTTGGCTCAAGCAGATGTTGGCCCAGGAAACCATGCCCACCTGGGAAAAACCACCCCCAGGGTGCTCTAATTTGAGTGTCTGAGAAGGAAATAAAGATTTGGAGGGGGAGAGATGGGATGAGTGGGCACCTCCAAGCCCAGCCGTGGCAGTGTCACACCGAACCCACGCTGGAAGAGAGGCTTGTGCAGCAAAACCTCCCCTCCAGACCCTCGGCTTAGCGGGAAAGGGAAAATGAGCGGGGGGGCTGGGGCAGGAACCCCCCCTCTGCCGCAATGCATCAATGGGGTCCGTACATGGGATGCATGTCCTCGGAGCAGGACAGCTCAACGTCAGACTGGCAGGGTCTCCCTCAGCGCCGCTGGTGGGTGGGATTCCTTCAGCCAATTTGAACATGATGTTTGTTTCATTTTATTGTTACAGAACTGGAACAGAACCAAGGCTTTTAGCTTTTCTTTTTCTTTTTTTTTTTTTTTTTTTTTTTTTTGTTTTTTTAATTTTTTTGTTAAAGAAGTTGAACAGAACCAAGGGTTTTAGATTTTGTTTTTTTTTTTTTTTTTTTTTTTTTTTTTTTTTGGATTTGTTCACTCATCCATCAGTTTGTCTGGTTGCCCTCATGATACTCCCTGGCATGACACATCATCTCTTTCACGGACACCACACACTGATTCCAGGTGGGTTCCCAGTGCTCACGTTAGACCACGGCCACGTGAGGTGACCTCTCAGAGTTAAAGCTCTGAAGCACATCGAGCACAAGAGCCTACCATCAATTTCAAGCCCTTCTTCTGCATCAAATAAAAGACAGCACCACCTCAAGAGACCCTGCGCTGAGCAACCCCGGCCACAGCAGCCGAGAGAGGGACGTGTCCCTCAGTGCACAGTTGGGCTCTTTATGTGGGATGGGACCTTGCAGCAGTTTTATTTTAGCCTTGTGCAACTGTACAGTACATTCCTGCCACCAAAGGGAAGAGACCCCCGCAGCGCTTTTGGATGCTCTCACCTGAGCCCGTGCATCCGTGAGGTTTCTCCTTCCAGCACAGACCCCGATGCACCACGCATGGGGCAACGGGCACCTTGATGGAAACACAAGGGGGTGGGCATGCTGCCACGGGCTCGATGAGCTGCCGGCACCCCCACGAGAGCCACAGCAGGGGCCGAGCCCTTCCCCACCCCTCTGGCCACCGAGCAGTTCGAGGCTGGTGGATGACACACCCAGGGCTGACCTTGCAAATCCCTTTTTTTTTTTTCCCGTTTCCCTCTGTAGCCCACACACCAAGGACCTCCCAAACGCACGGTAGAACACCGGGTCAGCTTTCCAAGGCCTCAGCACCCACAGGCAGGAGCTCAGGTCATATTTAGGCCACCCAAATTACAGGGGAAGACTTCTCCTTGAGGGTGACCTGCTTTGCTTCCCCCAGCACAAAGCCATATGGGCAGCCCCTGCCACCCTGGTTGGCACCACCACAGGGACACACAGGCTCCACCAGTCCCTCGTGTTGGTCCCCAAACACGCCACTCCCAAACCTACCACAGCCCCAGCAGTGTCCCCCACACATCCCTCACTCTCCGGTCCAAAATTCCAGCCCTGCCCTTCTGCCCCACTTTTTTTTTTTTTTGCACAGACACATATGGAAAGTGGGAGCAGCACTGAGGGACACAGATGGGAGAGGTTCTTCTCTCTCAGCCCCGCAGATGAGCAAGGATGGGCTTCTGCAATGCCAAGGGATGGAAGCAAACGCCAGGGACGAGCCGGCTCACTGAGCTTTTGGCACATGCCCACGTGCTCCCCTACCAGCCACGTCCCACCGGGATAAGGATGGCCCCAGTGCATGGCCCAGAGGGACAGGCTGGATGCACTCCCCAGCAAAGCCATACTTGCACTTGTCTGCACCTCCTGCCTGTCCCGTGGCTCCCCATAAACCAGTGGAGCCCAGGAGACCTCCCCAGCCACTGCTCAACCTCAGGAGGAGCATCAGCAACCCCCAGGAGTGGCGCAAGGTTTAGCCAAATCCAGGAACACAGACCAGACGACAAATGGGAGCAGCTGCCAGTAAATTCAGTGTTTCCAGAGGATCTGTGTTTATCAAAAGCTGTCACTCTCCAGCCAGAACAGGTGTCAGTCACAGCAAAATCTCATGGCAGCTATTCAATCTGAAGGCACAAGAGTTTGACATCAGACCAAAAAAGAAGGAAAAAAAAAAGAAAAGCATTGAGCATCGTTAGCAACTTCTCTGCTCTCCATCTCACTCTACAGCCTTGGAAAAATAAAAATGAAGAACCCAAAGGAGAAAACCAGGTGTATCAGGCACTGGCTCTGCGCAGCAGCAGCGCAGCCACACGAAGCAGGCATCTCCCCATCACTGGGCGATACCCAGAGCAGATCTGGTACCCCTGTGCCACCGCCACATCACCCACTGTCACCCAGCTGCCACGGGTGGACCCAAAGCAGCACCTACCTACCCCAAGACGTCTTCATCACACAACTGAGCTGGCCTCATCTCACCCGCAGACTCGCTAGCTGCCTGCTGCCTGGAGATTTACACCGAGCGCGACACAGAGCAGAACCTGTGCTGCCTGTTCAACACTTCCCACTAGCCAGACACCAACCCCTACTAATGCTGCCAACATCCTAATTAGCACCTTTCCTGCGCCTGCCCTGCTCCCGACCGCTCTGCACCTGTCCAAGGACTCTCTTCGAGGTTCCCCGAAGGTAGACCAGACGAACAGGGACAAGTCCTGGAGGCACTCAGCACCCCTTCCCCTCCAGAGCAGCTGGCACAGGCTGCTCCTCCAGCCACACCAGCGTCCCGCTGCTCTGCTATGTGTCTGCTGTCAAGGGATTTCCACACGGCATCATGCACACTTCTGTGTTTATCCATCCCAAGCCTCCAGAGCGGTGCTAGCACGTGGTGAGAAAGGGAGAAGCCCAGGAGGGTCCTTGTTACGCAGGGACTATCCATCCCTCTGCAAGGCAGGTAAAAGGAGCAGGGCTTTGTCCCGGTTTTGGCACAGACAGGGTGGCTCCAGGCTCTGCCTGGGGAATGCATTTGCCCAGCCTGCCTGGAAATTGTCCCTGGTGGGGCTGCTCTGCTCTGCCTGCCTCCATCCACCCCCTGACTCCCACAGCATCGCGCTCCATGCCAGGTCGCAGCAAGCTCAGGGGGGGCAAACATCTCCATACCACCGCCCAGCACCACCAGGCAATTCATACCCTGCCACCAGCCGGTCCCCACGTCAAGGCACTGGCCGCTCTCTGCTCCCCTGGGAGAGGAAAAAAAATAACTTTCCCTCCCGGAGCTGTGCCCGTTCCCATGCCAGAGCAGCAAGGAAGCCGCACGCCTGCTCGCATTTAACACACAGGTGCTCTCTCGGCACACACGCAGGCAGCCGGGGCGTGCATACAAAGGCTGGGGACCAGCAGCAAAACCAGCCGCTCAGCCACCTGCAAGGGCACTCCTCAAATAGCCTTGGAGGTGGTGGGGATCCTGCAGGAGAGATCCGCAGGAAATGCTTTCCCCAAAGCTGGCATGCTGCAATTAACTCTCTGCAGCCTGGCCAGCCCCCTCCCTGCAGGCAACGCGCTCCAGCCAGCTCATCCACCTTGTTTTATTTCATCTGCACTGCCCCCAGTTCACGTATTTCTCCTGCTTGCTTTGTCCCCTGATACCAGACAGGCTTAAAAGTAAAACAAGGCAAAGATTTATTAAGTGAGGCTCACCGTAAAGGTTTCTGAGTTGCAGTTGCGGAGCCTGGAAACAGGATTACAAGCAAAGCAAATCATGAAACGCGACCGTAACCTCGGCACGGCGAGACGTGACCCCTCACGTGCTCCAGCCCATCTCACACCCAAGCATGTGGCGTGCACCGGCTGGGGCGGCTGCCCAGCCAGCTCGCAGCCACTGGCCACTGCTGAACCTCTCCGTGATGGCCAAGGGCTTCCTCGACCTCCCCTCTGCCACCCCCAACTCATTTAGCTGGCCCAATCCTGCTCTTCCGCAGACTTTCTACCGTACCTTGCCTCAAACCAGCTGCACGTGTATTTGTCAGTCTGGAGCACCCCTAGCTCTTATTCAAGACCACAAACAGCTTCTTTGGACGCATCCTCAGAACAGATGGTAGATATGGGATAAAGGCATTGTCCCCAGGGATGTCCCAGGACCATGCCCTCCTCCTGGGTCAGACTGGCGAGTCCCATCACCCCAACAGCTCAAACACTGGCCGTACAAAGAGCTGAGCTTGCAAGAAAGATGCATCTCATGAGGGAAAGGCTTGAAGCCAAACTCACAGAGGCAGCACCTCGTCCATACCCCGGGAGAAGGAGCTGCAGAGTCACGGGAGCCAGCGGCAGGGAAGGATGCTGCCAGCTCCCTCCAGGAGTACCACCCATGGCCACCAGTCTTTGCCTGGAGGTCGTGGAGAACAGCGGAGGCAGACACAGGTCCTGGCAGGGGGGACACACCAGTCTCTTGGGTGACAGCAACCACACACCTGGAGGCATCTGAACAGCCTATTCCTGTCCAGTTTGCCCTCAGACACATCATGCCCAACCCTCTAGTCTCAGTGAGCAACCCAAGCCAAAGCACTTGTGTTCAGTGGCCACCCCACGTGAACGAGTGGACTCCTGGGGGGGGGTCAGAAAAGCAGGATCTCCTCCAGACTGAAAAGCACCCAGGGACTCCTGTCCCTTGCTCCAAGACAGAGTGCTCCAAGCAGTCCTCCCTCGTCCTGAAAGACTCTGGAATGGGAAGAACCTGCACTGCCACACCACAGTGCGTGTGATGCTCCTCATCCACAGCCTCCCACACCCCTGTGCACCAGGGCTGCGGAGGACAGCAACACCTCCCTCCTGCATCCCTCTGCTGAAGTTATTCAGGCTCACAAAGGGTCTGGACAGGGGGTCCAGGGGGTCCAGCTGCTGTCCGACCCTCCCCACCCTCCCTGGCTCTCCCCGTCCTCTGTCTCGCAGCAGCAGAGCAGTGCTGCACCAGCCTCAACAAGGGTCCCTGCAAGCCACGGAGAGGATGTGCAACAAGAGCCCACCGGGCTCCAGCATGGTCCCACACCCCTTAGGGACATGTTTTTGGAGCTGGGGTGATACCTTCCACGGCGCAGGACTCACTCCAGCCCACTGCCAGGCAGACGGACCCCACATAAGCCCGGCCCAGCTGGGTGCAGGCAGCGAGCTGCTTGGCATGCGATAGCCACCACCCAGGGGACAGCCTGTCCTTCAGCCCGCCGCGGACCGGGTGTCCCCCTGGCCCCCAAAGCCTGGGTGGGAGCAGGGGGGAACCGAGCCCTTCGTGGCCAGCCCGCCCGCCTCCCCCTCCTCTCCCATGGCGGGGGCTCAGCAGCCAGCCGCAGGCTGCCCAGGAGCCCGGCCGCGGAGCCCATTGTTCCCTTTGTCTGGACTTTTGAGCATCAGCCCGCGTGGCTCAAGGCGTCCCCTCCACCGCAGGGACGTTCACACGCTCGGCCGCCCCCGCCACCCCCCAACCCGCTCAGCCGGTGGGCGAGGGGCTCAGCATCTCCTCTAAACCCAGCCTTGCCCCCCCCTCCAGCCAGATAAAGGCAGGGCTGAGGGTAGCTCCTCTCCTCCCCCAGCTCCAACCAGGTGCTCTCACCCTCCCCAAAACGCAGAAGGTGAGCACCCCCAGGCATTTTCCAGGGGACCCTACCCTTGCCCGGCCACCCTGCCAAAATCAAGAGGCTGGAAGGCACTCCTGCATCCGGAGGGTCCACCATCCCAAGGCGATGAGCACCCAGAGCAACGTGGACCCCCCCGGTCCTTTGCCTCAGAAGCTGCAGATGGTCTCGAAAGCCAACCTAGGAGCTGCGGGGTGCCAGGGCCCCCACCAAGCACGGGCATCCAGCATCAGAACCTTTCCCTTTGGAACACACCTCAAATACCACATCCACCACAGGAGGCTGAGCCAAAGGGATTCCTGGTTTCCCTCCCACCCGAAGCAGCGGACTGGGGGGATGCTCGAGGAGGAGGTGCAGAAAGCACCCCGCTGGCTGCAGCCCCGCAGCAAGGGCTTCCCAGTGCCCCCAGTACCCAGGACTGGAAGGGGTGGGCTTCACCCTGCCCAACACACTCCTGCCTCCACCCCGCATCGCTCCTGGTTTTAAACCTGCTGCCTGAGATCCCAAGAGCAAGTGAAAAAAACATAAAATAATGAATCGTCACTCCTTCATCACCCTCTTCTTCACACCTCCCACGGTCCGACATACCTCTGTGCAGCCCCCCCAGCTGCATTTTTCCTGAAGCCCCCCCACCCCTGCACCTCTCCTGCACAAGCATCTTTACCCTCCTTTCCCAGCCTTTCCCAGTTCTGAGTTGACGCTTTCAAAAAGCCATCCACAATGACTTTAAGATCTCTTTCTTAAAATGCTAATAAGTAATTTAAAGACCGCCACTGTGCATGCATGGGTTTAGGGTAATTTTTTCCATGTGAATCCCTTCTCATTCATCACTGACTACATTTAATCTGCCACTTTATAGCCTGGTTATCTGGCGTCATGAGATCCTTTTACAATATTTTAAAGACAACTGTTGTTTTTATCGTCCTGAGTAATTTTGTATGATCTGCAAACTTTCTTGCCTTCCAGTTCCCACCCCTTTCTAGCGCATTTATAAATAGGTTGCACAGCGCGAGCCTCACGCTGACCCTCATCCAGTGGGAAAACTGTCTGTTTCCCCCTCTTCAAGCAGATTTTAATCCATAAGAGAGCCCTTCCTCAAAAATTACTGCTCTGGAGTCTCCTGGATCACCCAGGGAGCCCTTCTTAAAGGATGCTCATCCCATTTGCTCTGGCCTAAATATTTGTTTTACCCATTCATATTAAAATATAAGCTCTTCTGCCATCACTTCAGGGCAGTCTCTCAGCCTTGCCCTGCGAAGGAAAGCTCCTTGGCAGGAGCCCCCCTGGCCACGGCCATTTGGGGGGACACTGAAGTCGCTTCCCACCTCCCCACGTGCTCCATCCTGATTCTCATTTGCTGAGAGGGAACTTTGGGGGATAATTCATTTCTTCTCACAAGTTATTTTTCAAACTCCTCTCAGGCTGCCATATATGGTTTTACGTTCACCACACCACGGTTTCTGATTTTTTTTCTATTTTCCCCTTTTAGATACCACTTCCACTCGCTGAAGAACATCTTTCTACCTCCAGTGACCTCCTTCAATTTGCCATTCAATCAAGATTTTAAAAAAAAAAAAAAAAACTCATACCTTAAATGGCCACACGCATTTATTCTGAGCTTTAAATATAATTTCCTACATCATGTGCAAGTGTTTCACTATTTTAGCTGCTCCCTTCAACCAGCTCCTTTATTTTGCCTTACTTACAAAATGTTACTGTGTCATATTTTTAAGTGCTGGTCATTTTACGGATCTGATGGCTTGCCTCTAAGAGAGGTAATGTGGAAAGAATATTATTTATTAGACCAACTGATAAAGTTTCAACTTTCGGAGCTCACCACCTCTTTCTCATGCCTGCCAGCAGCCTGAAGCTGCCCCCATGGAGTCAGGCCCATGCCTCGCACCGCATCGCGTGTGATGCTCGAGTCCAAATCGAGAGATTCTCCTCTTGTGGGCTCTCTGAAGAGCAGCGATTATTCACAGTCACTAAAACCATAATTTCCGAATAATGCCACTATGTGACATTTACAGAGGCATGGACCATCCACAATTGCAGTTGTGCTTTCTGCCCTCGTGGTCCATTTCATTTCCCTTAATGTTTGGCAATCGGTGTCACAGGTTGAGTCCGAGGGGTAGCAGAGACCTAACGCTGCTCCCTTCATCCCCGAGCATGGAAATTCAGAGAGGGGCGGATGGCACGGCATGATCCTCATTTACTCCTTCGCCTCCATCCCGCTCTGTTCAGGGGTGGGGGGGCGACACGCCCCACACAGCCACCCCCATGCCTGCAACCCTGGCATAAATTCCCATCCATCCAGTACATTCCTGAAACACCTGATATAAAGTCAGTATCGATACATCCCTGCACGCCCCCCTGGGGTACCTCTTCTTCCACGCACCCTCCTAGCTGCTGCCTGCCAGCACCCGCGGGGTCCCTGCCTGCCTCCAGCATCCCCAGTCATATCCCCTCCATGCTCCCTGCATCCCTGGGTACCAGCCAGGGCACAGCCCCCTCCCGACCCCCCGCCCCAGGGTACCGCCTCTCCCTCCATCCGCACCAGACATCAGCGCCTTATCGCGGGAGGCCCCATCCTTACCCCTTATCTAACGGCTGAACTTTTGCCTCTGAGCATCTCCCCGCTACCCCCATCCCGACACCATCCCAGAGGCAGCCGCGCTTCGCTCCGGCCTCTCTGCAAACCACAAGCCAGGTTTGGGAGGGATGGCAAACCAGGATGGGAGCCGACGGGGGTCTTTCTCAGTAAAAAATGACTTTCTGCAGGATGGGAACCCCACACCCGCTCCCGGACGGACCCATACGTGAGCATCCATCTCAGCAGGGTCAGTCTGTCGGGAGCGGGTGCGTGTTGGGGCAGGAGCAGTGGGCTCAGCCTCTCGTTTATCACGGCTCCGGCTGCGCTCACACAAAAGCGCTCAGGCCTCGGGAGGTATCTCGGCATCCAGTATTTACCCAGCTCCTCAGGCAGGTTTCGCAGCCCCGCTGGTGCCCACCCCTCTTTACAGCCAGCTCAGGTATGTGTACACAAACGGCTGCCGACTAGTGCAGGCAGATCCTCAGCCCGTCTACAAAGGGGACCGCTCCCCCCATCCTCGGGGGACAGCCCCAAAACCCCGCAGCAGCATCCCCAAGGCACAGCCACGTGCCCTTCGTACCCCCACATCCCTCTGTAGGGTGTCCCAAGGAGCTGGGGGGCATCAGTGGCCACGCCAGCCCCAAGCCCTCGTCCCCTACAGCCCTGTCCCCTTGGCATCTCCCTCCAGCATCTGCTCCCTCTGCTTTCATCACCCAGAGAAGCTGGAAATACAGCAGGGATCGGGAGCAACTGCTGCTCCTGCCCAGGAAAAGCGGAGAGGCAGAGCGACAATGGCAGCTACACGGACGTTTAAATCTGGCACCAATTTATTTGGTCTCCAAATGGAGTTTTCCCTGCTGCTGCCCAGGTAATGCAAAGGGCAGGCAGGCGCAAGGAATGCACCTCGTCAAAAATTAACCCAGGGAGCAGGGTCGAGGAGGGGAGGCAGCGGCAGGGAGACGGGCAGCACGGGACCAACCCAAAACCACAGCCTCTGCTCCGCGCCTCATTCCCATTTGTCAAAAATTTCCAGCCTGGATTCAGGAGAGCGTTTGCAGATCTGGAGTTCAAACACACAGGATGGGTCAGCTTCTTAACAGATCCTGTGTTCTTCCCTGGACCTGCTGCTCTGCCGCATCCCTCCGGAGCGTGCTGGGCTAGCCGGGATGCTCCTGCAGCTGCTACGGTACCGGCACATCCCGGGCACACGGCACCTCCCTGGAGCACCGAGGTCAAAGCAACTGGCCAGGTGTAAGCCGTAAGGCTGAGAAGGCGGCTAGCTGTGACCACGCAGCTGGACACACGGGGCACAAGCCCAGCCCTGTGTTCACTGGCATCCCCCTGCCCCGCTCCTGGGCCTGGAGGAGGACACAGAGGTGCTCAGCAGCGGGTGATGACCACATGTGCAAAAGAGGTGACTGGATTTTAACACTGCAATATGTTATAGCACACATAAAATACAAAATACCGTGTATTACGTACATATATGCAATACAATAAATGCATAACGTCTATTGCATGCACTACAACACGTTATTAAATATGCAGAAACACAAAAGTCCTGCCTCCAGCTTGCTGGGAGGACAGGCACAGGCGCCCGTGTCCAGCACCTCAGCCCCAGTGTTGCCCACCCCAGAAAACGATACGGCCCTCCCGCCCCAGCATCCCTCTCCAAAGCCAAGGTCAGGCTCAGGATCGCAACTGCCTGGCACAGAAGGATGCTCAACAGCAAGTCCCCTCGCCCGTGATGCTGCTTCCCAGCAAAATTCCCGCCGGGTGATTCTCCCTCGCCCACCAGAGCCTGCCACTGCCTCCGCGCCGCCGACCCCGGGCTGCCCACACCCTCGCAGATATTAGGGCCATCTTGTTTCTCCTTTTGCATTTTTTGGCACACGGCTGGCTTCCCTCCAGCCCTTGGGAAACTTGCCAGCGCTGCAAGGTTTATGAAAAGTTAACTCCAACGGGGTTAAGAGAGCCTTCAGGGGGTTTTTTTTCACCCCCCTTGCACGCGAGTTCGCCAGGCTGTTGATTTTAAAATACCTAAGTGCCCTTCCCAGCTCCCCCCTAAAAATACGTCGGAAGTATCAGTACTCCAGATATGCGCGCAGCATACGCCAGCAGGAATACAAAGAGGAGCCGTTAGTGATAGCGGCACTGTTACCAACCGGTGTGGGATCCAGACCCTTCCAGGACTCCTTTGTTCTTGACTTTCTGGTTGTTGGGGGGTTTTTTTGTTTAAAAAAAAAAAAACACCACACAAAAAAACTTTCCTTTTATAAGCCTGAACTTTCTCAGCTGCCGATACGTTACCTTGCAACTGCCTTAACAACTGTACGCAATTCCTTAACCTCTGCTTTATGTACATTGTCATCCACCTCCCTGTTTTCCATATTGATTTATGTTTTACGTTCTTTTCACATTTCCTTTTAACAGAGCTGGTTTTAACCAAACAGCCTTTCCTCCCGAGCCCGAGACACGCATTCTGCTGGCCAGTGAGTAATCAACTTCCAATTTTCATGCACACTCCTGTTTATATTTCCTTCCCTATCGGCTTTGTTTCTAATTAAGGTTTGTTAAATGCAAGTGAATATATAGCGTACAGAGAAATATAAAGCATGTAGATAAATAAACACCCCACACACAGGCGCACTGACTAAGGCTGCGCTTTCAACCACGGATCCCAAAGCACTTTGTCATGTTCATTAACAAAACCTCGCGGCTCCCTTGGGAAAGACGCTTGTATTATTTTACGCCTTGTAATTAGGAAAACTGAGGCACAGAGGAGACAAGTGAAATTACCAGCATTACAGAAAAGCTCCGTAGCAGAGCTGAAAACAGGACTCAAGAGGCAGAATCCCCCGGCAAATAACCAGAACGCTTTTTTTCCCCTGAACGAGCCTTTTTTGCCCTCGTTTTGGCCCTGGGAATCGGCTGGAGCTGGTGATGGCCGTGCGGAGGGCATCGCCACCACGGAGGCGTCTTGTGGCTGGGGGATGCAGTGGGGTCCGCTCACCGCTTCCTTGGCCAGCGGCAGCTGTGGGGTCAGTCTGCCTGCGCTGGAGATGCAGGTGAACACCACATCCCAGCATCCCAGGGAGCCCCGGGAAGAGGCAGCTCCCAAAGGGGAGGAAGGAGCAGAGGCGCACCAAGGGAGCTGCGTCCCGCACGCTTTCGCCTCGCCAGCTCTCCAGAAGCCTTTGGAAAGGAGGGAAAGGCTGGGACATGGTAGCTGGTTGCCCACACCAGCGCTGCCAGCGACCATCACAACCCGACACACGCACAAGAAGGCGGAAGGCAACAGCGGGGGTGCAGGGGGGACCCCGCCGAGCCCGAATCAACGCGTTCAGCCCCAGATGGGGACGGCTGCTGGAGGCACGGTGCAGGGCCCCCGCCGACCGTCTCCCTGGGAGCATCCCCATCCACGGGAGAGCACAATCCACGGTGATCATCTCGGGTGGGTGAAACCCCCTGCCAGCACGGGCCACCCCCTCATCCCCAGATGCATATCCCCCGTGCTGTGGGATGAGCCCAAGCGCTCACGCATCCAGTCCCCGCTGCTCCTGCCACGACGGTGGAAAGGTCACCCACATCTTCAAGCAAGCATGGAAGAGCCCCGGGAGCTGGTCACCGAGCCCTCAGCAGCTCCTCTCCACACGGAGGAAGGGCAAGGTGGGGTGGAGGTGTCACCCCGTCCCTGCACAAGGTGCCCAGCTCCGTCCCCTGCCATCACCAGCAGCATCGGCCCCGCCGGCCAAGCCCAAACCCCACCGCAAGTGGCCCAGCTGATGGGGCCAGACGTCCCACGTGGACACGTATGCTCCCACAAACATGCTCATCACCCCCACCCTCCCCCCCAATAATTAAAACCATACTGGGCTCATTTGAATAGCATAGCTGGCTAGAGCTCTCCACTGCAACGTAAATAGTCCTATTTATGCCAAGCTCCCATATTGTAAATATCACGATGTATAGCTGGCCAACCCATGAGTCATCTCCCAAAACTCCAACTTAATAAATGGTGCCTCATCCATGTTCCAGACAAACACCGTCCATGTGGCTCCCACCGCCCGGCGCCTCCACGCCCAAGGCCAGCACGGCCACCCAGCCTGCCCGCTAGCCCGGCCAAGCCAGGGGGCCAGCAGGGACCCACACGCCCTGCCCTGACCCGGGA
>JAVJGI010000040.1:107910843-107924416 GCA_035590275.1 Ibycter americanus
CAGCTCCACCTCCCCCCCCAACCCCACCCCGCGCCCCCCACCCCTGCCCCCGGGGCACCTCGTGGCCCAGACCCTCTTCAGGGCTGTTACCGGGACCGTTTGCCCCAGCAGGTCCCCTCTGCCACCACCCTGACACCTCCTCCTCGCCCATGCAGCCACCTTGTAGCCAGCAGTGCCCCTCTGCTCACCTCCGAGCGGTGCCCTGTTCCTGCTGGCTGGGAAGCAGGGTCGGATGCATCCCACAGAAAGCGCACATGTATCCTGGAGGATCTGCTCCGGGAAGGTCCCACCCCGCACATGGAGCTTTCTGTGCCAGCCAGGCAAGGCTCATAGCCCCAGAGCCACTGGACTGCCACGGTGGACCCCTGCCCCTCGGCTCGACGAAGTGTCCAAGACTCACAACCCGGTCTTGGCTCACCGCGCTCCTTGTCCCTTTGCCGCGCCAGCAGCCTGAGCATCCTGGGTTCCCTGCCCTGACCCACCACAAGTGACTGGTTTCTTGCCAGCTACAGGTGTGTCTGGGGGAGGTCAAGGCTCGCTGGTGGCGTTGGCCACGTGCATGAGCCAAATGGGCTTCCCCAGCTCCGTGTGGCCAGCTGCAGGCTGGGACCCCCTTCGGCAGCTCCGGTGCCCCGGGCGGGCAGGCTGGCCACACATTCAGTGCCGCAGCTTCCAGGGAATCCTGTGGCCGAGCTCCATACCGTGCGGAGAAGCTCTGGTCTTCAGCACCTCGTTAGGGTTCACTGGTGCACGGAGACTGCTCAGTTCGTCACAAAAGGTGGCAGAAGAGCCGGGAACAGCCAGTGGTCTTGCTGCTGCTGCTGCCTCCAGATGTGTTCCTCTGCAGGGCAAGGAGCCCCAGCATCCCCAGCAGTTACCCACCGCCCCAGCACTCTGCCAAGGCTCCCCAGTTTCCCAAGCTCTGTAACGGTCCCCTCGCGCCCCGCGGCTGTGAGCACCCAGCATTTCCCATCAGGTGTCAGAAAGCACTCACCGTTCCCAAACTCCTCAAACTCTCGTTCCAAACCTTCTGGGTGCCAGGGCTGTTGTGTCCTGCAGTGCCCCAGGCAGGTGTGTCCCAGAGGATCCACACAGTTCCCCCAAGTGAGAGCCTCGAGTCCAAGAGCAAGCAGCAGCCCTGTCTCTCTGCCAGCGTCCACCCAGACCCTCAGGATTTGCTTGCAGCTCCCCAGGGATGCACTGCCAGACGCAGTGGGAATTTTGTCATAGGATCATAGGATCATAGAATCATAGAATTGTCTGGGTTGGAAGGGACCTTAAAGATCATCTAGTTCCAATCAATGATAATAATAATAATGATAATAATGATAACAATGATAACAATAATAATAATAATAATAACAACTGTTATACTGGAAGGGTGGGGAAAAGGGTAAAATCCAAAGGGAAAGGGAGAAAGGAAAACCAGTGATGCACAGTACAAGTTCTCACCACCCTCTGACCGATGCCCAGCCAGTCCCCCAGCAGCGATGCCCCCCCAGCTAGCCCCCCAGGGTTATACACCGAGCATGCTGTCCCACGGGGTGGGATACCTCCGTGGCTGCCCTGGCTGTGCCCCCTCCCAGCGTCTTGTGCCCCTCCAGCCCTCTGGCTGGCAGAGCCCAAGAAACCCAAATGTCCTTGACTTAGTATAAACATTACCCAGCAACAACTAAAAACATCAGTTCGTTATCACATCATAGCCAAAACACAGCACTGTCCCAGCTACTAAGAAGAAAGTTAACTCCATCCCAGCCGAAACCAGGACACTGTCTGATTGCTGCTGCAGTGACCTGGAAGCTCTTAGGTACTCTTTGGAGTTTGGTTTGTCCCCTGAAGATGCTCTTCAGAGTCAGTCATGAACCGTGAGCCCTGGTCCTGCCTCAGGCCTTCACTCTGCCCCCAGGAAGGGCTTACTATGGCTGTTGCATCCCCTCAGCACCCACGGGAAGGCCTGCCAAGGCCCCACACTGCCCTCCCAAACCTGCTGTTGCCGTGCAGGGGGTGCCACCAGCCTCCACCTTCTGTCCTGAAGCCCTTGAGCTTCTCTGGTCACCAAGCCAGCAGTTCCAAGCAGACTAGCGAGTGCCACAAAGCAGCACGCCGTCATAAGTGATGGCAGACCTTCTCCAATGTCCTTTTCTGCACCTTCTGCTCATTCTGCGCCAGAATTAGTGGCCTCAGTGGAGGATGGTCATGGACATCCTCACTGCTGTCCTCAGCCAGCCACGACAATGTGAGCTGATGCTCTCCTTGCTGCCATCTGGTGACAAGTGGCCACAGCACTGTGTCACAGGGACTACCACCGGGCAGCTGGTCCCACCTTGGGAGGCAAGATACATTGGTTTTACTGGCAGTTGCTGGCCACACCTAAGCCATGGGCAGCACTGTGGTAGGGTGCTCAAACCCTGTTGGTAAAAGCATTAGATAAAGCCTTGTCCGGGAAAAGTAGTAGCAGTAGGGGGTCAACATTAGGACAGCCACTGCTTCAGTTGCACCTACATGTTAGTTGACATCAAAAGATGGTTCCCAGGCAGACAGAGCCAAGAGAGATGGCATCTAGGGGACACTGAAACGGGTTTGATGGTGACGCATTTAATGTAGCATTTTCAATTCCTGGTGCAGGAAGAACAGGTTTCATTTGCACATGAAGCCCTTGGCTCATCACACCTGGAGGACTTGGCTTCCTCTCCCTCTCTCCAAGGTTAAAGAGGTGCAGCAGGCGACAGCCAGGAGTCAAGAGAGACACAAAGGGAAGCAGCATGAAGGAAGCAGCATCTGTGCAATGGGTGATATGGAGCTGTGGTGCACAGACTCAAGGCTCAGTGCAGCCATCCCAGGGCCAGGAGCGAGGGGGAGCATCACCCAAGGGGCCCCAGGTACCAGAAGATTCCAGGAGATGCTTTTTGTTCTTGCGGTCCAAAGAAGCTTCTTCCCCCAGAGCTACTTCACCAAGCTCAACCCAACAATCAAGGGAGAGGGCAATTAATTTTGGATGGGAGGGACAGGGAGCGAGTCCCTTGGTGGCACCTAGAGCAGTGAATCTGCCTGTCAAGACCCACCAAGAGCAGGCAGGCAGCTGGTCAGGGGCCACAGAGGGACACCCTGTGGGAAATCGTCACCCTTGCTCATGCCCCTGCGTGCGAAAGGAAAGCTTTTCAGCTCCTGGCTGAATCCCTGGGGCTCCAAGGAGCCTCAAGCTTCCAGGGGCAGGTTGGGAGGAGGAAAACACGAGCATATTTTTACAGAAACTGGAGTCTCCCTGCAGCAGCAAATCCCATAAAAGCAAAACCCAAGTGAAAAGCAGCTTCAGCTGTTCTGGCTCTGGCTGTGACGGGCTTGGCCCCAGGCCAGTGAGTTAATTCTGCCTATTAACTAATAGAATAGTATTGTCGGCAAAGATTCATTGCTAAACTTATGTTTTTAAGATATCACTTATCATTTAAACACTTAACTCTTGATCCCCGAACATGTACAGGCACCGTGTAGCCCTGCAGCCATGCTGCAGATAACCAAAGCCACCGCTGGCTGGGGAGGCCAGGCAGTGTTTAACCCTTTTTCCCCTCTTTGTCTGAATGATAAATTGTCTTGAGTAGCACTTTCCAAAGGAGAACAGACCCTCCTGCTCCGGGACCGCTTATTATCACCTACTTAATGTGCCCGAGCTCAGCAGGGATGGAGGAACTGTTCCCAACAGTGAGTTTTTCTAACCTCTGCAGAGGGTGTGTGAACAGCAAGGAACCCCGTGGATAGATGTGATTGTGGCCTGTCACGGAGAACAGCCTCCCTCCGTCCTTGCTTGCCTCACCCCGTCACCCCCAGCGCTCTGGAGCCTGGTGGAGAAGCAGGTCTGGTCCCTCAGGAGCAAGGGTGGGAGCAGCAGGGGCTCCCCACCCCAGGGCTGAGCCCCGGGTGCTGCCAGTGCCTTGCAGTGCAAGATCCCCAGTCCCTGATCTGTACGTTAAAGAGACATTTTGGGGGGGCCTTAGACCTCTTCCCCCTTCCCAGAGTGGACCAGCATCTTTACCAGTTGTACTGGTCTCCAGCCACCATCCCAGCAGGTGTGGACTGCAGCCCCTGCCCGCCCTACCCCACAGGGGACACTGTGGTGAGCTTTCCCTGTGCAGAGTTAGATCAAGAGGAGGCTTTTACATCCCTTTATGCTTTGTGAGGGTACCTGGCCCTGGATGGCTTGTGCTGAAACGTGACACGGGACAGCCACCCTCACTCAACCTGTTTAGCGTGTTGCAGGGTCCTGCGCAGGGAGAGCTAACGGAGGAGCCAGCAGCTCCCTCTACCCTTCAGCTCTTGCCTCCAGCATTTCTGAGCTCATCTATTGCCAAGTGAAAGTTTGGTGCATGTCATGAACTCTGACACTGCCTGGTACCAGAAGCAGGGAGAAAGGAGGAAGGTTAGAGGATGGCACAGGTCAACCAAGCATCGTCCTGTGCTGGACCCCCAGGAACGCAGCAGAGCCCCAGAAAAGTTTTAGGTGAGGATTTAATCTCTTCGAGGAGACAAAGGGGGTTGCAGAGAGGAGCGAGGAGTGGAAGGTAGTTGTATTTCCATTGCTGTTGCAGTGTCTGAGGTCTTAGGGTTTAGAGCCTTTGGCTAAATCAGGATGCAAAAGTCACCTAGTAGATTGCATCAAAGATCTGAAGAGCATTGCACTCCTAAAATGAATGAAACTTTTGAATGGTATTCACGGGAAGAAAGTGAAGAGAAGAGGCACTTTCAAAGCATTCAAAACAGGTTTAGAACTGTAGGATTGGGCAGGAAATTGTGACTATCTTGTTCACAGCTAATTTGAACCCAGCTTATGATGACAGAGCCAAATGCAGGCAGGTAAACCTTAGAGGAGGCAGGTAAACCTTAGTGAGGCGCTGCAGAAATTATCTGACCATGGCTGTGTGTTAACTGGCTGTAGAGTTAGAAGAAAATTTTGGAAAAGTTTCTAAAAGTATCTCCTTTGGGACTGCGAACATGTCAGATCTTGAACAAGTTGATATTGTAAATAAGTAGGACCTTATGGAGATATAAAGAAAAAAAATTAGATAAAGAGAAGGTAAATTTATATAAAAGCATATCAATAACAAGGAACTCCCAATTTCCCAGAATGTAGAGAAATGCAACAATCAAGAGTCCAAGTTATTATTCCATGGTTTTAAAAATACGTAAAGAAAAAAAAGAGATTTAGATATACAGCAAAGAATAGGTGGAACGATCATCAGGATATTATGTTATCTATGTAAATCTAATCCAGAAGACTTCACAACCACGAGGCATGACTGGCAGAAGGTGGTATTTGTATTCTGGAAAATATTTTCATTTTAGTCCTTGATTATTTTATGGTTAGTCAGAAATAGCAATGTTAGAGAATGAAACTGCCCAGTAGGTAACCTCTGATGAAAAACTGCCAGGCATTACATACTGACAGAGGTAATGACATAAAAGGATGCACGATTTAATTGCTGTCATTTTAAAAGATTTGGAAAAGAAAAGCTGTTTTGTAGCAAGGCATCCACACTCCAGAATTCTTCTGGAAAATAGTTTAAAAGTTGTTCAAAGGAAGCCAAAAAAGCTGAAAAGTTAAACTCAGGTCTCTGTTTAATACTACAAAATTACAGGGTGGCATCCTTGAAACTGAGAATGCTGAAATGGCATTTAATAGGAAACTGGGGAGAAAACTACCTGGTTTTTCTCAGTGCTGGTGTTAAAAATAGGAGTTTTGCAAATGCTTATGAACACAGTGAAAAATGCAACATTATGTGTTACGTTCAAGGCACTCATGAGTAAAATCCTCCAGTGCCCTGAGATGGCATAGGTTTACAAGAAAGCAAATGTAAGATCAAAGGCAATGGCATGTTGTGAAATTGCTCTTTTCTCCTAAGAGGTGATTACTACAAAAAGGCAGACCTGAAGGAGGCAACCACATCTCCTTCCACAGCAGAAGGATGGAAAAGACAGGTTGTCCAGGTCCTTGCAAAAAGAAGCAAGCTAAGGGAGACGCAGTAGCATGGAGAAGGCGGAGTGCTGTGCAGACAAAAACCCTCCGAGATCTGGAGATTAAAGGTCAGGAGTCAGTGGGAATGGTGCCGCATGCTGTCTGATGGGCATTTCACATTTTCTCTTTGGATGTGGGAATATCCACTCCGTTACGGTTTCGGCTAAAATGTGACTGAGCTGGAACAAGTCCCACAAAGCGAGAGAGCCGCTGGATGCTGGCAAATGCCTGCAGCAGCTCTTCGTGCTAATATTTACTTACCTTTTCTTTTATTGAAGACTCATCGGAGTAATAAGCTCTAGCACCAAGTTATCCTCTCCTGCCGGGGCCGGCTGGGGGATGAGTGTGGGGTGGGCGCAGGGAGAGGCGCGCAGAGCGCAGAGGCAGGAGAGCAGCGGAATGGGACAGGGCAGCATTAATGATGCCCAAGCGCCGTGGAGGCGGCGGGCAGAGAGAGCACGTCTTCGAGGGAGGAGAGGCAGGGGCTGGCGCTGAAAATGTGAGCAGGAATGGGCAGTTTGGGGCTGGGCAGAGGAAGAGGAGGCATCCCTGCAGGGCTTGAGGAGTGTTGGCCATGGCGCAGCAGCAGAGACCCGCTCCGTGTTTGTCCGCTGGCAGGAGGCAGGTCTGGCAGGGAGCGGAGGGAAGTGCTGCCCGTTAACCGAGGTGGCTGGAGCACGGCTGCCCCTGCAACAGCCTGCCCATCTGCTCTTTGGGTTGCTGCCCTGGTGACATAAGGGACCTGCCAGCAAAAAAAGTGCTCTGGTGACTCCTGTCCCCATGACACACTGCCACGGCACCGTCGGGATGAAGCAGAGCTGCTAGAGAGGCTGTTGCACAGGTCCCTGCCATGCATACCCAGCGCAGGGGGCTGCAATGGTCAGAAAGGTCATGGTTTCATCCTTTCTTTGAGCCCTTCAGTGCTGCTGATGGAGGAGGCTCTTTGCATACTTTCATGCAAGACTTGGTCCTTGCAGCTCCTGGGACGCCCTTGGCCCGTTGGCGTCAGCTGGTCTCTGAGAAACATCCCCTTCTCCAGTGCTCCTTCAAGGGATTCTCACGAGCACCTGGGGCTGCTGGAAGGTGTCCATGCTCCTGCACTGCCACAGCGTGAGGGATAAGCCCCTTGCCACCCTTTCCCGGCATTGGGGTGGGGGACTGGGTGTCTTGAGGGCTGCTGTGGTGGCCAGCATGGCACCAGCCTGTATGAAAAGCCCCAGGAAGACACAGACAGCTACAGGACTGCAGCTTAAAGCTGATTCTACAAGGCGGAGGGTGGGCGTATTAGTGAGCAAAGATACCCGGGTAAGTGCTGTCTGCCCAGGGAGAGTCCATGGGGCTTCTGCAAGAGCGAGTCCTGCTCCACAACCCCCTGGAGCCCTTCAAACACGTCCGGCTCAGTGCAATCTGTTCATGTCATTTGCTGGGGTTTCCAAAGGCTCTCCGTTAAGCCCCTTGCCAAAAGTTTCTTAAGGAAAGCAAGCAGCCAGGGGGTACAAGAGAAGTTCCTTGTCTTTTTCATTGCTTAAGAAATGGTAGCAGAGAGGAGTAAGCAGCAGGTACTGTAAGCAGAGGGAGGTCACCAGGCAGTCCTGCAGCTGGGACCTGTCCTCCTCAACAGACCCAGAAGTGGCAGGAACAGGGATGAGCGGGGAGGTGGCAGAGGAAAAGCAATGCACATGGGGAAAACAACCATAACCTCACTTGCACAGTGACAAACCGGCCACTCTCTGCCTCTTCCCACAGAGAAGCCAAGGCCTTCAAGTGAAACTTGTGCAAGGTTCAGGGCCAGGTTCAAAAAGATTGGGGTTCAGGAGTAAAGCAGGTGATTCTTCACATGGATGGGAGATGAATTGTGGAGCTCCTCGGCAGAGCTGTGGATGCACAAAACTCACAGGCATTTAAGTGGAGACTGGACAACTTCTTGGAAGAGAGATCCAGGAATACATAACACACAGGGAAATCCATAGAAATGAAAATAATTGGGAAGTTTTCAACACGGATCTTTCTGGGCTCATGCAGCCCCCCAGTCTCTCTCCTTTTGGCCATTAAAACCCCTCCTGGGGCCACGGGAGCTGTTGTGACTGCTGGAGGTTTGCCCCACGGGCTACACCTCCCTCCGGACTGAGCCACTGCGGATGCTCCCTGGTGTGAGCATGGCACCGGTGCATGGATGGGGACCTGCTGCACATCCTTGCTGACCTGCTGCCAGCCCCATTCCTGCCCAGCTCAGCTGCCATATCGCCTTTTACTCATCTCCAGGCTGCTATCGAAGAAGTCTTTAATTTAGTTTTAATTTAAACTACGATTTGCTTTTTCCGTTCTTGGGATGGTATCTGTTCTGCCTGGAGAGCTGGGATTGCCAAGAGCCAGAGCTGCTGCATCACTGCTGGGCTGGGGACTTTGGCAGGGCAGTGAGTGCAGGGTGCTGGAGAAAGGGAGCAGAAGGAGGGGAGCAGGAGGCAGCTCTAAGGGGACCAGGGATGCTCCTGGAGGCACAGCAATCACAGAGGCCTCCAGCCTTGGGATATGGAGGCAGGGATGTGTCAGGCTGGCTCTGTGCTGAAGGCATTGCTCAGCAGGCATGCTAGGGAGGAAATAAATCAGCCCCTGATTTACCTGGGAGGACAGATACTTCTTCTCAACTGGTTTTTAATTTGGAGTCAATTTCCAGGACCGGCTGTTCAGATGTCTCTGAGATAAGTGATCTGTGTTGCTCTTGAGTCAATCAGGATTTTCCTTCTTTTCAGACCTGCAAAACTGTGCTCAGTAAGCGGGTGTTCCAGCTAATGAGGTGTTAAGTGTAGAGATAATCACAAGTACTTGAGGGCATATTCGGCTGCTAGTAAAACCAATAACCAGCACCAAGATTGTCCTTAACTTCCAGGAACAGCTTCAGACCAAGAAACTGTCCTAGGGGCAGGATCAAGGAAAAACTTGGGAAATACAGCTACAAAAAAATGGCTGTAAGTCATGCTACAGCTGCGTTAACGTGGTGGCTACGTATGTTCCCTTTCCTCAGCCAAGGAAGGAGTCTGACGACAAGGGGCATGCTTGGAGCAGGTACAAACGGTGGCTTTTAGCTTGCAACAGGGACCAAGTGGGAACAGCCTCCAGAGTCCTGAAATACCACAATTTGCTGAAGAAATGGCCACACAAGATGCAGTGGATTATGTCAGGGAGGTTTAGCCCAGGTAGGTGCTCCCCAGGGAGAAGAGACACTCTTTGGGCTCGAGCTACGTACCTTGCCTGGTCATCAACCAGGTGTCCTTAGCAGTGGCTGCAGCACTGCAGAGGAACAAGGCTAGGCTTGAAGCCAAGGTTATCATCTGCCCATTTTGGTTGCCTTTGGAGCAACCCAAAAGCCCAGCTGCACCCACGCTCAGTAGCACTGTCCTCCGTCCCTCAACAGCGGAGGGCCCAGCAATCTCCATCTGTCCTCTCCGTGTGGCAGCAGCGCTGCCTGTTTGCCTCTGTGCCGAAGAGGCAGCCCAGGAACAGCAGGACCTGACACCACCTGGCACAAGGGCAGAGGGGATGCACGGGCGAGGGGAATGCAAATGCGACACGCTGGGCTTTGTGTTGACCTGGACTTCAGGATGCTTCCACATCACAGAACCAAAAAAATCACAATGGTATTTTCTGGAAGGGACCTCCTTAGTCTTATACCATGCTCAGCTGGCACATCACATGGATATCAGGGTTAGGGAGAAAGCCCACAAGGAGGCTGAAGAAGACCCGATGGGGCACAGCAAGGTGAATATCCTACAAATGCCGTGTCAGGACACGTAGATGTCTTAGCATGGGACCCGAGCATGATGAATGGAGGATCAGAAACATGTAGGAGAAACACAGCAGGGGAACAACAACCTTCGGCAGATATCCTGCTGATTGGACATCACCGAGTGAGACTGAGATGTCCACAGTACCCTCAGGGCAGATGGTAGGACACCATCAGCTCCGGGACTCACTCAAGGGCTGCAGCGATGTAAGGAAACCTGGGGTTGCAGGAAATCCCCCGGAGAGTTTCCAGGACCTGGCCAGACACAGCCCTGATCTAGTGTTGATGACAGCCCTGCTGCAAGTGGGGGGCTGGACCAGAGCCCCCACATGGGTTCCCACCACCACCTCTAAGATTTATGCCTACCTCATGCACTGACCTCTGGGACACAGGTGCCAGCTTTTGCTGCTGCAAAAGGAACGACTGTTCTTGTGGCACCTGAAGCTATTGCTCCCCCACTGCTGCAGGTGGCTAAGGACATTTCCTAGGCAGCAGGGATGCGAGAGCTGGGAGAAAGGCTCCAGCCGTGGGACCCTCGCTGCCATCACAGCACAGGAGCACTCTTGGCATCAGCTGAGGGAGGCGACCAGTGGATGGAGCCCTGGAAATAACACAAAACTGGCAGAAAGCCAGTGTCTCTTGCAGCACTGGGGTTTATCTTTAAAAATAACAATGACAGCAGCCCTGCTTCACTGGAAAACACCTGCCCAGTGCCAGGATCCTGCATCCTTAGGTGCCTAACTGACAGGACTGGGCATCCTTTGGGAGTCGAGCTGTGTTATCTGACCATGGCGGATTATGCTGCGAAAGCCGCTCGTTGGGGATTGTATATTAACAGGATATGCTCAGCTAGTTGACAGGAAGCAATAAAGTAATTTGAAGGAGACTGGGAGAGAGTGTGTGAGTTCCTGCATCTGTGTTAAATCACGGCACTAGATAAGCAAACAGTGCAGCCCCGGAGCGGGGAGGAGCGCTGCCGAGAGGGAGTTGGCCAGTGCCAGAAACCTCCAGGAGCTGCCGCAAGTCCAGCTCGAACGCAGCATGGAAACCAGTAGGATTGCAACTGCAGCTCTCCCAGCCCCTGCTCGGGGCTCTGGTCTTGCAGCGGGCAGGTTGGTGGGTCCTGTCACTTGTCACCCCGGCTCTGCACGCTTGCATTGCACACATGCATGGGTGGGAAAAGAGCATCACTCAGCAGCCGAGAGACCTCGGCGCTTGCTTGCAGGAGCCCAGCCCACCAGCTTTTCAGGGGCTCAGGGAAGGAGCTGCTCCTCCCAGCAGATCCAGGCCTGCAGAAGGAAGGGGAGGAGAGCCAGCACGAGAAATACGTGCAACTGCAAGAAATGAAGCTGTGAGAGCTGCCGAGCAAAGGGCAAGCCAGAGACTGCCTGCAACAGTGAGGGGAGCAAAGGGGGCTGTCAAAAAACATCAGGCACTTCGCTTTCAGCAAGTGGCGCGGATTTAAGCACCCTGCTCAGATCCCGCCGGGGAAGCGGTGCCTGCTGCGTGTGTGTCAGCAAGCACAGCACCTGGCACACCGTCCCTTGCTCAGCCTCCCACGTCCTGCCAGAATCCAATATAGCAAAAACTCAGCAGCGTTTTTTTGCTCTTGTAGAGGCTTTGCTGGCTTCCAGGAGGGGACATTTGCAGGCCTTCTGATGAAATCTCTGATCCTTTTCGTCAGAAATGTACTTTCACATGCTGTGTGATTGCCCGGAGAGCTTGCTGCCGCAGGAGGTGAGCTCCACAGGATCTACAAAAGTGTGCCTGCATTTGGTGCAAGTTGAAGACACTCAAAGTGCTCTCTTCAGAATAACAGAAGTATAAAACCTACATATGCCACCTTCCACCATAGGCAAAAAAAGCCCAATCCTGACTCTCAATGAGTGTTGAACCTGTTTTCCCCATGTGTTAAGGGCTTCTACCTAGGCTGATGGGCAGGAAACTTCCCTTGGCAATGGGTTATGCCAAAAACTGTATCTCACTCTGAAGCATCTAACACTGCCCTTCTCATGGGGGGTGGTGGTGAGTGGTGGTCCTGATGCACAGAGCACCGGTCCACTATGCTATGCATTAGGCACTCCTGCATCTGACCGGCGTGTTCTCCAGGGGATGAGCACCGGCAAAGTTCTCTCAGTCCTGCAGCTCTGCTATGAGGAGGCTTCCCTGGAAGCTGAGGGCATGATGCAGGTAGACACCTACATGCATTGCAAAATAAGTCCCTGGCAGCACTTTTCGTGAGCGTGTTGGTTGCATTTGATGAGGCATCACAAGGCCTCCCTGCTGAGGAGGCAGTAGTGAAGGGGACAAGATCACCGGAGGCAAAAATGGTCAGTCACAGTGAGGCAGAGCCACAGCCACACGTTCCTCTTCTCCTTTTTCAACAGTCCCGCCCTGATCCCTGCACTGATGTTGGATCCCCAGTCGAAAGAGTCACCAACGATGTTCTTGCAACCCTCCTTCCTCCCACACACCTCAGGCAATTTTTGGAATAGCCAGGTGGGACAAACACAACTTGTTCTCCCGCCTGTGGAAGAACTGCCCCAGCTGGCTCTTCCAAATGCATCCAAGCCAGCCACAGCTCAAAGTCATCTGATGGTCATGTTCGGCAGCTAAATTGAGCCTCCTCCTGAGTCCTTCTCACAGACCTTTCGTACCGCAATTTGAATGGGCCAGGCTGTGCTGGTGAACCAGCTGGCTAGCTGGATGGACACACAGGTAGTCCCCAGAGCCTGAGTGATGACACTATGAGCTCGGGTTATGTGTTGTGCAGCCTTTGACATCGCTCAGCAGACTTGTGTGGGTGGCCTGTGGTGCCCTTCAGAGAGGCGGTGCCCTCTGCCATCCTGATCTCCTTCAGCCTGTCACTGTTTGTGTCTCACACTGTCTCACCCTGGAGAGCCACGCACAGACTGTCTGACCTTCATCACCAGCTTGGCACCAGGAGTTACCCAACCTGCTCATGAGTCATTTCTGCATGCAGTAAAGAACAGCATCCTCCAGATAATGGACATACCTGTTGCTATCTACCTCTGATCACAAGGCTTTGGAGCTCCCTGGATGGGAAATAGCTGCCACCACCTCACCCTTGCACGCCTTCCTCAGACACAGGCTTGAAAACCTCAGGGACCCTGATGGGACTGCCCAAAGCAGCCACATCCCCACCTCAGCCCCACTCCTGCTCACGTCTCTCAGCTCTACTGCCTCCTGAAGAGCCCTAATGCTGCCTGGGGCGCCCTGATCCTCTTTGCTTCTCCAACACTTTGTTCTCCTCCCCTGACATCCCCAGCCAGCTGCAGGAAAGAGATGTTCTCCCAGTGCATGACCCAACCACATCACAGCAGAATTGGAAGGGCTCCTGGAGCACTGGCTGCAGGCCACCAGAGAGGAAGGACCGCTCCCTGGACTGGATTGGCGCCAGGCTAGAAAGAGACACAAGCTGCCTTAGCTGCAGTAATTAAATCCTCAGCCCATACAAGAAAGAACATCACATCTTCCCCACTCTCTCCACACTGCTGCAGCATGTGCAAGTCACTGGTGTCACTAGACAAGCACATCAGTTGTCCCCAAGAGAGGCGGAAGGCTTCAGCTGCCACAGCACAGCAAAACTATTAAGCTGCAACAAGGCTTTTACCATCCCACACCAGCCCTCTCACACCTCAGCACCACCATCAGTCCCACACAAGGGTTCAATGGTTTATCTACTGTCCGTGCTGTTTCTTCTTCCTCTTCAGGCCAGCCCACCCTGCTTCTTGCCTCTGCTGCATCTGGGTTCTTCCTTCTCCAGG
>JAVJGI010000040.1:107924516-107946293 GCA_035590275.1 Ibycter americanus
TCCACATCAGCCAACCCACCGCCCCTGAAGCAAGCCCACAGCTGTATATTATCAATGTTAATTAACCCTCTACAGTTCCTCTACATTAGGCTGGGCTTCGGTTGCTTGGGCTCCATTCCTTGCTGTGTCCAAGCCTAGGCAGGGCTCCCAGCTCCCCTGGGTCAGCTTCCCAAGAGCACCCACACTGGCCTAACCCTTCTGATCTGCTCACCCATGCGCACATCAGGGTGGCTGCCTGAGCCTGGGGAAGCAGAGAGCAAATTCCTGATGCAGACTGACCCGATGTAGATATATTCTTGTCCTCACCAATGCACCATGCAAAGAGAGTTGAGGCTGCAGGATGGGCAGGAAGAAGAAGAGGCTCAACAAGTGCAAACCTGTGGGAGACAGAACTTCTGCTGTCCTGCAGCACCTAGAAATGGGTATCAATGTGTGTTATTTACTTAGTCACCTTCATCATCTGCTTCTAGGGAGGGACAGATGGTTTCTCCAGACCGAACTAAAAAAGTATCCCTGGCTTTCCCCTGTCTTAGGACGAAATTCAAGTCCTGTTAGCTTTGCTTGATCTCTGTAGGAGCTGAAAGCCTCAGTGAACTAAAGCACTGCATGGATAGACACGGGGATTCCCTTCCCCTGCCTGGGTGCCTGGCTCCAGGCTCTGGAAGCTGTGGCCCCACATCTGGTTACTTTTGTCCTGACAACTTCAAAGAAGCATCAGGCAGCTGCCCACACTCTGACAGTAGGACCACGGATAGGATCCCATCCTTCTAACTCATCTGCATGCCATTACTCCGGCTTCTGAAGACTGCGTGATGCTGGGTGCCCCACGAGACTCCCTAATCCCCCAGGAGCTGTGCAGCAGGGCTACGATGCCCCAGGATGGCTCAGCTCACACGGGACCAAGCATCCTCACGAGCACATTGGCTTCCCAGGGGGCCAGGTCACCCCCACCCTCCTGCGGTCCCACCAGGTCCCCACCAGTCAAGGCACCCTTAAACCCATGGAGGGTGTTCCTCTGTGCCCAGGGTGCCCGCATAGCTCTTCTGCCCACAGGCATGAGGCTTGCACACCTTGCCCCCCCCCCCAGAAGGCTCCCCCCACTCCCGTCTCACCCCTGGGGGCCAAGCGGGGGGGTCAGCATTTGCACAGCCCCCACCAAAGCTGCCTCCCCCTCCCCCTGTAAGCAAGACCCCCTCCCCACAGCAGAGCCGCGTTTACCACCCAGCTCTGCACCGGCGTGGCATGGCCTTTCTTCCTTTTCATCCCTTTCTCACTCCTTGAATGCGCTTTGCTTGCTTTGGCGGCGCGGGGCAGGGAGAGCCCCTCTCCCCCCCCTCACTCCCGGGGATCCCCCCGGCAGATGGGGCCGGAATATGAATGTGCACACAGTGAAGCCCCTAAGAGGATTTGCTGGCGCCCCTTTCATTGCGAGCCTTTGTGTGCTGCTCCGCTGCGGTGGGACGCCCCCGAGTTCTCCCCCGGCTTCTCTGTCTTCCACTCCAGAAGAAAAGAAAGTGCCTATAAAGGCCTTGTTTGTCCGACTTGTTTGAGGGGACCATATTGCTGTAGGTGCCGCGGGTCCCGGCGTGACAGCGTCGCCCCTTTGAGAAAGGGTGACGCGCGGCTCCCTCCTGGGAGGGTCCGAGCGGGCAGCTTAGCCAGGCGCTGGGAAAAAAGGTTTCAGTTGCATTTCAATGTCCATTGAACCCTGAATCCCCGGCGATGGTTTTTCCAGGGGCTCTGCAGACAGACAAAGCCACCGAGGCGGAGGCTGGGAAGATGCTTCGTGGCTGGCAGTGGGAGGAAGACCTGTTAGCCCCCCAAAATCCCATCCGGGAGAGCCGAACAGGGATGGCAATGTTGCTTTTCCTATGACATCTAGTGGTAAAGCCAGGGAAAGAAGAAAATGTCGGCTGGGTCTTCCTGCTTCCAGCATTGCTGTCTCCTGCTGCAGCATTTTGCCCTTTGCATCTCCTCCTGCGGCATTTTGCCCTCTGCATTGCAGCAGACGGTCCCCAGGTACGAGGGAAGCAAAACCAAACTGCACGATGGCCTCAGCAGCTCCGAGATGGCAAACAGTCCACCCTGAAACCTGCCCTGGCCCCTGTGCCTTGTCTTGGATTTTCAGGGCATACACCAGGGCCCCAAAGCATCTGCCTGGGCTGGAAATGGAAGTACGCACAAGCATACCTATCACCCTTCTCACTCCGGTCTGTGCTCCAACACGTCCCCTCGTTTGCTTGCCAGCTGCTCAAAGGCAGGTATAGGACATATATGTCAGGCCCAGGAAAATTTCCAGCCCAGTGTAGCGCACACACCGTGTCTTGCAAAGCAGCAAAACCTTTGCAGCAGCCAGAGGCAAAGCATCATGAAACGCAGTTCCAAGGATGCTTGCAGGGCATCTTGCCCCAGCTAAGGCAGCCTCCAAGCTTGCATGGTCCTGGCAGGGGGGTGATGGGCTGGCTGAGACTGAGTAACAGCCTGGGCTGCTCACTGTTTAACCAGACTGTGTTAGGGTGTTGGCAAGAGCTTCAATACCTTGCCAGATACAGGAAAATCCACTCCGGAGAGCTCACACTGAAGAGGTTAATCATTAATGTCTCCACCACAGGGTTTGAGTGCGATTTCTACTACCTGCTACACACCAGAGCATTCACATTGCTGGGCTGCGAGTTGCCGATAGCAGATGGATGTTGTCCCAGGCCAAAAGAGACCACCGGGCCTAAATCTTCTTTTCGCACCCCCTATCTCCTGCAGCAGATCACCTTGACTTGGCAAACGGTATGCGGGAAGGATGCTCCTGCAGATGCATCAAGGTGTGAGGACTTCAGGACGACACTGACAGTGGGATAAAGAGACCAGAAGGAAGGATGAAGCAGGGTGCTTTGGTGGTCCTGCACAGAGGCAGAGCAGCTGTAACCTCCACTGAATCTCACAGACTGTGCCGAGAGGCTGTGCCAAGTAGTTGTGCCATGCCGTGAGCAGCCAGACGTGCAGCTGAATCCGGCTCGGTGGGCTGGAGGTTGATTTTCCATGGCTAAAAATTGCAAGAGGAAATTTGTGGGAGCACTGTCTGTCTCCTGTGACATCCACTTCAGGGCTTCTGAGTTGCAGCAGAACCAGGGTCAAGGAAAAACCTTGGACACTTAAGAAGAAATGCAACTTGGGGAAATAAAGGTTATTTGACAGTACCCACATTTTAATACTGGGAGGGGAAAAAATGAGCAAAACCCAGAACAAGACAAGCTGCCTTTAAAAATTAAATACATTGAATCCAGAATCACAAACACCAAAATGCATGAATAATAAATGTGTGATATTTCTGTCTACCTGGGCTCAGGGTGCTCAGATGGTCTGGTGGAGGTCCTTGGGGTCATGAATGCACAATATTCAGACACATCCAATGTTCCTGTAATGCATTTTACTAGGGGAAAAAGAAAACAAGGGAAAAGACTGAAAATAGAGACATAACCACTCAAAACCCTGATGGGAGCTGTAGGACGATGAAGAAGCCTGCCTGAAGGAGGAGGACAAGGCTCCTGAATAACCCTCATCCCACCTTTCCCTTCTCACTCATGCTCTGCATCCTCCCCTGAGGTCCCAGCCGGGCAAACGACAGGAGTGTCTGTCTCCATTGCCTTTGGGACAATCGTTGGTGGCTGTATGTTGGGGCTGTGAAGGCAAAAGGGTGCTACAGCATTTCACAAACTCTGCTGGCATTTGTTTCTCCTTCAAAAAGGCTTTTCCTTCCCCTCTTTCTCTGCTCAATGAGGATGCAGGTCCTTCTCTGAATCAAAACAAAAGAGGTATGAAATGCTGCTAGCAAAACACTGGTGAATGGCTTTAGCTCCTTGCTCTTCATCAAACCTGAGAGTCAAGTGTGATGGTGGTGGAGACCGAAGGACCGAAGCAGAACTACCAGGACTCACCCTGAGACTGGGGACAGAGTTGGAACGGTTGTGGCAGATCCACATGGACGTTAGAAAGAGAGCAGATCACCTCCCACTGGTCACCCAGCCTACCCCAGGAGACCATCCGGGGCTGAGAAGGGCCAGCTGATCCTTGCCTTTCTCCAGGGAGCAATTTTACATGCAGGGCCAGCACCCAGTGTGGGGAGGAGGCACCCAGCACAGCACCCAGTGACCCACGCTCTCCCCTCAGCATCCCAAGGGACCGTGCTGCACTGCAGGCAGCTGGTGACCCCGGCAGAACCACCCTGGCACTGGGCAGGGCTCAGGTATCATCACAGGAGCAGAGTCCAGGTCTTAGTGGACCCTGGGGGCTTCCCACTGCTGGTGCCTGGTGCTGTGTACAGTTGAGGGGTCTCCAGGAGCCGAAACTCTGCACAAAACCCTGGTGTTCCCAGAGCCTGACACTGCCCAGCCCTCGTGGCATCCCCAGGCTGCAGGGTCCGATCCATGACACAGGGTCACCCCACAGAGCAGAGGATGCCAGGCTGTGCAGTCCGTGGCAGATGTGCATCTCCAGCCCAGCACTGCTGGCAGCAGCCGCTCGCTCGGGGATGTACAGGGCTGTCCAGCTCCCTCCCGCCTCGTCTGGAAGCGTCGCTGATGACCCGCTGCTGTTCCCGTCTCCTTGGTGACTCCACATGCCAGCATCCCCAGACAAAAGCTCTCCTGGCACATAATGGGAACAGAAGGGAGCACTGGGCAGCGGCATTCAGCCCATGGGGAGCTGCTTTCCGAGTGCTCACCCTAGGGCTCCAGCCCCTGCTCTTTCCGAGTCAGCCAAGGCTGCAGACTCGCAGATAATCCCCATTCAAAAACCAGACGGGTATTTCAGGTATGTGTCCATGCGTGTTGCACACATTTCCCCAGGGACCCTTCTGCAGCGTAGCAGCCCTTGCGAGGCTGCACATGGCAGTGTCTCGCTGCACTGTGGGCTCCTAGCTGTCTACTTGATTCTTTTTTTTTTTTTTTTTTTTTTCCCCCTCTGCATGTAAATGCAAGATTTAGGGCAGCGGCTGTTGAGAGCAATCCTGGACTCTTCCATCCCGGCACTGACTGCCCAGCTTGCTCGTGCATTGCTCTCATGCTGCATGTTGAAAACGGGTTGTGCTTTGCATGATGTTTGTGTGGTTTGCATTTGGTGCGTATGCCTGCTACGTGCCCTGCATATTAATTCACATGAGCCTCTGACTCGCCTCGTGTGAGGCACACGGCTACATGTGTGACAAGGATGGGGCTTGGGGCTGGTCTCACCGCCTCACACAGGCTGAGAACACAGCTTGTCTTCCCAGCGTGTACTGCAAAACGAGGGCTGAAACCCACGCAGCTCCCCAGCGAGGCTGGTAGGACAGGGTATGTAACACAGCAGGGTCTGTTCCTCCCTGCAGGGAAACTGAGGCATTCAGGGGGGTCACTGATTTGTCCACAGTCACTCCCAGGAGCCAGTAGTGGAAGAAAAAAAGGGTCTGCCTTTCCTTTTTCTTGCAAAACGCAGAAAACCTCAGGAGAGGGGAGCAGCGCTATGTGGGGCTCTCCCACACCTGCACTGTCACATCTCCAGCTGGTTTTGGGGTTTCACCGGCAGCCCGGTGCCACATCACGGCAGAGAGGATCCCTGGCATGGCACCCAGTCTCACCGCTCTGGGACCACAGGGCAATCTGCATCCATGGGGGGGGAGGGGGGGCAAACCCGAGCTCATTGAGCTGCATCCCTCAAGGGGTTAAGGAGGTGCAGCGGGACAGGCAGGACCACACGGTGCTCCCACCAGGCCCTCCTGCATCCCCTTCTGCTGCTGCTCCAGCGAGGGCGGAGGCCGGGGGAGATGCTGCTCGGCTGCCGCAGGCGCCGCGAGGCGTGAGGGCGGGAGGCAGCGGGAAACGGAGCGGAAGGAGCCGAGCCCGACGTCGAGGCGAGCTGTGCCTGGAGCCGAACGCTGGCCAGGCTTCCCATCCCCGCACATCCCCATGGAAACCTCGGCCCTGCCGCCCCGCCTCGCGCCCCCGACGCATTGTAGGTCACCGCTGGCCACGCTGGTCCAAGCGGCCTCCCACGGGGGTGAGGCGGCTCTCGCCACCCAGGGCCATGGGCCAGGGCTGCAAGAGCTGCAAAGGGGCGAGGGACCGAGCCCTTCCCACGCCGCCTGCCCGCACGCTCCCCACACCGCCGGGTTAGGGATGCCCGAGCATCCTCTCCCCTGGCAGCATCCCTGCTCCAGGCCCCGCCACGGGGTGCAGCAGCAGCAGGATGGCACCACCCCACAACCCGGCTCTGCTGGTCCTTCCCCTCCTGCTCTCCCTTCCCAGCACGAGTCCCCTGAATGCTCCATTTGAAGCTAATTCCAGCTGAAATCTGGTTTGCTTTCCAACGTTGCTGCTTTAAATTGGAGAGATTGACCTTGTAGCAGGAGGTGACATGCAGATGCACATCAGCAGCCCGTCAGAGCGGGCGGCGGGGGCTGGGGGGGGTGCGGAGCCGCCTCAGGGATAGGCCAACTATTTTATGAGTAATTTAATATCTGGAACACAGACTTTTCATTCCCAGAGATCTGCTGAGGAAAGAAAGAGCCTTTCTGCAGCCCTGCAAAGGCTGTTCCTCATAAGGAGGCAGAGCAGGGGAGAGAAAAAAAAAGGGCTGGGACTTAACTCCTTGGTGGCCAGCTCAGAGCAGAGCCTCCGCAGCTCCTGGGATTTGCAGAGCGGCCAGGAAAAGCAGGAATTCCCTGTGAAGCTTAAAGTGGGAGACAAGCCAGTCTGTGTTGCTGCAGGCAAAAGAAGCAATTGCTCCTTCCCATTCAAATTTAAATCTAAGCCTGAGTGAGGAGGGGGGAAACAAACTTATCAGAAGCCCTGAGGTCAGGTGTGGGATAGGAGGTGTTGCCTGAACTCCCTTCCCAGTCTCAGGCTGGTTCCTGCTGTGTATGAGCCCGTACAAGTCCCACTGAGGCTGCCAGCGGTCCCAATCCCCAGGCGAGCCAGTGCACCCAGGGGATCCATGGGAAGCTCCTGCCCTGCTGGCACCGCGGCAGCTGCGCGTGGCCTCGGTCCCCACCGAACCCGAGCGGGTCCTGCCGTGTCCCTTGGGTGTCTGCCACCCTCGCCACAGGCACAGGCCGGTGCACTGCCCCAGTAATGCCTGTGCCCCCAGCACACCGGTATCATGGCACACCACTGAACCCATGCAGGGTTTCCCATGTGCGTCCTGCTTGGGGTTACGGTTTGAGGAAGGGGAGGGAAGGAAGAACATGGGAAAAATGCCACATCGCGCTGCACAGCTGAGCCCTAGGGCAGAGGAGAAGGTGCAGAGCAGCCGGCAGCTTGGCAGCAGTGACTGTGCCTTGGTGCTGGGAGGCTGAGGGGAAGGAAACGCTCACGGGCTGTTCAGAGGTTGCTGCTGGCGAGGGCAAAGCATCCCTGTGTCTAGGAGCAGCGTCATGAGCTGTGTGGGAGAAGGGCTGGCGTGGGGGCTGCACTGTGTAGCCTCTAGAAGACCCTGCTGGGCAGCCTGGCCGTGGCTGTGTAGTGTTGCCAACAAGGACCGAGGCCAACCGAGGATGGTTTAGGTAGGGCTCTTCCTTGGGTAGCGGGTACAGGGAAGTGACCAGGCTCAGCACAAACAGATCAACACCTCTGCAAGTGCCACAGTGTTTGCCAGTGATGTTAGACCAGGCTGCAGGACCGACATCCCTGGCTCAATCTTACTGACAAGCAGCACGGCCACGCTTTGATCTCTCCAGTTCAGCATCGCCTTCCATGAATACTGACAGGCAACTAGTATGCTTCACCACATCAGACCCTGCCAGAGTCCTGCTTATGCCTGGACTGGAGCTTCAGCACAGAGAAAACCCCAGCTAAATGATGCAGGGGTAACTTGTATATTATATTCTTGCTGATCCCTGTTGCTACGTCTCTTGAAATAGGACGATTTTATTTTAAAATCCTGATAGCTCTCTGCCAGTGTCTTTGCACATCAGTGGATTTGCTCCAGCTGCTTTGGACCAAAGCAGTGCCTGCTTGCAGGGAGTCCCCAGAAAGTGACCTTAACACTTGCTGCTTTTTGGTGTCACCAGACACCTTCACCTGGTATGTGATGGGGCAGGGTGACTGGGTGACACAGCTGTGCTCCTGGTTAGCTCTCTGTCCCCCTCCGCTCACCCGGTGTGTGCAACCTCCAGCACTGAGAGGCCAAAGCACTCCAAAGCTGCTTAGCTACAGCTTGGCAAAACACAGCTCTGAAGTCATCTTGAAACACCACCTGCCTCAACTTCTACCAGAGCAGCACGTATGTGCACAAAGTGAAGTGATTGTGCACAGTGTGAGCATGCACACAGCAGCAAGTGTGCACACAGAGCACGGGGAGCATACACGTGTGCACAGTGTGAGCACGCACACAGCAGCAAGTGTGCACACAGAGCACGGGGAGCATACACGTGTGCACAGTGTGAGCATACACAGAGCAGCAAGTGTGCACACAGAGCACAGGGAGCATACACGTGTGCACAGTGTGAGCATACACAGAGCAGCAAGTGTGCGCACAGAGCATGGGGAGCATACACGTGTGCACAGTGCAAGCACGTACAGAGCAGCAAGTACATGCACAAAGCACGGTGAGTGTGATTGAGTGCACGGTGCAAGCACGCTCAGAGCAGTGTGAGTGAGCAGAAAGACAGCACAAGCAGCACGCACAGAGCACTGGACCAGCTCTGCCAGGCCCTGGGTGAGAAGAAAGCCTGCAAATCTATTCAGTGAGTGCAGATGTGGCCAGGTTAAAGTTTGGTGTGTGACAGGTGCTCATGGGTAAGAGGTAAAGAATTAATTAAAGATGCAAATTGGTCGTTTCCCTGAGAGACAGTGAATGTGGAGCTTTCCCTGTCTGACCTCCTTACCACCAGGCTGCACCTGACCCTGCAACAGGTTTCTCTCCAACTGTCCCGCTAATGGGTGTGTTGTTCCCAGATTGCTTTGTTTTGCATGGAATAATGAATTACGCACAGTGCAGGGCAGGGGAGGTTTGAGAGCCGGGCTGTAGCAATCCTGCCTTGCCTGGGTAACATCAAGCAGGCAGCGTGTGACAGGCAGCACAGCACCCAGCTGCCCAGATCGGGTTTAATTTTTCTTGCCTTGGCCCCGAGTGCCGCTGAGGATCTTGCAGAGGGATTGCTGCCGCAGGGTAGCAATCCAGGCTCCTGCGGTGGATGGTCCTGTGGGAGGGGGCATCTGCATCTTGGCTCTGAGCTCAAGGAGTGCTATAAGAGCTTGGGAGGAGGGGGGTCCCCTCCAGCTGCCCTGCTGTGGAGTCCTGGGGGAATGGCTCCCTGCAGAGTCAGAAACACCCTGCCCCACTGAGCAGCCCTGGAGGAACAGAGCAGTGATGTTGCATGGACCACCACCCAGCCCAGCCGCTCACAGCCCTCTGGCCTCCTTTTCTCATCCATTTTGGATACCTGAGGAGTGTGCTGCTCCACGGTCTGTGCAGCGGCAGCTTTAAGGGAGCTAATGCCTGAGGTGGCATTGCTGGGTGCTAGCTGAGACCCCCGGGAAGAAGCAATGCCCCGTGCACCTCTGTTTTCCAGCTCCGTAAGCAGTGAGCTGCAGCTGGTACCTGCACTGCCCTCCGACTCACCGGGTACAGCCAGGACCCCAGAAACCCTTTGGCTTGTGCTGGTGTTAGGTCAGGCATTAGTTTTAAAAATAAAACCAGCTCCACTCCAGAGGGGTCCTGACAAAGACCTTTTCAAAAGTCCAAAATGATTATATAAATTCCTCAAAAAAGGCAGAAAGCTTCAGCTTGCTGTGCACCAGCATCTCCAACCCCTTCCCGCGGAGCTTTGCCCCCCTGCCTGTCCTACGGCGTGGCAGGTTATCCCATGCCAGAGGAAGGACTTTGCATTTGTGCCCATTAAATGTCAGTGGGTTCCTACCAGCTCATTTCCCCAGTTTGTCAAGGCTCTTTGGGTGGCAGCCCTGTCCTCCAGTGCATCAGCTGCTCCTTGGTTTGGTGTCTCCTGCAGACCTGCTGAGAGTTCAGGAGCCTTAGCTGGTTTACACTGCCCAGCCTCTGTTCTGGGGGTCAAAGACTTACTCTTTTCCTCCACCTGCCCTGCTGACCCAATTTTATTTGGGATGCTGCATTTACAGCTGTGAAATGGCCTGAGTGGTGCAGCTGTGCTTCAAAAGCAGCCCAGTGCTCCTGCACGGGGAGAGCTTTGCGATGCAACACGGGACATCTCTGCCTGATTCTTTGATGGGAGGTGGAGGTCTGGGGACATGGGGTGATCGTATCCCTGGGGACAGGAGCCACAGATTTTTTCCCAGGTAAGGACAAAGAGGGGAGGTGGTGAGGATGAGGCATTAACCCAGGGCAGCAAGAGGCAGCACTAATCCTGCCCTCTGCCTCCTCCCAGCCCTTAGGGGCAAGGCAGAGCTGGACCTCCCGCTGCTGCCCGCTCCCTGCAAGCGCTGCCCTCCCCGCCCGCGGGACGCGGAGGCTGGCGAGGGCTGATCCAGTCTCCAGCGCCACCTGCTGGCAAATCATCCCGGACACAACTGGAGCCCGTGCGCAGCCCGGAGCTGGGAGACCCAGCACCCACAGGCGGACCCCAAGAGCTCAGTGGCCATGCTCTACAAAAGCCACTCCATATCCCCCCCTGCCCCCCCAGACCCTTTATTGTCATCCCCTTCATCCAGCCCCTTGCAAATCCCAGACCCCTGCAAAAATTATCCTCCCCTGAGCGCCCCATGTACACCCCCACGGGCTTCGCTGCCGTGGCTGGGCTGGGGGCTGCAGGCAACCAGCCCACCCAGGTACAAAGCTGGATTGTCACCTGCCCCAGGGACAGGACATCCTCGGGCTTCTCAGCTCTTATTCATCTGGAGATCCTTGGGTCCATCAGCTCTTCTAGTAATTACTAAAGACATCTCTGGGCGGGCTTGGTGGTGCTTTAGGACTTGGACGTGTGGGTCCTCTGCTGGGGTTATGGGGCTCTGCTGGACCCTGCCCAGCTGCACCAGGGGATCGCTGTGTGCTCCACACCTCTTCCATCATGGCATCAAGCTCTGGCTTCCCCACATACACCTGGCTCTTTGACAAACTTCTGTGGGTATTATTGTCACCACCACCCCAAAAAAATCCAAGTCTAAGAGAGGTTGGTGTCCCCACATCCTACCGGCTTCAGGACTCTCAGGTACAGCACCATCTTCAGTGTCTCCCCGCCTATCACCTGCACCCAGTGGCCCCAGTTTTCCCACTATGTTGTGTGTCCTGTTACCTTTTAGAGACCAGGCTTCCTCTCCATGTTTTCCTAACCCTGGGCTGGGTCTTCCTCTGGGTGGCTGTGGGAGCAGACGCCCAGCATGGTCTGCAGCAGGAGCTGCATGAATTGCCTGGCTCTCCTCAGCACTAATGAGATGCTAATGAGCCTAGGCTGAACCCAGGGGTGCAGGAGGCAATGCCCTGGGTATCTGAGCATTTTTCATGGGGAAGGAGACAAATTCTAGGCAGGAAGGAACCAACAGCACAAAGAGCTGTCATTTAATGTGCAAGATGGGCAGCAACACGCTTCAGGGCATCAGATGAGGAGCGAAGAGTCATTTCCAGGGCTGTCTTCAGCCAGCAGCAGGAGAAGGGCTGCAGAGAGACACCTTCAGCAGGCTAAGCCCCGGGGAAGATGAGGAAGCCAGAGAAGATGCTGTCAGACCCTTCAATCCCCACCAGAGAGTTCTTCTCCGTTGGCTCCAGCCAGACAGACTCGTTCTCTGCCATTTTGAGGACCACACCGCCGGTGGTTACCTGGTAGCTGCTGTGCACGTAGTCACAGAAGGTCACCACCTTCTCGCCCCTGCTGCCCCGGCCCTTTTTCACGTTGAGGCACAGGTTGCCCCTGGAGGTGACGTGGTAGGTGAAGTAGTAGATGCCTGGGATCTGGCAGGTGAAGCGGCCGTACCGGTTCTCGTAGTGACCCTTCTCGTTGGTGATGATCCGGTCGAAGCGGATGGGCTGCTCACGGCGTGGGTAGGAGCTGACGGTCCTGGCAGCAGAGAAGGCGGACTTGAGGGTGGACTTGTAGTCACCGGAGTCCCCCTGAGGGCCAGGGTGTCCCGGTGGACCTGGTAATCCCTTTGAACCCGGAGGGCCCCTGGGGCCGATCTTCCCAGGGTGCCCTGGTACTCCGGGATCTCCCTTCTCCCCCTTGTCTCCTTCGTGCTCCACCTGGCCAGGGGGGCCTAGAAAGCAGGAGGAAGAGTCATTGTGGTCACAGCCGAGCCCCACAGCTCTGCAGAGGGGGCACTGGGAAGGCAACTGCTGGTACCTGTGCAGGGTGTGGGGCAGTGGAGACCCCTGCCCACCTGGCAGGTGTGACACCCCTTGCTCTCGTGCATCCTCCCTCCCCAGGATCCTCAGGGTGCTCTGGTCTGTCCAGCCCCTCTTTCCTCAAGCATCACCCTCACCTGATAACACCCCAAAGGGACTGGTGGAAATAGGATTGCTTTCCCAGGACCACACACCCAGCACCGCCTTTTCCTGTGCTCGGTATTCACAAGATGATGTTTTCCCCACCTGCAGCCTCCTCCTTACCTTGCTCACCCTTTGGGCCATTCTCCCCATCTCTGCCGTTGCTGCCAGGCTGTCCTGGTAACCCTGGGATGCCTGGGATGGTGCCATAAGTGTTGCAGAATGAGGCACTTGTGAGCTGCCCTCCAGCCAGGCAGATGAGCATTGCCCATACGGTCTGCATCTGCTGGAGCACAGAAGGATGTCAAGGGGCTTGCCTTGAGCAGTGAGAGGGATGGGGAAGGCACTCTCTGCTGCTCTGGAGGACAACAACTAGAAGCACATCTGGGTAATATCATTAGGGAGGGAAAATATCCTGCTGCAGAGCCAAATCTGCTCTCCTGATGACCTTGGAGGGACCAGCCCCTTTGGGCACAGTCAGTCTCTTCTCACTCTTAAATTACCAGTTTACGAGTGCCCAGAGCTCCAGCCACATGAATATCTGGGGACAGGTTAGCCTGTCCCAGAGGTCTGATGTCCAGCCTGGCCATGCTGCTGCCACAGGCATGTGCTGCAGTTCCCTACTGCTCCCTCAGAGGAGGAATTCTCCATCCCATTTTAGGACCACACCTGCAGGGTACAATCCTCCCCCAGGTGAAAGCAGTTTCATCACGGGCAAGGGGGTAGCTCTTGCTTTCTACCCACATACCTGAGGCAGAGCTTCAGTCCTTGCAGATGGCAATGAAATCCCCAAACCTGCCCTCCTAACCCCTGCGGGTTCCCGTTGTGTCCTGCCACATGCCTGCTTCATCCCAGGAGCATTTCTGTATCTAACCAGCCTTACTGGGACAGCCATCTGGCTTTCCAGTCCCGGGGTTCCCATCTTCCTTCTGCCCTCCTGGCATCCCGCAGCTCAGCTCCTTCCCCAGCTCCCTGGTGCAGGTGTATGTTGGTAAGCACTGGGCATTTGGGGGCTGTATCGGGACATCACATCACCCCAGCCATGCTCTCTGGCCACAGGTGGACTTTCCTAGCACTGAAACTCTGGTGTCAGCAGGAAAAGAAGTCAGTGAGTTGGATTGTCCAGCCACAGCCTCTCTGATTTGGATGCAGCAGGTACAAGGACCGATCTGCAGGCTCCCAGCCTAGGTCCAGGCAGACAACAAGAGCATCTCAGGGCAGGAGAGCACCCCTGGGGCTCCTTTCATGCAGATGCTCAGTCCCTGATCACCCCTCTTGGCCTTTGGCATCTCCCTTTTCATCTCCTGCTTCCCCCAGGTGGAGCAGGAGGGGTTGGGGTCCCATCAGGTATCTCCACCACCCCCAGCTCAGCAGCTCCCTTTGTTTTCTGCCCCAAGCCCCAGCGCAGTGCCACTGGTGCAGGGGGTGACGGTCAGCCTGGGGCTGACGGGTTCCCAGCGTGCTCCTACCTGCAGGGGGGAGCTGGAGCTCAGCCTGGCCGACCTCTCGCTCTTACCTTGAGCTTCTTGTTGCACGGATGGGGAGATGGAGCAGGACACACCAGCGTCCTGCTTGGAAATGAGCACGAGGGAAAGGAGAAGTTTGCTGGAAAGGTTATTGTGAAAGTATTTGGGCCACATCCCTTTTTTTTATCTTTAGCTCTTATCCTTTCTCCAGTGGCACTTTCATATCCGCCACGAATGCTGTCCGTCAACTCAGCAGAACGTGCTGTCCCCTGCGAGCACCCTGGGGCCCCTCGGGCGCACAGCTCTGGCCCTGGGGAGCAGAGGGATGTCCACTCTGCCCTGCAAGCTCTCTGGGTCCTGCTCGTGTGTGCTTGCTACGGGTAGCGCTTCTGTGAGCTCCAGACAAGTTTGGGATAACCCCTCAGGGCTGCAGGAATGTGCATGCACTTAGCTAGCAGCCCTCAGGCTCCTCCGCACATCCCCAGCTCTGCCCGGAGGTACCGGCAGGCCCAGGGGATGCTACAGAGGATGGGAAGTGATTTCACCCTGCGGTAAAAGCATGTCCAGTCCTGCTTTCTGCTGATGCCCTGTGGAAGTGAAGCTCAGGATTTTCAGGAGAGATGACCTTTTCCACTGTACCACGTGTGCCACCCGGAGGAATCTCCGTTGGGTTTTGGTGAGCTCTGTAGCCTCCACAACAATGAGCTTCTTTGGTCTGGCTCAGTCCCTGCCCTGTCCCTGGTGAAGTCTAGGACCCTGGGGATGTCCCAGCCACCAGAGGCATGGCTATGGGGCTTGCTGCGGTCTGTGACCCTCTGCAACTGAATTGCATCCACTTGGAAGGGAAGGGGAGCACCAGGGCCCCTGCTTGGAGGAGTCTTGGTGTGTCCCCCCAGGTGGGGGCTGTGTGCATGGGCACGGGAACCATTCCCTTCCTGCAGTCAGTGCAGCTGGGGGTCCTACCCCAGCAAGCAAAGGCAGGGTAATGAACAGTGCATGATGCTCATGGATGCTGAGCACCGCTGAGCCAGGGAGGGCTCGGGGACGTTCTGACGCCATGCAGACATCCAGATATCGTGCAGACATCCAGATATGGTGCACACATGCACATGGACACCACATCCATCTGGCCACACGTGGGCTCCACCTGCACAAAGGTGAGTCATGGAGGAAAAAACACACTAGGACAGGCACGCTGGGGAAGGTTTTTTATTGACACTTTCCATAGCTGGGTCACGGCAAAGGTGCTGCTGCAAGCCTTCTCCAGGACACCTGGCTGTCCCTGGTGCAACCCAGATGGGAAGGGGAGAGACACAGGGAAACCTCTTGCTCTGGCAGCGGAAGGTAATGTGGGGTTATCAGGGTGGATGTACATGGCAGGGCCAGCAGGACCCTGGGGGCTTGGCATCGTCACGCTGGGTGCGGATGCATCCAGATGTGCCTGTTCCCCCCACTCAGCAGCTGCCTGTGCTTGATCCCCAGGCCAGGGGGTTGTGTCTGGTGACTGGGGCTGACCCCCTCACTAGGGCTTCCCACCCAGCAGAGAAACCTGGAGCATCAGCAACAGCCTGGTGGTGAGCAGCAGCATTTGCAGGGCAGGGCAAAGAGGTTGGCGTGCTGGGGTGGGCTTCGGTGATCCTCTAGTCTGGGAAGAGCAGGAACCCTGAGAAGATGCTGTCACTGTTGCTGATGCCCACCATGCTGTTGTAGTCATTCACCTCCAGCCAGACCTGCTGCCCAGCACTCAGGTGGAGAAGGATCCCACCAGAGCTGACCTGCATGGTGTTGGTCTTGTGGTCACAGAAGCTGGCCATCTTGATCTCGTTCTTGTACAGGATGACGCAGAGGTTGGCTGTCAGCGAGGTGTGGAAGATGAAGTAGTAGAGGCCGGGGAGCCTGCAGGTGAACTTGCCAGTGGTGGTGTTGTAGTCATGGTTGGTGTTGGTAATGACATGATTGAACACCACGGCGAGGTTCTTCGGGGGGAACTCGATGGTCTTCCTTGTCACTGAAAATGCTGACTGGTGCTTCTGCTTGTAGCTGCCTGGCAGACCCGGTTCTCCAGCCATGCCCATAATCCCAGGGTCTCCAGGGGGACCAGAGGGACCGATGGGGCCAGTCTTGCCTGGCAAACCAGGGCTGCCCGGTTCCCCTCTCATGCCCTTGGGTCCTCGTGTTTCAGGAGTGGCCGGGATGCCTGTGGTGTGGTGTGGAGTGAAAGGGAGTCAGCGGCAGTGGCAGGATGTGGGGAGAGGCTCCTCCAGCCCTTCCCTCAGGCAGAAGAGGGTTGTTGCCTCTCTCCAGCATCCCCCCCTCCTGCCCTGTCCGCAGACGATGCTCTCCATGGCCTGCAAACCAAGGCAGACTGGCCGTGGAGGACTCAATGGCCCCCCTTCAACAGCCTGTGGGTTCCCCTCCTTGCTCACTCACCTGGCTCGCCTTTGGCTCCCTTCAGCCCATCCCGGCCATCCTTGCCCGGCACACCTGGCATGCCTGGCAGGCCTGGAGCCCCATAGCAGCTGTGAGGGACATCTCTGGTCACAGCAGACCCCAGATTCAGGAGCAGCAGGGCAAGGGCCAGATAGCGTTGCTCCCAGAAGCTCTGCCCCATTTTGGTGCTTTGGTTCCTGGAAAGGGAAAGAAAGGGCTGGGGTGAGGGGCCACGGCAGGGTGGCTTCCAGGCCATGGGGCAAAGGAGGTACTGTGCTATGAGGCTGACTGCACCAGCAGCACCTGGCTGCGATGACTGTGCCCTCAGTGTCTCCCCCACACCAATTGCCAGGTGGTGGGGAGGTGGATATGTGGAGACAGACCCTGGGCTCATCACCACCCCCAGGGCAGCCTCTGATGGCACAAGGTGGGTTGGACTTTCAGTCTGGATGGAGCCAGGAGGTCTTGCGGTACCCTTGGCCAGCCCCAAGCTCTCCCAGCTCAGCATCCCGAACCCCCTGCAGATGCATATGCCGCTGCAGACTGTTGCATCGTGCTGCACAGAGGCTGGAGCTCCTTGGAGCCAGCTGATCTCACCCCTCCTCCAGCAGCAGCCTGACTTTCCTGGCTCTGCCAGTCAGGATCAAGCACCCCATCAGCTGGGGATCTCCCAGGACAGTGCCTGGCCCAGGGGACTGGGTTTTTCCGCAGCAAGGACAAGCATGCATCCCGCTCCATGATACGTGTGCAGCCTGGCAGTGCCTCTGTCTTCTCCTCCTCCTCTCACACAGCCCAGTGCTGTGCCATGCTGGTGGACCCCCAGTCCTCATGCAGCCACCCCAAAGAGATGGACCTTGCAGCACCTCTTACCTCTTGTGTGGGGAGCAGGGCACAGGATCCTGCGCTGCTGAGCCCTCTGGCTGCCCTGGGCACTGCCGGCCAGCACAGCACGGTGTGGGTGACTCTCCGTGACACCGTCCTGGAGGAAGTGGCAGAGTTAGGAAAGGGCCCTCGGGGATCCAGAACCCCCAGCTGGCCCCCAGCTAAGTTTCACATCCTCCTGCCTGATGGTTTCCTCTAAGCAAACACTTTTCTGGCTGTCGAGCAAGACCCGTGCTTGTGCCACTGCAGCAGCAGGGGCTGGAAAAACAGAGGCTGGGATAAGCCTCTGCCAGGAGATGTGCCACAGACCCTCCAGCCACCATGGGGACTAGCCCTCTGCAAATCACCTGCTTCCACCCATCCTTAACTTGTTTCTGAGCAGAAGAGCAGCGAGTGGATGGGGAGCAGAGTCTCATGCCAGCTCCACGGGGCCAGAGACGCCTGTGCAATAAAGGGCTGGTGCAAGCTCACTGCCTGGCTCTGCCTGGGAGATGCTGCACCCCTAGGCAACGGGGCTGAAGGATGCTCCTCTTTGAGGGTCTGTCTTCTCTGCACCTTACCCTGTGCTCTGCCACCTCTGCTGGGTGCTGGATTTGCTGGGGCTCCTGCATCCCTAGTCAGGCTGTTGCTCCTTGCAGGTGATATGCCCTCCTCCTCACTGCTCCAGCAATGGAGACATTTGACTGCTCAACATGTGTGCAGCATCTCCTTTGAGTAGCAGTCCTAGAGTATGGCACCTGCGTGGCTTTCCTGATGCTGACTGCCTGATACCCGCCCAGCCTGCTGTACTGCCCGCCAGTCTCACCCCAAGCCAACAAGAGACGAGCATTGCCTCACAACCACCATCACCCCACAACCCCATCAGTCACCCTGATGTCCCTGTCCCTCCTTGCTGAAATGCTGGAGGATGGCAGCTGCCTTTCCCCTTCCTGGGAGAGTTTGGGTACCAACAGAGGGCCATGTGGGTGAGGTGCAGGATCTGCTGTCTGTATTTCACCTTACACAGGACAGTTAGCTTCGACCCATCAGAGAAAGGACACACATAAGCTAGTCCCAGAGATTTCCCATTCCTCCCTGTGAGTGCCAGCTCTGCTTGTACACTCCGCTCCCTCCTGTTCTTCTGCCTTTGCGGTTAGGGTTCTCCAAAGAGAAGCTGGGATCGCTTCTCTCCCTGGGCAACTTGGGAAGGGACCCAGGACATAAATGGTTTGGGAAAAACGCATGAATAAGAAAGATAACCCAAGTGGCTGTTGTGGAAGAAGGGTTTATTTTTACTGATGGGAAGGAAGTGAAAGTCAGTAGTGGCTCAGCACCAGAAAGGCATTTGCAATGGTTAGTGTAGCAGAAGCAGTGGTGTGCAGTGATTTCCCACTCAGGAGCAAAGAGCCACAGCTGGTGAATGGCTCTTTGTGACCCTGTGACAACTGGGTGTCTCCACTGTGGGGTCTGAATGTCCAGGAGGAGAAAGAGCTGCTGGGACCAGGAGCCCTCTGCCTCCAGGCTGGAGTGGGCAGACTCAGCCTGGAGGCAACTGCTAGCAGGGGTCTCACTGCTGCGGTGATGACCCACAGCCTGGCCACTTTGTGACATTGGTGGAAGCACAGAACTTGTCTGGTGGCTCAATTTGTGGTCATCCCCGTTTGCTGTGGTACTAAACCATCCCACACACTCAGAGGGGGAAAACACATGCAGAGACACACACTGCAATGTGCTGGTGCTAAGCAGGTCCAAACCGGGAGTCCATCAGCTCATCTGCGGGAAGAGCATGAAGCCATTGAAGACGCTGTCTGCCTCGGAGCCGCTGTAAATTGTGTTGCTGCTGGCAGGGTTGGTGCTCACGGAGACCTTGTCGCCCACAGCCAGGCTGAGCACAGTGCTGCCCGAGTTCACCTGCAGGATCGCGCGGCTGTTGTAGTCGCAGAAGCTGACCATGCGCTCCCTGTTCTTGGTGATGCTCAGGCAGAGGTCCCCGCTGGAGATCACCTGGTAGGCAAAGTAGTAGAGCCCAGGGACGCGGCAGGTGAATTCCCCGGTCTGGGGATTGTAGGAGTCCTCCTGGTTGGTGATGGTGTGGTCGAACACGACGGTCCTGCTGTTGGACCGTGGGGACCTCAGTGAAGCGGAGAAGGCAGGACGTGGCTGCTCCAAGATATTGCCAGCTTTCCCCTTGCCCCCCTTCGGCCCCGGCTGTCCTGGGAGCCCAGGGGGGCCATGCAGGCCGTGGTAGCCCCGTTTCCCTGGCATGCCAGGAGTCCCTGGCTCGCCTGCATCTCCTTTGGGTCCCTGGATACCTGTCCTCTGTGTTGATTTCCCTAGGGAGAAGTTGTGAGGAGGAATCATTCATGCATGTCCAGCATCTCCCGAGCTGCTCCCACAGCCCGTGATGCTCCCACCAAGAGGCTTGAGGCTCCCAGGCCACCTGCACCACCTGCATCCCCAGTTCCCCATTACCTGGCTCTCCCGTGTCACCCTTCTGCCCTGGCCTCCCGTCAAGGCCAGGGATTCCAGGGAAGCCGTCCTTGCCGTTTGGTGCCTGACACAAGCCATCCTCCAGCAGGGCCATGCCCAGCACCGATGCCAGGATGCTGGTCGCCAGCCAAAGCCCAGGTTGCATCCTGCCTCCCTGCAAGCACTGGGGTGGGGGAACAGGGGATGGAGGCAAGAACACCGCAAACACACAGGTGCACCTTGGACACAGGCATGCAAATGCACACATCCGATGCATGCACAGATCCACCATGCCACCCACATGTTGTCCAGCACAGATAGCTGGACACCACACACAGTAGTGAAAATAACTTCATGGAAGGATTTTGAGGCTGTTTCCTTGCGTGATCTGAAATCATTGATGTTACTGAAAATCTCACGTGCCCATGGTTGGGCTGTGGAATTGGAAAGCCCAGGAGATGGAGTGTGGCATAAACCCTTTGGTGCATGTCCTGGGGATGGGTGGTTGCACATCAAATGCATGCAGAGGATGCTTCTTCCAGTGTTGGGGAGCAAGCACTGATGTGTGGGGGCAGTTGTCCCATGGCATAGAAAGCACAAGTGAGGAAGGGATGCAGAGAGACACGACAGAGGATCAACAGGAAAGGGATAATCAGGCAAAAGGGATCCATGTCTCCAACACACAGAGCTGGGAGAGAGGAGGAATGTCCTGAGCACACAGACCTACCCAAAACCTGAGGTACTTAGCCCAGGACAAGCTTGCAGAGCTCAGTGATGTCTACAACCACATGGAGCAAGGACTGATTACTGCAGCCTGCCCACGCCCACCCTCACCCCCCATCTTCTCTTCCTTTTCCTACTTTAAACCCTTGTGGAGGGGGAAAGTGAAGAAAGGAAGGTGGCAGGGAACAAGGACTGAGAGTGATGACAGAGAAGGCATGTGTTCCCAGCTATTTGAGGTGACTTACCTCCTTGCTGGGGGTGAAGACAGAGCAGTCTGAGCAGTCCGTTTGCTAGAAGATCTTGCCTGGGAGCAGGGAGGAAAAGGGGGATGGGGGGGTGGGGTGGGATGTGCTTGCATGCACGGTGGTTTGCCTGGTTGGGGAAGAGAAATGCCAAGTTTCGCTTTCTCTGCACAAAAAAGAAACTTGTTTCCCTTTCCACGTTTGAGTTTGGCCGTGCTGGTCACAGTCAGGGAACAGCTTGGTCAGCGAAAGTGCAGGACCGCAGGGTTCCCAGCAGCACGGTCCCCACGGCAGGGACCAGTGGTGACTGGGCACAAAGCAACACAAAGGTGGAGGGTGCCCCAAGGCATGCCACAGCTCTGGCGCCGCAGGAGACAGGTGGTGGGAGCACTAGGTGGCATGGCCATTCCAGGGATGCTCGGCAGGGCCCAAGGATCATGCTTGATGGCTCCTGGTCTGGGCGATGGGCAGAGCATGGCTGTGACTGACCTGATCCCTGCTGCTGGGGGCTGACCCCTCCAGGTGCCCACCCTGGTGCCGCACCCTGAGGGAGCAGGGCTCTGGGAGAGGGATCACCAGTGCCTGTGTGGCTCAGCAGGGCCTCAAGCATCCTTGATGAGATATCTCCTTCCCACTGCCCTCACTTCAGTGGTTTGGGGACCTTGTCTCTGTAGTAGAGCGGGAGAAGATGGGGGTCTCTGGCACCTAGGTTGCTCCTGGTCCTGTGCTGCTTTGCACCAGCCATATCTGGGCAACCCCAGGAGCTGTGCATGGCCTCCCCCAGACCTACAAAATGAAAAAGCCTGTGCCTCACACCACAGACCCCAGGGAAGGTGCCCACAGATTCAGCTCTGCCACAAAAAAGCCCCCAAAAGGCACTGGTACCCAAGCCCCATCGCGACGGGGAGCAGAGAGATGAGCCATGCCACAATGACCCCAGCACGTGGCAATCCTGGGGATCCTGGGGAGCAGCCCCATCAGATCCAGATCCACCTGGAATCTCCTTTCAGGACCCATGTGGCAGCTGCACTGACCTTCATGAGAAAGTGTGGTAGAACCGTAGAGGATTAATTAACATTGATAATATACAGCTGTGGGCTTGCTTCTGGGGCGGTGGGTTGGCTGAGGTGGATAATGTACAGCTGTGGCTTGTTCCTGCTAAGTAGCTA
>JAVJGI010000040.1:107948413-107984996 GCA_035590275.1 Ibycter americanus
CCCCCCGTGTCCCCCCCGCAGGGCGCCCAGCCGCGGAGCGAGCGCACGGGCATCCCCCCTCAGCCGCCCCGTTCCCTCCCCCGCCCAGTGAGGCCGCAAGCATCCTCCCCCCGAGCTGGGAGCCCTTCGGCACCCCGAGAGCCGGGGAGGAGCGGTGCTGCATCCGTGAGGGCCAAGCCGTGGCTGAAGGTGCAAGGGGTCGTGATGCCCTCCAGGTTACCCCTGCTGATACAGGTCCAGCAGCATCCCACCAGCACCACCACCGTCAGGTTCCAGCAGGGAGAAGGGGCAAGGATAATGGAGGGCACCCTCAGATGACGTGAAATGGGACCAAGGCCAAGGCAGAGGGGAAGGTGGGTGTATGCTGAAATAGCCACAGCACCACAGAGCTCTGCACAGCACCAAAAGCAGCCCTGAGGAGGACGGCCCTGGGTCTGGGGGAGCCTGACTGCTGTGGTGAGCATCCACATCCTTCAGGGTACCTGTCATGGCCTCCTGGCTCTGCTGCAGACCCAGGACCAGCCTTGCTCCAGATGGATTTTACCTTGAGCTACCCTTCTTTCAGGATGGGCCATGAAGTGCCAGCTCCATCACCTCCTTGCTGCCCTCCCACCTGGTGGTGCCAGGCAGGATCAGGTCAGTGCCATCCCAGCCCTGCACCCCTTCATGGAAGACAAGTGACCCCTGCAAAGCCTCCTCCCTGCATCCCCAATGCCTTCAGGCTGCCTGACAGCAGACAGCAGGGAGGGATGCTCCTCCGCTGCCTTCCCTGCTGGGGATCCCCTGGGGCGCAGAGCGGTGACAGGCAGGAGCTGCCAGAGGATAAATGAGGGAGCCAGCACCCACCTGTCACTGCTGAGGAGACAGCGACAAAGGCAGGTGGTGGGAGATCAGCAGTGCTGGCAGGTACCGCGCACGCCTCTGCTGCCAGTCACCAGCATCCCAGTCTGCCACCCGCACCCCCCAGGAGGTCAGGACAGCTCGGAGCATCCGTGCTTCTGCCCTCGCTGGTGGCTTGATGGTACCTGAATAACCACGCAAACTGGTTTTGCAGCTGTTGAGCCGGCCTGTCCCGAAATGCTCAGCCTGGGCTGCTGACCACCAGCTAAACTCCCTGCGCAATGCAACGGTGTTGGCATGCATTCTGCAGTCTCCCATGTTTTGATCAACCAAAGAAGAAGCTGGGATGGTTCAGGTGCCCTGAAAGGATTTCCTGACATGTCAGCTGAAAATCAGGCTGCAAGACCACTTGCCACGCAATGTCTAAAATGTTTTAATTGCTGTCCTAGGGGATGTGTTATTCCTATGACAGATGCTTGCGCAGAGCAGGTGTGAGGTACAAAGACAGGTATGGGGTTTAAAAGCCAGGATTTCATGCTCCAGCCCTTGCTTGCTGCCTCCTGGCACTGATACACATCCTTGTTGGCCCATGGGATGAGAGGAGATAGAGGAGTGCTGAGCAGCCCTGGGCAATGCTGGGAAAGCTTGTCCCATCCCTCTTCCTCTTGTTCTCTGTTAGGGATGTCAGGGCTTTTTGTTATTCAACATCTATTGGTTAATTTGGCTGATTGTTTCCCATTCTTTAATGTATCCATTATTTATTTATTCATTTGTCTAACGAGCAGTTCCGGATTGATCACTTTGGCATGTAAATGAGCTGCTCTAGTTCTTGTCACTGAAATTTGTAGATTGGGAGAGTTTACAATCAAACACAGCCGGAATCTAAATCACAACATTTCAGGCAATAATAGCAGGGAGAAGGCAGGAAGGATGTGCCATAATTAAGATGGGATCAGAGCAGGGTGCCCAGAGCTGTGCTGACAACACACCGGGAGCCCCGGAGCGTGCAACAGAGTCCCTGCTTTGCAGTGCCAAGGTGTGCCTGGCAGGGCTGGCATTGCCCTGTGGCTGGTTCCCCCAGCACAGAAGGGCATCCAGAGGAAGCAAAAGGCTTTGGGGAATGGTAGGATCTAGCCCATGGCCAAGGGCTACTCCTCACACCAGTCTGAAGAGGGCTGGTGAAAAGTATGCAGACTATGGGCTGCGAGGGGCATCTGGCCCGTTGCATGGGATACTGATTTGTTTGCCACCATGGCTCATGTTTGGCTTCTTCCTACCACTCAGGGCTCCATTGAAAGTCTGTGGATGCAGCCAGGATGCAAGTCTGTCCATGTTAAGGTCAGTAAGAGAGATCACTCAAGACGAATAGAAGAGATCGCAGTGCTGTAAGCCTTCCTACAGGCAACAGGCACTGCGGCTGGGCTGAGCAGGGAGCCAGCCAGGACCTCTGCAAGGCCAGGGGAGAGGTGCCTGTACCACTCCGTGGCAGGGCATCCCCGGACTGAAATCCAGCCAGGAGAAAAATTATGTTCAGCAGGCACAGTGCTGTGTGAATCCCAGCATTTAAAACTTCGTAATTAAAAAATTTTTACGTGGCTTGAAAACTACAAGGCAACTGAAAAAAAACCAAGTCCTGGTCCTTCCTTCCTTCACCTCTTGGTTTTATGCTATAGCCCAGGAGACAAGGCTCGGAGAGACACCCTGGACAACAGGAGTTTCCCTTCCTAATCCAAAGTGATGGCCATACTGTGAGGGAGGCACAAGATCCTCCTCCCTGGGCTTTGTGTTTTGATGCCTTAGTTCTGGGTATGCAAGGTTTGCACTCTTTGGGGCCATCAGGCCACGGTGAGACCATCACGAATCCTTCCACCAGATGGGAATGTGCTAATCCCAGGGGAGTGGAGACCACCATGCACTTGTTTGTAGCAACGTCATGCTTTCCACTGGGCTGAGATGACCAGCACGGATCCTTCCTGCACATCGTGCACAGCCAGACCCTGATGGCTGCCAGAGCATCGCATGCTCTTCCCAGGCTAACCTCCGGGCCATGGTCTTGTTTCCCTGATGTAACACCTTGAAAAATGGAGTGGAAGTTTCCTGCAGGTGAGTGTTAGTGTTAACTGGGTCAGCGGCAGCTGGAGGTCCATGCTGGCTGGAGACTATTACAACTTATTTCTATTACAACTCACTTTCCACAGTGGCTTCTCTGGGAACTCAGCTTCCCTTTAACTGACCTTGGCTGCTGGATCGATCCAAAGTTGCAAACTCACTTCTCACGTCCCCACAATTTGGTGAGCATCTGATTGCTGCTTCAAAGGTTTTGATTGCCTTTGCTTCTGGCCGGCAGGACCCCGCCGGGTGCCTCACAGGCACCGTTAGCCAACCTCTGGCTTAGCGGATTTGCTGAGGAATATCCCAGCCAAGCTGCAGCAACGCCGTGCAGAGCCAGGCCTGACGTTTTCAAGGTGGAGATGTATTCAGCTGGTGTTAGGCTGGAGGTCACCATGCCTCCTGGTCCCTCTGGCCCGTGCTCGAGCCCTTCAGCAGCAGAAGTAAGGCGTTGATGTCGGTAGCTCCCTGGGGTCTGGTTCCCAGGCAGGCAGAGGGCAGCAGCACTGGGATCCTCGGCACTCGTGGTCCACATGCCAACAGCATCCTCTCCGGCACTTTCATTAACTCGACAGCTCATTACTCTCTGTCAGCAGATCCCAACCTCTCTGCTTCTGCCGTGCTCCCTGTGAGTTCACCCTACTCTTCTCAACCACCTCTATCACTTTGCAAGGAGGAGGCAGCCCCTTCCCCGCCTGGGCGGACACTTTTCCACTTGCAGTGGCATTAACTGCTCAAGATGCCCTCCCACAGGCGCTGCCTGAAGTCCTCTCCCTCCTCTCCGCAGGCAGAGGTCAAACCCGTGTCCTTGCTGCCAACTCAAAAGCAAATCGATCAACATCTAGGAGACAATTGCAGTCCTCATCGAGCCTCTGCGTGGGGGGCAGTCGCGTGGCAGCCCCAGCACTGACTCCCTGGCCTGGAAGTTATTCTTTACTCAGACTCTTAATTTCAGAGCTGCACTGAGGGATGGGAAGACTCCTGGCTTCTAATTAATTACAGAGTTCCCTGTAATTGGTGCAATTTACTGCCAGGGTATCTGTTTTATTGCACTGTGGAAAAGGTCATTTTCTAACACTATTTTTTCAAACACCCTAGTGAGTGGCCATAAGCTGAGCCTTGAAATTCATCTCCAAACTCCAAAGCCAGGGGGAAGTTTGCACCAGGAGGCAGAAGATGACTGCGGTCCTGTGCCCATCACCAGAGGTGTTCACCCAGGAGGTCCCTGGGGGAACCACACATGGCACTGGGGGAACCCAGTGTGGTGGAAGCTGGGAACACAGTGTGGTGGAAGCTGGCTGCATCTGGGCACTGGGTCCTGGTCCTCTGGATCTGGTGAACAGGTGTCGTAGCATGAGGACAAGCACAAGCTGACACATGCAGGAGACCCTGCAGCTGGGCTTCATGTGGCATTTCATGTTGCACAGACTGGGCGTTTTATTTCCAGTTCAGATTCATGCTGTAATGGGATGTATTTGTTTACATTAGTCTTCATGAGGAGGTTTCGGGAGCCTCAGGATGGGCAGATCAGGCAGTGGGATTTCTAGGGAGCTCTAATCCTTCCAGTAATCCCTGAGCTTTTCAAATTAATTTATTTGGGGAAACCAAATGGGGCCTCTCATTTGCCACAAGGGTACAAGAAGATTAGCAGGTTGTGTCTCCCAGGCTGTCCTGAGCTGGATGGACCTCCCTAATCCCCTAAAAGCCTGTGTTGGTGGGGAGCATGTGTCTGTGTCTCTTCTCAAGTGTCACCTATCCTGCTGTGGTGTAGCATCCCCTAGGCAGAGCCATATCCTTCCACTTAGAGCCATGCTGATGTGCCTCGCTGGGGCTTAAGAGGGGATTTTACTGAGCCCTTTAAATTGTCTCATTCACTAATTAATGACCGGGTTTCAGTTTCGGAACAAGCACTTAGATAAACCGCAAAAGTGCATTTCATTAATCTTAATTAATGATTTAAATACTCAGAAGCCTCTGCTAAAGCCCTGTGATTGATGGCAGCTAGCTGGCTGTATCACCATGCTTTGGTCCCTTGGCATCCTTGACTGTACAGTGGGGATACGGGCACTGACCCTCCTTGCTTTCCCTTTGCCTGCTGCCTTCAGATCTAGGCTGGTCACCTCTCTGGAAGGTTTTAGCTAGGTGCTTGATCAGAAAGTGAATGAGTGACAACTCATACCTTGTGCTACACAGGATGTCTTCCCTGAATTTAAACTCTTGTGTGTGTGCGTGAAGCCGCAGCGTGCCAATAGCCAGGGCTGGTGGAAAACAGGCTTTGCAGACCATGGAAAGGAAGAGCTGGGCAAACCAGGCAAGAAATTGCACTTCAGGCCACTGCAAAGTACCTTCCACACCCCTGCAGGGCTTGGAGAGCCCATGGGGCACAAAGCATGTTGCATGCCATCCTATGGGATGTGACACCAAGAGCCCTTCCCAGTGCTGAGGCGCTGAGGAAAGACTTTCCATTAGATGCACACACACAGCTGTGCAATTGCTCATGGAAGCAGGAATTAAGGGGGGAAAAGGACCCTCCTGCACTGCCAAAAACCTGCTGCTGAGCCTGAACTTGGAGATGGCACCTGCCTGCACCCTGGACCTGCACCCTGCGTGCTGGAAGGGCTCTGCCCAAGGTGGTCGCTCCCATGCTCCAGGCTCCTGGAGGGTTAAGATAGAGGTATCTGTAACAATTAAAGATATAGCATGTGATAAAAGCTCATCTGCATACCCACCAAGGAGCACAAAGAGACAATGGCAGGAGAGGGACCCCAAACAATACCCTAGGGCTACTCCCAGGCTCATCACAGGAGAGCCATCAGCCCATCAAAGGCCAATCTCCACAAGCCCAGAGGAGCACAGGAACACAGTGCCAGCTGGTAATCCAGATTACGGATTCCCGAGGAACAGCCACCTTGTCCAGGGCCCCTTCCAGGAGTCCCAGCAGCCCCATCAGCCCCAGTGTCGAGGTGTGAAACCCATCACTACGAGTCACTGGGAACAGCTACCCAGGTCGCCTTTTGGACCAAGGGGGTTGCTGCCTCGGAATGTGAGATCCATCATGGGATGCAGGGTAAGAGCATTTTTTGATTGATTATGGGCAAACTGGGTGTCCAAACCCAGCTGCTGGAGGCATCCACATTGCACATCTCTGTGTGTGCGTATATAGGTGAAGAATATATATATATATATATTCTTAGGACCTCCATCCTGCTCAGCCAGAGGGGGGAGCAGAATGAGGCTGCTGGTGCTCTCAGTGTTCTTTTGGGTGCTCTGACTTTCTGTCTGTGACCTGTGTGGCCAGCCAGGTATATAGGTATATATGTGTATATGAAGTACATGTGTGCTTTGTCTGTGTGTGCCTGCTGGGAACACACACCTTTATGAGGAGCAGCCAACATGGATTCACCAAGGGGGAATCATGCCTGACCAGCTTAGTAGCCTTCTGTGATGGAAGGACTGGCTGGGCACATGAAGGGAGAGTGGTGGATGTTGTCTGCCTTGACCTTGGCAAGGCTTTTGGCGCTGTCTGCCACAGCATCCTCACAGGTAAGCTCAGGGAGCATGGGTTGGAGGAGCGGACAGTGAGGTGGGCTGAGAACTGGCTGAATGGCAGAGCGGAGGGGGAGGATCTGCCCTGGAGTGCTATGCCCAGTGCTGGGCTCCCCAGTTCCAGAGGGACAGGGAACTACTGGAGAGAGTCTGGTGGAGGCTACAAAGATGATGAGGGGGCTGGAGCATCTCCCTGGTGAGGAAAGGCTGAGAGACCTGGGGCTGTTCAGCCTGGAGAAGACTGAGAGGGGGTCTTACCAATGCCTACAAATACTTTAAGGACCAGTGTCAGGAGGACGGGGCCAGGCTCTTCTCAGAGGTGCCCAGCGACAGGACAAGGGGCAACGGGCACGAACTGCAGCACAAGAAATTCCACCTGAATATGAGGAAGAACTTCCCCATGTCGAGGGTGACGGAGCATGGGGACAGGCTGCCCAGAGAGGCTGTGGGCTCTCCTTCTCTGGAGACATCCAAACCCGCCTGGATGCGACCCTGTGCAGCCTGCTCTGCGGGCACCTGCTCTAGCAGGGGGCTGGACGCGGGGATCTCCAGAGGTGCCTTCCAGCCCCCACTGTGCCGCGGTTCTGTGACCCTCAGCCTCACTACTGGTTGGACACAGGGACAGGGAGCTGCAGCAGCCTCACCTCTCTCAGCTGTTGGATCCGGCATCATAGATTTCCCACTAACAATAAATAATGGAAACAATTTCATGATGAAGAGATCGGGAATCAGCATAGGAACCACCCACACTTGTGTCTGCTGCGGTTACAGGGATCCAGCTGCAGACCCCGAGTGCTACATCCACTGGATATACAGACAGGGAGAGAAAAATCCCCTTTCTGGAGAGAACACCAAGAAGCTCTGCCCATAATGTTGTTCTTCCAGATGAGCATCCTCCTGCTCCTCTGGGATCTTGCTAGTTCAGTGCGTGACACGCAAAGCTTCTCTTTCAGCATCCCAGTTACTTTGTGGTTTGGATCTGGAGGTGAGAGACTGTTGTCTGCAGCTCTGCGGTGATATCTGCTTGACTTTTCACTGAGACCTGGTTCCACTACAACAAAATCCTTGTTCGCTCCCTAGGCATGCCCTTCTCTCAGAGGAAAATCAGGAAGGGGTACTCCCTTTATTTCATGTCGTCTGATAAAGATGGATTTTTTAAAACCCCAATTCCTCGAGTCATGAGATTGAGTGTAAAACTCAGTTTCCACCTAAAACAAGTACATTTATGCCCATCTGGTGAAGGAAGCGCCCAAAAACGTTACCAGAAGGCTGCTGTCTGTTTAGACACCAAAAGCTGAGGATGAGAATCCAAAATTGATAATGGTTTCTAAGCCAGGCCTGACTGGAGGTGTGGAATAGGTTTGGGGCAGAGCAGGGGGTCCACCAGCACCCCCAGGGTGACACTGCGGAGCATTCTAAATTCCTGGGAGACCTAGGGGCATAGACTACAGGTGTCACCTGGGGTGGCAGCATTTCCCCTATGCGTCTGAGGTCCAGATGTGCTGAGCAGCGGCCGACCTTCAGTATACCCGGTGTGCCCCAGGCTGTGCCCGGGATGGGGAGCCTTCCCTTGTGCTATGCCTTGGGTCTCAAGGCTGCAGAGATGTCAGTCTGGTACTTTCTTTATGCTGCACGTCCCCACCCTTTATTAAACATCACACTTTACTTTGAATGCTGCTTAATTTCTAATCAAACCTGTTTGCCACTGGTCAACCCCAAGCCCCCAGGGCTGGGGGCTCCTGTGTTTCTGGCATCTCCAAGGCAGCACTTCTCCTGTGCCTTTGTGCCTCAGCAGTGCTCTCAGCACAGCCGCTCCTGCTGCTTTCTCATCTGACTGTACAGGGTCTTTGCAGGGGAGGAACAGATGGGAACCACCAGCAGGACATCCACCCCAAGGGAAAGCTGGCAAGCTGGAGAGAAGCACTCTGGGGCATCCATCTTAACCTGACATCTCCCTCTTCACGAGTGCTAGTGATAAATTTGCACCAGTGCACTTCACCGCACCCTCTGATGGCTCAGCCCTGCTGTCTGGACAGCCCCAGAGCCCTGCAGGGATGCTGCGATTTGCAGCTAGTCCTGAATGGTCCTTCATGGGATGACATGACCCCTGTGAGCGCAAACTCACTCGAGTGTCCTAATACCAGACTCGGGAAGGAGGAGCTGTTGCTGTCTGATTGTCCTTAGGGGGTGTTATTTGGATCAGACTGAGGACAGATAGATAATCTGCATGCAAAGTGCTTTCCTCATGCACAGCTGGCTCGCATGACACATACAGGAATCAGGGAGCTGGGGAAGGTTCATTATACCTGGGATTATAGAAGTGTCTGACAACTGCTTACTGTAAGCCGGCCAGAAGTAAAGGATGCTCTGCATTTTGATGAGACCCCTGCATGAGTGAGCAGCAGCAGCAGCAGCCAGGGAAAGGTACTGCTGGGACGTGCTTTCCTTGTGGACCCCAGGACCTGACAGCATCAATGGGCCACCCTGCAGCTGTGCTGAGTGGCCAGGGAAGAGGCCGGGGAAGTGACCAGGAGGTGGCTGGAGGATGGGGACAGTGCCTGCACACCCCTCCCAGCCTGGATGGGTTGTTCTGGGGATGCCCTTTGGAGGCATGGTTGATATGGCTGTGTCCTCTGTCTGTGCCTGGTGCATGACCACTGAAGCACCTGGCTGCAGCCCCTCTTCTGGCTCTCCCAAACCTCAGCGAGCTGCTGCCTGCACTCCTCCCCATCTCCTTTCTCCGTGCTTTAGCCCTCCTGCGACAGATCCAGATGTGCCCTCTGTGATGACAACAGACAGGGAAGAGAGCCAGCTCCAGCTGGGTGGAGAGGCTGGAAATAGCCTTTTGTGAACCATTTTTAGCAGTTCATTTGGAGTTGTGTTTTGCCAGCAAAAGTTCCGCACGCTGTTTATCTCTCTTAGCGGAAGGCTGTTATTATCGCAAAATGAAGCAGCATGTATGCAGTTCCTCGGCAGCACAGAGCCGGTCATGCAGCAGGAGGGATGCAGGCAAGCACAGAGAGTGGCTTCAAAGTGCCATTATTAATTCACGCTCACATTCATTGTAATAACACCTTGAATCGTGGCAAATTCGGCTGGCGTTAACCACTCGGTGGAAGCAAGGGGCTTTCCAGGGGAAAAGGTTTGTGTAAAGAAGCGCACTGGCTTTGCAAGTGCAGCTGCTTGCTCAGCAAATTAAGAGTGGGGTTGTACTGGTTTAACTGGGGCCCTGGCAGTGTTGGTGGCTTTGCTTCTCATCAGCAGTCTTCACATCCCACAGAATTTCCAGTTAGCGGGCACAAAGGTGAAGTTCATTGGGATCCTGTAGGCAGGGACAGCCTGTGGACATGGATCTTCACTGAACACCTCAGATCGCCTCTTCCAGCCTTTGAGCCTCCCTCAGCTCTCCTGTCAGGGACTGCACCAGAGGCACAGCTTTCTTTTTGGCAAGGAAGGGGTTATAACACACCAGTGCACTTCAGCCCTGCCTCTCCTCCCATGCAGATCTGTCCTCCTTAGGTGGGGCGACTCCTGCTACCCAGTTTGCAGGGCAGCTGCTCATCGCAGTATTTGTGGGGAAAGAGGGATGGGTCCTGGTCCTGTGCTGACCCCAGCCCCCTTGTGCCTTGGCTAAGGGATGAAAAGACACTGGCAAGCTGAAAAGCAGGGGAAGCAGGAAAGCAGTGTATATACACACATGTATGTATGTATATATAACAAATATGCTCTATAAATACAGGTACAGCAGGGACAGTCACATGCTCCCATGCATACATCCACCACGCGCTTTCCTCTGGATCAGTTTCACTGATGCTTATAACGCAAAATAGATAGATATATAGATAGATATATATATTTTTTTTTTTATTTTTTTTTTAAGTGTTACACCAGGGGAAAAAGCACCCGTGACTGTGTGCATGTTTGACACAGGTATTTCTGCAGCCGATCTGCAGCTTGTCCTCCTGCCTGATCGCTGGCTGCTCTGCCAACACGACAGGCTGAGGAGAGCGAGTCTGGATGGCTGCTGACAAATCTTGGAGAGAAAATGTAATGGCAGTCCCAGGAGCCAGGCGTCCTGGTGCTGGGAGGGTTTCTTGCCCGCCACTGGGGCAGGATCATGGATAGGAGCAGCAGGGTGTCCATGCCCACCCTCTCCAGGCCAGTGGAGGACATCTCCTGTTGCATGCTTTGCTCTTTTTGCCTGCAGCAACACTTCAGCAGCACTGGGATGACCTGTCCTGGTCACCCATTGTCAGCAGCCGCATCAGCATTGCAAGTGAAAAGGGAACAGTTTCTGGCAGGAGATTTTCCAAACTGGTAGTGCCCAGTGGAACCAGGATTGGTGATCGGACCAGAGCTGTCACTGGGGAGGGACAGGATGACCCAACCAGGAGAAGAGTGGTGCAGCTTAGGAAAAGTGGAGGAGGAGGGGATGGGGAACATCCTGCAGTCCCTGAAGGGTTAAACCTGCAGCCCCAAGTGGATTGGGAGCTGCAGGAGCCACATTAAGACGGGTCTCAAAGGTGGGGTGGAGCTGGAGAGAGTCCCCAAGAAAGGCTCAGATGGGAGGCTGCAGCGGAGCTGGGCGCAAAGAGACGCTCTGGACCCAGTACAGCCAGGTGGGGATGGTAAATCCTGCCGAAAGCACTGGCTGATCAGAATATTTGCATTGTTTTTCTGGCCTTTTCTGATGTACTAATGAAGTGCTTTGAGGCATAGCAGGAGTGAATGCGCCTCCTCAGCACGGCTACTCTGGGCAATGTCTGTTAAAGGAAGCCTGCTCTGCGTGCTTAGTTATTAAAATACATTATTTACAGGGAGACAGAGAGAAAGCGAGACGTGTGATCAGTAATGACGGTGTAATGCTGCATTCTGGCTATGGTGGGCTCATTTCAGAAACATGCATTTTAACAAGGCCAGAGGCAAGGTCACACATCAAAGGCTGAGGAGGGTAGGTCACGCTTGTCGGATGGGGGCTGCATCCTGCAAAGCAGTGCCCTTGGAAGAGGACTGCAGGTTGCAGCAGGCAAAGGCGCTGCTGGCTGCGGCTAACAGGGCAAATGCAGTGCTTGTGTGAGCAAGAGGTGCCACGGAGGGTGCTGACATCCCTGTCCGCATGTTCAAGCCCTTGCAAAGACATGATGTGGCCAACTGGCTTTTGCAGCATCGAGGAGAGGATGTTTATGGTCTGGGAGAGCAAAGGGGTGCCTATGTCTGGGTGCTGGTGAAGGTCAGGCATGACTGACTTTGTCAATGGAAGGCAAAGACAAACCTCCCAGACCCAGGCAGATGCTTTGCATGGTCTGAAGTGTCAGACACCAGGTCCACAGAGGTGTGAACTGAGACCCACTGCCCCAGCACAGTCCCATCATCCCCATCACTTGGCCCCACAGCACAACCAGAACGCACCCACGGAAGGCAAAGCAGATGCTCCGTGATCAGAGCTGTAGCAAAAGGCAGTCAGGAGTAGGCGTGAGGACCAGGAACTAAAATGTGCCCAGGGGAGCAAAACATAGAATGCAAGATGGATATACCTATCTTTAGATACATTTACTCATACAAACCACTGTGTGCCAGTCACCCACTGACACAGGTGGATGTGCTCTCCTTCTCCTGATCCCACCACTCCTGCTCCACGCACTGCCACTGTAACGGTTCAGTCTCCTGCTCCTGGTCAAAGCACAGGGTGGACAGGATGGGTGAGGGGAGGCCAAAGAGGCAGGAGCGAGGGCAGGGAATGAAGGCAGCATCACTTGATCCCCATGGCCGGATGGATGCAGGAATGCAGGGAAAGTCCGTCCTAACCCTTTATCTTCCCTGTGCATGCGGAGGCCATGTGCTGGGTGGGGTGGAAGGGTAACCCTCTGTATGGTGATTTGAGCATGGAGCCAGCATTCAGCACCAGGATGGCCACCTCAAGGGGGATGAGGGTGATGCTGATCAGTGACCATGAAGCTCTGGCTTGGCTTGAGTGTTGGCTCAAGGCACCTGGAGCTGCCTGTACCTATTTGTGTAGAGGTGTTTTGCTGTGGCAGAGTCCTTCCTCTGACACCAAGGATGTCCTGCATCCCTCCCTTCATGTGGCATCCATGTGTAGGTCACTCCTCTCTCAGACCTCAGTTTCTTGCTGCATGAACTCTGCAGAGGTCTAGGTCTCACCGTATGGCAATATGGCAGAGCTCTGCTGCTGCACAAGTGCTGGCTTTCACGGTGAGCTAATTCCGGAGTCACTAATTTAATGATGATTAATGACAGGTACACCACCCTTTCCTTCCTCCTTTTATCGATTGGGAAAAAAACCCGGAGCAGAGCCGGAGATTAATTAATTCTCTCAAGTGGAGGGGAAACTAATCAGACTGAAATCAGATCGAATTTAGGACTTGCAGGCGAGCAGGAGGATGTGCCGAGTGACATATAAATGAGAGATGCCCCAGCCTGTGTTGGGTCCAGAGGGACACAGCTGCTGAGCAGGTTCCTCAGGAAGGGTTGGGAAAAGCGGCTGCAAATATAGCAGGCAAGGCTGGATGGGACATGGCGTCTAGGCTGGACCTGCCCACCTGCGACACACAGCCAGGGCCACATACGGGACTGGATTGGGGATGTTGGGAATTTGGTGCAAAGCCTGGCACTAGCTTAACCAGGGTGCTCAGGGCTTACCCTCTGCCCTGCCTCCACCTTGACTCCGAAGTTGTGTTTCTCTTTGCTACAAACTGCATTGTAGCGTCACCATCACTGCTCAAGAGCTCCCACAAGAAGTTGCATTCTGAAAGTCTCTATGACTGTAATTGTTTTCTTTGTGTTTTTCATGTTTGCTTCACCCAGGAATCCCAGTGCAGGGCTAATCAAGGCTTCAGGGGTTAATCTGCCAGGTATCTGACTGTACAAAACCCCCATATCCTCCAAGAACATCTATTTCACCTTGAGAAAATATCTCCTCCCCTCTTTTCCTGCAAATCAGTTCACTAGCAGGGCACAATTGAGTCTTATAGTTCTCTGAGGCTCGGGGCTCCAGCAATCTCCCAAGTATTTAAGCATGACTAATTGGCTTGTGCCTACCATACCAGGGATTTAAAACCTGTATGCTATTCAAGTACTGGTCAGGCCCACAACTGCTTGATTTCTAATGGCATGCACACTCCGCCGTCAGCAAGTGAGATATTCCAGGGTGCTTTTCCCTTCGCAGTCCAGTGCAATGTCACCTCTTATTAAGAATGGGACCATGAATCCTAAACCTGTGACCCCAGCGAAGCAGTCAATGATACCATGTCAAAATCTTTGGGCATGATGCTTCAAAAAAGAATCTTGACGAAACTGTCTTAAGTAAATGCAAATAAACAGTCATTTTGCATCATGACGAGAGGTTACTGACTGGGTCCATTCTGGGACGTGAGCAATCCATGTGTTCTTAAAGGACCAGAGAAAGTTTTCTGGTGACACAGAAAACTTGTTTGGTGAAGGCTATGTGGGTCAGCGCAGGTCAGACTGAGCCAGCAATGTCCCCTTTGGTCATGAAGGTTGTCCGCAGATGCGCTGCGTTAGAAAAAGCACACCCAGCACATCAAGGAAAGTCATCAGTCCTTCTGCTCAGTGCTCCAGGAGCCACAAGGGAGCCCTGTGCCCACTTTTGGCCACCCTACTGCATGAGAGATACCAAGTCCAGTGGAGGCCACCGAGATGGCCAGGAGCTGGAGCACAGGATATAGAAAAAGAGACCAAAGGAACTACATCTGTTCAGCCTCAAGAAGGAAGACGTGGGTGGGATCTAATTGCAACTTTCACTGCTTTAAGTGGAGGTTTTAAAGGAGGCAGAGCCAGAGGTGTAGCGTGAAAGAGCAAGAGGACACAAGGACAGCGTCCAGCTTCATGGGACATAGTCAAAAAATTCCTCCCTATGATAGCGGTGCAGCCCCAGTCCAGGCACTCAGGGAGCTGCTGGGATCTCTGTCCTCGGAGGTCTTCAAAACTCACCTGGATGAGACCCTCAGCAACATGATCTGACTTTGATGCTGGGAGGCAGTAACACCAGCTGTACAGCCCCAGGGACCCTTGGAGTTAGCTGTTAATGGGAGACAGTGAGGTCTTAAGGACAACTCCAGCTTGATGGAGGAGCGCAGACGCCAACACCATCTTGGGAATGGTTGGAAAGAGAGGCAGAAGCAAACCGGCAATCTAATTACTGCTCCCGCACGATCAGCAGAGACTCACTCACACGCTCACTGCCTTAAATGCCCTGGAGACAAAGATGTGGGCGTTGACTCGGAGACCTGGAGGGCAGGACAGGGAAGGGACAGCAGGCAGGTGGGAGCATTTTCAGCGGGCAGGAGACAGGCATGAAGATGAGGAGAGAGGCAGAGTGTTTCTAGGCTGGTATGGCTGAAAACAGGTCCAAGCTAGACTCATTATGTCACACCATTTGGTCTGCCACCCTCAGAGAACTATGCAATATTTAACAAATCGTTTTCTCCTGTGTTTTGTGGAAAGAGCAGAGAGAGCTCAGCCTCTGAGCCAGATGCTGCTCTCCAGTCCCCAGACTGGCTCGGGGGGATGCTCAGCGCTGTGTGCCACAGGGGCAGTGAGGGACAGAGGATTGCCACAGCATCCCTGACCTGCTTGCTGCTAGCACTCTGGCTACTGACACAGGAGCAGGTACCAGCTTTGAATTACAGTGCTCTCTGACAAGTCTTACCAAGGTTGTGCTACCTGCTGGGTGACTTCAGCTGTGGTGGTGCTGAGGGTCTCTCGAGAGGATGCAGACTGGCATTTCCCGAGCTGGGCTCAGGCCAGGATGTGCGGAGGAGGGAGCAGAGGTGTAGGGGAATGAAGGCAGTGGGTTGATTAATGTTGATAATATACAGCTGTGGCTTTGCTTCAGGGTCGGTGGGTTGGCTGATGTGGGCAATGTGCAGCTGTGACTTGTTCCCACAAAATAGTTAAATAGCTCTGAGAAGTGTGGGAGGGAAGCCTGGATGAGGGGAGGCTGGCTGGAGGAGGAGGAGGCTGGAGAAGGAAGACCCCAGACACAAGCAGAGGCCAGGAGGTGAAAGGACGAGGTACTATAACAGAGGGGAGGGTGGGATGAAGCTCGGCAGGTGGAGAGAAGGAAGGGAGGATGATCCCTGGTCCCTGCCTGACACCCAAGCCTCCTGCCAAGGGAAGGAGGTCCCTGGAGCTGTGGTACTAAGGGGCAGAAGTAACAGCCCTCCTGGCTGCCTCCTGCAGCCCTGCTCTGATTAAAAGCGATGCATATCTTGGCAAGTCTAGCAGGGTGGATGTGTCCCCAAGGCTGCTTGAAACCCACCTCCAAGAGCTAAAGCCAGCCATGATCAGTGAAGCTCTCTGAGCTGGGCTGGTTCCTCCCCAAGCAGCCTGCTTCTGCCCACAGCATCCATTTTAGCACGCTGTGCCTGTGCCATGGACAGGTAGGGCTGCCTTCCACCCAGGGCTCAGGGCAGGAATAGCAATGAGTTGTCCCCAACACCTGCAAAGCAGCTCCTGCTGGCAAGAGCTGCCAGCCCGGTGGGGTGCAGGCAGGGCTGAGCAGCAGCTTCCAGGCTCTCGTCGGGAGTGAGCGCTGCCCATCCAAGCAGCCCAGATGCTCTCCTCCGAGGGCTCGGTTCCCCGGGGCTTGGCGCGGGAGCCTTGGCCCTGCTCAGAAGGAGGATGAGTTTATCATTTATTATTGATTGTCAAGAGTGGGGAGTGCCCTGCAGGACACAGAGGACGCAGAGAGGCATACTGTCCCTCCTAGTGCTTCTGCAGCAGTGTTGCTTTGTGATAGAAGTTTAATAAATTGAAAGACACAGTTTCCATTCCATTAGTAATTAACTTCTGCTGCTGTGTTCCCTCCTAATTGTCTCTATTACTCCAGATAAAACTGAGATCAATAGAAACCGAAGTCTGGAAGCAGGGAAAGTTGCAATTAATTAATTATCTCTCTCTTGCATGCATCCTCCATCTGCTGGTAATCAAACAAGACTGGCTGGTCCTCATGCAGGTCCTGGGCCCTCCGTGGCTGCTGGCATTCCATGGGGATTTTGCAGTGGGCTGAGCGATATGTCTTGGAGCAGAGAAAGCAAAGGGATGGCCCTTACTGTGCTGTTGCATCCCTCCCAGGTGCTTTACCTCTCCAGGTAAATTGGAGAAAATATCTGGGATGGGTTCCACAATGCACCACTTCTCCCAGGGTAGTGGCTTCATGTCCATCCCTCAGGCTCTGCAGCTTGTGCTGGGACACAAGCACTAGGAAACACCTGGAAGGCAACACTGCTGACACATCCTCTGTCAAGGCTCATCACTGCCTCTGGGCTGTGACTGTGAACAAGGCTGAGAAGAGCCAGAAAGTGTCTCTGCATGGAGCTTCTGAGAGCCTCCATCGGCCTTTCACATGCTCCATGACACATGGACTAAACCACCTTGCTGCCAGTGCCTGGAGTGAGCTGAGCTCTGGATCCTCTTTAAAGTCGGGAGTATTCCTCCCACTCCTCCTAATCGTGTTGCATGCAGAAAGTGCTTCTCCTGGATGGGCAGCCCCAAGCGATTCATGCCTGATCAGCTCCCCCAGCCAAAGCTGTGTCTACTCAGGAATGCCCTGCTGGAGCCAGGCCAGCAGCCAGCCAGATCTGCAGCCTGCACAGCGCTGACCCGGTGGCCAGCCTTCTCCTGTGGCCTCTGTCTGCTGAGGCTCTTGCAGGAGGCAGCCTTGGACACAGCCCACTATTGAGAATGGACACTTGGTAAGCATTATATTAACCTATACCGGTGTTCGGAGAAAATAATACCTTCCCTGTGAAGAGGTGAACACGACAAACTTACAGAAGAGCCAAGCCATGGACATCATCCATCAGCATGTGGCCAGCCACAAACAGCTGGTGGGTCTTCATGACCCAGACCCCAGGCGATGAGTCCTGCACTGCCATGCACTCCTTGAAAGCTGGAGTATTGCTTCCCCTCGTGTACTAGTGGATACTGTCACTTTTGCAGACATTCAAGCGAACCTAAGCGTCTTTCTCTATGCTTTGAATCAGCTGCGGTTTGGGATGTACAGGCAAGCTCCGCAGGAGGGATGATGCATGGCTCCTTACCCCGACATCCCATCTATATTCTCCTTGCAGAACTGCTCTCTGCAGTTTTGATATCATTTGCTAGGATGTGGGTGCTGCTAAATTGAGAATTTAAAAAGAAACGTTCAGGTGTGCTGTGCTGAATTTCAACACATCCTTCTCCTTCCACCAAGCTCCAAGGACCTGCCTCAGCCCCCTCTCAGGACTGCTCCATCAGAGGCCTTTGCAGGATGTGACCTGTGCAAAGCTGGTTTAGATCAGCTCCACGATGCCCTATGGGACGCTTCCCAGCACACCAGCTCCCTGCCTGCACCATACCTATGGGTGAGGAGAAAGGTTCAGGAGTTCCCTGGCTTCCAGCAATCTCTATGGGCACAGTCTGGGCTCTTGGTGCAGACCCTTTTAGACAAAGTGAGTCTTTGGGTCACCCTAACCATATGCTTTTCCCTTGGCAAGGCTTCCCGAGCAGCATCAAGGTGATCCTTTCTAGTCTTGTGTGCTTATTTTGGTGTCTAATGAAGACGTGGGATGCAGAGAGGAGCTGGCAGGAGTTTGTGTGCCCAGCTGAGTCCTGCATTTTTCAAGCTTCTTCTATGGCAGCTTTCCTCTCCTTGAGGCCTCAAACACCTTCAGCATCTTGGACTGCAGAAACCATCCCTAAGGACACCGGCTGCAGCTCCACCCTGCACCATCTCTGGCTGTGACTTATCTCGTGTTGTCCACCTATTCATCCTGGTCCCCTGAAGTCATCCTTTGCCCTCAGAGGTTCCTACATCAAAAACTGCCCTGTCAGAAGAAAACAATGTACTGGACCAGGGGGTCAAGGAGACACTGGACTGCTTGAGTCAAGCCCAGCTTTCCACGATCATGGTAATCGCAGATGTTTGCTCCAAAAGCACGTTCACTGCACATTCCCAAGAACTGTAAAACAAACAGGCAAAGGCAGGATGTTTTTGCAATGCTAGGCAGGTATTAAGGAAGAGAACTGACAGCAGGCAGTCTCTCTGGGGAAAATTCCAGCTAATCCTGGGAGAAAGTGGACAAAACCTATAGTACAGAGGGAAAATAACAGCAGCTCTGCCTCTGGCTGGGGGAGTTTCCTTTCTGACCTTGGTTATCGTGACAGATGTGTCAGGCCTGGCTGGTCTTGTCCTGTACATTATTCCAGCTGTTTCTGTGCTCCGGCAGGGAAGAGAACCAAGAGACTGAGTTATGAGGGGGGTGGAATTATTAAGGAGAAAAATGGTTTCTGGCCCTGCAGGTGGTCAGCAGGACCTGACAAGGAGATGCTCGCAGGCAGTGATGGACCGTCTTTCCAGGCTCTCTGGGGAATGCTGTTATTCCGGCTGCATGAGCACTCGTGATGCAGAGCTGCATTTCCAACGCCAGGCTCACTCCTGCCTTGACCCTTTGCTACGGTACTAATCCTGAGCCTCTTTGTCCCCTTCTCCCTGCTTGGGAAACCATTCCCCTTTGTGTGTTTATGAATCTCTTAATTTTCTGTGTCAACGTGGTCACAGGCAGTTTATGCAGATTTTATGTGCTAACAGAATTGTCACTGAAATTGGATAATCCCTTTCCATATTTAAAAGATTGTGATCTCCTTTCTCGACCCTGGTTGCGTCAGGCCAAGGTCTCCGTGCTCCTCCACTCCCCAGATCCTCCCAGCACTGCTGCCAACTGCCATAGCTGTAGATAATAATGTAAGTAAGATCTTAACACCGCCTTGTACGTCCCTGTCTCTGCTGCAAATGCTCTGTCTGGTGCATTGTGTGCCCGCATTAGCCACAGACTATTGGGAATCAAATTAGATTAGAGGAAAAAAGAGATATCAACTACCCTTGATCTCTGAGGTTTGAGACCAATTGTTTGTGACTAAGATCTTCACTAAGCCTGATTTGAGAGGCACATATAATTTGCCTGGAGTGAAACAAATTAATGGAAAAGCCTCTCAAATGAGGCAAATCCATTTTGGGGTCTTGGTCACGCTTGTTAGTCCATAACTGCCTCTGCTATCTTCCGATATGATAAGCCATACTTCTAGGGTAGTACTAGACTACTTTGCGAAAACCTAAACATGTAAGTAGTGTTTAAAAATTTATAAAATTTCTGCATTGCCATCAGCTGTATATTAAGCTGGAGAAATGCTCTTTTAAACACTGTATGACTGCATTGCTAGGTTTTAAAAGTCTGCTGTGGTTAAACTGCAAAGTGAACTGGTTTTAGAAACAAAAAGAAAGTAGTGTCCAAAGGCAGAAAACAGAAATATGCCCAGGCCCTGGCAAATCAAGTACCAAACCATAATGAATCAGATTAAATATTTTTTGAGAGCAACTTGCTAGCAGCTTTAAAGCTAAGAATGCAACTTTCCCCACACTTGAGGAGGCCAGATCAGGAGGTTGTCATCTCTCATAGATGACAATGTAATAAAGAAGGGCAGGATGAGCACATAGCTCTACAGAAAAATAAAACTAAACCTCCGCAGTGGTGTTTTGCACATCTGTGATCAAGGAGGTTCCCACACCACAAGGGCTTTTCCAGGGGATAAACCTGAGGATTTCCTCAAAGAGAGGTGGTGGCGGAGGTGGTGGAGCAAAGCGAGTGCCTGAAGAGTCATCAGCGACCAGGACTGCATGGGACACAGACAAGACCAGAAGAATCGGATCTGCTACAAATTCCCATGTGTAACCTCAGATCAGTGTGGAAGGTGACAAATGTGACACCAATCCATACAAAAATCTCTGTGGCCACTCAGACAGCATAGGGCCAGTGGGTCTGAATGCCACACCAAGCAATGGGGGCAAACTTGATAGACACCTGGATAAACATAATTTATCAAGAAAGTGCTGTGAGATTTTCTGTAAAGGGGAGTCAGGTCTCTCAGACCTTGGAGAGATCTTTGAAGGATATGGAGAAGGACTATATGGTCAACATCATGTCCTTGGATCTCAAAAGGCTGTGGCAAAGGTACCTCAGCCAAGGCTCTTACAGATGCTAAGGTGCTGTGGTTCAGTCTTGTGGACTGATAACCAGCTTAAAGGAGAGAAAACAAAAACTGGGAACAGATGTCTAGTTTTCATGATGGAAGAGCTCACCATCAGAGGCCCAGGGATTTAGGCAGAGTCCCAGGCTTGTTAGCATGCTTGTAGCACCCAGAAGAGATGGTGAAAGCTGAGGCAGCAATGCAAATCTATTCAAAATGTTCCAATCTAAAAGTGGCCATGAAGAACTGTGGAAAAAAAAGTCAAAATGACTGCCTGGGAGATACGATGGCACCCTGAGTCCATGCCAAAAGACACAAACTAATTTGGATAGAAAAGAAATCCAAGCTGTATATGATAATGGACTCCAAATAAGCAATGACCACCCAGGAAGGATCTTGCAGACACATGGAGCTCCCTGATAGTACCTTGAAACTATGCCCAGCAGCAAAGAGAAAGGCAAATTTGTTAAGTATTGCAAAAAACACAGACTTTGGTAAAGCTCCCAGGAGTTGAACAGCATGTGGAGTTCTGGCCTTTGCACCCAAAAAATGATGCCTCATGGCTAGAAACAGGGCTGAAGGAGAGAGATGGGATGATGGGAGAGACAGAACAGCTACACGAAGGGGGACTGAATGGATTAGGGCTGTTCAGCCTGGGAAGAAGAGAGTGAGAGGGATGCAGCGGAGATCTGTGCAGTCCTGCCGGGTGTGGGATGATGGAGGGCTGGGAGCTGGAAACGGGAGGGGGTGTGTTTCTGGAGGACAGCTCCACCAAAGGTGGTGGGCTGGCTCTGGGTGTCCTTGTCTTGTGGATTGCTGTGCTGCTGTGAGCTACCTGCAGCATGCACCATCAGTCCCCATGCCATGCAGAGCCCAGTTGGCCCAGTGCTGGTCCTGGGCTCGATCTGCACCACTGCTCCATGTGAGACAGGTTGGGCAGGCAGCTACAGCCTCTCAGATGCCCCATCACGAGTTGGAAAGGGACTGGGAAAACACATGCCACGAACAGGCAACAGTCCAGGCCAAATCCGTTCACTGAGTTTGCCAGAAAATTGTTTGCCTGAACCGCTCATTTGCAGCCAATAATGAAAATTAAAGAGGGGGTTGTAAGTTGTTAACAAGCCGGGAGAGAAGGTCTGAGGAGTTCTGCATTTGATTTGATGGAGCTTTCCAAATCCACGCAGCCAGCCTTTGCTCCCCTCTGGGTGACTTTGGGGGTGCATTGGCATCAGCCTGGATGGGCAAATACATTTGCAGGACTCCATGTGCGAGCGTTCCGATCCAAGCGGAGCCGCTGCTGGCACAGCACAACTCACCAGCTGAAAATAGGTCCCTCCAGACCCTCCTTTAGCACATGGATCCTGATCTCCCCTGCGGCCAGGGCTCACCCCACTGAGACACAAGCCAGGTGGATGCAGCAGGAGGCACATCCCATCACTGCTGTGCCCACAGACCCTGAGCTGCTCAGGGCAAGGTGCAAGCGTAGCACAGGAGGTGCTCCCAGACTTGGGCAGCTCCAATGGTCTGTACAAACCTGCCCTAATCCTGCCTCCATCTCTGCCTCTGTGCAGCCATGTGGGCAGCAGCTCCAGCTAAGAAAGAGAAATTACACATTTAAGACACAGTTGCTAGAGTTATTTTCTTTCCTAATTTGAAAGCCTGTAGTGTTTGTGCTCCTCATTTCCATCTCTTCTGCCAGCTGCATCCCAGCACCACCCAGCCTCTCAGCTCTCCCAGACACGATGCAGGTGACAGGGATGCTCCTGTGGCTGGCTGTGCCCCTGGTTTGGGTTATCTGACATGCTGTCTCATCCCCACTGACTTTGCCAGGTACTGCACCTCCTCCAGGGAAGACAGTGCAGAAATTCACTGTCACAGCTATTTGCAAGCTTGCTATACCATACCTGCGTCCTCTTCTCTCCCTGCATTTGCACTAATCCCCTCCTGCCTGTCTGCTGCGAGACTCTGAATTCCTCCTTGTTCTCTGTTTCCTCTTCCCCTATGGATGCTCCCCTCCTTTTGTCTCACACCTGAATCGCAAACCTCTAATTACTCCCACTGTGCTCCCCGCCTCTGATCTCTCTGTAAAATGCCATACCCGTGTCTTCTTCCTTTTCTTCCTAACACTTTTTCCTTCTTCTTCTCATACCCTGCCCCTGACAAATATTCCCTTCAGACCCTGGAGGTTTTGAAGGCTTTGCTCGGCCTTGACTCTCCCATCCTCCCCAGTTCTTGGCCACATGCATCTCTTTGGGGCCACCCTCCCTCCCGGCTGCCCCATCAGTAATGGGACTGTTGCTGATTAAAGCAGCAGAGCTACAGCCCTGTCAAGAAATACCATGTAAAGAAGACGCCAGACTCTAGACAGCTGATCTGCTGGCAAATGCACGGTGGATTTTGGAAACAGCAAAGCCCTTTGTTTTGTTTCAATGCCATAAATCGATTCCAGCCAGGGGCCTCCTGCACTGTTTTCCCATCTCCACCACCCAGCCGGCATCTCCCGTGGTGCTCGTGGCACTGGTACGTGCACTTCTGCAGGGTAAAGTGGCTGCCGACCTGCGTGGGGATGCCACAGCATCTTACGAGGACCCTAGGCCATGGGGCTTAGTGCTAGCTTAAAATGAAGTATTCATTTTCACAGCTCAGCACCCTATACATTTCATCCCATTTTGCAAAAAAAAAAATGCTGATAAAGCTGCATGCTCTACAAGGAAAAGGGTTATCTTGACAGTCACCTTACTAGCTCTCCTCCCAAGCAAACCCTCCCAGGTCTCAGGCAGGGCTGCATTCACCCCGGCACAAAGGTTTTCAGCCCAGAAGATGCTGGGGATGTGTCTGTGGGAAGCAGGTGCCTGGACCCGTCGTGCCACTGACACTGCAATGACATTTCCCCTCGGTGCTGGGCAAGGCTGCAGAGCTGCACCGCACCCAGCCGAGCCCTCCTGGCTTCACAGGGAAGATGAAACCTCTGCAGCAAAACCAGGGTTGTTTGTTCACAAATATCCTAACAGCCTCCTATTTTGCAAAGGAGCCGAGCGGGGGGTGGGGGTGGGAGTACTTGAAAAGCAAATGAACTTATGTTTTATGCTTTTTAAGATGTCTAACAGAGTACGAAAGTTCATCTTTAATAGGAGGGCAACACAGAGTGCTTAGAGCTGCGGTTTGACACAGATACAGAGCGCAAATGCCTTTGAAGTATCTTCTGATTCCTCATTCTGCCTGAAGTAACTTTAGATTTATGCAGCAGATGGGAAATAGTCCCTCGTTACGTGGCTCTCTACTTCAGCGCTGACTCCGAGATAAGGCAGCCTCATTGCATCTGCACTCCTTAGAAGAGCTCTTAGTGCTTTAGTCTTCAGGGGCCTGAGTCTGTAGTTTGCATATTTTTTCCCCTGTTTTTCTCTAAAATTAGTCTTGATAAGTCCAACATGTTGTAAGCGTCTTCAAAGGAGAATGAGGGGGAGAAAAGTTTGTCTGTGGAGTAGAGGTGATTCATTTTGATTCGTTTGAAAACAGTTTTGTGTGTTTGGGGGAAGAGCTCGTGGAGAAACGACAGGGAATGGCCTCGCTGTGACCCCAGCCTCGAACACACCGGCTTTGAAGAAGTCACTAAAAAAGCTTTCCTACGACTCTGGCAACTGCAAACCACACCCTGAGCCGCACCGAGGTCCCCGCGAGGGGCTGCGAGGCGGGGGATGCTCCCCGAGGGGGCTGCAGAGAGAGGCCAGCGTGTGCCACACGTGCTGCTGGGGCTGGCTCGGGCAGCCAGGGGAGATGATGTTTCCAGCTTCCACCCGCCACGTGCCTGGCTGGCAGCGGGCAGAGCCGCCCTGCCTGCACGCCGGGGCTGCCCGCACGGCAGTGTGCGCTCAGCAGTGCCCAAACCCATCTCTCTCCTCTCCAAGGGCAGGCGGGGAGAAGCTGACATCTATCATCCTTGTGGGCTTGCTTTCTCCACCTGGACCTGACACCAGCCTTTCCTCCAGGGGCTTCAACCCTCCCAGCCCCACGACTCTTCCTTGCAAGGCGAGGCAAAGCCCCTCGCTCCCCAGCACACATTGCACCCGCTTCTCTCACCTATTTGAACCCAGCTCCCACAGTATTTTCATGCACTGAAACACTCCTTGCTTCATCCAGCGTGGCCAGGACAAGGCTGGTGAGTCCTAAGGGCTGGTCCATCCCCTGGCAACTGGTCCCAGCAAAGCACAAGCCAACCTGACTCAGGGTGCCCCCCGCACAGGGTGCTCACTGCTGCCAGGAATGGTTTGGGCTACTTCTGTGCTTCCCCAGGGCTTGGATCAGACGGTGGCTGATGGGTGCTGGATGGGGCAGAGCGCCGATGCCATTGCCAGTTGTCACTAGGAAACCTTGTCTATTATATCGCAAATTAACTGAAGTAAGCGAGGTTGTGCAAACACAATTTATCCTAGCAGGATTCACAGCTGTGACTGAGCTGGCATTGTTTTCAGCTTTGAAGTTTTCCCCACTGACCAGATGCTGAGGGCTGTGTTGTTTACTCTCCTTGCAGAAAGGCATCGTTTTACCAACAGCTTGGCATTTCTCTTTCTCACAGGTTTCCTTGGAATATGCCATGCTGGAGCATCGCCCTCCTCAGACCCTGCACAACAGCTTCTGAAGCCGCCTAGCCCCTCACTCCTGCAGGCACCCATCCAGGAACACGAGTCCCACTCCCTGAGGTGGTGCTGCAGGGGCCACTCAGCCTGGCCAGCCGAAGGTGTCCCACAGCCCCCCAAGGTCCTGAGGCTCAGGTACCGCTGCAGAAGGCAACTGGTGATGTTTGGGAGGAGGCTGCCTGGGGGATCCACTGGCTGACCCCTCTCCTGGGCTACCCTGCATAAACCCCAGTATATATGGTGTGACACTGCTCAGCTGCATGCCCTGGGTTGCAGGATGGGTCACTTTGCCTATTCTGTTGCTGCCAGACTGTTCCTGCCCTCTGCCTTTGAGCCTCATGCTGGCAAGCTGCTCAGATCAGGTGCCCCATCGGTGTCCCTGAAATTGCTCACGTGAGTGGGGAGAGGATGGCGGGGGGGCTCACATAATTGGAACAGTCCTTCTCTCAATCCATCTTCTGCAATGTTTATGCCTCACGCTTTGTCTCTGATGTTCAGAGCAAGCTGATAGCCACTGTATTTATAAGTTGTTTGTACAATACTTGCTGCTTAAGATAAATGATTCATAAAGTCCTACCATAGGCTTGGAAACGGTGTAAACAGGGAAAACAGCTGGAGGACAGCAGTGGGATGCTAATGAGGGACCACGATGGGGAAGTAAATGTATGAAGACTGGGGAGGAGGGGGATTAATTCAGCCCCTGGCGCTGGAGAGCATCCTGCTTCCAGTGCTCACCTGCAGCACAGGCTCTGTGCTCTGACAGCTCAGCTGTCCAGCCGAGCAGGGCATCAGTCCTGAAATAAGAGGTCTGCAAGAGTCACTATAAACCAGGAGAGGCAGGAAGGATGTGAGACTAGAGCCATGAGCAGCTCTGAGATCTCAGGAATAAGGAAGGAGTCAGAGGGGACCGGGCTGGACAGCCAGCCCTGGGTAGCAGGAGGCAAGCTGCAGGTGGGACTCGCAACATCTGGCGTGGGGGATCGCCGACCTCCCAGCTCAGCTGAGACCCTGAAGCAGGTAAGGAGGTGGTCTGCTGTCGAACAGGAGCACGCAGACCGGGAGCACACAGGCCATCTGCTCCACCAGCTCAGCGTGGCTGTCACACAGCTTTCCAGCCCCAGGTTTAACCCTCCGCATTGACAGAATGCAACAGATCGGGCTGGAGGGGCAAAGAGCAATAATATTCCTGGTTTCCAGGTGACCAGAAAAAAACCTTTGGGAGTGGGAAGCTCTTCCTCCACATACCAGTATACGTACTCCTAGGATGTCTGCTACTAACAGCATGAGCCATGGTGGATGCTGGGTGGGAAGTGCTCTGCTCCAGCCATGGGACCAGTCTGAGGACAGGTTACAGGAACAGCCTGCTGTGGTAGTGGTCCTTTGGGAGAAGGCAAGAGCAGCGTGAGGACGGGCTTCTGCCCTGCCTTGGCTTCACTGCTCCCCTCTGAGTGCCCAGAGGGTGTGGGCACTCCCAGGAGGTGTCCAAGCACTTTCTTCTGAGCACCACTTGGAAGAGACCAGCCGCAGGGCAGCACCTGAAGGCAGACACTGGAAACAACCTTGCAGGATGTTTACATGTGCTGAACATCCCCTATCAGCTGCGACACAGATGGCACCCCATGGAAAGGCAAAGGGCTTCCTCTGCCCACTGCTCTCCAGGCACCTGTTTACTAATAAAGCAGAGGCTGCAGGGAAGAGCAAACCAAGATGCGGTATTATTCAGCCTCTAATTGAAAATAGAAGCGCTGAAACGGGTCACCCTCTGTCTCCCATAGGAACATTAGCCAAAATACATTCCTTTACTTTCTACACGATAACAAGGGCTGAAGCAACTAAGCACAGCCCTCTGCCAGTATCCATCACGTAGCTGCTGGATGTTGATGGAAAGGCAGTGAAATGTTTGTGTCCTAGTAGCTTTTTAAGGCAAATTGCTGTTGAATAGCAGAAGTTATCACTTGAGATCTCCTGGGAAGAGCAGCTTGGAAGTGAGGCAGAAGGATGAAAATGTCAGTACAGGGGGGCACTGCCATCATCTCTGACTCAGGCTCTGTGGAGTCCCTATGGAAGGATCCCTGTCGGGTGTGAGTAGGGTGCTGCATGCAAAACGCAGCCAAAAAATCCCCCAGTGCTCACCCCCTCCAGGCTAGCCCAGTGGCTGGGTAACTGAGGGTGCAAGTCAAACACAGGTAGGAAGTAGATGGACTACAAATAACCAGGTCCCTGGGACACTCAGCTCAGCAGCACAGGGTAGCAACCCTGTCCTGCTACAGCAGAGAACCTTTCCTGCCTTGTGCTTCTGATGTGGTGCTCCAAGAGCACGATTTTGGGCTGCATTCCAGCAGGGAGCCACATGCACATCCCTGCAGCACCATCCTCTGACTGCTCTACAATCAGAAAGCTACCAGCCCCAAAAACCTCACTGCTGTGGCCCTTTGCAGAGTAGCTGGTACCTCCCCATTTCCAAAAAGAAGCCCTTGCAAGCAGCTGAGACACTGGCAGAGCAAACAGTGATGGTGACACTCTAGGTTTAGCAGGGGACAGTCCTGGGCTGCTTCAGCCTGGGTCGGGATGCAAGCAGAGGTAAGAAGACAAGGCACCTCTTGACTGCAAAGATCTTGCAAACCTGACCAGGGGCTGGAGCTTGTATGCAATGCGAGAACCGAAGTCATTTAAACCCTTTCAGACTGATTCCCATTTTTAAGGGCTCACGCTGTCGGGCAGGCATGTGCCCGTGAGCTCCAAGGCAGAGGGGTGAAGCATGGGGCTGTGCTGAACTCTGCTAGGACCCAAAGCTGAGGCAAAGGCTTTTGGTTTTGGGGTGCTCTGTCCTACACCCAGCTGAATGGGCAGGCCACTGAGAACACGACTGTTCGCTGCAGGCTCTATCCCCCTGCCAATACCACCCCTCCATGCCACCACGTGTAGTATTAGGAGAGGACAAGTGGTGGTGGTCCTCATCACTGCCAGCATCTCTGTGGGAAGGCCAGGCACCCTGGTCACAGGCTCTCCGAGCCCCCTCCAGCCACGGGTAAAGGTGGGAGCCTGCTGAGAGGGGCACACTGCTGGGGGATGCCTGATGCAGGCAGCACCGAGGCAGCTTCACGTCCCTGTGCCCAGTGCAGGGTCTCCTTTTGAAGGACTGGAGCCGATGCCGAGCTAGAGGAGCACCCATTATCCTGCGGCAGCAGTGGTCTGCAAGTCCAGGACCTAGCTGAGCCTCCAGGGATCTGGAAAGCCAGGTGCCCAGACAGCCACTGGGATTTGGCCTGAGGAGAAGGGATTAAGCATCATGTTTAGCGCTGGCTCTGCTGAACCCCGGGAGCCTTGGGACAAATGAAGAAAATGACAGACTAGAGGGAAATTAATAGAGCAGAAAATTTGAAATGATGTGGAAATAATTTCCCCAGCTTAAGGAGAGCTCCTTGTATGCTTAATTTCAGAATGCAACTGTTTTCGTGTTGCTAAATTACAGTATCAAAGTGAGGGACCCTGACTGGAGCTTACGGGACATGGGGACATTTCCATGCATGTGGCAAGCTCTCCCATCTGGAGCAAGGTAAGGGTTGGGGTGACCTCAGTTTGCCACAGGGTTGGGGGCAAAGGGTGGTGATGGCCTTCTTAGAAAAGCCAGTGTGATGCTTGATGTCTTCACGGAGATCTGTCCTGTTAACCTTTCATCCCTAATTCAGGCTTGCCATAAGCAGCTGGGGAGGACAAGGGGATGGGGGAAATCTGTGAGGTGTCTGCTGGCCCCTTCCCTCCCCCAATCTCTGCTCGCCCCTCTCCATGGGGATTTCTGTCCCCTCTGCTGTGCCAAGCAAAAAGGCTGAGGCACAGCCAGGCTTGGGAGCTGGGTGAGCCAGGTGGGAGCAGCCACAGTGGGAAGGGAGGAGAGGAACACTGCTGCTTCATGGAAGCCTCCTGGATCCACCCGCTGTGCGGGTCTGGCCCCAGCTGCAGGAGGCTGCCGATGCCCCGACCTGGCCCTCCGCCCTGACATTTCCTTGGCTGACACCTGGGACAGGCGAGGGCTGGGCTGGCCCTGCAAAGGTTTCCCACCGCTTGCAGCCATCTGCCTGATCCTGTGTGGCTGAGCCAAAGGGGCAGTGAGCACCCAGCACCCAACTCCACCCTGTGCCAGGACCTGTAGGACTGGGATGAAACTCCCTCCCCCGGCACACTCCTCATCCAGGGATATGATGCCTCTTGGGCAGAGGCTGCAGAGAGCAAAGACTGACACGACCCTGGGGAAAAGCATGCATCCATGAAAACGGTGCCCCCCGCACCCCCCAGCCCAGCCTGGGTATCCCACGGGCATGCTCTGCCAGTGGGTGTCAGGGGAAATGGGCACAGGGAAGATGCTCTCTCAGATGCTGGAAATCTGCTGGGAAGTCCCCAGGGAGCCCCAGGGAGAGAGAAACCAGCTCTTTCCTGACAAAAGAAGTTTTCAAGGTGTCCTTTAGGCTTCACAGCGCACAGTGAGATTGATCTGTGCTCAGCCCCCCAGAGAAAATCACCAGTCTGTATTTTCTCTTTCCTCACACATAAATGGGCAGGAGCTGCCCACACGTCCCTGCCAGCAGAGCTGGGAGCAGGCAGCCCCAGGCAGTCAGAAGGGAGGCAGGCAGGGCCAGCAGCCCTGCACTGGGCGTCAGAGCCGCATCCAGCCCTGCCCCGAAGCGAGGGCTTCATTTCCCTCTCTCTGCAGCAAACACAGCTGGCACAGACTCCTGATGTGCAGGGGCACGGACCGGGAGAGACACAGCCCTGGGATGTGGGCAGAGGCACAGGGCTGTCCCATCAGGAGACGCAGCCCCAAACTACCCTGGGAAGAGGGAATGCAGCTTTTTGCTGCTAAAGCACTACAGACCTATCCTGTGCATGCTCCAGTGCAGCCTCCACTGCGCATGCATGACCACACAGACCTACATCCCTGATGGGACACTCCCAGTTAGGAAACTGGAACAGCAGCTCCTCTGTTCCATGGTGCTGGGCATCCAGCAGCACGTCTGCTCCGAAAAATTTATGTGTCAGAAGGATGCTGCAAAGAGCCCCATCTCACATGAGCGATGCTGGAGGGACCAGCTGGAGTGGCCTCTGTCCTCTTTCTGCTGAGCTAGACCGCTCCTGGAATTCTTGCTAATCAAGCTGAGTGGAGGTTTCATTCTTCCTGGGAAATACTCGGACTTCCCAAGGCAAATTCACAGCCCAGTTCATCCCTGCCTGCCCTAGTTTCCTCCTGCTCACCGCTGAGCACCAGCAGTGCCGCGTATTCCCCCAGCACAGGCGGCTCGGCACAAGCCAGGGAAATTCCACTTTTATTACAGCAGATGGAGTCCAAAGCCTGACATCCGGGAGAAGAGGAGCGTGCCCACCATCCTCTGCAGCCACAACCTGCATGGGGCTCACCAGTCACCCCTCCGGGCCACCCCAGGGCACGGAGCATCTCTGGCCAGGGGACTATCCTTCTGGATGCCTGCGGGGCCAATGTCCCTGCTCTGACAGCCAAAGGTGCCCCCTAATCACTCTCTTGCACACAACTGCTATTTACCCTTCGGTACACAAATCTCAGCAGCATGGGATAGTACTTCCCCTTTGGTTGGGACATTCCCAGTCCCCAAACCCCTGAATTTCCCACCTGGACTGGACCCCCTGGGACGTAACCTGTGCTCAGGTGGCCACAGCTGGCATTGCCTCAACAGTGTGTCTGCTGTCCTCCCCTCCCAGTGCTTGCAGCACCTGCTGATGGTCCTCTGGCAGAGTGACTCACTCTGCCCCCCAGGGCCCCCTCCCTCTTTCCTGGAGCTTTGAGCCCCAGATTAGGCTTATCAGGGAGACCCGGCTGAGTGTGGTGCGTGGCCAATGTGACGGCAAATGAACTGCACCACAGGCAAATGCATAGAGAAAAAAACATATTGAACCCTCTGTGCATGTAAATGGCCCCAAACTGAAGTGCAAGAGCTGGAGAAACAGCCCAGGATTTAGGAATGCCTGGAGTTGTTATCATCACCCCATGATGGGCTGGTCACCCCTCAGGCTGGATAGAGCAGGACAGGTAAGGGACCAGGAGGAGCTGAGGGGTAAGCGGAGACCTTCCAGGGCAGGACCACTGTAACCAGGGCAGGGAGTGCCAACCCCTGTCAGCTGAAGCTGAGAGAAGACCGAGACAGACCATAAAGCCTGGCCACAAGAGCCAAGAATGATAGATACAATTTGAAAAATAATCTATTAACCTTACTGGACTGGTGGAGTGGCTAATTGCTTGCTATGGATGGGACAGTCATCTCCCACCAGTGACTCCAGCCCAGTGGATGCTGTGGGGGAAAGCCACCTCCGTCCCCGTCAAGGCTTCACTGGTGGCCTGGGGCAGCCAGGCAGTGAGGAGCGGAGGGGCAGAGGAAGGCAGAGCAAAGAGAGCGGAGGCAGAGTGAGAAGCCTGCTCTGCCACCGTTCCCCTGGGCTCTGACAAGCACAGACCACATGCTGCCAGAGCAGCGCCCGGTGACTTTGGTAGGGTGGCTGGGAGAAGGAGTCCTGGGAGCTGCCGGGCAGCGCGTGTGTGTCAGAGAAACCCCTGGCCGCTCGCTGTGTTGTGCCAGCAATAGCGTGTAAAGTGCTGTCTGTGCGAGAGGAATCGCGTGTCAAGTGCTCCCCAGGGCTGCGGGATCGCTGCTCGCCGCCGCCTGCCTCCATCCCTGCCCTCCCTGAGCGGGAGGCAAAGGCAGAGCAGCGGAAAGTGTCTGGAAGCAGCATCTCAGCAGGCAGCCCACCCGCTGGGCAGGGAGGCAGCAAGGGCTGCTGCCGGGGAAGGGCTGCATCCCTGGGCACAGCCCAGACTCTCCTGAACTGGTGCTGTGCCCCCAGCACCAGCCACCCCAGGACAAGGGAGGTGGTGGGATTCAGGGGTAGGAACTGGGTCAGTCCTTTGGAGGCTGAAACGCTGAAGTCCCTGTGTTTAGGCTGCTTTATGGCATCTCAGCTCTTGTCCTGTCGCTGCTCCATGTACTTCAGCAGACCACCTTATACCTGCCATGCGTTGGAGGTCGTTCCTGCTCCATCATGTTGCCTCTCCTCGGAGTGTGGGCAGAAAGGCACGGAGACCCCTGTGCCCTTGGCTAAGGGGCAGCGCAGGGGAGGCATGGAGAGCTGGCGTATGCGATCCACCCACGTTAATGGTGCCACTACCATTTCTCAAACTGCAGCTGAGAAGTCACACCGCGTGTGGGCAGACAGATAAATTAGCTCTGGAGCTAATTGCACCATCTCCTGAATTGCACCTGTTGAAGGTCAATGAGTCTCTGGGTGGGCACAGAGCTGGCGGTGCACGGCTGTGCTTGAAATCTACATGTAAGAGAGGACAGCACTTTTCCCACAGCAAAACAACACTAGAGAGGATGGACTGGATTGTTCCAGCAGGGAAAGCGCAAAAACACACAGCCCAGAGTGTTCAAGTTGCCAGGGTTGTCATGAAAGGAGGCAGAGACAAAGATTTAGGTTGGAAGGGCTCTCTGGAGGTCCACAGTCCAGCCCCCAGATCCAAGCACGGCTGACTTCGAAGTCAGATCAGGTTGCCCTTGGCCAACTGAGACCTGAAAATCTTCACAGATGGAGATTTTTTTGGCCTCCACCAGCACTGCCTGGGAAATTTTATGCGTGCACAGGATTAACAGCACAGGTGCAATTCAGGGCTGCAAAAGGCAGAGGGAAAGTTTTCAGCTGCAAAATTACTCAGCCCTTTTCAGATACTCGAGCATTTAATTTTGTGCAAACTTCTGGTGCCTTTGATGTCTCCTGCAGCTGGTTGTGTGGGAAAGAGACAACCAAGAACCTGGTGAGCATAAGCCACGTGCACATGTGTGCGGATGGAGCTGGGAAGGAATGGCTGTTGTCGCACAAAGAAAGCTGAGGCAAGTTGGGATGCGCAAAGTTTTAAAGCCAATGGTACATATCAGCTTCAAGGTTACCTTACAAAAGCATAGGGGCAGAGAAAGAGACAGATGCACTACGATCTTTGCTGTGTCCCCTTCTCCCCGCCCCACAGAGCAGCTCTGGGGAAGCCTGTTAGCACTCACATTGTCCCAGATAACTGAAAAATTTGAACAGTAGGAATGTCCTTGCTAGGTGCAATTAGCTGCCTGAAATAACCCAGCTGAATTCTCAGGAGCCAGGCTTATTTTGCAGGCCTGGTCATTAGGAAAATCATCAAGATCTTGCTGAAGAGAGAGCATTTATCAGCCTGTTCAGGAGCCGACCCCGTGTCTCCAGAGCAGAAGCAGAAGCTGTGTCCTTCACGCAGGAGATACCTGGTTGCACACCTTGAACCGTAGCCTCCACACTGGGCAGGGTCCGACCACCTCATCCCTTAGCAGTGCTGCTCCGCGTCCAGCCATACCCAGTCCCACCCCCTCGGGAAAACAACTACGCATTTGGCATAGGAAGGACCTGTGGAGAATGCCAGCCTAGGAAGAGGGAGAAAGCCAGATGCTGGCAGCATCAGCGGCGAGAGCAGGCTGCAGGCAGTGGGGCTTGCTCCAGAGTGGTAGGAGGTGGCAGGGACGGCGGGACAGGGACAGGAGGGAGGGCGCGGATGGACGACAGGCAGGCAGGAGCAGCAGGCAGGAGCAGCGGCAGGCAGCGGGTGGTTAATCAGCCGTCTGCTTCCGTGACTGAGCTCGGCGTTTGCAGCAAAGAGCTCCGGAGAGGAGAAAGCCTCTCGCTCATGAAAGAAACATCAGTGCTAATCGAATCAGGGTCCAGCCCAGCAGCACGCGACAGGCCACGGTGGCTCATTCATATTTCATGCTTTGCTCCACTTCAGCAAGAGAAAGGCCAGTGCAAAAGGTGGGGGAGCCCTGCCCGGCGCAGGTGGGACCCCAGGACCACGGGGGGACGCCAGGGGAGAGGGGAACCAAGGGCTGAGCTGCTCAGGGCTGGGGCTGAGGTGCAGGAGGGTGGCTGGCACTTGCCAGCGAGTCAGTGATGTCCCAGGTAAGCTCAAGTCAGTGCTCACCAGCTTTCAGGTTCCAGCCTCTGGAAGTCAGCAAACCAAGTGGGGCTTCGCTCCCTCTCTTCGGCGGCTGCTGGAGGCTTGTCTTGGCCCCTGGTTCTGGGGTAGTTGCTCCCCAGTGTTGCCAGTGGTGGGTGGGAGCCCAGAGAAGCCCAGACTGGTCATGGGCAGCAAGATGAGGAGAAGACAGCATCCATGGCAGACAGTGACTAGGGTCTGGTTATCTCCCCAAAGCATCTCTTCAGGTGCTTTGCCCTTGTCTGCAAGAAACTCCGAAGACCCTGCTCTGTGGGATGGGGGTATGGGGCACAGAGCCCATCAACAGGCTGCACAGAGCTGCTGCAGGTGGGGGGCAGGCAGGCTGCAGGCAGGCTCCTCAGCCTGTGGCAGGAGCTGAACCAAGGGCTCTGCTGCCGCAGCAAGGGGCTGCGGACAGCTGCGTGGGGCACCTTGCTGCAAAGCTCCCAGCTGGGATGGTGGAGGGAGGCATGCAGGGAAGGGAAGGCTGATGGAGCCCATGATCAAGGCTGATAAGCAGGAAGGGATAACAACAGGATTAAAGGACAGGCAAGCTGGAGTCAGACAAATGGGCAGGCAGCCATCTCCGCTCCTCTTGGAGCTCTGACAAGAGGGACAGGGGACCAAGACAGGAAACTCTGGTTTTAGCTCCAGAGACTTGGCCCTTTACTGGTGGCAATCCACAGTGTGCCCAGACCAGTACACCAGCTGGCAGCAGCTGGTGAGCCTGTCACTGGGGAGAGCCTACTGCCTTTCCCTTCCCTTTTGTGTTTCCATCTCCCAACAGCACTTTCTGCTTTGGCCTTTCTGGTGGCTCAGGGGCACAGCAAGGAGAAGTAGCTGGGTTTGATGGAGATACCACTAGTGCTGGCTCAGAGCAACCTATGGGTGTCTGCAGGACATTCCATCCATCCCATCACCCTTCCCTCCCTGCTTTGCTTCCACTCCTCCTCTGAACCCATCGATTTTGTCAGGAGCACAAAAAATAGCAGCAGCTCAGAGATTCTCATGTGGTTCAGTGGCAGCTGGTGGCTCCTGCCCTCCATGAAGCATGGCCTGGCCACAAGCCAGTTGTCCTGACCATTCAGGCTGCGCTCCAGGAGGGCACCGGCTGCCTGCTGTGGCCGGACCGGTGGTGCAGGCTCCAGGAGCAAAGTGCAGGCAGATGCCAGTGAAAAATCTGGAGGCTTCTGCACCCTGCTGCAGGCAGCAGACACTGCTGGCTCCCTGGGACTGCCTGCACTGCACCCTGCTTTCAGCCAGCAGCCATCTCCTAGACTCCCCAAACTTTCCATCTAAAACTGTTGAGACACTTCAGCACCAACTAAAGAGGTCTGGAGGCATTGCCAGGCAGCTCCCCGCAGCTCTTGGGGCCAGGAGGGTCACTAGCAGGGAAGACAACTCATCCCCAAAGCAGACCTGTCCTACCCCAGGAAGATGTGGAGGCAGGAACGTGGCTGATGCAGGCTCAGGAGTAACGGAGCTGGGCAGAGCAGAACCATGCCACCATGGAGAAAGAGTGATGGAGGGGCTGACAGCGGCAGTTGCTGAGGTTGGGGCTGGTCAGGGATTGCCACAAGGCTGTGGCAACCCTCACCCTCCTCCCAGGGCCACAGAGGATGCTAAAACATTGTGGGCTAGTAACTGAAACCGTGAGGCATGGAGCCTGCCAGGCTCTGGGTCTGCTGCAGGGCAGGGGTGTAAGGCAGCATCCTGCACCCTCAGCCTGCACAGCAGTGTACAGGCAGCGGGACCTGTGCACAAGGAGGGGTCTGGACCTGGGGACCAGCATCCCATCAGTGTAGCCTATGTCGGCAAGGGGCTTACTTGAGGGCAAACCCAACGTCCTGGAGGTGACCCAGAGCAGGATGTACCTGTCTCGGCCCCCACAGGCTGCAGGTTTGCATCCCTGCCTCTGCTCATAAGGGAAGATGCTGAAACTGCGACAGAGGAAAGAAGGGTTTGAGGCAAACAAGCAAAAATGCTGGCAGTTTCCTGCACAGCAACTCCAGATGGAGCCTTGCCTATCTCCTCTTACCATCAAGCCTGTAAACTCACGACGTGTCTGCCTGCATCTGCTCTCTTGTCCTACGCTCTAGCTACCAGCACCTACACAAAAATACAGGCTCAGAGAGAGACAGCCGCTTGGCAGAAGCAAGAGCTGTGGGCAGCGATCACAAATGCCCCCCATGGACACTGAACATCCTTAAAAAACTGGGGAATCTCACCCCAAATCTAATGCTGACCCTTGACAACCAGTCCCAGGTGCCAACCCTGTGTATTTCAAGTGGTGTATGCTGTTGAGTCCCTGTAGAGGAATTGTAGAGGGTTAATTAACATTGATAATATACAGCTGTGGGCTTGCTTCTGGGGCGGTGGGTTGGCT
>JAVJGI010000040.1:107985096-108126999 GCA_035590275.1 Ibycter americanus
AGAGGCAAGAAGCAGGGTGGGCTGGCCTGAAGAGGAAGAAGAAACAACACGGACAGTAGATGAACCTTTGTAAACCTTGTGTGAGACTGATGGTGGTGCTGAGGTGTGAGAGGGCTGGTATGGGATGGTAAAAGCCTTGTTGCAGCTTAATAGTTTTGTTTTGTGCTGTGACAAGTCCCTTTTATCAACTGCTCTTAAATTCCCCACCTTGCAATGCACTGGGATTTTAGGGAGGCTTGAAAAGTAAATGTGAACAGAGACATGGTAGCTCACTTGGGAAACTGAGGGAGAGCAAGAGGATGCAGGACACTGGAGAGAAGCAGTGGGCACAGACCCACCTGCCTTCCCACAGTTGTTCCTTCAGGCTGATGGAGAACCGGGGGTGGACCAGGCACAGTTCATCCCTGACCTGCTTCATTTAACCACTAACAGCTTGTTGTTCATCAGCCCCAGCCCTTCTCCCACGGTTACAGGCTGTGAGAATAAAGTTTTTGCCAGGCTGCACTAGAGCCCTGAGACAGAGCAAGACCAGCTGCCTGGCGATGCTCAGCAAGAGCAGGGTGGGCAAGGAGGGCTCTGTCCCGAGGGCCTGTGCCAAAGGAGCGGTGCCAGGGGCTGGGCTGCTGAGATGAGGATGTGTGAGAGCTGAGGAAGAGGTTTTTCAGTGATGGGAGCAGTCCCGGGAGAGGATCAAATTGAAGGCGCTGCTTTGAGAGGGCAGAGAGCTGGTGGCCGTGCCTGTCAGCACGGATGGCGGGGGCCTTATCAAAGCACAGGAAGCTCCCAGCAGCCCACCACAAGCATTGCTCAGCCCAGCCACGTCCATCTGTCCATCCCATCCTCCCAGAGGTGGGCGTCTCTGACAGACACTCTGCAGAGACAAAACAAAAACGCAGGCTGCCCCCGGCTCAGCGCCCCTCCCGACTCCCTGGGATGCATGTGCGGGGAATTTCAAAGAGGCTGCAACTCTGCTCTTCCCAGGCAGGAGCCCTGTGTTGCCACCCTCCTGCAGGCAATGTAGCATCCCCATCACAACTGTCCTCCTGCAGCACTGCCCTGCTCAAAGGACATAGGCAGGGAGGTGAAACCTGGTGTAACCCGTGGTTAGGAGCACTAGGAAAGCCCTTTGCTACCACAGATGCTTCACCACCCTGCCCATAGCCCTCAGCAGGCTGTGGGACCAGCCCGGGGGGCAGGAGGGCGGTGAAGGAAAGGGGGTGGGATGCTTTCAGGGAGCAGTTTAAGACAGTGTCAGGAGAGCAGGGGACAGGGGTGAAGGATGGAAAAGCAGAGCACATGAACTCCAAGTAGTCTTGGGGGCACTCCCCTTCAGGACAGTGTCTCAAGGCTCGTTGCAAGCTTGAAGCAAAGCTTTGCCTGCAGGGAGCTGTGACAGGTCCTTCTTCCGTGCCTTCTGCAGGACATACGCAGATGCAAGCTGAGGCTGCCACCGTCTTGTCTGCGGGGGCACTGCTACATCGCACGCTCTTTCTCCGGCTGTCATCTGTTTCCGTAAAGCCTGTAGAAACAGGGCTCCTCCGTGCTTGCTGTCCTCGGTCACGTTTGGCTGAAACCCACCCCTGCTCCAGGAGGGGTAGAGAGATGCAGGACAGGGACAGGCTGGGGGTGGTGGTGGCTGCATTGGCAAGCCCTTGCTGGTAGAAAAGGTGGAAGGCCTGGAGATGTCTTGGGAAGTTGTATCATAAGGTTTTAGTGCTTTATGCATAGCATTTGTTGGTGAGATCTGCTGCTTAGAGATATTTCATTGCCTGGAAATTGCACAGAATCCAGCAGGGCTGGTGAAAGGGACCTCCAGTATCATGCTCACGGTGGGGCTGTCACCCGTCACGGATTGAGCTGTCCCATAGCACCATGTTCCCCTCACATCCCTCCAGGGATGTGGCGTCTCCTTGCTGTGGATGGCTGGAGTCCTGCCAGCCTCTCCTGATCACAGGTCCTTCTGCTGCCTCCCCCTGCACCAGCACCAGCCACTGGGGCTCTTGAACAGGTAATGCCAGGCCACTGGAGACACACATGTCTGGTGGCACCTGCATAGACACAGCATGAGGACCCCCAGGCTGGAGGGGGGTGATCTGAGCTTCTGGCGTGGGAGCAGGACTCTGAAAGGACAAGGGAAACTGAGGCAGGGAACAGCACTGAGGAGACTAATGCTCCACTTCAGGCTGGGTGACTCTTATCCCAGCAAAGCCTGAGAGAGGCTGTGCTGGGAACCACAAGTCACGTCTGTGCCTAATCCCTTACGTATCATAGTGTTGATAAAGAAGTGAACTGAAATCGAAGTGCCTGGAAAAGTGAGAGTGCAGGGAGGAAGGTCAGGTATCAGTAGGAGCAGGGGATGGGTGTTTTTTGCATGGTGAGAATAGAAATGTGCCCATGGCCAGAGAAGGGGCCATGGACAAGCAAGTGCCATCCTGTTTGCATCTCTCTGAGCACAGAAGCCAAAGATTTTGCGAGAGCTTGGTTTTTTGCCTTTGCAAAGCTTATAGTCAATAAGCCATTGCCTCTAGTTATGAAAAGCCCTTTTCCACAGCAGGCATGCTTTGCACTGGCCTCTTATTTCAGCTCCCATCCCACTCGGACCCACCTTGGCTCCCCTGTGCTCCTCAGCTCATCCCAGTTCCTCCTCCTGCCACAGCTCTTCCCAAGTCTCTCAGGCACATTCCAGTTCACCCAAATCTGTCCTAGTCCCCCTCCCTTTCCCACCACCTATCCCTCCATTCTCTCTTGAAAAGCCCCATCGCTTGCACAAGATGCTCCTGTATGATGCTAACGCCTCTTAGCAGGGCTCAGTGATGGGAAAGCGTTGGTGGAGCCAGCAGGATTCATCTGTCCTCTGGAGCATCTGGAGTCAAGGAGGCTGCTGCTCTGCTTCCGAGACCCTGCAGAGCCTAGAGATTTTCAGCTCCCCAAGTTTGCTCCTCGCTGCACCCCAGCAGAGAGTCACATCAAAGAGCACAGCCTTTTGTTTGGGCCCTGTTTGAAGTTTGCTGCTAATTTTTGGTATGCATGCAGCAGTGTTTGGCTCATGTTTGTTCCCGGAATAAATGCTTATTGCATTGCTCTTAAATGATTGGAGACCTCCAATTTTAATCTTTTATTCATAATCTTCTTCCAGCTCAGACACAGAAAAAAACATGTAAATTCAAAACCTGCGAGAATTGAAAATTTCATAAGTGCTGCTGACCCTTTGCTGGCAGCTCTGAATGTGAGAGAAATAAAGAAATTGTAATAAGGAACCTCATCTTTTGATAACAGGTTTAGAGGAGCCTAGCATTAGATGGGGTTTCATCCCTCCCTCCTGTGTGTCCATGCGGGATGGGGTCAGTCTCACTGGGCAGGGACGGGTAAGCCTGCTGCTCCTGCCTCTCTGTTGCTTCCTGCATCTCCATCTCCTCTGCGCTGAGATGGAAGCTCACCCGGTGCCTCTGGAGCACACCCTGCCCGTGTTGCAGCACGTGTCGGTCCCCAAGCTCATGCCCCATCAGTGCGCCAAAGCAGGTCCGCCCAAACTGCCCCTGTTCCTCCATGCTCCCTCAGCTCCTGTCCAGGCACAAAGACCACCCACCGCTCAGCATCCTCTGCACCGCACGCCCTCGCCTCTCCTCCTTGATGCACCCAGTTAATTTGCACCCCACTCTGTGTTTGGGAAGGACATGTTATCTGCTGAATGCCACTTCTCCCACTCTCTCCATCCCACTACCCGCTCCCTACAAGGGCCGCTCTTCGGGACAGCTTTATCAGGGGAAGATGGGAAGGCGGGGAGGGAATGAGACACACGATGAGTAATAAGAAATCTATGTGAGTGAAAGACTCTGAGGTCAGGAAGATATCAGTGAGTGCCTGGGAACAATTTCACCTTCTTTCAGCATCAGCAAAATGAAAATCTCTAATGTGCCGTGGCTGAGAGTCTAGATCAACAGGTTTCAATGTCTTTACCCTTTTCACAAGTTCCCTATGTGATGTGCAACCCCTTGGTCTTTTTTAACTCAGTAAAAAAATTCTTGCTTATTTTTTTTTTATTTCCAAGAATAAGCAGCACGGTGTGTAGGGGAAGTGTTGCCAGCTTTGCATGCAGAAATCTTTCTGGCACTTGCAGGTGGTCTACAATTCCCTTCCAGAAGGACCAGCATAAGCAGGAGATGCAGCAACTGTGCGCTGGGATTTCCCAAGACACAACTGCTAGGAGTTTTCATCCAGAAAAGGCTCTGTTGTTTTTCTGGATATTGTGGGTATCTGACAGCCCACTCAGAAGAGCAGGTGTAATTGTGCCTCGGTTGCTGGATGAGGGACCCATAAACTGCTGAAAGTGCAGAATCCGAGCATCCTGCTCACATGCTGCACAGCAAAACCGCCCCCCCGAGTTACGTGGGTGGTGGGTTGGGTCACAGATCCCTGAGGGTCTGGGCTGTGTGTGTCTGGGGATCTCCTGGCACTCCCTTCTGGGTGAGATGCTTTAGGTTGCATCCCATGGGCTGGTGGGACTCCCCTGGCTGCAGGGGTGGGATACATCATGTAACTGGAGGTTAGTCAGGCTGATCAGTCCAGGTTCCCTTTTACACCCAACTGAGAGAAGAAGGCACCTTCACCAGGCAAGTGTTGAAGTGCCATTCCTTTCCTCCTTTGCCCACTCAGCACAGCAGGTGACTGCTCAGAAGGAGACCTCCTAATCCGAGACCTGCATTTCTGCTCCGAAGCCTGTCCCATGCTTCCAGCCCCTGCAGCAGAAGCCAGGCTTGCTGCGGTCCTGACTCATCCCTCGCAGAGCCCAGCTCACTCGAGGTGGGGAGACCCTGGCCTGATCGCACAGCAGGTACCCTGTCAGCCTCTCTTCATCCTGGGATAAACCATGCTGCTCTCTCACTCCTTGATGGTACTTTCCAAGGTGTGACCTATGGAAGACTTCAAAACCCTTGCAGAACTTAACCCGTAACCCTTCCAAGGGTTAAAACAGCAGCTGTGGGTGATACTTCTATCTTACATCAGATTATCCTGAGTAATTTGCTTGGACATGATGCTAAATGACTGTGCTAAAAGCAGAGAGAGAAGGTGGTTTGGGAATACAGCCTTCCTTGGCAGACTAAGCTGGTATGTGATCAGACAGGAATCATATCAGTAAATACGAAGCAGAGTTCACCATCTGTTAACACCATCCACGGAGCGCATCTGACCCCTGCAAACCTGCCTGAAGTTGGCACAAACTGAGTGTGGGTGCAGAGCTAAGACGGGAGGCTCCATGCAGGGCTCTGCAGGTGCTCTGCAAGTCCAGACTGCCACCTCCAGGCACACAAAGCTTGCAGAGCCTCGCTTGCTAACGACACAGCCGAATTTGGCCTAGACAGCTGTAAATGAAATGCTTCAGAGATGACTTATTGGTAGCTTGGGGTAATATTGGGTGTGACTAGAAAAGAAAAGCTGTTTTACTAGGGAAAGACCAGCTCCCAACCATGCAAGCTGGAATAGAAGTCTCTTGGGGGACATTTGAGAAAGTGTGAAAATCCTGAGGGCTATTTTGATAGATGGAAGGGGTTTATTTGCTGTCATACATAAGCCAGAGTTTCCATCACCTCTCCTCGGATGGAGGAGTTTGCCTCTTGACCAGCTCCTTGGGAGACTGTCTGGCACGGCAAGGGGGCACTGGGGAGAACGGCGAAAGAGGGGACTGGGAGGAAGGATGCTCTGGCAGGATAACTTGATAGCACGTAGGCAGCTGGCGCAAGGAGGACTGGGGGGACTGGGAGGACAGGGCTGCACAGCACCCTGGGCGGTCCAGGCTGGCCTTTCTCCACAGCAGGGATGTGGAGCATGGCTGCACTGCCTGGGGACGGCCACCTCCATCTCTGATGCAGCTACAAAGGCTGGGGGCAGGTGAGCAGGCAGTGAGACAGATAGAGCCAATCCCACCCCGTGCTGTGATGCCCTATTAGTTTTATATGGCAAGAAAAATACGCTTCTTCCCTGCAAATGCTGGTGTTGTCTTTGTCCCTGCAACTCAGAGGCTGGTTAATCCTTCACTGGAAGGCAGCTGGAACCACAGCTCAATGCCCACAAGAAGGGTTTTGCAAACTCACCTGCAAGATACTTCAGCTCAGACTTCAGGGCATGAGGACTGAGGTTTTACTTGGGTATTTTTCCTTTTTTAAAAAATTCCTGAATTTCCAGGAGAGGGTAAGACTGGGTCTGGGAAAACCTGCAAGAGACCCCCAAGGTTCAGAGGAACCTCTGCAAGCAAAATACCCTGTGCTTGCATGATCTCCTGCCTGAGATGCTCCTACATAGCAATGACTTGGTGGTTTTGGGGAGGCTTCTCCCAGCCTGCAGCACATCAACCCCCCACAGGGACCCTGCAAGCCCTTCCCTGCACCTTGTTAGCCCTTCCCTGCACCTGTGGGCCCATTGCACACACTGCTGCTCCCCATGGAAGCATCCTTCACATGTGGGAGGCTTTCTGGAGTGGAGGACAGTGGTGGCTATCTGGGCACCCCAGTGCTGGCCTCCCTGTGCCTCTGAAGCAGCCGTGGAGACCCCCATGCTCTCTGCATGTGGCAAAGCAGCTCTGTGCAGCACAGCAACAATAACAGGCAAGGAGATGGCCCGTGGGAAGAAGGAGTTTTATTGTCCAGGAGGAGGTGCACACTCTGAACATAAAAGGCAAACTCTGCCCCACCATCCCTGCAGCTGAGAGCAGCCCAAGGACCCCACGCTGCAGGATCTGACTCATGAACCACCTGGAAAGGGGCCATCTGGCAGCTCCCAACCACAGATCCTGCAGCCCGCGTTACCAGGGTTGCCCAGCAAACCCCAAGGACACAGGTCTGTGGCACTGGCCTGACCTCTGCTCTCCCCGTGTCCGTGATGGATTCACCCTCCGGAGAGTCCCAAATGCTGGAAGAGAGGGCATGGCCAGCACCCACCATCCTGTGCTGCAGGGCTTGGGCTGAGCTCCATCACGATGCTGACAGCAGGGTGGGTGTGTAACAGGTCTGTGTGCAGGATGCAGGGTGCAATACAAATTAAACAACACATTGCATCTGTCCCCCGTTACAAAAAGCTTCCATAGGAAGAAGTAAAGTGCCCGCCACAGTCAGAGAATCCATCAGGACATAAGCACCCTGAATGGAAAGCTAAGCCAGCCCCAGAAAGGCCAGTTTAGCCCGGATTATTGCAGCTGAGAAATGGCTTTAACCCTCCCTCCACCCCCACCCCCGTCGTGCCCAAACAACACTGGGAGGAACAGACCTCAGGCCAGATCCTACCAGTACCTGCATTTGAGTGATGCTGGATTTACTGTGCCAGTGCTAAGTACAGGATGCTGTGGGCCAGGCTGGTCCCTGGCAGTCAGCGTGGCTGCTCTCCAGCACTTCTCCTTCTCCAGCAGCCCACCCCCCCCCAGCCACGCTCCCAGCAGATTATTTTTTTTGCAGTGAGTTCAGCCCCTCAGCTGAGGCTTCTGTGCTTTGAGACCATTTTTTGTGTACTTAATATCATATTTCAGTCAAACAGTTCCCAAACCCATAGAAAATTGTATTTACACCCAAGAGAAACCTTCCCAGCCCACAGCCTGCCCCCTCCCCAGCATGTCTGCATCTCTGCAGCCAGCTCAGCCTCTCAGACCAGCTCCACAAGGCTTTGGAGGCCACTGCTCTGCACCAGGCCACCAAAAAAGATGCTCCTGTGGAGGAGAGGAGAGCTTTGGAGGAACGGCCAGCCTCCCAGTCACCAGGCTCACCAGCTGGGTAGCGCTGAAGATCCTCTTTGCCCAGAGCCCCCATCCCCAGACATAGAACTGTGTGACTGCAGCTGCAAATGCTGCTCAGGACCCCTCTACAGATGACGTGGCAGCCCCGGGCATAGGCAGATAGCGTGGTAATGGGACAGTTCTTGGGTTTCTCTAGGGCAGTATAAGAACACCGAGTTCGGCAGAAGTCTCTCTGTCCCTCCATCACGTGAGATGGGAGCAGACTCTCCCACTCCACTCTGGTACAGCTTTGGGGGATGCCAGGATGGTTGCTCTGCTGAGGGAGAAACCTGAGCTTGTCGCCCTGGAAAACATGCCTGGGCTGCCCTGGGATGCCTGTGCTGGATCCAGAGAGGAGCAGTGCTGGTGGGTTCAAGAGGTGGATAGCCTCCTGCAGCACCCTGGGGCTTCTGGAGGCTTCAGATAACAGGTACTGGCCAACTGTCCTCCATGCTGCGGAAGTCTCCTCTCCATGCAGAGCCAGCTGTTCCTGGCACTGCCACCTTGTACTCTGCCCCCTGCCCTCCTGGGCTTGGTAGAGGTGGACCGTGAAGTCACCTGCAGGCTGGTGCAGTTCAGGAAGTCCAGGCTGGAGTACACTGGAACTGGGAGGCACTGGGAGCAGGGCTGTCTCTGCTGTAAGGCAGCCTGTGGAGCCCTCCTCAGTTCAGAGATCCAACAAACTCACCAGCTGTCAGATCCAAAGGAGCTGTGTGCCATGGCAAGCCCACTCCCACTGCTCCTGGTATTGCTGTTGCATCTGATACCCCTCCACCTGCAGGTGCAGCTGGGGCCATCCTGCTGGCTGAAGGGGTTACCACCTGTCCTGCATAGTTGTGTGGGGACCCCCAGTCCCACAGGGACATGGTAGAGGATGGAGAGAGGCATGATATGTCCCTAGACCACTTGGAAGGCTGCTCCCCCCTTCAGATGGGGGAAGGAGGCAGCAGGACCATCGAGGTATCTGGAAAGCCATGTTTCCACTGTTGCTGAAATCAAAGAGATGCTGGCAGGGCCCCAGGTCCTGGTCTGGTGCCCCTTTTCCTGCTCACCACCCTGCTGCCCCTTTGCCAGGGAAGTGTTAAGGAATGCCCGATGCGGGTCCACGAAGCTGGCGATCAGAGATGCCTCCTGGGACCATTTGTGTTCAGCAGCTGAGATCTCATGGCCTGGATGCTGCTCAAGATCTTCTTCTGGTGGCCCATCATGGTGATGCCCAGACTCCGAACATCCCTGGAGAACAAAGACACTGTCAGACACCCCACGAGCCATACCTGTGCCGGGTCCCAGAGGGACACTGCTGCTCCCGGTGTGTGCACCCCATGGACCAGCCCAGGACCCCGTGCCTGGCTCCTCTCTGCTTGCCCATCAGCCCAAGGCTGCTGCTGCTGAGGTCCAGGGGCATCCTGCCAGGGACAGAGAGGTTGCCATTCCCTCAGGCACATCCTCCTGACAGGGCTGCTCTGATACCCCTGGGGGGAGCAGGAGGAGGATCACTGACAGGCTAGTAGGTGACAAGATCGATTCTCTGAAATTGGATTCAGTTTTAGCGAGATGTCCTCAGATAACCCAGTCAGAAAGACAGGTGGATGATGAACCTTTCCCACTCAAAGGCTTCCCTGATGTGCATGAGAAACAAGGATCAGTATCAGCTCAATCCCACAGCAACGGCCCCAAGTACAGCCCCCGATCAATGCACATGACAGCCTGCATCTTTCCATCTTCTCTTTCACTGGCTCCTCTACCTGCTGCACCTCAACCAAGGCATGCACTGTCACTGGAACTGTCTGGCAGCTCCATGCCTTTTCACAGGGAACAATTCTCCTTATAGGTACAAGAGGTTGTTGCCAGCCCTGGCACTGATGCTAACGCCAAGGGATGGGGAATGTAAGCCCAGAGTAAGAGCAGGCACAGTTGCCGTCTTTTCTGGTACCACTTCAAGCATCAGCCACTTTGGTGATGCCCTAGCCAGGTGGCAGAGCAGGAGGGGTCATGGGACACATCTTCCCCAGCTCTCCTTACTTAACCCAGCCTTAGTCACTTGGCTGTCACCTTCTACTCACACCACGGCCTTGGACGGAGCCTCCCTGCCTGGCTGCACTGAGCAGGGAGCCAGTCCAGTGCACTGGGGTCTGAAGAAACTCTGAGGTGCCCCCCAGCTCTGTTAGTTTCCCAGTGACCCCAGAGAAGCTGCACAGTATGGCACAGCCACACTCTGGTCCAGATGTGCCTTTTGCAGGGGAAACAAAGGTGAGAAGTGCAAGGAGATGGCAACCTCCTATCTGACCCTGCTTTGATCTGGAGGTTGGATTATACGACCTCCTGAAGCACCTTACCAACTGAATTACCTATGAACCTATGATGACATTGGAGAGCCACCACAGAGCACCAGAGGTGACTCGGTACTCACACCCTCTCAGTACAACTCCACTTTCAGAGGTCAGCACAGCCTTGGACATCATCCCAGGTCTCAACACCATTTGCTGAGGGCTGTGTCTCTGGCATCAGGGACCAACGAGACTGAGCAAGCCAAGGCAGGATGGTCACTGTTTTGGGGTAGTGGGGCGGTGCAGAGCAACCCAACCGGTGCTGTTTGTTCTCTGGTACTCACTCGATGTCCATGCGCATCACCATGCCCAGGGAGGAGTACCCTGCCATGGCAAAGTTTTCCCGGTAGTGCCCCAGCCGGATGGAGTCCAGCCAGTCCTCCACCGTCAGACAGCTGGCCAGGTCGAGGAGACCCCTGTCAAGGCGTGTTTGGGTAAACCTGGGAGCAGGACAGAAGGGGTTAGACCAGGAGGTGTTGGTCCTAGGTGGCCAGGCTGGGAAGCCCACCTCCAAGAGCCTGTGGCCCTGTAGGTGAGGGCAGGACAGAGAGCCCTGGCAGGCTGGTGGAGGCAGGCACACCACTGCGTGGGCACTGCTGCACATATTGACCAGACTCTGGCATGGGGATGCCACAGTGGGAGCAAGGCAGGGAAGTGCAGGATGCTTCCCACTGCCCCCTGCGCCCATGGGCCCTACGCATGTCCGTGGTCACAGGGGAAGCCACTGCTGCTAGAGCTGGATAGAAATATCCCTTATTCGCTGCAACCCACATGCTCTGCCCAGCACCAGCTGCCAAGCCCTGCTCACCGTGGCAGCTCAGGCAGCCCTTACCGGTTCACAGTGGCTGTGCACTTCAAGTTGTCAGGGTTGCGGATCAGCTTGTCCAGGATGCCGACAATCTGGGAGAAGCGTGGCCTCTCGCTGCGGTCCTTCTGCCAGCAATCCAGCATGAGCTGGTGCAGGGTCGTGGGGCAGCCCATGGGGGCAGGCAGGCGGTAGCCTTCCTCCACCGAATTAATGACCTGGAAGGAAGCCACACACCGAAGTGGAGCTGCACCCCCACCGGCTCCCAGCACCCCAGACGGTAGCACACAGGGCAGGTTCCTGGTGCATGAGCTGCTGGGGCCATCAGCTGGGGAAGCAGAGGGGGTGTGCACAAGATCCATGCTAAATGACATGTGAATTGCCAGCGAGCTGTGTGCAGTCTCTGTGCAGAGCCAGAAGCAGACTGGATACCATGCACATACAAGAAATCACTGCTATGGCAGCAGATATATTAAGTGATCCAACAGGTCTAAAATATTCCTCCAACAGACAAGCCACGAGAGCTGCACTTGCCCTCAGTTGTTCTACAACCAGGGCTTGTCACCACTCAGCAAGGCTGGAGGGAACCCTGCTCGAAGGGACCGTGCGGAGGAGGCGGTGTAAGCCACTACATCCGTGCCCTGCTGTCACAAAAGCCACTTTCTAAAATCTCTAAAATCGTAGAAACACTAGGGAGAGAAGGGACTCTCGGGACTCCCAGAGCAGGGAGAAGGCAGACAGGCTTATAGTCCCTGTAGGTAAAAAAAAAAAAAAAAAAAAAGGAGTCCTGTGGTTCTGCAGAGTCAAAATACTAATTTTATTGCCTCCTTTTGGAAATTTTGCTCCCAGGTTGTAGTCAGGAATATAACCTACATTTTCCTACAGTTTTTATGCTACTCTTGAGGTAAGAGTGGCTCCACGTAACTCTGACAAGCCCAAAGCCTGCTGCCAGGTGGTGCAAGCCTGGAGGTCTCAGCAGCCTCACCTGGGCAGTGGAAGGGATGGACCTGCATGAATGGGTGCAGAAGGGACTGGCAGGCTAATGCAGCCAGCCTGCCGTGATCGCAGGGCAGCCCTGACCCCTTCCAGGGACAGGGAAAGGTGACACAACGTGCGCTGAAGCTCTCCAGCCAGCAGAAAGGCTTGTACCGAGCAGCAGGCAGGGATGGAGAGACCCACAGTGCCTACAGCCAGGCACAGCCAGGAGCCGCGGTGCTGCAAAGGGAAAGGCTGCGCAGCGCGGTGATGGGCAATGCGCTGATGTCCCCACGGAGGGGACAAGCACACTGTGCACAGCGCTGCGGGGATGTGAGGAGAGGCAAGGGCTGCTCTTGGGGTCCCTTTTTCCCAGCCCCCCCTGCTAGGCTGTCCTGGGTGAGGGCAGGAGGAGAGGCAGGCTTGCCACCGTGCTGCCCCGTGTCCACTCACATCCCGGTTGGTCATGTTCCAGTACGGGCGCTCGCCGTAAGCCAGCACCTCCCACATGACGATGCCGTAGCTCCACACATCACTGGCCGAGGAGAACTTGCGGTACGCGATGGCCTCTGGAGCCGTCCAGCGAATGGGGATCTTCCCCCCCTGAAAAAAGCGAGCAACAGTGGAGGCTCAGAGCATGCAGGGCTCAGGCACCCCTACCTCTCTGCAGCTGGGGCAGCAGCTTAGACAAGTGATACGCTGGGATGGCATCTTCTGGAAAGGACTGAGGAGGCAGTCTGCATGAGATAAGCCTAGAGGTGCACCTGAAGGATGACTTCAAGGTAATTCCAGTAAAGCAAGGAGAAAGCTGTGCTGTGTTACAAGGTCATCTTCATGCACGCTTCTGGCCCTCGGTGTTGAAGAGAGAGGAATTCAAAGTGATGAAGTGGGACCGAGGGCTACCAGAGCGCAAAAGCATGGAGCTGACCCTGGGCACAAGCAGAGAGCCTGACTTGAGCAGACAAGGAGAGCGATGGCGTGTGCTCCCTGCCCATTACTGCTCTGGCAGGCAAGCACTGAAGAGGAGGACTTGCTGAATTAAAGGACCATGCTGACAAAAATCAGAAATATATAGGCTATGGACACATTTAAGCTGGAAATGTGGGTGCCAGCCCTCTGAAGAGGGGAGTTGTGGTGTAGGGTGGGTTTCCCAGAGCAGCTGGGGTAGGCACGATGTGCCTGGGAACGCCTTTCAGGTATCCCTGTCTAGGGAAAGTTGCCTCCACCCGAGTCCTGCCTGCTCTGGCACACTCCTTGATGGGGACTGAAGATGAATGATGTGCCCTTTGGGAAAGGCCTTGCGGGGAAGTAATATCCTGAGCAGGTCGAGGACAAGAGAGGTGGAACACAGGATACCATCTTATCACAAGTTTCTGAACAAGAAAGCATCCTCATTTTCAGGATACCCTGAGACCTCGCCAGACATCTCATGCTCTTGATCCTGTCGCTGCATCCTTGCGGTTCGGCTCTGTCCAGACTATGCACCTAGCCTTCCTTCAAGCAACCAGCTCTGGTGGGTTTCACTGTGCCAAGATGCCTCAAAGCCTCTGTTTGTGACATTGCTGGTGGCTGCTCCTTCCTCTAGTGACCTTCCTGCTTGGACTCATAGTGGGGACATGAGACAGTGTCCCTAGAAACTGGGCAGGATTGAAAAGGGTCAGCAGGTAGGTTAATACATGAGCTCTGGTCACTCAGGTCACCCGTGTGGCCACTGACATACTGTCCTTGGAAACTTGTGCACAAAGAGTAGAAAAAACTCAGATTAGGGGAAGCTCAGAGGCTGGCTCGGTGGGAGGAAGGGCAGACTATGTGTGTGTCTGTAGGCCACAGACAAGGAGATGGGCTGCTCTGACATCAGGAAGCCCTAGCTGATCTTGGGCCCCTTCTTACCATTCCCCTGGGAGTCCCAGAGCCAAGATGCGGAAGATGCTGTACTTGGACCAAGCAGCAGGAACCTTCCCCAAAATAAAAGGATCTGGAATATCAAGTGATTTCTTGAGATACCAAAGGGAGCAGCTGAATGCAAAGACACACACAGGACTCTTTTTGGCTCACTTTCCACTTGGCTAAAGTCAAGCCAAGAGCATGAAGGCCATGTTCTTCAGGCTGTGCCACTGTGCACTCATCCCTCAGAGCTGCAACCACTTTGGGCCATGCTCTGCATTGCCATCAGCTACCCCAAAGCAACCCGAAGCTCTTTCTGCTGCTCTAGTCTTGGTCCTTCTGAAAAATGATGCTCAGGCTCCTCAGCTGCAGCTCCAAACTGGCCTACATCAGGAACCATCTATCCATCACATTTTCCCAGCCAGAGGTGTGCCTGGGGAGCACACTAAAGCCTTTCATGGCCAAAGAGCAAAATGAGCACCTCATTTCGCCTCTGATGACCTCCAGATGTGCTCCAGGTGGAGGAGCACACCGAGCTCTATAGCTGCCAGGTCAGCCAGAAAAATCTTGAAATGGCTTCACAGATGAACGTGTCCTACGTTAAATCAAAATCACCTACGTTGCAAAGCCAATTGCCACCCCTTCCACACCTCTGAATGAGGCAGAGTCACATGGAAAAACTAGTGTGTGGGCACACCACTGAAGAGTGTGTCGTAACACCCACCTACTGCCCAGTGGCTCTAGGACAACTGAAGACATGGATGGAGCCACACAGTCTAGGGAAGGACTCCAGCGGGGACATGGGAGTGTCCCTGTGCGGTGGGCCATGCGTGCCCACAGGAGCTGTTGGCTGGGGAGGTTTGATCAGCTCCCTGCTCTCCCACCCTGCTTCTCTTTGTTTACTGCACACTTCAGTGCTGGGATGTCCTCGCATGAAGGACAATGCATTAAGGCTCAGAAGCTCTTTGGGTTCATGCTCTTGGTTCAGGTATCAGCAGTGAGGTGACTGTCTCCATTCCTGCCCTGCCTAGCTTGACTCGACTGTCCAATTTTCCCATCGGTGGCCTGAGGCAGTCACCGTCAGTAAGGATCACCAAGACCGCAACGCTAGGAGCCACGCACCGTGGTGGTGTACGCAGCATCGGGGTCATCCTCGAGGATGCGTGAGAGGCCAAAATCAGACACTTTGCAGACCAGGTTGCTGTTCACCAGGATGTTGCGGGCAGCCAGGTCCCGGTGCACATAGCCCAGGTCAGACAGGTACCTCATACCCGCTCCGATGCCACGCAACATGCCCACCAGCTGGATGATGGTGAACTGCCCATCATGTTTCTGGAAAGGAAATAACCCAGAGTTCATTCGTGGTTTTCACCAGCATCCTAGCGATGCTGCTTTTATTAAACTAATCCCCTAGTACCTCTCATCTTTGGCTTAGTACCTCCTCTAAGGGAGTAGACCCCTGCCCCCCCAGCCCCCTTCCTGCCCTCCCAGCGCCTCAGACGTTCACTCAGGCAGGTGTCCCTGCCTTGGCAGTGCCGCTCTGGGGAGCCGGCTGTGATGCCCTGGAGCCCGTGTCTGCTGGGGAGGTGACAGCCCCGAGCACACCCTCTCCTGCAGGGGTTGCGGTGGCCGTAAGGCTGAGGAGCAGGAGCCAGCCTCTCCTCCAGCCGCTCAGCCCAGGGGGATGTGCAATGAATAAAAACACAACAGAGCTCCTTACCCTGAGGAAGGTGTCTAGCGAGCCGTTCTCCATGTATTCAGTAACAATCATTACCAATTTGCCTGCAGAAGACAAGGGAGGGCAAGTTAGCAGAGAATTCACCTTCCTCCGGGAAGCCCAGTGCCAGGCTTTTACTTGGAGAGACATGAATCCAGGCCTGTGGATCTCCTGCAGCCCTGCAGAGCAGTCTCACCCCTGCACCACGCAGGACAGGGACAACCATGGGGATGTGGCAATAAACCTGACACTTACCCCTCCCTCCAGGTGCTATTCATGTGGCTAGGTCAGCTTCATTATCCTGCTGAAATTTGCATGCCATTAGCATATCTCTTTGTATCAGAATGTGCCTTTTTGAAGGAAGACTTCAAGTGAAGATTTAATACAGGCAGCCTTTAAAATAAATGCTAATGGGTAGGACATCTCCTAAACCAATCAACCTGACACGGGGCACAATGCGGAGCAAGGTGGGGAACTGCCACATGGAAAGTCTGTCCTGTAAGAGAAGGCGAGGGGGTGGGATGGAGGGACCCTGGCTAAACGGACATCTGACAACCCAGCAACCAGGGCAGCCGAAGGATGGACTGCACCCAAAGTGAGCCTTGACCCCCATCTCCCAGGGTGCCCACAGGGAGATACAGCCCAGCTCTGCCCCACCGTAGGGTCCCATCCCTGCCAACCACATACTCCTGGTCACCACCCCCTCCAGGTGGATGACGTTGGGGTGGTCGAACTGTGCCATGATGCTGGCTTCGCTCAGGAAGTCCCGTCTCTGCTTCTCCGTGTAGCCTGCTTTCAGTGCCTTGATGGCTACGGGAATCTCCCTCTTCCCCGGCAGCTTCAGGCGGCCGTAGCACACCTCTCCCGACTCCCCTGCAAGGCAAAGGAAGATGAGGGCATGAGGAGCTCCTCAGCTTCTTGCACTGACTCACCAGCACCAGGGATCACCCAGTCTGCCGGCACGCTCACAGCACGCTCCAGCCCCTCAGGACTCCTGGGCTCTCCGAGTACAGAAAGGACTGCCCATCTCCGGCTTCCAGTGCCACCTCTGGGAACTGGGCAGAAATAACAGAAACCACCTCTCTCGTGCCTTTTACTGAAGGCGATGGGCTGAGAGTAGTAATTACAGTGGCACTTGCTTTACCACTTTTAATGAACAAATTTGGGAGTCTCTTAAAGCAGCAGGGATGTCTTTCAGCTTCCTAATGCCGCTCGGGGGTAAGCCCTTGGGGTGCTGCTCGTGAAGTTCCAGCTCTGCCTCTGCCCTGTGCTTCCCTGCAAGTCCCTGCTCCTATGCAAAAATCCCTTTTGTTCGGAAAAGTTACCATTTTACTTACAATTTCATTTGCATCTTGTCACCCCAGCCACTTGCTCTGAGCTTTCAAAGCAGGGTGGCCACGTTGGAGCACCCATGCAGGACAGGCTGAGCCATCTGCTGTGTCAGCCTGAGCTGTCAGTGCCACGCTGGCTGACCAGCCACCCCCTGCACCAGGCTGTCTCCAAAGAGTTTACTTCATGCACCAAAAAAAAAATCCCCCAAAACCCCCTCACTCTCTCCAGGATTTTGATCTCAACAGGATAAGGAGCAGATGAAGCCCTGGCGGAACGCTGTGCCAGTGCTGCGCAGCCTGCTATGGTCCCAGTGAGACACGAGGATGGCACAACCTCAGACCGTGAATTGCCCTGAGCAGATGCGATGGGAAGAGGCAGCCTGGCCCAGGGACTCACCAGACCCAATGACCTTCTCGATCTTGATCCGGGAAGCCTCGATTTCACGGGTGAACTCATGCACAGCTTGGCAGGGGTCCTCGTATGTGTGGGGATCCACATAGAACTTGGACTCGGGGAATTTCACTGCCAGGTTTCAAAGGGGAGAGAAGAGGTAAGCTCTTTCAGGCAGCCTTACTGAAAAGTAGGGGCACCCAGTAGCTGGGCAGCGGATGGGCAGGGGCAGGACTTCTTGGGTTGATGTGCTGAGGAGCCACAGATATTGCAGCCCCAAGGAAATCTAAGGCACCCTTTGGCATAGCAGTGTCCTCAGAGCAGGCCAGGATGTGGCTACCCAGGTCTCCTCCATGTGATTGTCCCCCTCCATCACCCTCCTGCTCCCACCCTTCACCTGCGACGAATTTTCCACTCTTCTGGCCTGCTGCCGTCTGGGAGGAACCTGCCACTGTCTCATCTCACACTGTACAACCCTTCAACCCCATTACCAGGCTGTCCCTGGGATCAGAGCTCCTGCTCAGCTCTCCTAGACACATCCCCAGAAGCAGGCAGTGGTCAAACCCCTTCCCCCTGGAAACCACAGCAGTGCCAGGAGGTCCCTGTCCATCCACAGGGCTGAGGTCCTTCACACCCCAGGGGCAGCAGCAGTGGGGGTCCTACCTTGCCCATTCTGATAATGCATCTTCTCCTCGTCAGAGTCCTGGAAAGCCTTGCTGTACCCACAATGCCTGCCATGGGGACACAAGGGTCAGAAGAGGTGTTCTATCCCTCGCTCCCACAAGCAACCCAAAGGCAGGGTGGAAGGCAGTGCATGCCAGGGCTGTAGGCAACCCAGGAGGAGCTGGAGCTAACACCTGGTCCTCCACCAGCTGCATCCCCACATCTTGCTGGACGGACACTTTGGCCTGGAGCAAGGTACTTTCCAGGTGCTCTCCAAGGCTTGGCAGCTCTAAAAGCTGCAGCCCTTTTGTCTCCTCTGGGCAGCTGCAAGTGCACTCCACATCCCTGGCTCAGCCATGCTGAGATGTAGCACACAGAGCCCCTCTTGGACCTCTTTCATGGAGAAGAGCTGTCTCCACTCCTGACCTATCCCCTGGCCTATCCAGTCAGTCCTTGTGCTGGTACTGGTACTGGTATTGTTATGGCTATCGCTGTTGCTGTCACTACTGCTATTCAGCCTGCTGGCATGAGGGGAAGATCTGGAGATCGGCTCTGCCTCAGGGGAAGTGGAGGCAGGGTGACCCCTAAACAAAATCTCTTCATTGCTTCTTAACCCCTGACCTACGGATGCTCTGGGCAAACGGAGAGGAGAAAAGTTGTGCCCAAGTTCTCCCATCCCTCCTGCCCCACTTGGTGACAAGCTGCACTGACATCCAGAAAACACTTACCTCTTCTTGCAGATCAGGACCACCAACAATGCAACAAGGCCAGTGATGAGTGTCAGGCAGATCCAGACGATCGTCATTGTGTCATACCGGAGAGAGACTGGAAGAAGCAGGATAGGTAGGAGGAGAGCTGGAGTGGGGAGCACTTTGCTCAGAACCTTCCCTACCCTGGTGGGGTCATGGTCTTCAAAGATAAAGCACCATACCCCATCCAGCCCCAGCTTTTGGGCTCTCCCAGTGTACAGGGACTGTTTACATATGTGGAAACCAAGCATAGATCTGGGAAAACCATGGTGATACAGCAAACCAGCGCACAGAGGAGCCTGGAGCCTCAGGACCTCAACCAGGTCTTCCCTGCCCTAACTGCTGTCCTTCCTCCCTCTTCTTTCTAATGTATAAGCACTTCTCAGGAGGGCAACGTCAAGCAAGCCCTGCAGGCTGAAACCGCAGGAGACGTGCCTCCAGCCTCACTCCCTGTGTGGCAGAGGAACAACGGCCATGGAGAAGGGCATCACCACCCCCCATGCTCCCTGCCCCGCACTTCCCATATCCCACAACTGCACACACCCACCTGGCTTCCCTGTTTCCACCTCCACAGTCTGACTGAACCTCCCGCAGCCAGCAGAAGTGCGAGCCCGAACCTGGAAAATGTAGCGGGTTGCAGGCTTGAGCCCAGAGATGGTGGCAGTGGTGCCCTTGGATTTCAGAGTCGAATAGCTCTGCATTTCCTTGTCCTGGGGAAAAAACACCACCAAAAAACCTTGCTGCATCAGCACAGCAACCACAAAGTCTTCCCAAACGGTCCTTTGTGCTGGCTGATAGCAGCAATTGTACCAGCAGGATTTAAACCGAGCCGTGCCCCCATCTAAATCTGCCGTGCTGGGACCGCTCTGCGGCAGTAAGCTCAGCCTTACCTTCTCATAGTACTTGATCTCATACTCCAGGATGATGCCGTTGGGCTGGTCTGGCTCTTGCCACAGCAAGGTGACGCTGTTCTGGCCCGTGCTCTCCTGGTGGACCACCATCACCTGGGACGGGGCTGGGGACGCAGACAGCAGAGTATTAGGTGCCTGCTGGCGGGGGTCCTGCGTGAGGGGGAGCAGCAGGACACAGCAGCAGGGAAGGGAGGAGCTGGAGCACCAGGCAGGACCCCTGGTTTAGACCATGTTTCTGTTTTAATTAAAGCCATGTGGACATGAGTGCTGTGAAGGGGCTTGCGAACAGATTTTATTCGCTTCAGTTGCCTCAATTTCTTTCCTACGGAGTGAGCAGGCGCTGAGGAGATTAAAGAGGAGGGCACTGTCCCAGCATAGGCAGAAGGGGACAGACAGGCTGTGCTCTGAGCCAGAAAGGAGGCTGTGGGGCTGGAGATCGTAGAGACCTCAGCAAGACCCTGACCCCCCCACCCTACCTGGGGAAGGGGGAGAGAGGCAGGGGGAGAGGGTAAGGGGAGATGGCAATTGCCCAGAGGGGTGATCAAGTACTGAGCATCATTCTAAAGGTGCCCTGGGGGTGGTCTCCTTCCCTGAGATACTTGTCATCTACCTGGGCCTGAGTTGGGAGCCTGTGAATCGGTCCTTGTACCCACCACACCTGAACTGGAGCTGTCACAGCTGGGGGAGCCAGCTCACTGGCCTCTTTTCCTGCTGGAAAAATCCCTCCTGGAAGGACCCTAGGGTATGTGGTGGGTGCTGCAATGGCCAGTCACAACCACTGGGTCAAACTCATGGGAAGGGTTCAGGCACCACTTGTGACCTTAACTGCTGGGTGAAAAATGGGATGTGGCAGCTCTGGGGAAGATGGGGCTGCCATCTGCTGTGGCTGCAGCTCAGGGGTGTCATTGGAGTAGCACAGAGACTAGAAGAGGCTGCAGGGGCTGCAGCAGCAGTAGGGCACCCAGGGACTGAAAGGCAGCACTTTCAGCTCAGTTCACCTTTGGGCTGGCTCCTCTGAGAAGCAGAAATCACTGTTGGGACACAGGACGCCAGAGAGCTGGGGCAGGGTGGGATGGTGGGAGTCAGCTAAACCCCACAGGCACATGCACCCCCACCTCTTCAAACAGCCCCAGGGCATCTCTGCTGCACCTTCTCCTGTCCTGCTCAGCCACCTGGGGCTGGGGGGGACAAGACTGACCAGCACCCAGCATGGGCAAGCCACCCCGTGCAGTATGGCAGGTCTCCCTCGGCCCCTCCTGGGGGGCAGGGATGCTCTGTGGTGTGCAGCACCCAAACTCCAATCACTACCAAATTCCCAGCCCCACTGGTTTCGCTGCTCAGCATCCACTTCCCATCAGAGAGGTTGAAATGGGAATATTCAGCACTCCCCGAGAGCATCCCCCTTCAAGGCATCAGGCTGATGCTGCTTGTCAGCGCTCGGAGGAATCGTGCAGGAGGGAGCCAGTGGGACTGAGCTGTTTGGAGAGGGCTGAAGGAGCGCTACGGGCAGGCGCTAGGAACAAAAGGGCCTTGTTCTCCTGCCAGACATGAGCTAACCCAGCGAGGCTCCCAGGTTTCTCCTGCTGGCACCACTGCCACGAGAGCAGAAGGGGCTCAGCATCGCAGGAGGTTCCTGTAGGCTCATTTCCAACTGGGAGGATTAACAAGGAGGGTCAGTCCCTGCCCTGTCCCCGCTGCCTATGCAGCACGCTGGGCTCTGCGATGGGGAGATGCCCATATGACCCTGGAGTAAGGTCCTGGCCCACCTGGGCTAGAGCATTGCTCAGAGGTATCTCCTGGGGAAAGAGCATTTCACAGCAAGGGATTTGCAAAGATGAGACATGCACGAGAGAGACTTTTCCCAGCAAATGTGGCTGCCACTTGCCAGGGCCTGGCATTGGGGTGAGTTAAGAGCAGAGGATGAACTGCTGCTTGGCCCTTTGGGAAGGGACAGAAGGCTGAAGGAAGAGCCTGAAAGATTCATGCTCTGCCTAGTGTTCCTGTCAATAAATGTCCTCCATGTCCCCTATCTCCTGCAGAAAAGGAACCTCCACCAGTGGCTGCAGGCTGAAGTGGAAGAAAAGGATGACAAACCAGGGTACCATGAACCAGAGAAGGTTAAGAGTTGCCTTGGGCAGCAGCTTGTCTCCAACCCAACCCAGCTCCCTGAACCTACCTCCAGCAGCAGAGAGGATGGGGCTCAGACCTCCTGGGTGTCCCGTGCCCACCACCGCACCAGCCCTTGGCTGCTAGGGCAGGTTCTGGCTCTTGCAGATACTGACTGGGGCGATGTCGGAGCAACATCAGCATCACCCGCACAGGCAAAGCCGGGAGGGGGGTGTCTGCTCCTCCTACCTGCCTGGTTTGTCGTGATGTTGGCGACTGCAGCTCTCCTGGACTCCAGGCTGAGGTCAGAGACGCCGTTGACAGCCTCCACCCAAAAGGAGTAGTTGGTGTGGGCCAGGAGGTTGGTGACCGTCAGCGCTCCCTGCACCAGGCTCATCTGCTGGGGCACGAAGCGGATCCCACTGCCACACGCCTCGCACTGGCCAGCGTCCCCCGCACAGCGCCTGCAGACCACGTTGTACACGATGTCAGCGCGTCCCCCCTTGTCCAGGGGTGGGCCCCACTCCAGTGTCACCGAGGTGCCATTTACACTGGAGATCAGGTTGACAGGAGCAGAGGGGGGGCCTGGAAAAGAAGCAGAGGGTCAGGCAGAGCGGGGGCTGCTGACGTGTGTCGGGACTGGTAGGGTGTAGGACCCATGGAGAGATGCACCTTGGGCAGCGTGTACCTGCGTGTACATACGATGCTACAGGGAACACAGAGCTGCCCAGAGGGGCAAATGCTCCAAAGAGAAGACAGAAAAGACACAAGCGGGTCTCAGGGTGAAATGTCATGGAGGTAAGATGCTCTGGATCAGGATGCCAAACGCCAGACAGGCAAGAGCTGATGTTTGTCCAGGGGGAAGCAGGAAGCAATGGGGATGCATGAAGCTTTTGGGGGAAGAGCCAAGGTGTTGGTAGGCTGGGCAGTGGAGAACAGGACCTGCTCATCTGAAGGGAAGGGTAAACTCGCATCTCCTGGGGAGATTAACAATCCTGGGTGGATATCCCCTAGGGAAACACAAGTCAGATGTTGCTGACCTGTCTTTCACCCTGGCTTCAGCTAGCAGCCCCACACCTTTCTGCCCTCTTGGACCCAGTACAGAGAGGAGGACTCCTCCTGGGATGTTCTTGTCCCCTTTTAAATAGCACTGGGCTCCTCAAAGCACCCTGTTGCAGAGAGCTGAGCTGAAACCGTATGACAAACCCTAGTGCCACTGTTCCCCCACAGCGACAGAGAGCACAGCAACACCTGCACTGCCCTGTGGCCTCCCAGGGGTCTGACCACCCTGGGCATTTCTGCAAAGGAAAGCAGCCAGCAAGTGGCTGGCATGCTGGCTGGTATGCGAGCAGGCGAGCGTGCTGGCAGAGCCACCGTCTCACCCAGCTCCATTGCAGGAGGGAGCCCCAGGAAGGGAGCAGACTCTGGCCGGGGATGTTTGGAGACCAGCAGGATGAGGATGAGACAGAGGGCAGTGGGGGAGTAGGGGGGCTAAGGGGGTCCCATCCCGTGTGCCAGAGGGAGTCCCGGGGTTGGAAGGCTGCTGCAGTGCCTGGGGCAGCGTGCACAGAGGCAAGGGTGCATGCTGCGCTCTGCCAGAGAGCATCTGCTGTGTCAGGACATGACGCCTGCCCTGCCGCAGCACAGACCTGGGCAGCGGGGGTACTCACGCGTGCAGGCGGCCGAGGGGGGGTCCTGCACCGCCCTGTAGAAGCTGCTGTCACAGCGGCACACACGGGCCGCCCGGCTCTCCGAGTGGCTGTGCAAGGGGCACTTTGCACAGAGCTGGTCCCCGGGGGCCGACTTGTAAAATCCCAGCTGGCAGGCTGCAGAGGAGGGAAGGGGCAGAGGTCAGAGGGATGCACCTGGATGAGGAGCATGCCATGACCTGGCGGATCCCACCAGCACAAAGCTGCACCCCGCTCTCACCCCCACCCCAGTGCGTGGGAGCCAGCCCTCTCCCCAGCGCCTGGGTGAGCCCCCTCCAGCTGTCCAGCTGGAAACTGGGCTCTATGAAAACTGCTTTTGCCTCTCCCCTAGGCTGTACTTATTGCCGTTCTGGTACCCGTTCCCCGCTGTTTCACAAGCAGACTTGGTTGTCTCTGCTTTTTGCGAGCTGCCTGCAAAGCCTGAGGTGCTCTCCTTGCATCGGTGCCCAGAGCTCTCCCTGCTGCAGCCACCCCTCTGGGCCACCTCCTGGCCCAGGGCAGGGAGCACTGCGATCAAACCAGGCAGCACTGGAAATCACCTTGTTAACTCTTCTAAGAACCATCATTTACTGGGCAAATTTACAGCACAGCCCTCACTTCACAGCGGTTGCCACACTGCTCATGCTGGGTGCGCCCAGACACCCAAGGGCACCCACGTGGGCGACTTCAAGAATTAAAACACTTGGGACACGGTGCAGGTCCCCCTGCAACCCCCTGGTGTGCTGCTGCTGGCGCAAAGCAACAAGTTTCCTTGCACAAAACAAAGGAGAACACATGCTGCTTGCTCTCGGAGGAGGGACAGCAAGGCCAAACCAGCCAGCCGGAGGCTTTTTCTAGCAACACAACCCGCTTTCGGCTGCTCTGCCTCCTCCTGGTGCTGGGGGCTGTGCGGCAGGAGCCACCACTCATCCCACGCCAGGGCTCGCATCGGTCTGCTCCATCCTACCCCCACCTCTCCCAGCAGCCCCTCGGGTGAATCATTTGTCACACAAACAACTCGTCTGGCATTAGGCAAATCGATTAGCTCAAGAGTGACATGTGGCATGTCAGGTATCTGTCTGGGGGTGGAAGGATCTGTCCTCTTTTGCAGATTTTGATTCCAAGTAAGGAAAAACAGGCTCTGTCTGGGTCCCCGTATTCATCAAGTACTTCTAGGACCAGTTCCAGTGATTCAAGCATTATTTCTGGCTCTGACTCATTTCTGTTTTTCCCTGCTGAGGTAGTAATACCTTCATTTTCCTGTCTTTACCCCCAGTGGCCAGCTCTACATACAGCCTCAATTTTTGCTTCCAAACATGTAGAAGGGTTTTGTTTGTGATCCAGCATCCCCAGTGGTCTGGGTCCCTCTGTGCTGTCTGTTCTGCTTCTAGGCGCTGATTTGTTTTCTTATTAATAACACTCCTTTCCTTGCCACCGATCTCCCTGGACTGATTGCTACCAGCATATTTCACATATCACACACTGCTCAATAATACAACAGCCTCTTTGTAACTGAGCTGCTGACCAGCAATGGCAGCTGAAGGCAGTGCTCCAGCCACACACATCCCTGGTGGCTTGCTGGTCCCTCTTCAGACCCTGTCACCAGCTTCTGGGGCACTTTTGTACCAAAGGCTACTTTAAAGACAGGGGAGCAGTACCAGCAGAGGAATGTACATGTGCTGCATGGGCCAGAGATGTTGGTGTCACGGGTTGGTCTCACATCTTGGTACAGCAGGCTGGAAAAAGCAAAGGCCAGCAGCTCCAGAGTTTGTTCCTAAATTCCTGCTCCTCCGCTTCCCAAAGAGCATCAGAGCAAGGAGCAGAAAAGCCCAGACTTGGGGATGCGAGGGAAGGCAGATGGGACTTACAAGGAAATTGCAGCAGTTTGGGGCTGGCTTTGCTCCCCAGCTCTCTCGACACATTTCACCTCCTCAGGGGCATCAGAAGAGGAAAGGACAGGGGGGAGGCAGAGCTGGGAGAGGGGGTGTGCTGTCCCCAGCCAGCTGCACCAAGGACAGCCTGGGACATTTGCTAAGCCCTGGTGCTGACTGGTCCTCATGATGCCACACACCAAGAGAGCCAGGGACTCTCTGCCATTACCAAACGCCCTCTGCCCAACGCTGCACCACTCTCCAGTCTGCCACCCCTCGGTTTTGGGTGTAAGGCCGAGATGAGTGCTGTCACACCCTGTTCTCAGGTGGGGACAAATTTGGGAGGTAGCCAGCTGGGGGAAAAAACTCCAAATCTTTAAGAAAGAAAAGTTCCCAGTTTTTCCCTGTGGAAAAGGATGAAGACGCAGCATGAGCACAGCCTACCAGATGGGAAGCAAGCAGTGAGACAGCCCCACAGCCCGTGCTGGGCAACGTGCATGTCAGGATCTGCTGCCTTCAACTTCTGCGAATCCCCCTTGGACCTGCAAACCCCCATCATCTCTACCCATGCGGCACCCAGGGACTCCTGATTCAAGAGGCACCTGGAGTGGTTCCCCCCACCAATATTTAATCAAGGGCAGAGAAATCAGTGCTACTTCAGGTATGAAGAGACAGGCCAGCAGGAAGGATGGGAACACAAAGCGCAGTGAATTTGCACCAAGCAACTGTTATCACTTAGCTTTTAACGCTGTAAAAAAACCCCATTAATTACCCGTAGCAATGATTCACAATTATTTTAGATGCACTCAGAGGGAAAATTATCCTAAATGACAAATTATAGGTGAATTTGTGCACCAGGGCAGAGCTGTTGCGAGCTACCCTCTGGCACCTGGACAGCCGAGCATGTGAGGAGGTCTGGAGAGCAACTGGGGCTGGGGCAGGCACCGCTCTGGATGGGGTCATGCACCTCTGTGTGTCTCAGTGCTTGCTTTAGATGGAAGAAGGACACACATGCAAAGCAGGCATGGCAGACGACACCAGCTTGGAACCTGCACAAGATATAAAATCCCTGCAGTAGAGGATGACAGGCATGTCCCACTCTGGATTGAGCCCTCTCATGCCAGGCCAGTGACACGTGGAAGACCAGGACCTCCTGGGTTAGCTCAGGTAAAAGCAAACCACCAGAGAAGTGGCTAGCAAGAAAAAATCAGTGAAATGCACCAGGTCTAAAATTTACAGGGCTCCACAGCCACGGCTGTAAGCACACACTGAAGCCACCAAAATCTGAAGCTGCCCACCAGGGAGGTGCAGAACAGTTGTCCTGCTGGCTTCACGGCAACCAGCTACTGCCATCTGCCACAAGTGCCCTCCCAGGAGCCCTGCAGAAGATGGGGATGTCTTTTTTTTTAATTATTGCATGCAACTGATACCCTTGCTCTGTGTCTGAGGATCTCAGGTCCCCTCTGCGGGCCACCAGAAGTCCTGCTATTGGTGTCCTTCCTTCTGTCCCCAGTGCCATTCCCCCTGTAAAACCCAGCCAAGGCTGCCTGTCCTTGCAGTTTCACTCATGGTGTGGTTTCACAGTGCACATGGGACAGCAGCAGACCTTCACCTGCAGCCCAGTTCAAGACTTGCACATCTACACTGCGCTTGCAGCCCAGACACTTGGCTGGGCCAGTGTCACAAGCAGAGCCTACAGAAACCAACACTAAACCCGTGCTTGGCAGAGCACGTCTCCAGCCCTCTGTCGCATAGGTGGGTCCCCAATTGCCATCCCAGCCTGTTGGGGTCAATACCATGGGGCATCCACTGAGCCCCCCACCCTGCACAGCACATCGTGACTGTTTTTCCCAGCCCATCAGCCCCACTCCCTCATGCATAGCTTGCCCAAGGGGTCCCGGAGCAGCAGGCTTGTCTCAGAAACAGTGAGCGTGGGTAGGGCTCTGCCAGCCATCTGTAGTTCGGTCCATTTGTTTCCCTCCCTCTCCATCCTCTGGGGACAGGACAACATCTGCTAATAAGCTGGCAGAGCTCGGGAGATGATAGATGAACCTGTCGGGGAGATGCTAGCTGGGAACGAGCCGCTCTTCTCAGTCTGAAGTTGCCATCTGGGACTAGTGCTCTGCAGGTGGCCCTGGTGGGACCACTAAGGGCTACTTCAGTGGCGCTGCAAATGTGAGCATCGACCCCGTGTCACTCCCTCTTGGCTCCACCCTCAGCCCAGGAGGTTTGGCCAGGGCAAGGGCATGGCTGAGAGGGTGCCATGGGGCAGCTTGGCAGCACTGGTGCCACCGTTTGACCACCTTCCTGACCCTGCAACAAAGCTGGGCATCAGCAAGCACCAGAAGAGCATTAATGTTTCTCCCTTTGGCAGTGCTGGGAGGAGATAGAGATGGAAATCAGGGTGTCAGAGCCACTGTGACAGCCAGAGACAGGCACTGGTCCCAGAGCCCTCCAGGCTGCGGGAGAAGATAGCACAGAAAATCCCAGCTCCTTTCAATCCACTTTAGGCATGATGCCTCCAGTCTCAGCTCCTACATGACACAGACAGTGAAACGGAAGCATGTTACTCACAGTCATGTCTTAAAAAGCGGCACCCACCTCATTGCCCCAAACCTTGTGGTTTTGCAAGGTTGTGCTGCCCTTTCCCTGCAATCCCAGGGCAGCCCAGGCTGTCTCCAAGTTGGTCGGTAGTCTGGAGGGGGTTTTGGGGGCTGGCTGGGCTGGCTTTCTTAGGTAAATTCTTGGTCTGTAGATCACGCTTTGCTCCGCAGCCCTCCTGATGCTCTGTGCACTCTTTGAGTGTTGCTTGCCCCTGCACTGTCTCACACCCCAAGTCACTGCCTTACCCCTGAGCCCCTGAGTGGGAACAGCCCAGTTCCCACCTCGCAGCCCCCTTGCACAGCTCACAACCCTTTCCATCCCCAATGCTACCTTACAACTCACACCACTATACACACCTGAACTTGCCTCATATCATCCCAGACTCCACCTCACATCACCTCTCCACTCCCTGGTCCTTCCCCCGTAATTCAACCCATCTAGCACTCCTTTGCACCCCGGAATGTTGCAGAGAGGGGAACAGGGAGAGTTTTCACCCATGAAGATTTTACAAAAGTGGCAAAACCCTCCGTATCAGGCTGCAAGCAAATGGCACATGCAGCAAAGGGCATCCTGCACAGCTTCTTGCCCAACACCCAGATTTCACAGCCACCAGGACAAGTTGTGTAAGGAGGACCCTGCTCCTCCAAGTGGGGTAATTCCACTTGTAGTGCTGGGCAAACTGGAACCATGGTGGTCCAGACTGGCTGCATCCCAAACTGGATGTCTGCATGGTGCTGCCATAGAAAAATCGGCGGGTCTTGCCTCTTGCTTGGAATACAGTACTTTTGAAAGCACCCTGACTCTGTCGTGCTCTTCTTCCCTACATCTTTAAAAAAACAACAACAAGAACGAACAAAACAGGAAACGTCCAAACCCCAGTTTGCTGTGGATGCTGCTCTGCTGCCTGGTGCTGCCGCTCTTCTGTGGGAGCGGGGCCGGGGTGATGCTGTGTAGACTGACGTAGGTGAGACAGCCTGGCACGCTCTCAGAGTGAAGGCTTTTATATAAAGCTTATCTGGAGAAACGCTACAGCTTGCAGGAGTCGGATGGAAACAGGTGGCTTACTGCTAGAATTAGAAAAAAGCTGTTTCCCAAACTCAGTTTTGTTCACAGAATTTTAGACCGAACTATCCAAGGCTTCTGAAAAACCCCCACAGTTTTCACCAGATCAAAAACAAACCCAGAGAACGCTGTGTTCAGGAGGGAGCGGGGCCGAATGGGAGCCACTGGTGCAGATGGCAGTGCTGGAGGTAACCCTGCATCCCTTCTGCAAGGCTTCAGGGAGCAAAGATCCAAAAATGAGGAAAGGACATACAAAACACCGAGAACTTAATCCCAGTCCCTGCAGGAACCGGTATCCAGCTTTGGAGGGTACGCACCACATGCAGATGGCTACGGATACGTACAGGGGCTGAGCTTTAAAATAAAGGGTGGCCAGCACTCCAGCAGCAGCAAAGGGAAGAGCATCACAGGGAACAGCACAGCCCTCACCCCCGCACAGCTGAGCACCACCAGCTTTTGGATCCCTTTCTCCTTCATGGGGAAGTGTCAGCGGCAGCATCTTGTTTTCAGGAAGGGGAAGAAGTTGTCACACAAGAAGCGGTGACACGAGTGGGATCTGGATCTCATGCCAAGTACAGAACAAATTTTTGGCACATTCCTACTGCTCTGTGGGATGAAGAGCATCTTCCCCACGCAAGGCAATCACACCCAACCTCCAAATATGCTGGCAGTGAATTTAGGGTCCCCAGCCTCCCACTGCGTTACACCATCCCCAGTGCAAGTGTCAGTGCAAAATGCTGTGGCTTTCCTGCAGGCTGCCTATTTCTAAATTCCCCAATAACAGCTTCCCAGGCACCTGAACACTGGTACCTCACATCCAGAGCAACAACCTGTGCTCACAACCTGCACCTGGCCAAATTCTGTGGAGAAAAGATTTCAAACCAAAAAAACCCCCACATTCCAAAGCTGGTAAAGGTCTTTGAGAGCTGCCAGGTCCATCCATCACAGTCCAGCTGCTCTTCAGCATTTCTTATAGGGACTACAGAGACCTACCAAGCACAAACGAAATTTGTTTCATCCCCATCAGTACCCTGAACTCCAGTCTAGCATCATTCTCACCCTTCATCCACATCAGCGGCTAAACACAGCGAACTCAGAGGAAAAGTGGCAAACAATAAAATATTCAGCCAGGGACACAAAACATTGTTCTGTTGGTGGGGAAAGGGCAGCTCTGCCGTCATCTCTGTCCTTCGTTCCTAACCAGAAAAAAAAATATCGTTTTAGGTGTTGGGGGGGCTGCTTTGTTTTGTTTTCCTAGTAAATGCAATTGGCCACTTGCTTGAGTTTTAGAGGAGGGGGTGAAGGTGCTGGACATACTGAGCTCAGCTTGCCCTGCACCCTGCCTTCTCCAGCATGCTGGTTGAGCTGAATTAGCCATGCACAGGCAGCCCAGCAGACCTGGGATCCAGACAGACTGATTAGCAGCCAGATCTGGGACTATAAGCTGGTACAAAGCAAGTGTGAGTCCAAGGATCCCATTCCAGGGCTGGATAATCCTCCAGGGGAAGAGGTTTTTCCTAATGTCCATCCCAACCCTTGCAAGCGGTTTGTGTCTCTGACACATCTTCTTTGCGGTCTGTTCCCATCTGAAGTCTGATACCTGGGTCCTGAATAGTCCTAGATTATATGATTTGGAAAACAAATTATTTTCTTTTTTTTTTTTTTAGGATACAGGGCTTTGCATGGGAAAAGCAGAAAGTGATATAATCTTAGCAGCCAGTATTGCCTGCATTTTACAAAGCAGCTGACTGGCTTGCAAACCAACAATGAAAATCTTGTGAGCCACTAAGTTCCTTTGATTTTCTTGCCTGACATCACGGAAAGGACGTTTGCAAAACTCCCATAGCGTGTCTTTGAAACTATCACTGCTCCTGCCCTTGAAAGGTTTATTTTGGTACACCCACGACAGAAGCCCTACGTGGTGGGCACCCAGGGCACTGGTGCAGTCTAGCTCTGGGTGCGACAGCCTGGTACCCTGCCAGCAGGCACGGGAGGCTCTGAGCAGGCATCACTGAGTGCAACACAGGCACCAAGCCTGCGGTTCGGAGCCGGCATGTGTGCGCTGGGACTTGCATTGAAAATCTCCTTGAAATTCGCACCAATTTGCAAAGAAATGTGAAACATATTCCAGCATGTTTGTCTGGAGCTGCAATGACAGGGTATTTTGACATACATTTATCTGTCACCTTGACACATGGTATATATGCATAGGCAGGACCTAAGGGAGGTAGAGCGCAGCCTGGTAGCTGAAATCCCAGGTTTGCTGATTAAGAGGCATGTGTGACCCCCAGGCGCATTTTTGGGGTCCCTGTGTCGCCCAGAACCAGGAAAAAGGGGGTTTAATTGTAGTCAGCCCAGCAAGAGCAGTGCCCTGTTGCCAACTGACGAGCCTCTATCAGCTGTTCCACGTGAAGACACAACACAAGGAGCTCATGGCTGCCCTGTGATGTTTGTACCCAGGTGGGAAAAAAATCGCTGTTGTCAGAAGAAGGGGAGAGAAGCCCAAGGCTTCTCAGACCATCCCTGACTTAGAAAGGGATAAGGAGTTTGGGGAGAGAAGGGAATGGAGCAAGGATCTGGTGGGCTTCCTTAAACCACTAGCATGTCTTTCCTCCTCTCTGTGTGCTTCTCCACCCCTGCTGCACTGAAAGAAAGGAGCACAGGCTGTGGTCTCCCTGGGTTGGTACCCAGGGGCAAGCAGCATCCCCACCTGCAATGCGCTGGGCAGAGGGGTCTGTCCCCTTGCCCCCAGCCTCAAAGAGGGCAGGTCGCATGCCTCCACCTTTCCTCCCCTTTCAGCATCAGCAGCTGGACCACATCTGTTCACACAGCTGCAAAGGTTTGCTGCTCTGGCCGCAGGTCACTGCCCAGCACAGCACAGCTGGAGTCCACATCTCTGACCTGGCTTCCCCTGCCAATGGCTTCACCTGTGTCATTGTGTTCCCTGGCATTTGGAGGGCTTACCCTGCCCCTGTGTGGCCAGGGTCGTGCCCACCAGCAGGGTACATGGGTGGTGGGGTGCAGCTGGATGGGTGTTCCCCTCCTCTCATGCCCTATAGCTCTGCTCCCCCCTTGCCCCACCAGCTGGCAAGTCAGTCTCCACTGACTTTCTTCATAAAGGTCCGTGGATGCAAAACTGTATTCACAAGCACATAATTACCAAGCTGGGTATTTTCTCCTCTTAATTAGCAATGCTGTGGTGCTTTAATTGCTCGATTAAAGTTGCCCATGAGGAAGGTTTGAGGTACATTAAATGTGCTGATTGGTTCATCAGCGTGAATCCCACCAACTGGAAAAAATTCACCAGCTTCCAGATTGCTAACCAGACTCTCCAGATCCATTTCCACCAGCCATGTGTCACACACAGGAGGCATGGGAGAGCCCCGCAGCAGAGGGGTTTGTCCATCAGGGGCCAGCAGTCCTCCTATTCCCATCTCTTCTCCAGTTTGGGAGCGGGAGAGGAAAAGGTCCGGGCAGTGACAGCCTCCCTCTCTTCTCCTTGTGCAGAGGACACAGGCCATTTTTTTGGCTTAAGCACAGCTGGAAAAAGTCTACCACAGGGTCAGATCCTCATTCAGCCGCACACAGCAGACCCTTGTTTGGTAGCTGTTCTAGCTCAGCCCTGGCAGGCTACAAACACCCGTCCTTGTGTGCAAACGGGCTGATGGAGCAGTAATTGCTTAATTGTTGCTCCCTCATCACTGTTTTCCAGCCAAAGGCAAGAGCCAAGCTGAAGTCCCTGAGCACAGCAGAGGGAAAACATCCAGAGCAATCATGACACCCGGAGGCTAAGATGCCTGGTCCCAAACTTTAGAGAAAAATGTCTGAACCGCTCCTGAAACCCATGGATGTACCTCAAAGACACGCTTTTTGAATGGCATTTCTGCTGAAGGCTCATGCACCTGCTCTGACAACAGGGAAGAGGGCCTGTTCCTTCTGTTTGACCCTTTTTCATTTGTATGTTAAAGAAAACACTTCCTGGGAGATTCTGCACTCCTGGAGGTCTCTGTGACTGGTGGCTGGTTGGGTGGATGGGTTTGTGTCAGCTCCCAGAGAGCAGCACCATGATCCGTAGCCATAGCATTGCTGCTGATGCTCCAAACCGACTCTGTGTGCACAACTCACCATCAGCTAAAAAGATTTTAGCCCAACTTTCCAGCTTTGCTCACTGATAGCTGGTGACAGATGCAACCCAAGGACTAATTCAGATCCACCCCAAAAGGCTGACCCTGATGCAAGGACCATGGACTCAAAACCTTGGTGGCTCAGGAGCCTGACAGCCCTCCCCAGAGAGGGTCTGGCTGGGGCGGGTAGGGGTGTGTGTGTGTTGGAGAGCCACTGTCCTCACCTGCGTGAGCCACCCTGTCCACCTCCCCATCCGTCTGCGGGATGCGGTACGCATGTCCCAGCTCTCAGCCTCCTGGCTGTTTGAGGAGGCGGCTTAAGGTTTTCTTCCCACAGAAGCAGAGCCAGGGTTAAAGTGCTCCCCTTTCTCATTTCTCTAATTGCACTGACCTTATTGAAATGGGTCTCTATTTGTCCTGTACAGCAGCTGCATATAAATAAGGTGAATTATGCTGATTGTTTTCTTATCTGATAAATTGCTGGGACAGTTCCTTTTCACTTATGCTATTGCTTATTCTGCTATTTAGGCAGAGCAGTTGCTATTTGCTGTGTGTAAGAGATACTAACGTGTCTTGCTGTGGACTGATGCATTTCAAGGAGGAAAGAGCAGCGCATCCAAGGCTGGCTGTGGATGATGGGGGTGAGGGAAGCGAAGTCCTTCAGAGCCTTGAAAACGGCAGGGAAAAATGAGTAGGGCAGCAGGGCTGTGCTGCCCTGGGGGAAAGCCCCCGCAGGGTTTCATCCTTGGGGTGTCTGTGGCAGAAGATGCCGTGGGACTAGAAGCTGGGAATTTTAGGAGCTGGCAGACCCCAGGACCCCATCAGCAGCTGTGGCAATTCATGCTCAAACCCGGTTTCTGCCCAGGAATGCACTGCAGCACCTGTGTCCAGCCACAGCTGGAAAAGGGGGTCCTGTGCCTCCGAAGATCAGGCAGATGCATGAGGCACAGATATGGAGGACAAATGTCTTGGGCGATGCAGGGCTGTGACACACCTGATGCCAGGCTAGCTGGCATCCTTAGCCTGGTCCTGACCCCAGTGCCCCGATCTGGCCCTTCAATCCCATGGAAACTGCCCCTCACATCCTTACGGCAAACACCAGGACATCACAACGAGATGAAACGTGTGGATCCCGCTGGGGCAAGTGCACGAGTCAGAGATCCCAGCCACCACCCTCCTGCCCAAGCAAAGGGGCATCCAAGCTGGTGGCTGACAGTCAAGGGGACGAGAAGCAGAGAAGTTCCCCAGGTTCCTACGCATCCTCCACCATGTCCCACCTCACCCCGTCCTTCCCAGCTCTGTGGCACAACCTTACTTCTCCTCTGAAGGGCTGTGAACAGCTCTGGCCATGATCTGGTTTCCTGAGCTGTCTTCCATCACTCTGGCAGGTCCTTAGAAAAATGAAAGTTAAAGAGGAGGGGGAGAAACTTCCACTGTTCAAACATCTTTAGCTTTGACAAATAAGGCGTCCGGCTGTGAAAGGCAGAAGGAAATTAATTTGGAATCACATTTTAAACACTGCCATAGAAGCAAAGTATCTTTTCTCTAATTTTTTTCCCCCCAAGCAAAAAATGAATTTCCCTGATATTTATAGAAAGATTATTAGGGCCACAAGGAGTGATTTATATCATCTCATCCCTGTGACGGAGAATGAAAAATTGCTGGGGCGACAGCCACTGGAATCCTGCTTTTGTCCGCCTGACAATTAAAACAGCTAATTTCCAACTCCGACAGATCCACTGGGGTTATAAATCATTCTGGAAAGGCACTTTTCACTGTGAAAAATGAACTCTGCCCCAATCAGGCACAAGAAGCTTAGATCAGAGATTTGCATCTGTTTGCTTTCGTGTGTAAATATATGTACTCCTGCTCCACACCCACCTGCCAAAGGAGACGGGAGGAGGGGGTGCTGCCCCTGCTCACTTGACGTGGGGCTATCAGACTCCTTGTGCTGGGAGCTGGAGAACCGGGATGGGGAAGGCAGGAGGACAAGACGACCCTGAGGTCGGGGAAAGTCTGTGACGTTTCTGTCCTGTTTCTGATGCCACAAACCCCGGAGAGCTTCACCAGAGAGCATTGCTGGTTGAGCAGCATGGACCTGAGCGCAGCTGCATGCAGAGGGCCAGCTTCTGCCGGCGTCCCCCCAAACTGGGGAGGCAGGCTGGACCGTGCCTCATCCTATGCCGGGCCTATGGATAGGGGAAATCCCACCAGAAAAGGGCAGGAGGGCAGAGAAGGAGCTTTCTCACAGCTTTGCTCCCAGGAGAGAGACACATGTCCAAGGAAACAGAGGAAAATGAGGCAGTCTGAGCACAACGCCGATGCCAGGGCTTCCCTCAGCCTTTAGGCTTTAGGGTGGTGATGTCCTGGGGCAGAGTTTGCTGTGTGAGACTGCAGGAGGGGAATACAGGGAAGGGGTGTTTGACCGTTCTGAACCAAACCTCCAACTTACAGCTCCTTGCAGCCATGGGGCTGGGACCCAGCCATGCAGGCAGCCCATACCAGTGCCCCCTCCCATGGCAGCACGCGGCTGGCCCCGTGCACACTTTGCAGCCACTCTTTAGCGTGGGAGAAGACGACCCTTTCTAAATTATCAGATCTATCCCAGGATGACTTTCAAATCAATGGTCACAGACAGGAGGAGTTGCAGATAGAAGCATTTATCCTGCCCGTCCTTCCCACTCTGTGTAGCTGGGGACCCGCTGGGGCCGGCGCGGGTCCCAGCAGCACCTGGATCCGTTCCAGTCCAGTGTCGGACGTCCTAACCTTGCGTTAAGTCTCCCTAAGACAAATGCTCGACTTGACGTTTCCACAAAACTCAAACAAAGGCCCCGCACTCTTATTTGTGCTGCTCCCCTAAACACGTCCCATAAAGAAACCAAGAGCAAACAAATCTGCCTGGAGGGCTCTCACGGGGAGCCCCGAGCGCTGTGCTCTGTACACACACATCCCCGTACCTGGTGCACGGCTGCTGCTGGTCACCCCGCTTCCTTATCACAGTTTGTACAGTCGGCAGCTTGAAGTCTGCCCAGCGGCACAGAGGGCCCCCAGGAAGGCTCTCTGCACCCCCGGATGACAGCGCTCTGCAGCAGCCCCGGGGAGGGGTGATGGATGGACACAATAACCTTGTTTCATAAAAGCTCGGTGTTTTTTCTTTTTGCTTTCCTGGCTTTCAAATCCCCTGCCAAAGGGAAGCGAGCGGTGGGGCATTTTGGAGAGGCTGAGTTGTGCTTTGCTGGAGTGCACCAGCAGAGATCTCAGCACCAGCCAGAGCTGCTGGGGGCACTGGTCTGGGACCTCTGGGCCACGCACTCCACGGTAGGGAAAGCTGGATCCAGGGCAGTCCCTGTCCCAGTGCCAGCCCCCGTTACAAAGCCAGCCCCCATCCCAAAGCCATGCCCTGCACACCAAGACCTGTCACAGCCAGGCTCACAGGAGTGCCCAAGGACCTTGCTGGTGGTACCAGGGACACATTTTGGAAGCATGAAGCCATCCAGCAAAGGCTTGGGCAGCCCTTGGTCTCCACAGAGGCCAGGCTTCTGACTTGCGAGCAGGCTTCCGTCCTCAGCCCTTCCCCAAAGAGGCGAGAGCCCCTTGCAGGCACTGCTAGCAAGAAGCAGGGACTCACCCATGCAGGAATCGCGCTGCTCTTCGTAGCCAGCACTGCACACGCACTTCCCAATGGGCACCAGCCATTCTCCCTCGGCACTGCAGTACATTTTGGGGGTGTCCCTCTCCTCGGAATGGCCCACGCACTCTCCCCGCACTTCCACCAAGGAGGACGAGTCCGCCCCGGTCACAGCCTCGGAGAAGGACGCCAAGTTCCTCACCATTGCCGGGCACTTCTTGTAGTACACCCGCACGGAAACGATGGCGATGCAAGCGCCTATGTCCTGGAAGGCCAAGTAGAAACCCCTCTTGCTCAGTGGCCCCACGCCCCGCACCTCCGTGTTCAGCTTCAGGCGCCTCACCCCCAGGTCCACGTTGGTGAAGCTCTCATCGGCTGCAATGGTGTCGATCTTCATAAACTGGCTCTCCCGGGTGCTGGTGCCCAGGTCCCGGTCGGACTCCAGGTAGTAGAGGTTGAAAGTCTCCTTGCAGGTGCCCAGCACGCCCGGCATGCTGTTACAGTCCCGCAGGGTGAATTTAATCTCTGCATAGACCCGCCGCGCGCCATCCCGTTGAACCCAGTTGGTCCGTAGCCAGTTGTTCTGGTTGGGGGTCATGACATTACAGACCTGGTAGGTGTGGATGGGGCTGAAAAACTCATCCATTTCATTGATTGAATCCCACTGTGGGACAGAGAGAGAACAGGTCATTCCAGATGTCCCCAAAAGCCTGGCAAGTGCAGGGAATCTGTGCCATCACCCACCCCAGGATTAACTCCCTCTGCTCCAGCAGCTGCATCTGGATGAGAGATCCCTGCTGCCGTGGGCCAAAGCAAAATGAGGATGAATAGACTTTACCCAGCACTAATTTGGGCAGTAACTCTCACATCCTACCCTGATGCAGAGCTGGGTGAAGCCCACCCCTGTCCGCAGATGGGAGTGCTTGCATGAGTCTGATCTGATGGCATAAGCTGGTGGCACTGGGTGTCTGGGAGGACTCCAGACCCTCCAGACCCTGCGTGCACATCCCTTCTCTTGGTGCTCAACCCGCCATTCACAGCAGCAGCAGGAAGGCACCTGCGTGCTGCTCCTCCGCATCTCTTCTGGCTCATTCGATCTCCCTGCACAACCGAAACAGGCTGCTTCCCAGCCGGAGAATGAGTTTCAGGGTGCCTCCCATGGGGTGAAGGGGAAGCATGCAGTGAACACGGGACTTCCAGCAAGAAACGGGGATCCACGGGGGCTCAGAGCCCCCTTCTTCCCAGGCAAGGTGATGCCAGTGTGATTCCTCAGTGTGAGCCCACAGTGCTCAGCCCAGCTGAGAGGCTGGACTGGGGGGGCTGGCTCTGGGAACCCAGGAGCTTACAGCTTGGCAACTCTGGGGTTAAAATTCAGTGTAGCAGTGGCAGAGGGTGAGCTTGGGGAGGAGATGCTGGACTAAAGCAGGTTGCACCAAGCAGGATCGAAGTGCAGGGGTCTGGGTGAGTTCAGAGGGGCAGGGACATTTGTGTCATCTAGAAGAGGGGTGCTGAGTGGTTTTAACTGCTGAGAAGTGAAGAGTAGTGAGATTCTGGATACAAACGAGCTCCATAGCTGAGGGACAAGTTGAACATAGCTGTTGGGGGCTACAGGACACTTCTGGGGGCTCTCTCTTGCTTCACATGGTTACCTCTCCCCCTCACCAACCCCTCTCCAGGACCCGCCAACCTTCCCTTCTCTGGGGGCTTCCCACCACCTCTTCAGCTCATATCCCTGTCCAAACCAGGCACCCCAATCACATCCCCCATGGACAGGTTGGGACCCCTGAATTATTCTTATGGGAGAAGGAGGAGGAGGAAGAGATGCAGAGGAGGACTTCAAGCCTTCTGACTTTTCCCTGGATGTAGCAACAGGCTTTGAAGATGCCTGAGTCCCACCACCATGCCCCAGCCCACAGACGCAGCCGTGCAGAAGCTGGGAAGGTACTGGCACCCCTGCAGCACTTGCTGCTCTGCCTACCAAACCATCACCCCGCACAGCCTCAGCACACCCCTGCCTGCACCTTCCTGGGGTTGCTGGCTCTGCCTGCACCCCCAAAGGCAGCTGACAGGGAGCAGCCCCCCACCATGGCACTGCGTGTGCCCTGCCTGCCTGTGTGCTGCCTGCGGGGGCTGGGGGAGCCAAGCCAAGCTCCAGCAGCAGTGCACAGAGCAGGAAAACAAATCTTTTAAGCAGCATTGCAAGTACATTAAAATAAACCTCTGGGCTTGCTCTGACAGGACAAAAATGGTGTTTTCTTGTGCGAGTGGTGACCCGTGTTCCATTACAGACACAAAACCAACAGCAGCCCAGAGAGAAGGAGCCTGATACTCATCTCGGAGCGGGTGAGCCTGAAGACTTCACCCCAGTGACTGTGGGAGCTGACGAGGATGCACATCTCCTGGGACAGGCACCCCACAGCCTTGCTGTATGGCTGCCATCACTGCAGGGACGGGACACAGCTACGGGAGGGCATCACACCTCTAGAACGTAAGTGAGGTTGGCAAGAGATTATCAGTGATACCTGTAAGACAACCCGCTCCCTTCTCCACTCTCAGATGGGAAAGTTCTTCCTCATTTAACCTCCTGGACCTGCAGCTCCTGCCGAGGAGGTGTTCCTGTGCCTTCTAGTGCTAGAAGTCATTTCAGCGCCGTACAGCTTCAAAACTCCCCCAGCATCTTGCTTAGGAGAAAACTCTGCTTCTCACTCCTAAAGAGCTTAAAGTGACCTGGAAAAGGCAGCAGCTCCAGGTGCAAACTTCAGCGGAAGCTCAGACGGGAATATGCTGGTGAAGGGTGTGAAAGTCAAGCCACTGACAGCAGAGAAAAATATTTCTGGTTCTTCTGAATGTCAGAAATGGCCATGTCTGTCCTAGGTCCTAGGATCACTGAAGACCTGCTCTGCTGCCCAGGGCTCAGGTAGTCAACGTGGAAAGGGGCCAGGCTACCTGTGTGTTTTGCTGGAGGGGCAAGCGGTAGCACTCCTCTTATGCCTCAGTTTCCCCAACCACAGAGGTGAGCCCATAGAAAGTTCTGACAGGCAGGATACACTCCTGCCTCTTGTCCCGTGCTGCGGAGGGTGTGGAAGTCATTGTAGAAATTAATTGAGCACAAATTAACACAACATCTGTTTCCTGTCTTTTCCCTGCTGAGCTCCCTGGGGTGAAGTGAGGCAGAGCTGTGCATGGGAGGAGACGCGGGGCGAGGGCAGAGCTGCGGGGTGCATAGCGGGGATGCTGCCTGCAATGCATAGCCAGGTCCCCTCTGCAACATCCCTGGGGCTTGGGGCTCTCTAGGAGTGCCCAGCAAGGGAAATATGAGGTTATTGTGTGCACCAAAATGCCTTGACCTCTAGCTAGTGTGATTGCTTTGGGTCTCCAGACATTCGCTTCTCTCCCAAATCTGGCAGAGGAGACAGTGCTCATGACAGCAGTGTCCCCTTGCCACTGTGGCGCTGCCAGAGCTGGCAGCATCCTCACCGCTGGCAGACAGCAGGCAGCTAAATGCCCAACTCAAAGCGCCAGCAGCAGTCAGCATCAACCACAGGGGAGGACTTGGAGGGTTTGCATTTGCATCATCACTCTTTCAAACTTGCTGCTTTTCTGCACAGCAGCTGGACTGCCAGCTCTTTCCCAAGGTCATACACAGTGCCTTGGGATCCCAGTCTGAGACTGGCCCAAAACACCATGTGTTCCACTGGCTCACAGGGCAAGTGCTCTGCCATCGGTGGAAACGCATGGAGGGAAGGCAGGTCAACTGAACTGGTGGCTTAGATGCCACAGGTGCATCTTCCCAGAGTCCCACCAGGCAACACAGGTTTCCACAAGCTCTGCCAGGTCCCAGGATCTGCTGGGCATTTGGTATGGAGGGATCCGCTTCAGGAATCCCCATGACTGGAAGGGTTTTTCTTAAGTATAGGCATTTATGGCCAGGGAGAGGAGCCTGTGACGCTGGGTACCATTGGTTCAAGAGCACAGGCACTGTGCATGCACCCAGCCCCCTGGCATCGCCTGCTCTCGGCTGATGGTTTGAAGTGGCTTTCATTAAATGAAGCTCAGCCCGGCCCCCATCATTGTGATAAGATCCCCTAGCGAGACAGAAATGAGGACATCATAATTAACGTGGTGAGCGCACGCATTGGGGGAGGGGGGGGCACACATGATTGCATCTGTATTCAGGGGTTTGCCTAATAGTTTAAATTAAAGTCAACATCAGTTATAAAAAAAATTGCCAGATTATGAAAGGCGAAAGATGCAAACACCAGATATCTGGGCGGCTGAGCAAGGTCTTAGAAGTCTCCCAGGGCCTGTGTGGTGCAGCAGAGTGGGGAGGAGGAGGAGGAGGAGTGGAGCAACGCACAGGCAAGGAGAGACCACGTCCCTCTGGAGCAGGAGCTCAGCCTCTCACCACCCTTGTGGTGCCTGTGGAGGGAGCGAAGTGACGAGGTCTCCCCAGCCCTGGGGCGGCTTCCAGGAGGGATGCCAGGTCTGCCTGGCATGGCAAAGCTTTTGCTGCTGCTGAGACATCCAGCACTTTCCTGCCTCCCTCCCAAGAGCGAGCGCTGGGCTACGGCACCTCCCTGGGAGCCCCCGGGGCCCCTCACACCACTGTCACTGGGAGAGGGAAAAAAAAAGGGAAAGACTTTATTGCAGCTATAAATCATTAGATGGGAGGTGTTAATGGAGATAATCCCCATGAAATCAGTCACTGCTGTGGCTAAGGAGGGATTTGTCAGGCAGTTAACTACCCTGAGCTTCACTGCAGGTGATTAACTCCTGGTAGTGACCAGTGTCTGGGGAATTAGCAATAACCCAGCATTTACTGAACAAGCACTGGGAGATGAGCTTTTATCTCAATTACTAGTCTAAATCTTTATTTTTTCAATGTTCCATTCCAACCTATCTTTTTTTTTTTTTTTTTTCCAAAAAAATGAACTTCACCGCAGCTTGCCCTGTAGCTTGCTGATATTTCTGGATCCAGACAGAGGCTCCAAATTGGAAAAGAAACCCAAGAAACAGCAAAAGGACACCAAAGTGACGGAGGACAGAAGACATGGCCCGAGCAGGTGGGAGAGCCCTAATATCTTTTGGTGCTCTGAGGAGAAGGACAAGACCCTGAGGGGAGCTGAAATGGCAAGCACACAGCACAGCTCAGACGGGAGGCAGGGTTTTGGCAGGGTGGGCTTGGGGCAAAGGGAGACCCTGCTCTATGTCAGGCTGGCATGTAAGACAGGGCTCCTCCGAGCCATGAACCGACTGTTGGTGGCAGGACCAGGCAGAAGAAGTCCCCCGCTGCGTAGGTTTTGCTCTGCGCACAGTTCGGTCCTGGGGCATTTACAGTAGCATCCTTGCAGCAGTATGAATCCCCATCCCTGATGCACAAACGCTGCTGAGAGACCATCCCACGGGCAGAAGAGCGTCGTCTGTGCTCTCAGCTGGTTGTTCAAGCAAATCTGCTGCCTTTCTGCCAGTTTTACCTCCGAGCTACTGCTGAATGAGGGAAGATAACTCTTGGCTAATTGTGCCCAGGGGCCTCAGGATCCGTCCCTTTGCCAGGAGCAGAGGGGCATAGATGGGGAGGTGCAAACCACCTCTGAAGGTCTTTCCTGCTGCTCCCACCAGCAAAGCCAAGACGGAGCGTGCCAGGCATTGGGGCAGCTGCCTGGGTGGCAGACGCCCACCAGCCCTCTGGGCTGACCCCAGCCTGGGCAGCAAGGGGGATGCTGTGGGGCCAGACCACAGAGGTGCTGGTGGGAGGCAGACGGGGAGGTCCTGGGCAGCACAGGGGGCCTTTCTCCAGCACTCAAGGTGCTCCCATTATAATTAGCTTTTGCAAGGCAGCATTCAGGCTCCTTAGATACCCTGTGTCTGAACAAAATCATTTCCTGTTTGACTTTGTAAATCAAAGTAGACGATACAATAATTATTAATAATATGTTGACTTATCTCATCAGCGTTTTAATTAGTCAGTAGAAAAGCAATTTGCAAAGGGGCCGATCAGGCTCCCTCTGATCCAGCGGGTCCTGTGCCAAGCAAGGAGAGGGGAGGGAAGGGCACTGGGGCACTGGGGCATTTTGCTGGGGAAAGCTGGGAAACCAGAGGCACAGAAGGGGAAGGGGCAGCCTCTTTGACGGCACTGATAAGAGTTTAATTTTCAATGCACAGGGAATTGTTCTGGGGCTGCAGCGAGCTGCAAAGCTCCTGGGATCCCTTTGAAGTTATAATTGAGAGGAGCCGCAGCCTGCGGGACAGGGATGCTCCCAGTGACCCTTCCGCTTCCTGCACGTGTCTCCGGGGTGGAGGTGAGGGGGGGATGCAATTAAACCCCTGAGCGGCAATTACAGCCAATTACCCCTCAGTTAATTGTCTAGCAAGAGGAAATGTCAAAACAGGCCACGCTTGCCTCCCTGATGGCTTGACACTCCCTAGGGCCCATGGTGCTTCTCACCCCCGCTGCGCCCATTGCTCCCAGCCCCTGCTCCTCTGCTCTTGCTGGCCACAGCAAACCCAGGGAGGGAGAAAAACCTTCCTGTGAGGCAAGTTCACCTTGCCCACAGGTGTGATGAAAACATCAGGGCTTTGCAAGTGGTAGCCTTCCAGTTTTGTGCCGCTGGTTCTTTGGATTATTGCCCTGACTGTGTGGGCAGCTCTGGGATCTCCCAGTCCAGAAGAGGCAACGTCTGAGACTACCACCTTCCCTCTGGCATTCCCAGAAGCCCCAGAGAGGTGGGACAGGACCTGCAGGTGTTGGAAAAGCAAGCCATAGGGTACTAGGGACTGAGCTAGAGGACACAAGTCCCCTTCTTCAGCTCCTCGGGCTGGGGGCTGGGGCTTGGTGTTGTGTATTGCCACGCAAAGACCCAGCCAGAGCTACCCACCACCCCACTGTCACCCACGTGGTGGTCCTGGGCTCACACAGGGCAGGGGAACAGAGAAGCGGGTAAAGCAAAACGAAACGTAACTTCAGCTGGGGGGCCAGGGTCAGCAGCGCTGGCCCTTGGCAGGAGGATGCTGCAATGGATCAGTCCGTCCGTGGACAGAGCAGAGATGCTGTGGGGAAATCCTGCACCCTCCAGCACCCAGTGCATGCTCCAGCCACGGCTCAGGCAGGGCGGCCTGGGGGGATAGCGCAGGGAGGGGGGGCACTGCCACCCTTTTTCCAGCAGGAGTATCTGAATTAAGGAAATGGCAGCAAAAATCAGGGACCTCGTATAAAATCTAGCCTCGCAGTACACCACCTCCATACCCCACCAGCAGCTGGGCTCTAGCCAGCCCAGGGCTGCCAGAGTCCCAGTGAGCTGGGGCAGTCCCAGGAACACCAGCAGCACTCCCGTGGTGGTGACCAGCAAACTCAGTCCCTTTCCTAGAGCAGAGATCGCCCCAGGCTTGGAGCCGCCTGGATCCAAGCTACCAAGCCTGTGGAGCACCCAGCATGTCTCCCACCCGGATCTGAGCCCTCTGCAGGGGCTGCAGCAACATTGCACATCATTGGCACTGCAAATGAGTATCCTACAGCGGCTTCGCTGAGACACCACAGCACCACATCCCATCTCCTTCCTGCTGCTGGCAACTGGTTCCAAGTGCAAATTTACTACTCAAAAAACACCTGGAGCTGCAGGACCAGCAGGAGGGTAAAGGAATGAGATGCTCTTTCCGGATGATGCGATGCAGTGGCCCATGGAGGAAGAACCACAGTCCAGACAAGCATTCAGAGGAGCCATTAAAACCTCCAGCTGGAAAAAGATATGCAAAGTTGTTTGTGCAAGAATGTCACGTCAAAACCCAGACACCCTCCTTGAAGGTGTTCAAGGCTGTTTTCACGCAGCTGTATGATTGTCCTCTGGGTAACAAGGCCATGAGTAGGGCAAACGCACAGTGTCAGTGGAGAGTGATGCTACCCCCTGACTGACTTACGTCTTGCAGGACACAGCAGCATGTCCAAGAGGTGGTTTTGGCGTTAGGTGTTGTACAAGTCTTTTTGATTTTCTCTTTTTGGCATCCAGTATTAACTATTATTAATAAATATCACTATTAAGGTGGAGATTTCAGACATGTGTTAGGGGTTCAGGAGCTGCTGGGCATCTGCTGCAGTGCAAGAGAGCAGCACAGTGGTGACTGCCCGGCGAGCCAGCCCCGGCACCCTATGGTCACGTAACGCATTACACCCGACAGCCTTAATGGGTCAGGACCCAGGATTCATCCCCTGAATTTGCAGATGTAGGATGCAGGATGCTGCACCTTAACAGCCATGGAAGTCCCTGATGTGGTGAGAAAAAGGCACCTGTAGGCTCAATCCTTGGTCTGCTTTGGGAGTGCAAGGTCATGCCCATGTGTCCCCAGGACAGACAGCTCAGGTAGTTTCATCTTCATCCAAGTCACCCAGGTGACGTGATGGGTCCCATCTGCATGTCTGACAGCTGGCATGGTGGAGGACCCAGATGAAGGAGGGTCTTGGGTAGTCAGTGAGCGGTGGAGGGTCTGACTACGGGGAGGAATCGCTCAGGACACAGTGAAGGGCAGAGCAGTGGAAATGGACAAAGGAAAACAGCCCTCACTCCCAGAAACATCTTCCCTCCCAGTGGAGCAGAGGAAGCCCTGGTTCCTGATACCCCGAACGTGCATCGGGCCCCTCCGGGATGCCAGGATTTGGCAGCAGGGCTGGGATGAGATGGCAGCAGCAGGGTGACAGGACAGGGACCCACATGACCAAGGGCAGCCTCATGACCATGAGGAGGACAACAACTCCCTCATCCAGGCAATGGCAGAAGAAGAGCTGATGGCTGGAAACTGAAGCCAGGCAAACCCACGTAGTGACGGGCTTTTAACAAGGACCTGTTAACGATGTTGCTACAGGATCTGGAGGATTTACCACCACTAGCAATTTTGTAGTCAAGGTGGGTTTTTTTCTAAAAGCTGAGCTTTTCTGAGATGAGTGAATTAACAGGTCTGAAGACCTGCATTTTTGCAGAAGATCACATCACATTAGTTCTGTGGTCCCCTCTGACCTTGTACCTCTCAATCCATTACATTTCCAGGATTGTCATCGTTGCAACAGCTAACTGCTAAAATTAGACCTGAGTTAATGTTCTAATATATTTACGTATATGATAATGTCTGATATAAATCTGATCATTGTTATTGTTATGAATTCACAGTTTTGATCACTCCTGCTCAAACAGCACGGGGACTGAAAGTCTCAAGCAACAGATCAATGAAAATGATTAGAGGCCTGGGAAGATTTCTGTAGGAGGCAGAATTGAAAAGATTAGGACTGTTTAGTTCAGAGCGGGGATGAAAAAGAGTGGACATGAAAAATCAACACAGCAGCAAAAGCCAGGTAGGCACCCCAGTTTTGCAGGTTCTGTAAATGCAGCAAGCCCCACTGTGCCCTGCGGTTGGCCCTGTGTGTATTTATGGGATTGTTTCTGTTCACTAAAGGAATGAGCAAAACCCTTCCAGCCAGGTCACCCCTGCCATCTGAAACTCACAGTTTCCAGAAAGCTGCTGTGGTAGGAAAACCTAGACATGGATGTGCAAGTGAAGGGAGCAGGCAGGGAGGATCCAGGCAGTAGAGATGGCAGGCTCACATGTGGGTCACCTCCCCTACATCCCTCCTGGCCACATTCCAGGGCTGTGCATTTGCATCCCCACTCCCCATAAGGAACCATCCACAGGGGATGCTCCCCTGCCCCTCTTGCCCAGTTCCCACAGCAAACTCCTCTGATTACAGGTGGCTGAGAGCTTCCCCGTCATCTTGAGCTGTTCCTCCTGACACTCCCCTGCTGCAGCAAGGAATGAGATGCTTCTCAGCATGAGCGCCCATGGGGCGACCCAGCTCCTGAGCTCCCTCAAAGCTCAGGACCTGGTGACAACCTGCTCCCTACCAGGGGACATGAAGAGTTAAATGGCATTTCCAAATGCCAACTCCCCACTGCTAGTCTTTCAGACTAGTATTTTCCCAACAGACATGGGCTCTTTGCCCCATCAGCACTGACCAAAGCACCAAGTCCATCCACCCTGCCCGCAGGGACCCATGGTGACCGGTCCCACTGGGGTCCCCCATGAGTCAACAGCCACTTCATACTTACCCCGTGCGAGGGATAGGTCATCCAGCCCCAGTCCCCGGGGATTGTTGATGTGTCTAGCAAGTTCACTGTAAAACACAGGAGAAAAATGCTGCGTTAGAAAGCTTTCTCCCTGTCCCCGAGGGGTGAGGAACCGAGCCACCACAAATGACCCTTCCTCACACCCCACTCGCTTGATTGTCCCCTGCACCCATCAACCCATGGGGCTGCTGCCAGGGACCTGCCTGGCTGCAGCTGAGGCAGATATGGAGAAAGGGGATGGCAACAAATGATGCTCCCCAGAGCTGTTGGTTTCGGGCAGAGTTGGGGTCGGGCTGTATCGGTCCTGGCCACAGGACTGAGAGCAATGCATTCTTTTGGAGGAGAAGGGGCTGCAAACAGCAGGTCTGAGGGGATGCAGAGCAGGTCAGAGGGGATGCAAAGCAAGGGAGAGTGGGGAAATAAACTCTAAGCATCAGGTTGTCCAGCAGTCCCACCCTGCGCTCACACCAATGCAACAGGAGCATCATTCCTCGCTTGGACACTTCTCCTCCGGAGGCTGTGCTGAGCCCTTTAGACTCATTTCCCTCCCAGCACCACCGATTTGAAGTCCGCACTCCAGCAGCCACTGTAATTATGCACCGTGGTGCCCAGCTCCAGCACAAAGCGACCCCCCATGGTCCTGGCTGACACCCCACTGGAGAGGCCAGACCACGGGGGACTGGCTGCATGGGGAGAGCCATCAAAGCCAGCCCTTCAAAAGCCCTGCCACCACCGGGAGCTCAGCTTAACGAGGGAACACCAGCAAATCTGCGAGGAGAGGGGAGCAGCTTCTGTGGGGGGAGAGATGAGGACACCTTTGAATGTGCTCAGGAGCTTCCCACAGAAACCTGTGCAGTGTTAGCAGCGGGAGGGGAGCGGGATGCCACAGCGTTGCTGCGTGCACAGGGTGAGCTGCCCCTGGGTGTCATCTGCTGCCCGTGAGCCCCACGCCCAGATCCTGCAGCATCAGGCAGAGGGGAGCCTTGCCGCTGCCTTATAACCCCCCAGCTTGCTCAGCACCTGGGGAAGGAGCCCAAGCCCCAGCTCCAGGATATAGAGCCAGGGGGATGGAGGCCTGAGAGAGGGTGCTGGCGTGGTACCCTCACCCTTGGGGAGTGAGTGCGGTGGGCACCAACACCAGAGTGCCCGTGCCTCGTCACCCCTCGTCAGCACCAGGCTCCCTCAGGGACCTCCAGTGCCTCCAGCTTTCCCCGGTAAGGTCAATCCCACTCTGGATGCCTCGTCCGTGCTGGCTGCACATCCCCACCCTCAAGCAGCATCAAACTGGACCTGGAGGCAACTGGGCACCGCATCCCTGCTGCGGCACCAGGTCACAGCTGGTCCCTGGGCTCTGGAGGGATGGTGGTCTCGGTGCAAGGCACCAGCTTGTCCCGGTGGGGATGGGGCACGTCGGGACAGCAGCTCCAGCCCTGGCAGAGGCTGGGCTCAGCGTGACGCTGGTCCCAGCAGCCGGAGGAACGGGTGCCACTTTCATTTACTATTACCAGGCAGGGAAGGAGAACGGGGGGAGAGAAGAGCAGAGACGTGAGCTGGCTGTGAAACACCCGGACGTCATGCTCCTGACAGAGCAGATTAGGAGCTTTTGAGGCATTTATTAATGTTAGCAGAACAATTTGAAAGAATTTCCAGGGTTTCTTGTGTGACTCCATTGGCCCAACAGCAGGCCGAGCCCCTCCACTCCCCGCATGGCGCTGCTCCCACTGCTAAAGAGGCCCCTTGCCCTCAGCACGGAGTAATTACCTCGGAGATCTCAAATCCATTTTTATTTGTTATTCTTAATCTGAAGATTTTCTGCCTATTTTCCCTGGGTAATTCGCCCAGCAGGAGCCCGGGCTCGGGAGTTTCCCTGCTCACAGTGCAGGAGCACAGTCGCAGTGACCCTCAGCAGGCAGGCTGCGGGGAAGGGACCGCTTTTGCAGACCCTCTCTCCCCCCCGCCGTGGTCTCTGCACCCTCTTTCCCACGCTGAGATGCTCAGCGACGGACGCGGCTGCCTCTCGCTGCTCTCCAAGCAGCACGAGGAGCCTGCAACAGACTGGGTTCCAGCTGGAGCATCACGCCGTGGGGAATGATGCTGAGATCGGAGCAGGCATGGTGGGACATGCCCCAGGCTTCTCTGCACAGTCGTGTGTGGGACCTGGAGCCAGCTTGCAACGCCCCATCCCACCATGTGGACCATATGGTTATCACCCAACCTGATACAAATGAAGGAGCCGTCTCCTTGCGGGTGCTTTGGTGCACAAACAAGCTTGCATTCCCTGCAACACGCCTGTGGACCAGATTGCTTGAGCCTCTTTGCAGGAAAAGGGCTAAGTTATTTCTTTTATTCCTTAGCAAGCATTTCAGCCAAGTGCATAGGAGGCCTATGCATTAAGCCCACAGCAGTGGGCATTGCACAAACACAGAGGCATTGCGTGTCCAAGAGCTCCTGCGTTAATTCATGGTATAGCACACGTCTGTGGATATGAGCATCCACCTAGCAGCACCATTACACGCTGTGCTGGGATGTGGGGAGACCCATACTCTCCCGAAACCCAACCGTCCATTCCAGGGGGAGGCTACAGATCAACGCCGAAGGGAACGCGCCGCATCGCATGCGACAAGTGCCCCGTCCAGCCCCTTGCAGGTGATCTTCCAGCTGCATCTCTTCTCTGGAGGCGATGCTCAGAAACAGCCCACCCTTGATGCCGGAGGGCGAGCGAGACCGCCACAAAGGACCCCTTTCAGCTGAAACGTTTCTCAGAAAACGTGCCGGTTTGGGAGACCTCTCTGCTACAGCTGGGCAATTCTGTTTGATGTTATGGACTGTCTGCACGTATCAGTCTCAAATGGCGAGCTCCATTTTGTTTTCCTGAGCACCATTTTGTATTTTCCCTATTCTGTGCCTTGGCCTTGACTCGGCGTATTGAGCCAAAACACCAGGAGGTGTCAGGGGAAATTCTTGCACTGGTGGAAAAGCTGTCAAGCCTGATTGCCCGTTCAAATGGAAGCACCTAGGAGCAAGCAGGTCGCTTCCCCAGCACCAACCGGGGTCTTGAGACGGAGTCTCACGCAAAGCAGACCTACTTGCTCCTTTCTAAAGTTGCATGGTGTAACATCACGCAAGTAGTGCACATTGCAATCTCACAGGTGCAAATCATGCAGGAGTCAAAGACTGGGTGTACATATATGTTTATGATGTATATGTATATGTATAATTTATTTATACCTGCAACTTTATTTTTGTATGTACATCTCTATCTGTATCCATATCTATACTCATATCCGTACCCAGATCTACCAAATTCTAAACACCATTTGGGATGAGTGAGGAAGCCGAGGCAGGGACAGGAATCCAGAGGCTGTGTGTTTTGCTGGGTCCATGTATCTCTTGCTATATACCTATATCTATAAAAAGCAAGTGCTCAGAAACCCTTCCCAGCACTTGTGTTGGTGGCCACGGCTCCCGCAGGGATGTATTACATCCCTGCAGAGGCGTGGGCGCCGCGGGGTCCCCATCTAAGCACGCCAGGCTCAGGAAGGGTCCCACGGCAGCCACGGCTGCCCAGCCCAGGGGACTGTGTGGTCACTGGGGGACCCTCAGCCCACCCAGGGGCGCGTGGTGGGGCAGCGGACAAGCCCAGGGTGACACACTGGGGCATGCGCTGAGCCCCAGCCTCTAGAAGAGCAGTGGGGGACCGAAGAGGGCCCTGAGCACCCTTGCTAATTGTTAACCCACTGCAGTCCTCACTCTAATTACTCCACCGTCTCCCTCCCAGGCAGGGGCTTTGTAGCACAGGCGTGGGGAGGAAGGGTCAGTGGGAGCAGCCCTGTTCCCTTGGGCTTCAGTTCCTCTCCATCACAACTTCAAAGGCCTCCCAAGATTCACAGCAAGGCTCCCCCCCATGCAACAACGCCTTTTGCATCGATAATTAAACTCTTATCAGCATGGTTAGGCGCTCCTGCTCCCTGCTACCCGAAGACTGGCAGGCTCAGCCCCTGCAGCCACCCGTGGGTCTGCACACCCCACGCTGGCCCCACAGCCCCAGCCCCACTCGGTGGGGGAACCACACGGGGAGGGCTCTCCGCAGCGGGAAGAGAAAGTCGGGGTATGGGAAAGGGACAGGGAAAGGCTCCCTGAGAGGAGGGGAACAAGAGCCAGCAGCATTCATTTCCCGTAAGCTCAGACAGGACTTTGAAGGGGCAGGTGGGGCCAGGGTGGGTCAGCTATTTGTGTCCCACCGTTTAATCCAGGGCACGCTGAATAGCCAGCTGCGACCTTTCCAAACCGGGAGGCAAAGCCGACCAGCAAAGCTGTGTCTTACCGGCCTCGGAGCATGGCGGGGGGACAGGCCAGCATGCTTTCCTCCAGCCTCCCCCTCCCTGGGACAATATTTATCTTTAAAGAAAGAAAAAGAGTCACGTATTCACCAACACACGAGGCCGGCCGTTGGGGCTTCGAGGTCAGAGCAGCGAGCCCGGCGGGTAGGTCAGCTCTGCCCACGGGGGAGCTGTGCGCAGGGGCTGTGCCCCACCGAGCCGGGGGGGCACGGCGGCACAGGGGTGGGCACGGCGGCACAGGGGTGGGCACGGTGGAAGCGGGGTGGGCACGGCGGCAGCGGGGTGCTGCACACCAGCGTTCTGCCGCGCCAGCGGCCGGACCCGCGCAGGCTTTGTGGAGCAGCTGCTTGTCCACGAGGCTGCGCGGACTAAGGACACAGCGGGGATGATGCTCGCATCGGCACCCGCTGGCCTCGGCTGCCCAGAGAGGAAATTGAGGAAAGCATTGGGGGTAGGATGTAAGAGATGTCACCAAATCCGGCAGGAACGTGGGATTTCCACATTTCTGGAAATGCCAGAATCAGGCTGGAAAAAAAAAAAAAAAAATTAAAAAAATGAACCATTTTCAAACAATTGCCATGAAAAGCAGTGCTGCTTTTTGGATGTGCCCTAATTCCCATTTCAGGATTTCTTCTCAGACCTCTGGATTGTTGCTGTGAACTTTCTGTATTTAATTTTATATCGTTTTGTAATGCATCAGGAGCAGCAATGCCCATAAGGACTGCCCAGAGGGTCACCCCTTTTCAGGATACCACGAGCAGAAGACACTTTGATGTAGGAAGAAAGCTTGTTTGTTCAATCAGTGCTAACAAAAAGCCGCAGTTCAGGTTTTAAAAATAAAATGATCAACCTGATCCTTCCAGACCCTGCATGATATCATGTAAGATAATGTGCAGTGCAAGAGCATAACCTGTGGTAAGACCGAGCTGCCGTGAAATAATGTAAAAAATGAAACAAAACAAAACAAAACACCCTGAATAAAGTATTTCCAAGGCTAAAAACCTTGAAATTACAGGGCAGCATATTTTTTTTCCCCAGAAAAAAAAAAAAAAAAAACCACATCAAAAGCCAAACAACAAAAAAAATGTTTCCTCTCAGAAATATAGGTGAGAAAATAGAGATGTAAAATGCTCATGTTTCCTGCTCGGTTTGAGACTGCTGATGCTCGTGTGCAGTGGGACAGCCAGGGCAAACTGAATACGCAGGTTTAGGTGACCCAAATTAAAGCACACACGCTGCCCACCCGGGCAGGGTGTTCTAGTACTGGGGCACATCCCCGCACCAGGGCGCACGCAGGCTTCTGTGCAAATGGTGCGTGGTCGGGGCTGAAGAGAAATAACTGACTGGAAATGTTAAAAACCCACGGGCTGTCCCAGGGCTTGAGGACAGGTTGTACGGGTCCAGCCCCGAGGCTCAGAGCGAGGGGGGAGCACATTTCCACAGCCCCTCATCCAGGAGCTCATGCCAGTGGGGAAGGAGTTATTCTGGGCTCAAGGGGTGGTTGGAGTTGTTGTAATTCAGGGCAGAAGCCAGAATAGGAGGTGGGAAGGCTCTGGGGATGGGGGGATGAGCAAGGTCAGGGAGGCAAGATATTCCATGGAAACACACGGTGTGAGCAGGAGAAGGAGCAGGACTGCAGCGAGGCTGGGGACAGGACGGGCACTGGGGGGCACCGAGGGGAGCTGGAGGGTCCCTGCAGCCCCGGAGGAGGGCTTTGCAGACCTGGTGTCCCCACGTCTGGCTTTGGCCATCTGGGGGTCACACGAGTCCTTTCCATCCCAACATTCTCAGCCTAAGGGATGGCAGGACGACATGGACCCATCAGCAAAGAGGAGCCCGTGCCTCGCACAGCTACCTCTCGGCATCTTGTTTGGCTAAAGCCCTGCAAGAGCTAATCTGTTCAGGCCACACGCCACCAAAGGACAGCTCCTTGCAGCCCTGACCAGTGTCCCCAAACCCAGAAGCTTGAAGAACAGCTAATGGACCTGCACTCGGACCGGCACTTCCCATTTTCCATGAAGCTGCAGCCCCAGCTTCAGGGACAGGCTGAATCTTTCATGCCACCAGTAATGCAATACCATGACAGTCTTTAAAAATTATACAGGAGATTTTGCTAAGACAGAACACACCTTTTCCGCTTGTGGTAAGAAAAACCCGTGTGGCACAGACTCAGAGAAATGGGAGCCCTCGCCAGAGGGGTTTGTGCCGGTGTCCTCACCCCGGTCCCGACTCCCTCTTCTCACAGGTGTTGGCTATAGCAAAGCAGACACGATGTGAATAGACAGAAATGCCTTTTCAGCTTTAGCCGCTGAGGTTTCTGACTTCTGCTGCATTTTTGGTGAGCCAAAGCTCACGCCAGGGAAGTCACTAACTCCATCCCAGGTCCTTATCCCAGAGCACCTGAGCGCTTCCCCTCCCTGCCTGAAAGCCGCGTGCCTGCTCAGTTATCTCCTGCCTGTTTGGGATTTTGCAGATTTCTCACCCAAACTCCTGACTCCCCGGTGTCGCTCCCAGCCGGTTCCCGTGCCACCCACAGCAACGCAGGTGGATCTGGCGCTGGAGATCTGTGCCTGTGGCAGAGTCCGCGAGTCCATCGGCAGGACGAGCCCTGCAGTGCCCCGCAAAAAGACACCCTGCCCTTCCCACTGACTCCTGCAGCCCCGTAGTCCTGGCAAAGATTTGAGCTTCATCCTCTCCGGAGGATTCACTAGGGAAATGTGGATTTTTGCAAATGTGCTCACTTATCTGGATTATCGGAAAGGGCTTTGAACGGCAGTTTTTCAGGCTGTTGGATGCTTTTTCCCTAATTTCTCTGAGGATGGCTTTTCCTCTCACACCAGTTGGCCACCCTAAACCATGCTTAGCAGTTTGTACCCCAGTGACATTTTTAAAGCAATTTAATTTCTTTTAAAGGCTTTTGCCTTACTTTGCTCTCTTAAAAATAGCTTTCTGAAACGGAACATCTTCACAGACAAAAATACCAATACTAAAAACATTTGAGGGGACAGGCTGAATATCTCATGCCACCAGTAATAAAATATCGCAAGAGTCATTAAAAATTGTACGGGAGGTACCTAACACAAAAGGAAGGATGCGGTGACTGGTGTGTGCCCTTGTTACTGGGATGGAGCTGGTCTCTCCAGCTGCAGCCAGCGCTGCTGCCACTCACTTACATGGTTAAGGCATTTTAAATATGAGAAAATTGAGATAGAGCAGAAGATACCGCAGGCACCACCACAATACCAGGGCTGGAGGAAAAAAAATATGGGAGAGGAGAACCTGCAGAGCCCAATCTGCTTGTGCCCATGAGGGGTGCGAGGCACCCGGTTGCACTCAGCGTACTTTCCTGGCAGAAAAATATGGTGTCTTTAACGTAGCAAGAAAAGCCTAACAAGAACAAATGGCTGGAAGGTGAAACCAGGCAAATTTGTATTGTGGAAAAGAGGGGTCCAATTTTTTAAGGCTGAGGCTGATGAGTCATTTGAAAAAATTATTAAGGGCAGGGATGGGTCTGCCTTTGTCGATGTCTTCAGATAAATGTTGAATACCTTTCTGGACAGTATCCCTGGGCCAAACTCAGCTCATTAAGCTTTATTGGTGTGGCTGGACCTGACCCATGAAGGAATTACATCCTTTATGTGGTTATTTATGACCCTAAGTACCACACATCTACGCAGGCAAGACATGGGGGTTTTTATTTGTTCCTTTTTGAAGGAAATAACGACTGCATGATCCCGCCGCTCACTTTTCAACCGCCAGGGCCGAAGGGGTTAATTGTTTCTCTGTGACAGAGGAATAATTTTGAGTGTTGGTCATGCAAACACGCTGGGGTTAGGAGAATGAACTATCAAAAACTGTCAGGGTATGAATAGAGTTATCATATGAATGGATTTGCCCCTGGAGATAAAGGCAGCACTGAAGGCTGCCAGCGAGGCGAGCAGGGATGTACAAAACGCAGGACCCGACCGAAACAAAGAGCGGAGGTGTCAGGATGTCTTGATGAAGCCGGCGCGCCCCGGAGCCTTGCCCGCCGGGACCCACGTGCGCCCACCCCAGCGGGATGTGTGGGACCAGCCGCTCTCCCTCCCTCCCTGGGCTGAGCATTTTTTGGGGCTGGAGTTCATTTATTTTTGGTTTTGGGCGGGGGGGTTATTTATTTTTTTCTTTTAGGTAAAATATATTTCTAATCATTTCTCAACAACCGAAAAAATAGGGAATTCCTTCATCCCTGTAGTAATTCGTTGGGTTTTCAGTTGTACTTAAATTTGGACTCATCAGATCTATTTCCACTGTCACCAAAATGGGTGCCCATTTATTTCCACTGTAAATAAACCCCTCGTGATTTCAGGAAACAAGAATTCAAGGAGAATGAAAAAAAATCTTGCAGGGTTGGTGTATTTTGTGCACCGTTGTGTTATTTTTCTACAAATTTAGGGGTTTGATTTTCTGGAAGTTTTACAAGCTATTAATACAAGAAGGATGGAAATGAAGATGAGACCAGAAACATAACGCCATGAGCCCACCTAAAATCATGCAAGTATTCGCTTTATATCAGCATTTTGGGAGCAATCAAAAAATTACACACCCCAAAAATGATTTTTTTAGATTTTTTTTTTTTGCAAACGTAGCCCAAATCCACTCCCTGTTTTAAACTAATGCTTCTCCATCCCCCCATAACCAAAAGTCTGTGTACCTAAACCCTCTTGTTTCCTATTCTTACAGAGGAACACGGCATCCTCACAGCCTTTTTACAAGTAAAAAAGCTATTTCCTCTCCCTTTCAGAGCTTTGCTTCTCCCACAACCCCGACTTCGGCATTGCTGCAGAAGGGGTAGAAAAGTAGCGCTGAAAAAATGCATGGATGAGTTTTTACCTCTTTTTCTGTTTGAGCAGAGGGGCAATTAATGAGATTACAATCGAGAGATTAGCGGGGGAGATTGCCACAGACCCTTCCCTGGCCCCCGTTTCGGCAGCGCAGCAAGCTGCTGGGTTTTCCCAAGGACCCCGGTGCTCTCCCGCACCCCAGCCCCGTCGCGGGGAGGAAAAAAAATGTCTCCATCACCGACCCCATGGTACGGGGAAAAGGCGAGCATCCTTGTGTCAGCAGCTCTGCATCCTCCCCAGTACGGTCCCTCTACAGCACCCTATCGCCGCCACCCGCTGTTTGCCTCGGCTGTCCCCATGTGCCCTGAAATGCTGGGGGAGACATCCCCAGGTCCCCCTTCCCTCCTGCACCATGTTCCCCACCAAGGTACCAACCAAGTTCACCCGCGGGCCATGGGGTCCGTGCCGTGATGGGGAGGAAGGTCGCCCACCTCACAGACGGAGGGCAGAGCTGAGCCGGAGACATCACCTGGGAGGGAGCAGATCCCAGTAGCAGCATTTGAAGTGCCATTTTCTGGCAGAAAATACAATTTTGTCACCCCCTGCCCAAGCCACAAATGCGGTAATTTCTGCTCATCTGATTTTCTTTCAATAAAACAAAGATATTTCATATTTTATTATTTAACTTCAATTTGTGGCATCACATAAAATATCCGCTTTAATATAATTTTCGCCTATGCAACTCAGTGTGCAATAGTGTAAATATTTTAGTCTATCACACTACCTTCATATTACTGAAAATAACTTTCCTACCTCCCTGCTCTAAAGCAATTTAAAAATTTCAGACAAAATTTCTTCAGTGCTCCAAATGAAAATCTTCCACATCCTGCAAATTTTCACCCATCTAGGAAAAAATCTGAGCTTTGGCTTTCAATGTGTTTTGCAATGGCTGCCACACTGAAATGGGATTTCCCATGAAACGGCGATTCCTTTTTCCTCCCTTTTCCAGGGCAGCCATTGCATGCAAGACTGAAAGGAATAAAAAACATCAGCCCAAAACTTCTTGGAACAAATCTGGCAGGAAAGAGAAAGGCACTGGGAACTCTTGGAAGGGGAAGAAAATCAGAGTGAAGCCGTTTCTTTAGGTGAATATACATCTTTATATACCAACTGCCTCCCAATACGCACATGCAGAGTGCGGCACGCACCAGCCTTAAATTTCTTTTGCGGCTGTAATTTTCTACCCTGCATCTCTTCAACGAGCATGGGGTTTGCTGGGTAGCATGGCCAGACATGCACGGCAAGGAGCAGACTGTGGCAGCCGGCAGAGGTCACGGGCAGCAGCAGTCGGGCACCTTTGTGCACCACGACGACACCCTCGCACCGTGCCCGTGTGTGCCACGCGGTGTAGGAGCAGGGTAGCAAAGGCCGGCACAAGTGGAGTGCAGGAGACACCGCGGCTGTGTTGCACTTGGCAGCATCTCTCCACGTTTCTAGCCCCATCCCCATGTCAGGGCACTCCAACCAGCACCGCAGCCACCTCCGCGGGGATGCTGCCACCAGCTCGTCCCAGCACCCTGAGATGCCGGGTGTTGGCAGGAGCCTGCTGCCACATCCCCAGTACCACTGCCCGTATCGCGGGGCCTGGCTGGCACTGTGCTGTCCCGTGCCGCTGCAGAGCAGTGCCCCGGTACCCGCGGAGGCAGGAGCATCCTTGCAGGCAGCGGACAGAGCCCCACCAGCTTTCTGCAGGGTCCCACACTGTGTCCTCACGCCACCCAGCACCTTCTGCCCAGTCTAACCCAGATCCAGCGCACTTGGTCTTCCCCAGAGCAGGGCTCAGTCAGCCCCACACATCCCCCTGACCACAGCTGTTACTGGCACTAGCTTTCCGTCCCAAAAAGTCTGTGGGAAACCCAGGTCTTTCCCAGCAGAGGACAGACAGCAGCCCAGGGCCTGGCTGTCCATACAGACGCCATAAAACCCATCCCAGCAGCCAGCAGTCTCCTCCGCAGCGGAAAGCAAAGAAGCCCCAGCCTCGCTTGTCCGTGCCCAGGGTTAGCCGAGTTCAGGTAGGGCTGCAGCGCTGAGAGCCCGGGGCAGTGCGGGCAGCATCCTGCACTGCACTCTGCCCAGGGCGCGGGGTATGGGGCAGCTGCCGCACCATGGAGCGGAGGGCAGGCAAAGGATGGGGGCATTGGGGTGCTTGGCATCCCATCGTGCGCCCACACAGCCTGTCCCCAGCAGTGAGAGCCCAAGGGCAGGAAAGCCAGTGGGGAAAGGAGCAGGAGGAGCAGGAGGAAGCAGCCAGCCAGCAGAAAATGGGGTTAAGACCCGCAAATAGCTGGAAATGGGTAATACAGGTGAGGCAAGGCAGGCTGGTGGGAGGGGAGGTGCGGGTGGGTGTTGGAAGATGGTAGTAGGCGCAAGGACCTGGCCCAGCAGGGTGCTGCAAAGTGCGGGAGGCATCGTGGTGCCAGCCCATGGGCCTTGGCATGCCAGAAGGATGGCAGGCTTGCAGGGGCAGGAGAAGGGAGGGATGCCACTGCCGCTGCCGGGTAGGGACACCGGCGCTGAGGCTCGCTGCAGAGGGCTGCTCCGTGCTGGCCACGGCTCTCAGGCATAGCAGAAGGGAGGAAGGATGCTGCTGCCAGTGCCAAGGACACGCTCAGGAGCGGCAACGGCAGATCTCCGGGTGATGAAGATCAGCAGACCTGGGAAGCAGCCGTGACGCCGCTGCCAGTGCGGAAGAAGGCAGGCAAGTGGGTGGGTGGCAGGCAGTGGGAGCAGCGCTGCTGAACCCGAGGGGAGCCCCAGATGCCGGTGCGGGGCTGCGCTGCCAGCGAGGGCCAGGGATGAGTGCAGCCAGCAGCAGGGCAGAGTGGCCTGGCAGAGGGAGCAGGCCTGACCTGGCTTACACCGAGATGTCGGTAGAGAGTCCCTGGCTGCATCCCTGCTTTTCACTTCAGAAGTTTCCAGCCCTTTTCCTCGCGACAAGTTTCCCATCTGAGTGCCCTTCCAGCTCCCCACATCCTCTGCACGCCTTCCCGTGACCACCCACTCGCTCCATCGCAGCCCACGCCACCTGGCCAGCAAGCACGGCCCCGCACTGCTGCCAGCTCCGGTGACAGGGATCGCCATGGCTGAGCTGGTGCCTGTGTCCCTGTCCCCTCTGCAGCCACCCCTGCACGCTGCAGCAGAGCCCTTGCAGGGGAGGCCAGGCAGAGCTGGCAGGCATTGCTGCAGAAATCAAGTCCTCCTGCCCAGCTCCGAAGTTTAGCCTCTGGTGCAAAGCTCCAGGATAAGCAAACTCAGGCAGGCAGGAACCTGGAGCTGCGCTCCCCTGGGAGCACGAAGAAGCTGAGCCCATCGGAGCGAGCAAACCCAGGCGGACACATCCAAACCGCCGCAGCGATCCTGCGGGCCCCCCCAGCGCTGCCCTGTCGCTCCAGGGCCACCCCGGTTCCTACCTTCACTGGTGGTGGCAGAGAGGCAGGCAGCCAAAGCGATGACGATAGAGAGTGAGGATGTCAGATCCCTCTGTGCCCATGCCATGGTCCGGCAGGGCCACCAGGCACGGGACAGGGCCACCTCGGTTGTCCCAGCACCTCTGCGAGCGAGTGCCCGGAGCTATGGCACACGCCGGCTCATGCAAAGGCACTTTGCGCACATTGCTCGCATCCACACAGGCGAGCGCTCGCAGGGAGGGAGCAGCCTGCCTGTCACCGCTCGCAAGCCAATGGGCTGGGTGGGCTCTGCAGCGAGCCCCCCTTCCCGCACCACACGCCACGCTGTACCCAGCCCGAGCATCCGGACGGCGGGCTCCCGCTCCCCGCTGCCATCCATCCTCCCTCCCTCATGACACTCAAGCAGCCCCCACTGCTTCTGGCGCTCCCCATCCCTCGTCGCTGCTCTCGTCCGGCTGCTGCAAAAGCCAAACTTGCAGCCTGAGCTCTCGCTCAGCTGGGCTCAGGCGAGAAGGGGATGGGGGTGCCCTTCAGCCTCGCTGTGCACAGAAAGGCAAACCCCTTGCACATGCTCCCCTGGCGTGTCTGGGACCAGGGAAGACAGGCAGAATTCCCCCCATCTTGATGCTTTTCATCGTCCTGGGATAGAAACTCTCTGCTCGCCCTTGAGCTGGGACAGCAGGAGTAGGGGGCAACACGGCCAGGGCTGACAACACCCAGCCTGTTTACAGCCATGTTGGCTATCTGAGAGAGGACCGGCCTCTTCAAAAGCAGGGTTTGGGAGGGCGCAGTTGTCCCTGGGTGGGCGAGGGCAGGCACTGGGCAAGGGTGCCCTGCGACAGGGGTCTGGGCTGCCTTGGGAGCACAGAGCATCCTCCCCACATCTCTCTTGCATCCCTCTTGCTTGGGGCTGCCAGAATTGCCGAGCTGGCTGAGTACCTTGCTCAGCGTTCAACACTCGGCATCTGTCAACAGACCCCCTACAGCAGCCACGACTGCTTCCCCATCTAAATGCTGAACAATCACTAATACCTGCCCACGGTAACCACAGGTGCTGACTCCCACCTATGTCACGTGCGGTGGAGTTATTCGCTCTTCCATGCGCTCGTGGCCAGGGGACCAATGTGTCATCGCTGCCCCCAGCAACTCACCCCAGGAAAAGGCATGTGAGGGAGGACTGGCACCTTTCTGTTGACTGTCAGGCCACCCCAGACTTGCTCAGTGGTCTCAGGGTGGGGTGGGTGTGTGGGGAGTGTTGCACACCCTCCATCCCACCCTGGATCCCAGTGTGTCCCCTGGAGATGCTGGATCCCATGCTGGGGGACCCCATCACACTGCCAGCAGCCTCCTATGTGCTGTGGGGAGAGGAGCTCCCTGCCCATCTCACAGCACATGGGGGCAACAGTTCCCCATTCAGAACAGATGAGGATTGTGTCTGCAGGGATGTTTCTGCACCCCTCATCACCAGGACCAGGGAATGGCCCAGGGCATCAGGTCCCTCCAGGTTTTTTGCTCTGCCTGTCTGGGAAGCAGCGCTGCAGAGATCCTGTCATCAGTGGTATCATGGGATGGGTTTGCAGAGCAGCTCAGCCATGGCTCAGGAGGACTCCAGCAGTTCCCAAGGCAGCTGGCAGAGATGCTGTCAGGCCGGGCTTGCAGCTAAGCCGTTGTCTTTGCAGTGGACTTTGGAGCAAAGGGGTCGGGGCTGATGGTTTCCTGGATAGCACCAAGCCCCAGGAAGCCCCCGCAGCTCATGGGAGAGCTGATTTCTGCCAGCTGTCACATCACTGCTCCATCCCAGCAACCACCTTGTGCTGAAAGGGCTTGTCACAGCTCAGTGCTGGATCCCTCAACTCTTCATCACCCAGTGCCCAAACAGCCACGCATACCAGAGGGACACCATCCACGCTGCCACCATCTCAGCTCCAGGCTCTGGAAACCTCTGAGGAGCAGAAGCCAGCTTTGGCCGTGCAGTACTGAGTGATGCCCGCTCCCATCGTGATGCTCTAACGCAGTGGGTTAACCCTAACTGGGCTCTCCAGTCCCCTGGTGCCATCCCAGCCCCACATGTCACAGCTATGTGGGTTCTCCACATCTGGCAGAGGTGCCCAGGACTACCAGATATTGCACCTCCCTGCAGCTTTTGGCTTTGCCATGACCCAGGATCCTAGAGAAGCTGCGATGGTTGGGCACTGTTACAGAGTGTAAAGCAGCTTTGCAGAAGCCAGGACACAGTGACTCTGGAATAGTGTGCCCCAAATCCCTCACAGGGAATGGGAGGCCCCTCAGATACACTGTCAGCTTTGGGGAGAGGGGATGACATGCACTGGGGTGCCTGCATGCAGTGGTGGATGCAGCAGGGTGCTGAGCCTTGGTGGAGGACTCTGCTGGCTCAGTGTGAGCTGTGTACCATAACGCAGCACATGCATGCTGAGCTCCGAAGGGGTGTGGGGGTAGGGGCAAGCATCCTGGTTCCACTGGACACTTGGTTTTGCAGTCAGGATGTGCCTCGTGTGCATAATTAGCTCATGTGCCTGGATGCTGGGCACTGGTGGGAGAGCGCGAGCTGGTATAGGATGCAAACACTTGAGAAAGAGCCTGGGATGCTCCTGTCTGGAAATGCAGACCCATTCCGTACCAGGATCCATGTGCAGCTGCAGGCACAGTCTCAAGGCATCCCAGGAACCAGACACATGGAGAGCATTGCACCCGGATCCCCAGCCCTTCTCCCTGCCTGTATCCCTCCCCAGGCTGCCAGTCATCTCTCCCTGGCCTGAGCTGGATAGGGCACGACGCGCGCCCACCAGCTGCCTCCCCCATCTCACTGCGTGCTGCTGCCTCCGCTCCTTGGCGAGCCTCTTGCCATCGCCACGTCCCTCAGACGTGGTCCCGCACCTGGCTGTCACGGAGATGGGGAGGATATTTATAGATGCTGCGGAGAGAGGAAAGCACAGCTCAGACAGGGAGGATCAGCGAAGGAGGGGAGCCAAGCCTGGCTATACCCCCTTTTAGCACAACCCAGGTCATTGTGCATTTACCAGGGAGACTGCAGCCTCCTTGCTAACTCAGCAGATCAGACCTAAGTGGCTGTTGCCTTTTTCACCCAGCTTTGCACCCAGGGACTGCCCCTTGCAGCCCTGCCAGAGGGAATCTGTGCCTGGACTGGCGGGGTGGGCAGCACCGCCTGCCTCCCGTGTCCCTGCTCCTCCTTGGTCAGGAAAGCACCAGGCACTTCTGCTCTCTGGTAGCATTTGCAGGGCCAAGTGCCTCCGGGTCAGGGTTGGTGTAGGCAGCATGGGTGGCAGTCATTAAGGGAATGGCACCGTCTCCAGAACACATGCAACTCTGTGTTGGGCCACCAGCAGACCCAGGACATGCCCTCTGACCCCTGCAGAGAAGGGGATGCTCAGGGCAGGTAGCAGAGCCATACTGCAGGTCTCTGTGACCCCCCCCCATACCTGTCCACCCGTCTGTCCCCTGCTGTACATCCCTTTCCCAGGAGGAAGAGTGCTGAGAGATGATGGAGCCTGGTTGCCCTCTCCCAAGCCCAGCGTGCATCCCTGCCCCACTCAAGGTGTTGGTGGGAGGAGGAGGAGGATGAGCTGAGGGGGTCCCTGAGGACAGGCAATGCTGCACAGAGGTCCAGGGTCCTCCTGGCAAAGCAGTGCTCCCCTGTGGGTCCAGGGACAGGAGTCCTGGGGGGGCTTTCCCCACACAAATAGCCATGCACAATGCCCCCTCCATCTCTTGCACAGGCAACAGCCCTGAATCCAAGGAGCTTTTAAAATTGGGATTAAATAAATCAGGCTCCTATAGCCTTCCCCCTCCTGCCCTGAACCCTCTGCCCTGGCCTCCCCAGCAAAGCCCCAGGGTAGCAAGATATGATGGGGGTGCTGGACCCATGCAAGTAGTACACGCCGTGCCCCCCCGCCCCGGCCCCTGCGTTTTCATATGGCTGTGGCATCCGCCAGCAAAACTTGCATTTAGTGCCCCAGGCTGGGCTGTTAGCAGTAATTCCCAGTGAACTTCAGTGTACAACGCACGTGGACAGTCCTTCAAACCGGCATCTAATATATAAACACGCTGACAAGTTATCGACATTGATATAACAATTCATCTGGAGCAATACAGGTGCTACATCAGTATCACTGTAATTCCTCGTGCTGTGTCAGGGCTGGGACAGATCACTCAGCAGCAAGATCGAGCATCACAGGGACAGCGTCTCACCTTCTCCTTGCCTTCTGGGCAGCCTGCACCGGGCCCTTTTCCCTCTCCAGCACCTTGGGGTTTTTCTTTTCCTTCATGTCAGGCCCCTTTTTCAGCAAGGTGCCTGCCCTGAGGAGCAGGTGGAGTGGTGCCTTCCCTGCTTGCCCCAACACTCCCCAGGGGTCACCAGTATCCCCCCCACCACCTGCCCTCTTCCCCAGCAGAGCAGCCATTGAGCCAGCATCTTTCAGAAGATGCCACAAGATGCTGAACGTCTTGCCCAGCCTTTCACCATGGCCAGGCAGAGGATGCTGCTTCCCTCCTCATCACCGCGGGCAGGTGCCCGGTTCCTTCCAATAACGCCAGCGGAGAGGGTCAGCCCTTGGCATCGGTCGTGACAAGGTACGACTGTGGGAGGCCCTTGGCCAGCTGGGCAGTCAGCACCCGATTAATTCAGGTCAAGGCTGGGGAGGCCTGGCATGCCTTTCCTCCTTGTCATTATCAGTAATGCTGTGTATTAATATCCTTCATATTAAAAAAAATAATCTTATCATAATTTTTCCTCATTGAAGGAGATGGTTTGGAATAGGAATTGAGACAAACACAAGCCAGGAGCACCGGCTGCAGAAGGGGAGAGTTTAAGAAAGGCCTTTTGGTAATATCCATCGTTCCCTTATCAGTGAGGATATTAAATGTATTGAAATGCTAAGCAGCTCTTTAATGGCTGTCTCTGATTTTCATTAAACAAGCAGGGGATGAGCAGGAGGGAAGGGGATGCAGCACTGTTCTCTCTCTAAGAAATTCTGATTGCTGGATATTAACGGCATTAATGTTCTTTTATCCAAGAGCGCCGGGTTTGTGCTTGCCTTCTTGCCTATTTTCTGTCTTGCTGAAGTGGAACTAAGTCTCTGCTCCCTGAGGTGGGCGCAGAGTTGCTATGAAACTGTTAGGGACCAGGGCTGTATAGAAATGCAAAGCAAAAGTCTCCCAGAGACCATTTTTTTGGTACCAGCATCTCCAAGCCCCACCACGTCCATGCTGCCCAAAAGGAGATACAACCTCATGCCTTGGCAGGGCAGTCTGGTCCTGAGAAGCAGGGATGAGCAGTCAGAAGAAGTTCAGCCCAAGTGAAATCACCTCAGTAGCCCCAGGCCCAGGCTGGAAGCATCACCTGCAAGCCTGGCAATAGTGCAGCCCTTATCCCAAGGGATGGTGAGGGATGGGCTGCCCCTTCAATATGGATATGGCAGTAAGTCCTGGTGATCCCCAGGCATCTCCAGACATGGAGAAAAATGCTTCTGTGCCCTGTCTGAAGGGAGCTCTGGGGAACATCTCTGTCCCCCTCTGCGTCCAGTGCTGTAATGACCCCAGGGACCACCTCTCAGCTTCCCAAAGGGGGACATTGCTATGGTGAGCATTGGAGGAAAGCCATCATAGCACACAGTGCCACAGCATGAGCACACGGCAGGGCTGGGGACACACAAGGTCCAGGGCAGAGGCTTTGGGGTGCTCTGCAGAGGGTCTCAAGACTGGCTGCAGTGCTGGCATGGCCAGCTGAACACTTGCAGGAGCTGCAGCCCACACACAGCTCTGACACCCAGGCAAGGCTGTGACAGCCTCTGGGTTTCTCCACAGACAGCCCAAGCACTGATGCTTTGCTGGCTGAAGAAGCAGAGATGCAACACAGCCAAGTCCAGGCACTTCAAAGACACACCAGGAAACAAACCCCATGAATCAGGCACTAAAATGGCACAAGAGCCACAGATATGCCTTGCTGCTCTTAATATCTCTCCTCTGACTTCCAGTTCCTACCCTTGGCATTGCATGTGGCTCCGTTCTGCACAGTCACAGAGGCCAAAGGCTTTGCTGTTATAACCATGTGCCTCCAGGATCCGGGGCTTGAAAGCATCCAAAAATAACACGAGGCTGCCCATGGTATCGTGAGAGTCAGCAGCTGTGGAGGAAGGCAGTCGACCCCCATCCAGTGTACCTGCATTTGGAAGAGAAAGGGACATGGGGACAGCCCTGATGCTCTCTCGGGAAAGGCTGGCACAAACAAACAGAAATTAGCTGGAGCTAATGAAACAGGGGCTGCCACTAGCCCAGGCAGCGCTGTGTGTATTTCACCCCAGTCTCCAGAGCACAGCAGCTCTGATACTGCCAAAGGGAATGGCTTTGTGGGCTGAGCAGGTGGTTTGAAACGCTTAGACTTTGGTAAAACACAGAGTCCCTGCAGGACAGCTGAGCCTCAGCCCAGTTCACTGCCCTCCGCCGCACGGGACCCCAGCAGCACCCTGCTCTGGGGCTCCCCTTGCATTTCTTGAACCCAGCTTGTGCTTCTTTCCTCCCAGTTTATTCCACACCCTTTTCCTCGCTCCCCTCTGCCCTTGCTCTTTCCTTTCTTGTGCAGGGCCTGTTCTCTCCCGTCTCCGGGGCTTTATCCCACATGGACAGATTAACTGCTTTGTGTCTGACAGATGGTGGTGGCACCTCAGTCCCCCTTCCCTGCCACCCACCGCCGCCTCCTCTGTTTGCACAGCCGGTCACCACTTTGCTCCCTGATAGCAGCTTCACCTTCACCCTGCCTGCACCATCAGGTTTCTCCAGCAGCGATGAGCTGAGTGCTGTCCAAGGCACCAAAAACCCCATTAGCTGTACTATGGGATACAAATCCTCCATAGGATCAAAGGGGGAACTTCTGTAGTAGAACAGAAAGTTCTGTAGAACATTCTGCTTGAGGTTCCTGGACTAAAAGTGGAGCCTACCTCTGGACACCGGCAATGAGATGGAAAGTAAAGTGGAACAACCCACTTCAGCCACCTCCAGAGCCCTGCAGCCTTCCTTGGAGGTACATTACAGCAACTGTTAACACCCTTCAGCATCCCCAGCCCCTGCCGTCCCAAGCAAAAGATCCCTGCTTGGCCCCAGACTGCTGGTGCTAATGGCATAGCCACAAGTTGGGCAGAAAATACCTCCAGCCCCATCTCAGCCATCCTTTGCACTACTAACAAAATGCACTGATAGCTGCCTAAACTGTCGGCTTTATTTCAAGCGCATTGTTTCTGCTGGAAGTGGAAATCTCAGAGAGACTTAATTATAGAGCTGGGCAGACACAGACGTAATCCTTTTGAAAGCTTACAATGAGACACTTTCCAAAATTAATTTTGACGCTGCAAAAATAACCAAACAAAGCTCCATTTAAAATGGGGTGAGTGATCAGGAAACAATAGTGGAACAAATGGGAACACCCGCAGCCACTTCAGAGCTCAGCCAGGGTTGCCCCTGTGCGGAGAGGGGCACCGGTCAGGCACGAGCTGCCGGCAGTACCCGGGTCCAGCTTCCCTGGGCTATGCTTGCACAGAACTGGGCTCTGCCTGTTCATTTCTCACCTTAGGAAATCTGGGAACAGGCCACCAGTGTGCAAAGGTGGGGCTGGCAAATGGCAAAGGACAAGCCTCACGCCAAGATCTCCTCTTCCAGTTTCGGTTGCGCGTCCCAGGATACCCAGCTGCAGTTTCAGGTTTGATATTTGCTCTTTCTGATGATGAAGTCCAGCCGTATCAGGGACCATGCCACCAGCTGGGACCGTTTATTACCCAGCACAGGTCTCTGTGTACGCAGTTTGGAGTCTGCCTCCTGCCCAGGAGCCACAGTCCTTCATGTGGGATGTCGAATATGCGACTATTTAGGAAAAACTGGAGCTACCCACCCAGCCCTGGCTATTGTACAAAGTTATAAATAACTTGGTTACCTTGGGTAACCTTGTAGGATTGCAGCCTAATTTCTTCAAACATCTACCTCTCTACCTTATTTCACTGAGATTTAATTCCCTGTGGGATGTGAGGGGTCAGTGAAAAGCTCTTCATTAGTTCAAGGGTCAGCAGAAGATGAACAAACAAATTGAAATTTTGTAAAGAGCGTGTACTTAATTAATACTGTCTCAGGAACTAATTAACAGATTCACTTGGAAATTGTCAGGAATATATCTGTGTTTCAAGGGTAGGTGGTGAGGGGTCAGGGGGAATATGTTACGTATTTCACGTGAAGGGCTCAGATATGGGAATGAGATGCAAAGCGCAGCCTTGGCCAGGAGCTGAGGCATCGCTGCAGGAAGGACCATGCGTGACCACACTGTGGCCGGAGGTAGAGGAGAAGCCACGTCTCTCTTCCAGAGCCTCGCTTGCTCAGGGTCAGCAGGAGGCTGTGTGCTGCTCCCAAAGGTCAGCGAAGGCAAGACAGAGCAGCAAGGAGCTGTTTAACGCAGTTGCTGTGGTTTAGAGAAGCCAAGGCTGGCAGCATCCAGCATCGTTGGACGGCTCCAGCTGCCAATCCACAGCCTCCTTACAGCCAAGTGTCATCTCACAGCTCCGGCTTTAGATCTCAGCTTTGCCCCTGGATAGCCTTCAAGGGCTTGACCAAAACATGTTACGCCGCTGCTGGCTCATCTGAAGATATGAAGTCTATTTGTCTTCTGGCTTGGGGAATTTGCGTTAAATTGAAGTCAAGCAGCTTCAGAAGGGAGCTTCATCAAACCCCAGCTATTACAGGGCCTGAGACAAGTGCCCAGGAACTGGCAGGATGGACACTCAACAGTCATCTTCCTCTTGTTCTGACAGACAGCAAGCTGCCTCTAATGTTTAAACATATACAGTTTTCCCTATTCTGTCTTTGGAAGCAGTCTCTCCACAATGCAAAGTAAAAAGAGCCCCAAGCAGAGCTGATTTCATCACTCCAGCTTCCTCATGAGTTGTTCTCCTCTCCAGGACCCCATCCTGAGGACACTGCAGCAAAGCTCCTCACCCATTGCTAGCAGCCCCTGCACAAGCCCTGTTGTGTTGGCTGAGATCCCATGGGGCACCAGGCATTAGCAAGAGACCATGCAAGGCTTTGGTCTGCTTGCAAGGCAAGACTCTGGCTCCTGCTTGGGCACTGCAGCCCACCAAGGCACCACCCCTTGAACCATATCTCCTTCCCAAGCTATCTTTAGAAATACTGCTCAACAAGATAGTCGTTCTCCTTCATATCAATGTGCCGGGGGTCTTGAGGTGCCCTAAGGGAGGATTTAGGCAGTGGGCTCCCTTTGAAGGCTCTTCTGCTTCCAGTTGCACTCATCTTGACCATGCCATGCCCTGAGGGTCTCTCATCCCAATCGAGCCACTGAAAGCTTTGTGGGAGACTCTGTGCCCCTTGTTCCTCTCCTCCAGCCCCACAGGAGGACATCCCCTACTACCTTCCACTCCTTTGGTCCTCCAGTTATAGCACTCGGGTCCTGGGATACTTGACTGGGTGATGATGTTAGCAGAAATAGGTTCTTATCTGGTCAGCGGCATGTGCAGGTGATGCCACATGTGGCAGGAAGAAGTCTCTTCACCACTGTCAGAGGTGGCTGCTTTTGTAGAGATACTTTCCAGCTTGCTCTCATATGTATTCAAAGTAAAGCAAGTTGCCTTGGCCTGGAGATTTAGAGTCCGTTTGCCTTCTGCTGCAGCACTGTCCTTTGCTCCTTTGAAGAAATCCTCTGAGCTAATAGCATGGTCACTTTCTTCTTTATCCTTCCCGTGCATCTGCTGGTGCTTGCAGACTCTCGCATTTGCTGCCTCTCCCCAGTACGCAGGGTGCTTTGCTTTCGCCGCTTATCACAGTCCATGCAGCATCCAGGTGCTGCGCTGGCTTCACTCCTGCTTTCAGATCTGCTCTCATCTCTGCCGTGGGTCACTCTGGTGGTGTCAAGTGTTTTCAACCGTGTCTATGAAGGCTACGTGCTACTCACCCTTCAAAGTCGTCACTCTGGACAGGGTGACTTCTGCTGCCTGGCAAATTCTAATTGCACTGCCTGGAGTTAGCTCTGCAACCAGACCTCTCTCGCTGCCTCTGTCTCTTTCTCACCTGCCTGTTCTCCAGCCACAGATCAGTCGCTACCTCTTCTGAGATTTCTCTTTCTTTCAATCCTCTCTGATTAAACCATGTCTTTTATATGTTCCATTTTTTTTTTCCATGGTGTTCCTGCGTGCCTCCGATTTCTGTGCTGCACTTCCATAATTAGCTTCCTTAGCCTCAGTCAACTGAAAGCTACCAGAGAAATCAAATGCTTCAAAACCGGCCAGTGTCAAAAATAAGGCTACTGCCTTGACACCTTCCTTTTTACTGCAACCTATTGCTTACAGTGCTGTGAGAAAAGCTGCTTGAAGCTCCTTAACCGTGCCAGGGCAGGCCAGCTCCAGAGGAGCTCTAGCATCCTCCCATGGACCAGTCTGCACCCGCGCAGCTGGAGGAGCAGGGCTAGAGGAGAAACACTCCTGTTCTACAGCAGCACAAGTGACCAGCAAACTCACCCGTGGTATGGGACAGAAGCACCACACCTCCCTCTGCCCAAGAGGATTAAAAGCCCACTTCTTGCCTCTCCAGATTGTGCCCCAGCCTTTGGTAGGAGATGCTTCTCCGAGGCTGAATGGCTGGGCACCCCTTGGTCAGAGCTGGCGTGCACAGACGTGGGCCCTGCATGCAGAGCCTCTAGCAGCAGATCAGCCTTCTGCAGGGCTTGGAGAGACCGATTCCATCCCGGTGAGGTCCCTGACAGGTCAGGCATGGAGACCAAACTCAGAAGATGGCTCTGGAGTTGGGATCATACCTGAGAGGTGCACCCCAACCTTAGAGAGGAGGGGAAAATTTGGCTTCTCAGCTTTCCCAAGCTCCGGAAGATTCCAGTCTGTCTCAGCATCAGCCCGGGCACCTTGGACTGGGAAGGTGGATTGTACCAACCAGGCCAGGCTGGTTTTGTTGTGCCAAAATCCCACTAAAGATGTTGCCTACGTGGCTGAGGTGCTTTGAAGTGAAGTGTAATAGGCTCTAACCAGCCAAGTAAAAAATTGTATCTCCCAGCTTTTTTGGGAAGCTCAGTCTTTCACAGCGGAGCATCTGTAACATGACCAAGGCTGAGGATTTCCAGACCATTTTTCTTCTCTACCCAGAAGAAAATGCTGCTGCTCCAGAAGCTATTAAATAAAGTGATTGAAGATCTAAGTGCACCGAAGAGGAGGGAACAGGACAGAGAGGATAGGACTGCCTTTGAACAGCAGATGGAGACCTGCACCCTGTTCTCTCCTTTGCTTGCAGGCTTCTACCCCAAATCTTACTTTGCCTTAAAGCCCAGGCAGGCAGATGTCCTGGCTGGGCTACCATCTCTCAAGTTGGCCCACATACCCATTAAATGAAATGCCCTTGTCCTACCCTTTGGGCGAGGTCTGACCCATGGGGTTGCAAAATCTTGCTCCCAAAGACTTTGCATGTACTTTACATGCAGCAGAAAAGAGGAGCTGAGGACAACCTGTGCCCATGGGTGGCAGATGTCCTAAAGCCTGGGCTGCAGCCCGGCACAGGGGGACTTGCACCAGGGTCTCCCACTCAGGGGACAACCTCCTGAATGGCCACGCTTGAGGAGGTAGGTCCTAAATCTAAGCAGGAACATTTCTCCTGTCTAAATCCTTTAGTGAATGTAGATAAGGCATACCCACCATCAAGAGAAAGGCTCAGGAATCAATGGTTGAAGTCAAGGACTGGGCCAGGAACGATCTGCATGGGCCTGATGGATCCACTGATCACACCTGCTTCCCTCCAGCAGAGCTGGTGCCAGCATCCCCCCCGCCCCGATATGATCCCAGGGCAGCATGAGGGCACTGCAGTGGGTGTTCCTGTGCATGGAAACAGCAACAGAAAGCAAACAGCTTTAGACTGAGGTCAGAATTGTGATTTGGAATCAGTATGAATATCCCTGTAGCACTGGGATTATCTTCAGCTTGTCCCACTTTGGTGCAAATCCGTTGACCTTCCCACAAAGGCATTCCCTGCTCCGACAGGCAGAGGGGACCAAGGACAAAGGCTGCTGGGGGGCTCTTTGGAGGCACTCCCCAGCTTTTCTGAGCCCCCAGGAAAGCAAAGCAGCACCCCCAATGCTCAGAGCAAAGTGTTTCCAGGAACCTGAGGTCCCTGGTGAGCGGAGAAGGTGATGCCGGGAGGAGAAAGCAGCACACTAGGTGGGCTGGCCTCGCTGAGGGATTGCTTGGGGTCTGCCAAGTCGTCTGTGGGTGCTGAGCTCAGCTCACAGCATCCCCATGGACTCAGCAAGATGGGGGGTCGGGGGCCCAAGTGGGATGTGGACAAGTGTTTCAAGCACCGCAGTGAGATGCCATGCCCCCCCATGCCCCCTTCCCCTGAAACGGGCTGTCAGACCTCCACTGGGGAGACTTGTCAAAGGCAGCAGGCTCCAGCGGCAGGTTGGGGCAGCGAAGCCCCCCGGGGCTGGCCTGACGGACAGGCGCTGGTGTGGATGCAGGGGGCAGACCTCCCGGGGTGTGCGCCAGCATCGTGCTGGGGCTGCAAGCCTGCCCTTGCCGGCCCCGTGGCTGGGGAAAGCCTGCCCAGGGCTGTCAGCAGCCCATCAAGCTGTAGCACGGGCTTGGGGTGATGCAGGCAGCCCCATCCAGACTCGCCTGCACTCACTGAGAGACAAGCTCCATCTGGTCCGGCAGAGGGGATGAGGTGCCTTGCACAGGGATGCTCCCAATCCCATCTGCGGTGCGATGCCAGCTGCACCCACCTGCCTTCTTGCTGTCCTTTCCTCCTCGCACACAGATGCTGGAGGTCCAGCTCAGCATCAGCCCACCGATGGATTTGCCCCAGGGTGTTGCTGGGGCAGCCCAGGAGCTGGGAGTCTTCGTGGGATGGTCCCTCAAAGATGACAGGTCTCCAGCTCAGGTGAGGGGGTTATCCCTTATGCTCGTTGCTGCGCCAGCCAGTAATGAAGAAGATAATTACAAGCCATATTTATTCATTACCAGTTAACCCATTTAGTCTGTATAAGCCTGCTCCTAATTAGAAAACAAGGACAAGGCCACCTCTCCTAGGTGGTCTCTTTCCCTAAAGAGTCTTTTCCATTAGCAATGCCCACTGCTAAGCAGAAAGGGAGCCGGCAGGACCACTGCCCCCCCACAGCCCAGCGATGAGTGGGGGAGGCAGAGGGGTCTGGCTGATTCAGGGAAGCCATCAGCAGGACTGTGCGTGGCCTCGGAGGGGGGCACGAGAGGTACTGAATTTCAGTGCAGGGGGATGCACAGCTGCTTTGGGATTTGCAAACAGGAGAGACTGAAACTGGCCCGGCCCAGCCCCGACATGGTCTGCAGCTGGTGCAAGCATGCCAGGGAGGTCCTGAGCCCCCATGTGGGAGCAGCAAAGCTGGCATTGCTGCAGCTGGCTGCTGCAACCAGAGCAGAGCCCTGCATCCAAAACAGCACCTCCCTCCCTCTCCAGGAATAAGGAGCTGCCCTGGAGTGGTGATGCCCAGGATAATGCCAAGACTTCCTTCGCCTCGCCCCGCGTCCCTGCCCGCAGGACTGCGCTGCAGGGAGAGGCAGCTCGCTGCAGCCAGGGCAGGGGCTGAGGGCAGCCTGCAGCTTCGAGTGAGGCCACTGCAGTGCAGCCTGGCCCGGAGCAAGCTGCACACAGCTGCTCCACGGCTGCCAGGCCTCCCGCTGGGCACCAATCTTCATCTCTTTGAAATACACATTAAAATACATGAGCCACACTCTCTGGCCAGGGCTCCCAGCACTGGATAATTGGTTCTTAAGTGCTTTCTAAATGCAAACTGCATGTCATTCTTACCACCACTGCCACCTCCCCTGCACCCAGCCTTTGATCTTCTACATGTCATGACAATATTGCAATTACCCCGTCAGTGTCGGGACGTGGAGGCACTCCTGGCTGGAAAGTACAGGGATGCACCAGACTGTGGAGTCCTCCCCTCCCGATCGACACATATGAGGGGCCAGCAAGAGTCCCCCAAGCCGCGTGCTGGCCAAGCCCCAGACTGCTGGTGGGTCCAGAAGAGAACTTGGGAGTCACCAGCGAGGAGAACCGGTGCAGATCTCCTTGGTTAATGAGATGACATACAGCAGGTGGTGGCTGGCAAGCAAATGCAATGCATCCCCTCGCATCACCTGCTGCGTGAAAGTGTCTGGGTGTGTGTTCTGCTTCCCCCTGGCAAGGCATCTGCAAAGTCCACAGTCTTTAAAACTCAACCCCAGCTCTCTGCTTGTGTATCCTTTTTCCTGTGGTCCCTGAGCCTTAAATGATACTGAAGCCCCAAAATCACTCACTTCACCCCAAAACCAACTTCTTTCTAACTTTTTGATTTGTGGAAAATGCTGGGGGGAAGAAAAAAAAAAAACCCACACGTATTATTCTGGATTGGTCCCAGGTGTTGATTTAAGACTTGGCAGAAAAGCTGAACGCTGATCCACCCACCTTATCCTGGGGAGACACAGCTTTGAAGGCAGCAGCCAGTGAGGCTTCCCCGCAGCTCGCTCCGAGCTCTGTGCGAGCATCACTCCTCGGTGCTGCTGGGCTGCTGGCAGGGACCTGCCCCTGCGACCATCCGCAGCCACACAGCCCCACTGCCCGTGCCGGGAAGATGCTTTGCAGCGAGGTGAGACAAGAAAGCAGTGCTGTTTAGCGGAGCGTGGCTAGGAAAACCTTAGGGGATCCTGTGGGGATGCAGCAAGGAGGAGCAGCCCTCAGGTCTTTTCCATCCCCACCTGCTCTGTCTGGCCCAAAAGGGGACAGCGAGGCTGGGACGCAGGCGGTCCCCAGCAGGGGACACCGGTGGGGATGGAAATGCTGTGCAAAGCACCTCCCCATGGCACCAGAGCCTTTTGGAGTGTCACGCCAGCAGCCCCGGGAAGGAAAACTCAAAATGATCCTAATGAAGCTCTGCGGGAGCAGCACGCATCGCACACGCACCACAGCACCATCCACAGCATCACCATCCAGTGCTACTGTCACTGTCAGTGTGCAGGCTCAGGGGTCCGAGGCTGTGCACTGGCTCCTCCAGCAGCCTGATACTGGCTTCCAGTATGCCCAGTGTGCCCCGCAGAGCAGCACCCCAGAGAGAGGGTGCAGAGACCTGGCAACTCCCCTCTTTGCAGGGACAGGACAGAGCAACTCCCCCATCCCACAGTGAAGCCCCAGGAGCCACGTTACTTTCTGACACTGGGGAAAGGTGGCAGAAGGGATGTGCAAAAACATGGTATTAACACTGCTTTCCTTCCCCGTGCGCTCTGGGGGGTAACTAACTCCCTTCTGACTACTGCTAAATCCTGAGGGGATCCTACGGATATTGATGCCCACATCGCACCCTCCTCTGAGCCTCTCTGCAACGCAGCTCCCCTCCCCACAGCCGGCTCCCCATCACCCACCACCTTTAATTTGGAGTACCCAACAGTGTCTCAGGCAGAATTTTCTCATTTCCAGAGCCCCTTGCCCAGCCACACATGCACTGAGTGGCCAGGATTCAGCAGAGGACTGCCTTCGAACTCACCCCAACTCGCATTTACTGCCTCAAGGTGCAACATGGGCGAGGTGGGAATGTGCAGCTGGGGTGGGGGAACTCCAGTCCCCATGGCTGTGTCCACGTTGTCTCGGGCACGCAGTCATTGCAGAAGGCATTTGATGTCCCACACTGTCTGAGAGCTGTTGCCAGAGGGAATCCAGGCATTTCATACTGGCTGGCTCATCTGCAACGCGTCAGAGCCCTGTGGCCATCACCATGGCCTTTGTGCCCATGAGCACCCACAGCCACAACCTGCTTGGTGCAACAACAGAGGGAAACACCACATCAGCGAGCTGCTGGGGATCCCTGCTGTTTCGGGGAGCAAACAGAGCAGATCAGAGATCCTGTTTTGATCAATGCTGGTAGGAGGGTGGAGGGAGATGGAGGCAGATGCAGTTGGCTGCAGCAGAAATGATCTGGTACTTCACTGTCAGCTTCCTGCTGCCCTGGATCCCATGGACAGATCATGAACTCTGCCAGAAAGCACTTTCTTCCATTCCTTTGCAAGAAGAGCCCTTTCAGTTTCCCAGCTGCCTCTTGCTTTGTTGAGGGTGACTGGTGGATGCGTCTTCCCTGTTCCATTCATTATTATCTCCATCTCACCGTGTTCCCTCTCATACTAAATAGATCCTTTCTTCTCTCTTCTCATGTGGAAATCGTTCTCCACCCATTATCATTTTCATGATTTCACTTTCTGCTGTATCCTTTGTGATGAAACACCGGGACTCAGCGGTTCCCCATGCATTTCTGGGCACGTGGAACACCTTCCTTCATGCTGGCGTGTCTTGTCTTAATGCATGTGGAAAAACTCATTTCTTCCCTTTTAGTAGTGATACCATCCCCCGGTGAGAACTCATTGCTGCGGTTCCCAGGCCCTGTGTTGATGCCGGGGCATCAGAAACGCGTTTTGAAGGTCTTGTTCCCAGCTTCAGGTGATCCCCTTCTGAGCTGTTACATTTCTCCATCGTTTCTCAGCAGCCCTGGTTCACTGGGGAGCTCCCAGCAGACTGGGGGTCAGCCAGTGTGACACCCACCTACAAGAAGGGCTGGAAGGAGGATGCAGGGAACTACAGGCTGCCAGCCTGACCGCGGTGCCGGGGAAGGCTCTGGAGCAGCTCATCCCGAGTGCCATCACATGGGCTCAGGCCCAGCCAGCGTGGGGTTATGAAAGGCAGGTCCTGCTTGATGAACCTCATCTCCTACAACAAGATGCCCTGCCCCGTGGCTGAGGGAAAGGCTGTGGATGGTGTCTACCTGGACCTTAGTAAAACCTTTGGCACCGTCTCCCACAGCATCTCCTGGAGGAACCGGCTGCTCACAGCTGGGCTGGGGGTGCTCTGTGCTGGGCTAAAGGCTGGCTGGGTGGCCAAGCCCAGAGTGGTGGTGGATGGAGTCACATCCCGCTGGTGGCCGGGCACACAGGGTGTCCCCTGTTGCAGTTTGAGTTACAGCAGTCAGGCTCCCTTCTCCTTGTCCCCAACAGCTCACCTTTCCCGGTGAATCACAGGCTCTCCCCACCTGTCTCAGCTACATTGGGCACCACCATCACCACCTCACACGGGGCAACATTTGTCACCACACAGGCAAACCCACACGCTGCAACAAGGCTTTTACCGTGGGTCAGATTCTGCTGTCCGTAAGTCCAGCTGCTGCTACTACAGGTTACTCTCTGCTGTCCACATTGCTTCTCCAGTTTCCAGAGGCCAGACCACGCTCCTCCTTCTCTTTGCTACATCTGGGTTCTTCCTTCACCCACACCCTCCTCTCCCCCACACTCCTCAGAGCCATTTAACTATTTTGTGGGAACAAGCCACAGCTGCACATCATCCAGGTCAGCCAACCCACCGCCCCTGGAGCAAGGCCACAGCTGTACATCAATTAATCAACCCACCTTCATTCCTCTATAGTCCCCCAGGGCTCAGTGCTGGGGCTGGTCCTGTTTGATATCTTTATCAACGATCTGGGTGAGGGGATTGAGGGCACCCTCAGTACATTTGCAGGTGACACCAAGCTGGGGGGAGTGTTGATCTGCTGGAGGGCAGGAGGCTCTGCAGAGCAAGCTGGGCAGGCTGGACCGATGGGCTGAAGCCAGCTGTATGAGGTCCAACAAGGCTCCATGCTGGGTCCTGCACTTGGGTCACAACCCCAGGCAGCGCTACAGGCTTGGGGCAGAGCGGCTGGAAAGCTGCCTGGTGGAAAGGACCTGGGCACACTGCTGGCCAACGGCCAGATGAACATGAGCCAGCAGTGTGCTCAGGTGGCCGAGGAGGCCAACAGCATCCTGGCTTGTATCTGAAACAGTGTGGCCAGCAGGGCCATGGCAGTGACCGTCCCCCTGTACTCACACTGGTGCGGCCACACCTCGAATCCTGGGCTTAGTTTTGGGCCCCTCACAACAAGAGGGATGTTGAGATGGTGCAGTGTGTCCAGTCTCTTCTCGAGGCTGACATGTTACCTTTTTCACATGACCCCCAGAGCATGGTACAGTGCTTCACCCCACATTTGCCCTGTGACTAACCAAAGCATTAGCAATTGCAGCTGGTCTATAGGGTCTTCCAGTTCATGGCCAAATGATTATTGAGTGTGGGCTCCAGGTTATGACCATGTGTGACACCAAGCCTGACCAGCACCACCAGCAGCACCTGGAAATGGTGGGGCTTACCCTGGCTCCCCCTGCTACTCCCCCACCTCTCAGCAAAACTGAATAATGAATGCACAGGGTTAACCCTTTCCACCCTGTCCCATTTACCAGAACCAGTTGAGTAGCCACGGCTAGTGGACCAAAGCAGAGAGGAAGTGCCAGCCCTGAAGACAGCCCAGGGAGATGCTGCTCTGCCCAAATGCTTTCTGTGCTCAGGGAGCTTTTCTGAAGGGCAGACCCTACACTGGGGACTGTTATGGCACTTCACAGATGATTAACAAGCTTAATGCTTGCCCCACACTCCACATGGTGGAAGGAACACAGATGGCTGTGCTGTTTGTCCCCAGCAGCCCCCCATGCCCAAGTCTAGAAGCATCATGGGCAAGTACCTGGGCTGGGCACAGTGGAAAAGGTGAGCAGATTCACACCATGGTCCTTGGGGCAAGTGTAAGGGGCAGTGACATCTGCAGTAACGTTGCCCCACTTGGCCACCCAGCTCTGGGCTGTGGGCAAGGGCAGCAGTGTGGGGCCACACTCGCTCTGCCTGCAGACCCACAGGCACTGGCTCCTGGCAGGGGCAGAGGGGGACATACCCAGGCTGGGATGACCGTGGTGCCATGGCCAACATCTGCAGACTGATTCCAGGAACCTCCTGAAATCCAGACACACCCCATAGCCACCATCTGGTGGCACACCTTGCTGCTGGAGGGAAAACTCACTCATCCCTCAGGCTATGGTAGAGAAATGGGAATTTCCCAGGGCTGAGGACAAAAGGATGGATGAGGACCCCGAACAGCAGCATTGTGCATAGGGCTGGGGCAAATTTCAGGTCTGATCTCTGCATGTCTAATGGAAAGAGATGCCTCCCTGCACAGGCTGTTCCACTGCAGTGAGGACAAACTCAAATGCACGCCGAGGGAGGCATGCAGATGCCAGCATAATTAGCCACAAAATAGACTTTTCAGTATCACACAATGACAAAGAAAAATAAAAAAGGCCTGCGTGCTGATAATTCCTCAGCGTGCCTCGGTGACAAGGAACTGGGACAGACCTGAGCTTCCACTGAGCCAGAGGAAAATGTATTTTTAAAAAGCAGATTATCTGGTTAAACAGAGGGCAAGGGGCTGAGCCAAGAGATAATGGGGGTGTCTGTGACAGCTTTATTAGGAAGTGCCTAACGTCGGCGCGATTTCACGGCGGATCTCAGAGCGGCGGGCTGACTCCAGGAGCTGGGTCTCTGCCGTGGAGCCTCAGCGGCACTGTCAGATGGGCTTAGACAGCAACTGACCCCGGTTCTTTGCTGCAGGAGACAATGAAAGCAGCAGGGATGCTTTGCAGGGGGTCACCAGCCTGTGCGTACTCCTGGGGTACCACCTGAGGGATGGGATGGGAGAGGACTGTACACATTAGCTGTCGTTAGTAGCAGGATTAGCTCTGCTAACCTGAAAAGAGGGGCATACACGGAAACACGGGGTAGTGCCACTGCCTGCACTGTCAGTCCTGGCAGCCCTGACCCTGGTAGCTCCTGTGCTCAGCAGGCACAGGCTACAACCCTTCCTTTGCCTTGCAGATGCCTTCCAGGATGCTCCCACCTGCCTGTTCTCCTTGTCTCTTTGCAGGGTTTCCTCACTGCTCCTGGCTTGTTCCTTGCCATGTCATCTTCTCACATGGGGCAAAGACCCCTGCAAAGCCGATCCCAGCCAAGGATGGTCCTCATCACTCCTCCAGCACCTTCTGCATCCAGGGTCTGCTGACAGATACCACCTCGAGCTCTCGGGTCCTACTGCCTGCTCTGGCAGCATGTCATGCCCCACATGAGCACCTCCCGGCAGTGACCCCTGCAGTGCTGGAGTCCCAGAGACTGGGGTGCACGGGCAATACCTTTCTGGGATGGGTGCACTTGCATGGGGCACATACTTTCCCTCTCCAGGCTCTTCTGCCAGGGCAGGGACGCAGCCTGGCATCATCGTGGGGTGGAGCACTAGCAGGATGCTCACCACTATGAAACCTGAGCTGGGAGCATCCCATTCCCAGGCACCAGCTAGCAATCCAGGGTACCAGAATGCACGCACGAAACAAGGCTTTGCCAGCATGACTCCCAGCCTAGGTCTCTGGGAGCAGCTGTAATCAGGAACAGGGGCACTTGAACCAGTCTCTAATCCCAGATTTTACATGAGCTGAACAGGTCCTGATCAGCTTGCCTGGGGCTTACGGTGGGATTGACAGCAGCTCCCACACCACCCGGATGCCCCGGCCAGCCAGAGCAACCCCGAGTGGCTCCCAGCATCCGGGCCAGGGCTTCCCTGCGAGAAGAGGGCAAGCTCAGATGCTGGGACTGGCGCTTAAATGCGCCTGGCCATGGCTCTGTCCACGGGCATCAGATGGAGGATGTAAATCCGGGTCTCCGGGAACAAAAGGCTGCGGCGCCTCTGCCCCCAAAGCTGCCAGCTCAGCATGAGAGGACTCCCCAAGGCGCAGGGGAGCCAGCGATGAAGCTGTCTCTGACAAGGGAAACTAAAGATGTAAGAAGGAGCATGAAATCACGGGTGACAGCCATAACAGGGGCAGCTCCAGACATGAGAGGGGGAGCAGGAGCTGTGCTGCATCCACCCAGGAGGCTCTGCCGCCTTTGTAGAGAGCGGTGCATGCAGTGGTGGGGTGGAGGACCAACGTATGAGATGGAGACGGTGCCTGCACTGGCCCCGCTGCCTGGTGGTGCTCTGTCCCCTGTCTTTCACCAGCACCGGCACTGGGTGACATGTTGCGCCAATCCTGGCCCTACTGCAGCTTGTGGACTCCAGCCACTGGAGCCTGCCATCTACTGCTGCAATCCTGAATGAAATGCATTGAACCATGAAGGCGCTCGCAGCACCCAGGGTGCGGGATTGCAGGGGGGGCAGTTGTTGACAGACAAGCCCGAAACCTACCTGCCATCTTCCCCTGCTGCAAGAGCTTGTCTTCCCAGGGCTGCTGGCCTGGGCAGCCAACTCGGACAGAAAACGCTTGCTAATTTCCCTGTGAAAGCGTTTTCTGTGCCATTATCAGTTTAACCCGGATTGCCTGAGCCATTACACCGTTTTGTCAAAACCCCCGGAGCTGCTGAGCGTGCTGCCGGTGCTGACAGGGATGCTGCCCAGCAGCCCCTCATCGCCTCCTCCCGCCTCCCAGCTCCACGTTTCCCCTTTGTGCGCCTCTGCACAAGGGCACCAGAATTTAGCCACCCTCTCTTTCAACTTTTCCCCTCTCTCCTTTCCCCCCCTCTGTAACAAATCAGTGAAAAGAGGGAAGAGAAGAGGCTCCAATGACAGATGGAGCTGGCGCTATCATCTCTCTTAACTGTCACCGAGAAAATCACACGGCAGCCACTGAAATTCAAATTAGAGTTTTGCTGAAGCTGCTAAAACTCATCAAAAGATATCTTTGAAGTCCACTGGCAGGCTGGTCATTTCTTTTAAATTAGTCCCTGTTGAAAATGAAATTGCAGGGAGTTGGTGTATTAGCATATTGGAGTGCGAGAGACAGCATAATGCTGCCTTTCCAGGGAGCAGACAGTTTGCTCCTGCACAAAGACCGCACTCAAACCAGGCTCTTATTGCATTAGGATAAATGAACGAGTCGTTTCAAAGCTCCCCATTAAGTGGGACGGGCTGGCACTCGGAGAGAAGGCAGCAAAGACAGGTCAGTGCTGTCCCCGGCAAAGACAGGTCACTGCTGTCCCCGGCAAAGAGAGGTCAGTGCTGTCCCCCGAGCCAACCTCCCGGCCACAGCATCGCAAGTCCATGCAAATGAGGAGCTGCCTCGTTAGCAGAGCCAGCTTGGTGAGAGGAGCCCTCTCCAGGCCCCATCCAGGGACCAGTCGTTCCCAGAGCTGATGTGAAGTTCAGGATGTGCAGCTCATTGCAGCCCTCGACAGGGGATGCAGAGCCAGGATCAGTCCCACACAGGCAGGTCTGGTCCCCTGAATCCCAGCTTTTTCCATGCTGTGCTTTCTTCCAGCACCTTCCAGACAGGCTGGCGTCAGCATCTGCTGCCCCAGAGGTAGCTGAGCCCCAAGGAAGGGCCCTGGAGATCCCCAGACCATCCCTGGGAAGCTGCAGGAGAGCCAGCAGGAGCTCAGGGTGGACCATCTCTGATGGTTTGGCACTGGTCTGAAAAAGAGGGTCAGTCCTGGTAGCGGCTCCTCCTAACCCAAACCCTACGTGCCTTGCATGGCAAAGGTGCCTGCTGGAGGTGAGTGCAGGCATTGATGTGGCCTCCGAGGTCCTCATGAGCCAAGGAGCATGGTGGGACTAAGGGAAGCACGCTGAGACACTGCAAACCAGTGACTGGCCACAGTGAGGTGGTGGCCAGTGGCCCTGAGAACAGCTGTAGCATCAGCCATTAGTGAATATTTCTTAACCCAGACAAAACCGGGTGGACACCCAGCTCCAGTTCAGTCCAGCCCAGGGATGTGCCCAGAAATGCTGGCCCTTACGACGACTGCCAACCCTCTTCTCCCAGGCTTTGCACCGCACCATCCTGCCCTCTCCTGCCTACCCAGGAGGCAGCCAGCCACTGCTGGCTCTTTCCCAGCCCTGCTAGCCCAGGGCATCCACTTCCCTCTGACTGCCCTGAATCTCTAAGCAGAGGTTTCCCTGTCAGCCCAAAACCTTGAGATGTCAGCTGCTTTTGGATAGAGCTGTTTCTTTCATTACCGAGCTGATGTGATGGGATTTTGAGTGGCACTAGTTACACTCCTGCATCCTTACACATAATGTCTTCGAGCCAAGAGCTATCGGCTGCAGATTTCACACAGCTCTGACAGAGGTTGGGAGCGGGTCAGAGGTGGGAAGTGTGGCCAATTCCCCGCTGAACCGCAGGAGAAGACAGAGCAGAACTTGCCCCAGAGCATGTAACCTGTGACATTTTCCTGGGCTAATGCAAATTGCACCAACACAGACAGACAGATGAGCTCCCGCCGTCGCGAGCACACATGGCACTTGCTGAGCAGAGGATTTTGCTGCAGGTTTTGTTAGAAAGGTCGCTACAGTCCAGGGCTGAATGTCTCTTCCAAATTGTTAGCTGCTTACTGTGGATTTGCCCTGGATTTCTGACAAAGGGGCACAAGGAGGCACGGATCCAAGCTAACAAATACAGCATCAGGGTGCGTGGCGAGAGGGGTTTTTTCCTCCACCATCTTTGGTCAGTTTGTGGCATTTAGCTGCATTTCCCAGCCTTGGTCAGGCCCAACACCAAAGTATCTGGATGGGGTGGGGACTCTCTGGGGGTCATGCAGACTGAGCTGCATATAGCCCACCACCCCAATTTCCCAGGCAAGAGCAGCAAGCAGGGAAGCTGGTGCCAGGGTTATGAGCATGTGCTTCTGCCATGCAACTCGAAATCCACCAGGTGGGAGGAGGGCTTGAAGCAGCAGCTGCAGTTTGCCAAGGGTCACCAGCCTCCGACTTGGAAGGAGAAGCAGTACCCAGGGGTCACCGGGCACGTCCACCACCGTAGCTTTTGGCAAGTAGGTGGCTAGCTGGTCTGCAACTGGTGGTGTCACATCCTGGTCACCTTGGGCAAGGCGCTGCCTGAGCTGGAGGTTCAAACCTCTGATCCTGGTTTTCAGTGTCTCACCTCGTCCCCTTGCATTTCCCCAGAAACTCTGTCACTTTGGTTGCCAGCAGCCTGGGTGGGAAAGCAGTAGGATGGCCAGAAAGCCATGCCAGAAACAAATTCCTTGCAGCTCTGGGCTGTTAATCGCCCCCTCTCTAAGGTGATGCCAGAGGCTGGGCTGCTGCAGGCTCCGGTTGCTTTGCTTTTCCCACGGCAGCTCACCGTCCCTCGGCAGGCTCCAGCAGCGCCCTGGGGCCAGGGCAGCAGCACCCTGCCCCAGCCGGGGCAGACATCGCCATCACCCCCCAAGCATCCAAACTGGCCTCAATAACCACTGCTGATGTGCTCCTTGTCATTGCCATCGTAACGCTCTCCTCCTGAGCCACCGGCTGCAACAGGAGAGGAGGAGGCAGCACAGGGGCCCCTGCTCCCGTATCAGACACGCGGAGGATCGCTCCCTTCATCTGCTCCGTGCCGTGAGAGGAGCAGCTGGTGCCTCCTCCGATCCATCCCTGCCCCGCCGCCTCCTGTCTTGGCAAACACACCCTGGCCCAGCCGCCCAGCCAGGGTGTTAATTGGCGAGCAGAGAGGATGGCAGGGAAGGGGACAGCCCGGGCTCGGCAAGGCACAGCCACCGTCATTAACTTTTCATTGCGTCTGCCACTTCCTCTTAGGGAGAAAGGCTTTAAATGTCACCATTTTCTGCTTTAACGACCTAAGAGGCAGCCACGTGCTGAGCGGGCCTTGCTTGCAAGCCCGGGGAGGTTTCCAGCTCAGCCCTCGCACGTGGGTGTCCTGGTTTCAGGATTGCAAGAGGGGACAGGCTCCCACCAGCCCGGGCGCAGCTCCCCACGTATCCCCTCCCACTGAGCCCGGGGACCCTCGTGCATCCTGGGAGCCCCTTTTCAGGACGTTTCCTCAGTGATCTGGCAAGTCCATGAGAAGGTTGGGATCGTTTCGCTGTGGGGTTGAGGAATGGGCTGGAGGAGGGAGCTGGGAATGCACAGCCCAGGTACGGACACAGCGTCAGCCCAGGGAGCAGCACGATGGCCACAACATCCCACGAGGCACTCATCAAGGAGTGATTTGGAGACTTCTCCATTTAAACCTGCTTGTTTCTACCAGAAAAGGTCCTGTTGATAAGCTCAAAAAGCAGTAAATGGATGTAAAACCTCAGTGGGAGACTGCATGAATGGGAAGGGGTTTTTGTTTAATGCCATTTCCAAAATTACTCCAACCACTCACACCCAGCACCCATGGATGTCCCAGTGCTCTGGCCAGGATCACTTGTGCGTGACAGAGGGGACATGGGAAGTCAGTCAAAGATTCCACCTAAAGCACTAGTGATAACAAGATGCCTTTAACACCCCTTGGGAGGCAACAGTGACTACAGGGCGATCTCTCACCTTGGGATCTTGCTTACCTCAGCCATTGCAGATCGAGGGCCAGGTCACCCAGCAGACGCCCCAAGTCCCCACAGGCACATGAAGGACTGTGAATGAGTTTTGCAGCTCCATCCAGGAGGAGAGGAATCACCATTTACCTGTTGAAGCACAGACCTGCTCTGAATGAAGAGATCCTGAGCTTCTCCGACCTGATGGCATCCAATGGGGTCACTTTAGAAATCTGGAGACTGCTGAATCCTATTTTTTCCGAAGAGGTATTTTTGCCCGAGCCTGCCATTTCATACTAATGGCTTTGAGATCAGCAAATCTGCATTTTCTTTGAAATAAAAAATAAAAATAATTGTCCAGCCCCTGTCATCCTTCTGCATCCCTGATCCCACTGAAGACACTGAAGCCTATCAAATCCAGCAGGCACAAAGCACGAGCTGGAATGATCCACACCTGTACCGTGTGCCCATGGTCATCTCACCAGACGCGCTCACCAAGCACCTCCTCATCTCCTGAATCCCTGGACACACCACCATCTCCATCTTCTCCTTCCCCGCCCTGCACTGCTGAGGGTTACCTCAGCCATCCTCACGGTCTGGCTTTCTGGGGCAGGAGTTGCGAAGTGTGGCCACAAGCTCCAGCCCTGTCCCTGCTGCACCCGCCGGGGATGGAGACCTTGGTGGCCCTTGATGCAGCCAACATGCAAGCAGACTGCTAATGCCAGAGGCTCTTCACAAGCCGTCCCTCACGCCGTGACAGGGCCGATCAATACGGTGGCTGCTCTTCAGCAACAGCCCTCGCAGTGCTATCTGCCAGGCAGGTAGGCAGCTGCTCATCTGCAGGATGGATTAGGGGACACACTGACAACGGGTGGCTTTTCCGTTGTCACTGCCACCCACATGTAAAATCGCAGCTGCGCTGCATGGCTGCAGCAAGGCAACCTGGGAATAGATGGGGATGAGGCACAGGGACCAGGTCCCACATCCCATCCAGGCAGATTTACACCCACACATGTGCAGATCAGGGATGTGCTGGATGACAGAGCTGGCTTTCACAGGCACTCCTGACCCTGAGGTCCCACGGCACAGCGGGACAACCGACAACCACAGCTCTGCTGGGTCAGCAGAGCCGCCCTGGGCACATGGCAAAGGGCTCACGGCATGATGCCACCACTGTCCATCCATGCCAGTCGTGCGCCATCCCAGTGTCAGCAGGAGGCAGACGAACACCAGGAAGCAGGCATTGTGGTCGGGAGCAAAAAAAGGTTTTAGCTCAGCACCTTGGGTTTAAATTGTGTTAACCTGTCTTGCTGCAGGGCCCAAACCAACGAACCCCTTATAACAAACCAAAGCTATAGAGATGCAACCAGCTGGGCCAGACATTGCTCCCAGAAAGTCCCATATCCATCCCATTGCGCAATGGATATGGGTCACTCCAGCACTCTGGCTGCACCTTGGTTCCTCAAAATACCCTTTGGGACAGTGCCACCTCTCCACAGCACTTGCTCTTTGTCTGCACCAACCACATGCATCTCTCCTGGCCCTGACTGCACCAGTGCTTGGTACCCAGCTCCCCTCCACCCAAAACCCCCGTGTGCCACTAAGCCGTGCTGGTCCAGGGACGTAGCTCTTCCCTTGGGCATGTGACCGTGGCCAGCAGCATCATCCTGAGAGACCACGCATGGCCAAGGGGAGCCCAAGCTGCGCAGCAATCCTCCCACTGCTCTGCCCCTGGGGCTCCCGTGGGCAATATCCTCAAAGGGACCTAGGGAAGAAAGGAGAGGAAAGATCTCCCGCTGCCATCACAGGTCCCACTGGAGCAAAGGACCAAGGGCTTGACACGGAGTCTGCAGGGCTGGCAGCACACTCAGACAACTGCTTGTGAAGCGGAGACAAGCCAGGGAAGGCAGCCAAGCCTGTCCCAGGAGAGCCCATCCCATTCCTGCTCAAGAGCAGAAGCACGTCGGAGCCTCTTTGTTGTCTGCTGATGGGAGGGAGCGTGACAGCCCGGTGGAGGTGCCACTGCCAGTTCAGAGCTTGCTGGGACGCAATGCAGAGCTGCACGGTGGCACCACATCGGCACAGTGGTGCAGGGCCAAGGTGACTGGTATGGTCAGGACAGCAGCGGGAGCTTGCAAGGATGGGGTTTTCACCAGTGCAGGGCAAACGTTGCAGCACTGAGACAGAGCATCGGGAAGGTGCGGTCTCCAACGAAGTGAAAGCCTCTTCCTTGATGGGAGACATGGGGATGAGATGGGGTAGAGGGTGAACCAAAGCAATGGGACCAGCTCTGGAGACTGGGAGAAACACCCGCAGATATTGGAACGCATCTCTCAGTCCAAGCCAAATCCCAAACCAGTGCCAATATGTAACAGAAAATACACTTTGGCCATTGCTGCTGCTGGGTGCAGGCAGGGAGCAGCAGCAACAGGGTGCCCCGAGCAGGCCCTGCTGAGGAACAGCCTTCAGACTGAGAAGAGGCTGCAAATAATGCCTGAGAGCTCTGCTTTGGCTCTTAGCAATGACAAAGTTGTTATTTTGCAAATATCCCTGGCTTTTCCTCAGACGGCACAGGCCATCCTGGTGTTAGTACAAGGGATCTGCTGCTGCAGACCTGCTTCACTGGGGAGGTGTCAAGTGAAAATACTGTTAGACAGGACAGGGAAACTGCACCTACAGGCTCCCCCCAGCATCCCTGAGCAGTCAGAAGCAAAATATGTTGAATCTGCTGAAATTGCAGAAAACAGTTTAAACGCAACAGAAGTCCCTTGCACAACCCGAGCCGGAGAAGAGATGGTTTCAGACATCAGGTTTCCAGGCCACCTTCTGCTAGAGAAAGAGGCAGCTTCCAGATCCAGAGCAGTGCTTGGCTCCACAGAAAGAGCCCTGGGAGCCCTGTCCCACGATCTCAGCCCCTGTGGGCTGTCTGTGAAAGCAGGGAAGAGGGAAAGCAACATGTATGAAGCAGATTAACTTTGTGCCAGGGTAGAAAGGCCACTGAAACAGCTGCTGTGCCACAGCTGGAGCAGGGAGCCTGCCCTGAGCAAGGCAGACCTTGCTACCATGCAGCAGGTATCATTTGACCCTCACTAGCTGGGTACCGCGTCTCCCCCCATCATTTCAAAGAGACAAAGAGAGGAGACTGTCTCTTCCTTCTGAAAGATAAATGCCTCCAGATTGTAGCCACTCGACAGGTCGACTGAAATTCATCAGTTCTGACTTGAAATGAAAGCTGTAATAAATCTCCCTGTTGAATAGGAGATCAAAGGCAGATCATTAGAGCTCTTGGATTACCCAGTGAGAGTGCACCTCCATCAGCTGCTGTGATGCTGGTTCCCCCATGTCCAGAACGACCCCTTCGACGGCAGAGCTTTAACTCTAAAGAAAAGGACAGTTTCCCTCAGAAGAGGTCTGGCCTGTTCCCTCTCCCCTGCCCACCCCTCCCCTGACCCCGTCAGGCAGCTCTGCATGCCTCGTGGCCACGTCCTTGGCAGCCACAGCGGTACAAGCTGCTGCACAGCACAGAGCGGGACATTACTCCACATGTTACACCACAGAAGACAGAGCAGAAGAGCTTGGTGTTGGCCCAGTCCTCAGGGAAAGCTCTTCACCACATTATAAACCTCCTGCAGCTTCTTCCCAGGAAAGGAAAATCCTCCCCAAGCCCTGGGAACTATCCCAGCTCAGTTGCTTTCCTTTAATTAAAGGCAGACCTCAAGCTGCAAGGTAGAGGCCTGCAACACCTGGCTCTGGAGAGATGTATAAGGACACTGTGCTGATTTTCCACTCCACTCTTGTGGTAAGTCTCAGTGAAGAGTTTGCTGACCTGTGCCCACCAGGGATCAGAAGCAATCCTGGTCTCAGCCTCTCCAAACCCATTTGTTGGTAGCCTATGATATGGCCATGGTCTTCATGGGCTGGACAGGGAAAGTGGTCCTTCCCTAAATCCATGCGCTAACCCCTTCTTTCTGCTTGGACCATGAGATCCCAAATGCCGCTAGTCCCCTGGGCTTCCTCCTTCCCTCATTTCAGCCTCAGTAGCCCGAGCATCTTCTCAGTGACACATTCAAGTTGGCATTTGCTTGTGGGTGCAAGGGAAGGTTGTGCAGCAGGAGCAGAAGGTAAAGGAGGCTTCAGACTGCAGGTGGTGACATTCTACCAGCCATACAGCTGCTTGTCCACCCTTCCTGGCTCCTTGGTCCTGACGGGGATGATCTTCTCCCAGCCTAATGCTGATGTGGTGAGACAGTTGCGCCTGAGCCAGCTGGAGGGATGCTGGAGAGCAGACATATCAGGGTTAACCCTGTTTCTCTACATCGTTTTATTTCTCTAACAGCATAAGGCAAGATGGTCTTTCCCAATGCCCTGGCCAGCACAAGCTGGCAAGCAGCATCTGCTGTCCCTTGCTCAGCGCAGGGGGGACCCACCACTCCGCTCCAGGTCTGGGCGCGGCAGAGCTGGAACTGGGCTCGTGGGCCACCTGCCCAGCAGTGCCTGGAGAGCCGAGGAGCACAGCTGAGGGACGGGTCCATGCAGAGGCCGCACAGAGGGCTGAGGTTTATCTCCGTGCAAAACGTGTTGCACATGACAGAGTGAATTTCATTCCTGGAGAGATTTTTTTTTTTTCCCTACTGAGACCAGGTTTGCTGAGCTTAGCTCTGAAATGAGGGACCATAATAAGTCCATTAGCTTCAGAGGAGTTATCCTGAGCACACAGTTCAGCCTGTGATCCCTCATTTTACAAAGGGCTAAACGTGGAGAGGATGTAGCGGTGGAAGGGAGACACCCTCTGCCACCCTGCACACAGGAGGACACGGCTGTGATGTGAAAATCAGTACTGGGGGAGAAAGCAGGGTTATGTGCGGCTTGTTTCACCGTCTGAAATGCTTGGTCCTGGCAATGAAGCTTCTCATGTTGTAGCTGTCCTTCTGTACTGCAGGATGGGGTATGGGGTGTCTTACACTAACAGGTGTCTGGAAACATGGGGTACACACGTTGGGGGTGTCCTGTGATGTGGGGAGTGCTGCAGCTGGGTGCCCTGTGACATACCCAACACCACAAGGTGTCCTCAGATACAGGGTACCCCACAGCACGGGATGTCCCGAGGATGCGGGTGTTGATACAGGAGACCCAGCATGAAAAGAGGCACTTTGGCTTGATTTTTCCTAGGTACCAGCCTGGCTGGCTGCAGGGAAAAGTCTGCAGCTGGGAAGAAAGCAACAAAAAGCATCCCGATAATGAAGAAACAACCCTGCAATTTGTAGCTGAGCTCACAGTTTTGGAAGCCCATCTCACAGCTTTTGAAGTGCAAACCGGCACAACATCCCCCCCATTGACCAGTTCACAGCCAAGAAAAGCCCACAGCCCTTTGTGTCACCTCCATCGCAGGAGGTTTCCTGGACCCCCGAGCAAAGCCCCCAACGGACAGTCGTGCAGATGAAACTGCTGAGCAAGATCAAACGCAAACCATTCCCCAGGCTCCCTCCCACCTCCTCCAGCTGCCCGGATAATCCCCCAGACTGAAAGGGAACCTGAACCCTGAGTGGTTTCATGCAACGGGAAATGGAGCTGAGCCCCCGAACCCTCTTTGTGCCGGGATAATGGTCACGGTGCCTTACATCCTCGCTTTCCCGCTCCCTGCCGGCACCAGCTGGGAAGATGAGCTCCGGAGCTGTCACCGCTCGGAGTTTCAATCCAGCATAAACCAAACTTTTTGTTTAAGGTAGTAGTTAAAAAAAAAAAAAAAAAAGGCAAAAAGCAGCATATGTCTTTGATCTTGAATAAAGCTTTTATCACAGAGCCTTCAGTCCCGGTGAGCAAAGGGGATTATCTTTCTCTTGCACAAAAGTTCACCTCCTGGTGCAGGTCACGGGAGGAAGATTTCACTGGAGTGGGAGGCGTTTTCTCTGGGGCATTCACCCCAAGTCCGGCAGGCAGCCGCTCCCAGGGAAAGCTTTTTATGAGCTAACCTACTGCCTCAAATCCTTTCAGATGCAAAGGGAAGAGAAAAACAAAACCAAAAAAACCTCTGAAAGAAAGAAGTGGGTGCAAACTCCCTGACAATCGATGCCAGCCTCATTTAGCAGGAGAGACCCCAGCCCAGCACCCTGCCAGCTATCCTAACTCCCAGCAAACAGCCAGGGCTCCAAGAAGTCACTTGAGGCTGTATCCTGACCCAAACCCCAGCCTGCGTGCAGCCAGAGCATGGGCTGAATTCACTCTTGCGTGGGGTATGGACCCGGTTTGGCTGCCGGCTGTGCCCATGAAGCTGCTCCTCATGCAGGGCAGGCTGGAGCCACGAGGGTCATCTCTGTCCCCATCGATAGCTTAATGCAAAAGGTGCTGGCTGCCCACACCACGGGGAATTATTCTCGTTACAACGCACTGGGCAGGCCCCCTGCCTTCACCTCCTCTGCCCACGCATCAGGCAGGCAATGCCATATAACCGCATTTATTGCCAGTGCCTGGAAGCTGCTGCCTGCTCCCAGGATCCAGCAAGAGGTGGGGGCGAGGAGGCAGCATCACCAGGATGCTGTAGCCTGCCCCAGGAGCGCACCCATGCACGGCAGCGCTGCCTGAGGCACAGCACCCACCGCTGCTCTCCTGCAAGCCGGGAGCCGCAGGGAGCAGAGCGCTGCTGGCCGCATCCGTGGCTGCAGCTGGGAAGGAAGGGTGCAGGGGGGGAGTGCCAGGCTCCCCGCTCCCAGGACATTAATCGAAGTGACAAATACGCCTTGACATCAATTATGTTGCTTTCTTGTTCAGCCAAGAAGTAATTAACTTAAGTGAAGCAATTAGGTAAACTTATCAAGTGAGGTTTGCAGTACCTTAAGCAAACAGCTAATTGGGCTGTGATGGGAATGGGGATAAAAGGGGATGGGACGACATACCCAAAGGGGACCTGGGGGTCCCCAAGGGCGGAGGCCGCTGCAGCCATCAGTTCGAGGGGCAGATCCTGCAACGAGAATGTCTGCGGTGAAACATCCCTCCTCTCCTTCATACCTCTGCAACACCCTGCGTCAGAGCAGGTCGCACTCCCCTCCTCGCCGTCCCTCCTGCTTGTCTCAGGACACAGGCAAGAGGAAAAGACACAGCCCCAGGGGTCTCCTAAGAGCAGAGGTAAGAAATGAAGCGATCGATGGGGAACCCCGCTGTGTACAAGAGATTCAGACGAACAGGTCTCAAAGTGTTTGCTGATAATAGCAGGTGAGGCAGAGGATGGAGACGGACGCTCAGGGATGCTGGATTGCCTGCAGGGGCAGCAATGACACGACTCTGCCTCTCTCCCAGCCTCCTACACCAGAGGAGCATGAGAAAGGGCTGGGATGGTCTGCTGGGACAGATGGTCCCAGGGCAGTGTCCCACCGGGAGGTGGGATGGCAGCATGGACAGAGGTGCTGGGCTAGCCGCCCCCATGGCCCAGAAATGCTCCTGGATGTCCCCCTGCTCCCAGGACCCATCACATTACAAAAGACTTACAACTCTGCAAAAGCTGCCTCGAGAAAGAGGGTCAGAGCAGCCGAGACACGTGCCAGCCTGCTGTCACGTGTGGAGACAGATGCCACCCCCCCGGCCAGCACCGCCACAGTCGGGCAGTGGGTGCATCCACGTGCCAGCCTGGGCTATGGTACCTTTCCAAAGGCTCTTTAAGATTTTTTTTCTCCATGGTGCATCCAGCCCATTTTCCCATCTTTCAAGCCACCGAACAACTCCATTTTCAGACTGAATTTCCAGATTTCAGCACAATCCATGGCATGAGCCGCTTTTAAAGTTTGCTAAGGTGTTGAATCAAAATGCAATGCTATAAATCATTAATGCACCCCCATGTCGCAATGAAGCTGGAATATTTTAATCACTGAATAATTAAGTCAATACTCACAAATCTCAGCTGTCATTAAAAGATCTGCATGCCTCTGTGTGCCCGGCAGGAGAGGAAATCTTGCAAGTGGACTGGATTTGTCCACTGGATGTGCAGCCAGGAGTCCCGCAGTGGCAGTGGGACACGAGGGGCTGGATTTTGCAGCCCCGTTCTGCGATCGGCAGTGACTCAGCACCCCTGGCAGTACGTGCTCTTTAAGCAGCATGACTGCTAAAAGAAATAAAGCCAAGCTAACCCACTGCATGGCTCCTGGGTAGGAATAACAGTGACCTGAGTGCATTACAGCTTGGATGAGCAACAGCTTGTCAAAGCCAATGCTACCAGGCTGCTTGCCCTGGTGCCACAGGAGTTTTCCCCAGCCCCACTGAGGACAGGATAGAGTTAGCCCAGGTGGGAATGTCCTGCATACAAAGCCAGGGATCATCCTAGAGCTGGGGAGGCCCTGGAGACAGCAGCGTGGAGAAAATCAGAAAGGGCAGATCTGGAAGGTACTGAACAGAAGGCAGAAGGGCAAAGTCAAAACAACTCTGCAAATGCTGGGACGTGCCTGCAGGCAGCGAGAGCTGCCGTGTCCCCAGCGCAGATGGAGCGTGTGGCTTGGAGCCGCAGCAACAGCACTGAGGGGAGGATGGTTGGCTCTGTCGTGGGGAAGGGGCACAGGCATCAAGCATTACCAAGCAAGACCAGCTTCCTCAAAGAAAGAAAAGCCCTGGAAGCACAGCATCAGGCTGGCAAACAGCCACGGCCAGCACAGAGGCTGGACACAAAGAGCAGTGCCAATATCTCTGCCTGCCCCCAGTTAGGATGTGCACCGCGATGCACTGCTCAGGCGTGCAGTCCCACTGCTTGTAGGACCTACCCTGTGGTGCCTTGCTCCCCATCAGGCTTGTGCTCTGGCCCCTTCCCCAGCTCTGTTGCCCATCTCTGGACACACTCCAGCACCTCAGCATCCCTCTTCCAGCGAGGAGACCAAAACTGAACCCAGGATTCAAAGTGCAGCTTCACCAGCACTAAGCACAGGGGGACTACCACTGCCCTGGTCCTGCTGGCCATGCTGTTTCAGATACAAGCCAGGATGTTGTTGACCTCCTTGGCCACCTGGGCACACTGCCAGCTTGTGTTCAGCTGGCTATCAACCAGCAGCATGCCCAGGTTCTTTTCCTGCCCTACAGCAGATCAACACCCCCACCAGCTTGGTGTCACCTGCAAATGTACTGAGGGTGCACTCAATCCCCTCACCCAGATCATTGATAAAGATATTAAACAGGACCAGCCCCAGCACTGAGCCCTGGGGAACACCCCATGCACCCGGCCACCAGCGGGATGTGACTCCATCCACCACCACTCTGGGCTTGGCCACCCAGCCAGCCTTTAGCCCAGCACAGAGCACCCCCAGCCCAGCTGTGAGCAGCCGGTTCCTCCAGGAGATGCTGTGGGAGACGGTGCCAAAGGTTTTACTAAGGTCCAGGTAGACACCATCCACAGCCTTTCCCTCAGCCACGGGGCAGGGCATCTTGTTGTAGGAGATGAGGTTCATCAAGCAGGACCTGCCTTTCATAACCCCACGCTGGCTGGGCCTGAGCCCATGTGATGGCACTCGGGATGAGCTGCTCCAGAGCCTTCCCTGGCACCACGGTCAGGCTGGCAGCCTGTAGTTCCCTGCATCCTCCTTCCAGCCCTTCTTGTAGGTGGGTGTCACATTGGCTGACCCCCAATGTGGCTGCTGGGAGCTCCCCAGTGAACCAGGGCTGCTGAGAAACGATGGAGAGCGGCTTGGCGAGCACCTCCACCAGCTCCCTCCGTACCCTGGGGTGGATCCCACCCGGCCCCACAGATTCATGCACATCTAAGTGGAGCAGCAAGTCACTAACTGCTTCCTCCTGGGCTGTGGGGACTTCATCCTGCTCCTCCTTGCCCCTGCCTTCCAGCTCAGGGGGCTGAGTACCCAGAGGGAGCTGGTCTTGCTATTAAAGACTGAGGCAAAGAAAGCATTAAGTACCTCAGCCTCTTCGGCAATGCCCCTGCATTCAATAAAGGATGAAGACTATCCTTGGCCTTCCTTTTGTTTTCAATGTATTTGTAAAAACATTTTTTATTATCTTTCACACGGTGGCCAACCTGAGCTCTAGCTGAGCTCTTGCCTCTCTCATCTTTGCCCTGTATAACCTCGCGACATCCTTACAGTCCTGCTGAGCTGCTTGCTCCTGCTTCATAAAGAAGAAAAATGCCCCTTCTTCACATTTCTTTGTAAAGGCAGGAGCAGACGTAACGGTGCTGTCACAGGGCTGCTGCAGTGGGCACAGGGCTGTCAAATGCTCACCTGAACCACAGGGAGCCTCCCTGGCTCTGGAAAGAGATCAAAGTGCCACACACCAGTCTCTCTGGATCAGCGGCATAACTGGGAGTCAGATGTTGCCCCCCCAGGGGCCCGGTGAGACAAATTGTCCACCTTGAGTTGCCCTGCTCCGTCCTGCCTTGGCACTAGGATCGCACTGAAGCACACGCCAAAGGCCTCCTGGGTTTGGTCCATTTTTTCTCCAGCAGGAAAATGAAAGCAGCGCTCTTGAGTTTAGGGTTTGCTGGATACTGCCCTATGCTGCAGTAGGGAAGCCCGGCCAAAGCCATGGACTCAATGCCTGGGGGAAAATTGGAGATCTGCAAAAAAACTGTAATCACAGAATTACAGAGTAATTAAGGTTGGAGAGGACCTCTGGAGATCGTCTAATTCAACACCCACTCACCCCCCTCCCTCAAATCCTTGCTGTGCCTTTTTCTCCCAACATCACAAGGCACTTGGAGATGCCATGCTGGTGTAGATGATTCAGGCTGCAGGGCTTAACAGCACGCAGAGGCACAGCAGGGCTCTGCAGCCAGCATTCTTCTATGGGGGATCATCAACAGCGCCCATCAGACAGGACTTCTGCTTCACCATGTCCGAGGCCATGATTTCACAGGTGGAGCATCCTGGAGTATGGATGTCCAGAGCTGGTGCCCTGGACACCAGGGTCCTGAAGCAAGTCCTGCCAACCAACCCTTAAATTCATTTCAACCTGGACCACACTCATAGGCTTTGCAGCAGCATAAACAGGGTTTGGCCCTCCAACAAGGATGACCAAAACATCTACTTAAAAGCTGAGGGGGCTACAGTACTCCCAAGGGATTTCTTTCCCCATCAGGCTGCTGCAGGAGTGTGTGTGTGGATGGCAGAGGATTTTCACCTTTGGAGCATGAGACCGGTCATTTCTGAAGAGAGGACCCTGAGCGAGCTGGACCAGCGTGGCAAATCCCGTTTCCTCATCGATTTTCTTGAAGGATGCTCTGGAGGAAGCTGGGTGTATGTATTCGTGTGAGCAAGGGATATTAGAGACTCGTGCAGTGAGATTATAACTGACACCAAAGGTCGTTTTCTCCTAAACCCCTCTTTTCAGGCATTAACAACTTAAAAAAAAAAATAAAATTCTTTGTGCTGGAGATGTCTCCGACTTCATCACAGACGAAAGGTTTTTTCTGGGAAAACTGAGACGAAATGTGTTCTGCATTATCTGAGCTTGGAGGGAAAAAAAAAGAAAAAAAGGAAAAAAAAAAACAGGGGTGGGGGGAAGCACTGTAATACTGTTTGTCATAATCCTCTTCTTCCATCATCCTGCCCAGCAACAGCCGTTCCGCTCTGCCACTGCTCCTCCTACAAGATGGGTCGTGGATGCAGCCTTGTGTGAGCACCCCCCTACACCCCCCCTTCCCTGCTGGAGCAGCCAGAGTGGAGCAGGGGGATGGACCAGGGCACCTGTGCATGCCTGTGAGGTGCTCTTCTAGACCATCCCTTGGGCAGGCACCTGGAAGGCTCTGCCCCCCCCAGCCCACCTCCCTGCTGCCTCCGGGGACAGTTTCCAGGCTGGTTCCCCTGCGCTCAGAGCCAAGGAGGCCAGCCAGCCACGCCAGGACAAGGCAGGAGGCACTCGGTCTCAGCAGGCAATTCTTCTGGCCACTTTTCCACAGGTCCAGGTCTGCCCAGCGCACACACCCCATATGCAGAGCATGAAGACCCACAAAGAGAACTCACTGAAGGCAGGGAGGGTCAGAGGAAAATGAAGGATTCAACAGATGAGCACAGACCTGCTCCAAACAAACAAGACCAGAGGATGGGGATGGCTCCCTGCAATGTGGGGTGGGAGACACCCCCCCACCCCGTCCCTCATCACAGGCACCCTGAGCCAAACAGTTTTTGCAGGTTAAACCACCAGGCTCCAGCCCCCGAAGGCTTGTCTGGGGTCTCCAGAGCATCAGCCGCCTGTTTTCCCCCCCAGGACGCCACCCGTCAGCCCTGCATCACGGTGTGGTGGGCTCAGGGAGGGCAAAGGGCCAAACCAGCAGAGCTGCTCTGGGAGATCAGAGATTGCTGGAGATGCCAGCGTCTGAGCCCCGAGGGCCCAGCCAGTGTCCCCAAAGGTCAGAGAGACCCTACAGCCCCTGCTGAAGCCCATCACAAGCTAAGGGCTGCATTCATCCCCCTGACCTGCAGCCACTGATCCCAGCTGCTTTCAGATTCTTTCTGCTTCCCATTTCGGGAGACAGCCCAGCTGCTTTCACATTTAAACCAATACCAATTAGATCCTCCCTTCAAATTACTGGTCCGAGTAATCTCCACCACAGCCCAGGGAAAAGGATTGTTCCCAACAGGAGCCCTCTCCCGGCAAGCACCTGGCCTGAGCACAGCCCCAGAATGGGCTTGGACATGGAAAAAGGAAATTGTGTTCTATGGCTTTGGCAAGGTGAGGTGCTTGCTCCCTGGAGGGGAAAGGGGAGCTCAGGGTCCCTGCTGGGGCTGCAGAGCTTTGGCAGGATAAAAGCAGCCAGGCAGAGATGCAGCAGTCGGCAGCATACCAGGCTGTCCCAGGGCCGCATCCCAGGGCTGCTCGGGCACTCGGCTGATCCATGGAGGAGTGCAAGGACCCTGATCACCCCATCACTTCCCAGAGCTGCTCCAAGATGCTCAAAATAATCTCTCAGGCGTTTGTAATTCTCTGCCAAGTGCTGAATCATCCTTCTGCAATGTTTGCATTAGGCATGCAGGAGTGGTAGAGCCTTTTGCAGTGAGAAACAGGAAGCGGGGGGACAGGTACTGACACATAAGCAATGAGAAGTATCAGCAGTAACGCGCTTTCTGTGCTCCCTGCTCTGTTGGCCCTCCTAAGACTAAGCAGAGGAGGGGACAGAGCCTGGCAAAGCTTGGCAGTCACCTGCATGTATCCCAGAGGGACACAGGCAAAGAGAGTTTGGACGCACAGCAGGGCTGATGGTTTGGTTTCTTCTGCATGAAGAAGAAAAAATTACTGTGAACCCCCAAAGCAAGTCCTACCTGTCCTCATCCTCCCCTAGAGCTGTAGGCAGACCCAACCCCACCTGTGCAAAGCTCCTGGGATCCCACATCCAAACCCCTACCACAGGGTCCCACCAGCAGCACCAGCTCCTGGCCAGCTGTATCACTGATAACCTGAACCAGCCTGGCAAGTGAACAGTAACATCTCACCTCCAAAACAGAAAAGCCCTTCTCAAACCACTGGAATGGATAAGTAAAAGTGGTCTGTTTATTTAGACTTTCAATAAAACTGACAGTATCCTGCACTGGGGGATTTAAAATCTTGCAACCTACCCTGGTTATGCACAAGGAAACCAGAACTTTTGTGTGTTTAATAGATCCACTGAGATGTGGCAGATAGCAGAGGATTATCTGGGTTAGTCGATGAGAGAGGCTGTGGGGAGCTGCAGAGGGAATTCACTGCTAACAGAGACCAGTTTCGCTGCAAGGGAAACGTAGTGTTGATAAATGGAAGTTCACGCATGCCATAGGGATCGTCTGACCTACCCCTGCGTATCGCCAAACTCACTGTCATCTATAACCACGCTGGAAAAAGCTGTGTGTCGCTGGACAGCTCAGCAGCAACAGCTATTAAATGTTCAGAGACAAAAGAAACAACTTAAGGTTTGAAGTGCAATGGGCTACACCAGTGTAATATTATTATGGCATTAAGTATCAACTGACAGGGCAGCCCTGCTCTAAATACTGTCTCAACTGTAGCCTCTGAGCTGGAAGAAATGAAAACAACATGTTGGATAAAGGAAATGACCCACATGTTTGTAATTGCCAAGGGGGTCCTTCTGGCCACCCCACCCATCTTTCACCCAGCGCAGAGCCCTCCTTGTGACTCCTGCAGAGGGCCAGAATGGGAGTTACTTACCAGCAACTGGAGACTTTCCAAATGTGCGTCCATGTGTAGTCTCTACAGACAGCAAAGCCCTGCACAGGGCTCAGCTCATGGCAATGTACATCAAGATGCACCATCTCCGTGGGATGAGCTTTGGGGAAGATGCTCTGGGTGATGACAGACCAGGTGAGGGTGGGTGGAGGGCTGGGGTGAACCTACAGGGAGACCTTGTCCAGGTGAAGCACAGCAGAGTCAAGGGGTGAGGGTGGCTGGCAAGGACTGGAGCTCAACTCTTCCCTACCAAAGTGCTGGCCAAGAAGGCCAACACCACAGAGGAGGTGACATATGGCCTTGGCCTCCTTGGGCAGAGAAAGCCAGATTCGCATGTCAGGGAGAGCCATCATCATACCCATTAGCAGGTTCAGCACAGCTGGAGGGACGGATTATCTCCACAGGCAGTTTGAAACCTGAGGCAGGGCTCTGCTCACCTTATTACAGCCAAGAGGAGGAGAGCAAACTCGAGCTCTGGCAGGAAGGCTCCAGTGGCTGGAAGACCTGTGGGCCAACGTGATTTTGCACAGCACCAAGCTAGATCTAATCTGTCCAGACGGACCCATTTGTTGGTAGCTACTTTGTGCTCCAAGTGTGGATGTGTACAACAGAGCCATCCTGCCTATCCCTCCTCATCTGCAAGAGGCTCTGGGGCCAGTGGGAGAAGGTGTGGGAAGCAGAAGAGAAGAACACAAGCAGACAGCCGCCCCAGACCAGGCTTCCCATATGCTGCAGGGCTCTAAATATGATCCAGGGGATGAAGGAAATATCGGCCAACAAACCTGACCCTGAGCGCCCCAGGAACAAGACAGGGAATGACTGCTCCTGTTGGAAGTGGAAAGGTCACTGTCTGGACTGCCCTCAGGACTGCACCTCAAGGGTGTCCAAGAGGGGAAGGAAAATAAGGCAAATTAAGCATTTGTGCTCTGTACAGATGGACCCTTACTAGCATTGATGCCCTTCAGCACTTTGCCTTTGCTAAAGTACAGAGATGGGAGTGAGCACAGTTCCCCAGCACTGGGCGGGTGAAGGCTGCCACCAGGTCACTCCTTAGCCACACTGAGCAATTAAAGCTCCTTCACTCTCATGCAATAAGGCAGATTTTCCAGCTTGTGTTGGCAGTTATTTCCTACACAGCCTTCAGTTTGTCATTTACTTGCCATACACTACCGTAGATGAGCAACTGTATGGGAATGACATCTAGTTGCAGCAATGCTCAGAGTGGGGAGCAGCAGTAAACACCTTCCGACTTCTGCCAAGAGCCCAAACTAAACTAACTAAAGCCCCCAAACATCGCTCACAGCTCCGCATGCCTCCGGTTATGACTGGTGCACCTCAGGATGCTTTCAGACATCCTGACCACAGTCCTCTCTCCACACGGTCAGCATCGCCTCTTCCCAGATATGCAGCCTGACATTTAGAGACGCCAACTAAGATGCACGCAGCTCGACATAGCCCACGTGCCAGGCAATTCAGATCCCCACTGCTCTTTATCACTCCTCCAGGCTCTGTCTCACCTGCACACTTTGCCAGCAAGGACTTTGTTTCCTTGCAGGTCACAGAAACAGGTGCCATGGTCTGACCCTTGGGTGCTTCCCAGCCCCACTCCCTTTGGTAGATGCGAGCTATATATAGCAGCCTAACAGCAGGCGCTACACAGCATCCATGTGTCTCATATTAAATGGACTAAGAGCTGCACTTTATCAGGTTTACTTAAATATGATTAGAAACCTGGGCAGATTTCCTGCTTTGAGTGATCATAAATAGTGCAGGGAAGCGAAGTGAGAGCTTCAGCTTGCACTCTCATCGTGTGCAAAAGGCTAGGTGGAGACCTGATAAAAGGAATTACTGTTTTAAGACAGGAAATTAGGAATTGTGGGGACTTACTGCAACAAGGCACCGTACAGCTGACTGTGCTGGGGGGTTAGATGCATTAACCGATGCTGGAGAGGCAGCCGAGCCCCCTCCATTAGCCAGCCTGCTCCTCCCCATTACAAAAGGTTACGAAGCCTATCTCCCAGGGAAGTGCCTCAGCTCTCACCGTCTGCAGCAAACCACGGATATTCGGGAGAGGGAATTCCCTCTGGCTGCTGAAGCGTCTCATCTCTGCCCTGCGAAATGCTGCTTGGTGTTTGCTGAGCTGGAGGCCATTGAAAACATCGCTTCCCTTTTCCAGTGCTTGGATTCGCTGGGGACATGCTGGCAGCCTGCCAGTCTAATAATGAAATCTGCCAAGACACCAGCATCAGCTGGGGTGCAGGGGCTGCCAGGGCTTGCCGAACTCACAGAGACAGTTTTCAGACCACAGGTACCTGCTCTCCTCCTCCTCTCCCCCAGGAGAGGCTTCAAGCAACATCTGAGCTCCCACCACCACCTCCATCCTTTGCTCCTGGGTGAGGCAGCAGCATCTTTGCACCTAATCATAGATGGGTTCGATTCAAAAAAAAACCACACACCCAAACAAAGAAACAAAAAAAGCCCAGAGCATGAAATTTGCATATACTGTGTTGAAATAACACCCTGGGGCTCTAAAACTACACTTGCATTGGGAAATGCCAAGTGAGGGCTGCTTACAGTCATTGCTGTACCCAAGGGCACCCTGCCTTTTTCCAAAGGATCCTTCAGTGACCAGGACAGACACCAGGTCAGAATGAAAGTTGTGCAGAAAACAGACATCTCCTAACAGCCACAAGCTTGGTCCTGCACCCTAAATGGCACCAATTAATGCACAGGGATATATAATCATTAACTGATCTAATGTCCTCCATGGGATGCTACTCCCCAGGCTTCTGTTACAGGCACTCTGCCCGTTTTCCATCTGGCACTTGCAACAGGGGGACAGAGTAAAGGGCAGGACAGTGCCATGCACCAGCCTGATCTGACAGCAGCTTCACTTCCTTACAGAGGATGGCACCAAGGTCAAGAGGGGCACAGGACCCCACAAAACCCAACGGGTCACCCAGCACCTGGAAGTAGACCTGCAAAAATCATGTTTTCTGAAACAAGGATTTTTCCTTCCAGTCAATTGCTTCACATGACACACTGTAGCTACATCTTTCATTCTCCATGTTTTATTTTTACAGAGAAAAAGATAATATGCAGCATAGCAAGAAATTGCTAGTGATCAGCATCTTCAGCGTCGTGCACACCAAGCCAGGATGTGCCCTGGGAAACGCATCTTCCTCCCAGGTAGGACATAGGTGTTGCTAACACTGCAATTTGCACTGACGTGCATATTTCATCCATCAAGAAGGAACTGGAACAGGGAGATCTGACTTGTTACCTCCTCATAATGATACAGGAGATGCTTGATGGTCTCTGTACAGCTGCAGAGCTCTCACTGGGTGTATACTGCTGGCAGGACTCTGCCAAGGATACATTCATGCAGCCTCTTGCTGGGCACAAAGGCAGGAGAGATGGCCCTAAACAGGAGACATGAGCCTGAACTGTGCCTGATGTGTGATCCACACTGTCTTCCTTCAACTGTGACAACACCTGGTAAACAGGGACCAAACGGATCAAAGCCAAAAAACATCACTTGTATGCTCTTCCCTAGCTAAGCTCCCTCTGCCTTATGAGAGGGCTATAAATAAGGCAACTTCTCCACAAGCCCTGCTAAACCTTTACTCTTCCTCCAGAGTTTTTCAGGAACAGGAAGGAGATGAGCTTTACCTATAATGCTCCCTGCAGATATTGGTTCCCAAATGAAGGCTAGGACATCTGCAAAGCATCACCTGGACAATTCATCCCCTGCTCCAGAGCACTGACGCAGCCTGTGCAGGATTTCCACAGCTCCCAGCTCCCCCAGAGCCAGAAAAGGGGGAACAGCTTCCATCTCTACCAGCCTGTGGGACAAAATCTACTGCTTCCCTCCCAACACATCTGCTCTGAGATCATCAAGACATACTTGTTTGTTCTGTCATTATCCCCATGCTCATTCAAAGCACACACAGCTCTTCTGTGTCCAGGCAGGCATGAGATGGTCTCCAGCAGTTCCCCCTCTGCTCTCCTCCTCGCCAAGGCGGGTCCCAGGCTTTTTCACTGCTTCAGTAACAGATGGGTTTTACCCTCTCCACAGGTGGCCACGGCCCAGTTATAGGCTCTTCTTTAAGCAGTGGTATCCAGGATTTGGAGGTGTCCTGTCCAGGGCTTGGAGTTGTCCTTCAGCTTTGCAGTGGCTCAAGGGCAATCCACGCTTCCAGCCCCAGAGCTGGGGAAGGACTGGGAAGGCTAAAAGGAGCTTCAGCAAAGGTGAAGAGGCACCTGGCCAATAGCACTAATCCTCAAGACCTTGAGCACCATCTCCTGGTCATTTCTGGATTCAGTGACAACTTAACCTCATGCTTCCTCCATTTCACCATCACCACAAAGCCTGGGGGACAAGCCGTGCATGCAACCCGAGAGGAGAAAGGCGAGAGCCCTTCAAGCCATGTGCAACACTTCAACAGGGTCATACGCTTGCTGCCACACACACACACACAAAACGCCATGCAGAACATTAGCTCCACCAAGCTCCTCTCCCGGGAGCACCCCTTGCTGTTCGCTTCTTCTCTTCAAGTTGTAACGGGAACAACAAACTCTCTCACGGGCACAAATGCCTTGGCATGCTCCTGTGCAACCCCTCTCTGCCTGGTGGCTGTGAGCAGCCAGCACAAGATGCTGCTGGAAAACTCCAATCTGTTCATCTCCTGTGATCCTGTGGCTCTGGGAAGCATGATAAAACGGGCGCTGTTCGCCGCAGGGTCTCAGGCTGCAAGATGCAGCGGGGATCACTGCTCAGTATGTAAATATCGCAGTGGCAGAGTTCAACCTTTTAGCATGAGGGAAAGGAAGATAAATGCTACCAGTCCCCTCAGAGCCACAGGAACCCCGCATCTATCTAATTGCACTTCATAATGGATTCAGCAAACCATTAATTATCAGATTATATTTTAGGAAACTGCAGATAAAAAGCTTTATGAAATTTAGCCTTAAAGGGGCCAGTGTGCTGCAATGAAGCTGCTGCATCATGCTGGCACCAGAGAAGCAAACTTTACAGTAGGCATTTGAATGCATTTTAAAAAGCAATGCCCTGTGTGCCACCAGGAACGTCTATGCACAGTCACAGCAGCTATTGCACACTCAGACAGAAATACCTTCATCAGTGCCAAGCCATGGATAACAGTAACGAGGGGCCCTGACATGCAGGCACAGCTCCTTCTTTCTCAGATGTGGCAGCTTCAGCATGTCCTCAGTGGATTAGAGGAGGGGTGGGAGATCTCAGGGCTGTTTGCTCACAGAGAGGAGGACATAGATGCCCAGACCTGCCTGTGACCCTTATTTGTAGCAGACAGCCGCAGCAAAAACATGGCTGGGATCAGACCTGTGCTACACAAAGTACTACCTAAACAGCTCTGAAGCCATTCAGCACAACTCCCAAGAAGTCTCTGCCGGAGCAGAGAGGTCCAAATGTCAGCTCTGCACTAGAGGACTTTTCTAGCTGGCACAACAGGCAGCACAGCGGTACAGAGGAGAGCAACAGAAGAAACAAAGCAGCTCTTACTCACCCTGCAGGGTAACAGATACTGCAAGCACATTACTAATCCAGCCATAAAAATCTCCACCCCAAATTCTCAGGACAGCTTTTTCTTTGGTTTCACATACCCATACCACCCCAACTTTGTCCTGCACTAGTGCCCTCCCTTCCACTCTGTTCACAGCAGTGGAGGAACACACATGAATACACTCAATTCCCATCTTTCCCTCTGCTGCTTTATTTCTCTTGAGCCAGGAGAGACAGGTGGTCCAGCTCACCTGAGCTGGTAGCTACTGACTGCAGGGAGATTTCCCAGGCCCTTGCGAATGTCTACAAACCCCTTCTGTCCTGGGCCATGCTGGCCTTGCTGCACAACAATTCTTTTGCAGCACCACATACCTGGGGTCGCTTTCCCAAATAAACCCTGAATCTCCCTCCTGGAGCAGCACATTGAGGTACAGCTCCTGAACGAGTCTAATGGATACCGGGCACCACGCATGGGCACCCACCACTCACTCTCACTTGGTTTCTTCACAAATCAGAGTGACTTTGTCATCAAACAAGTCCTCCATAGTCACAGCCACCAGCTCGGAGCCAGATTGGCTCGCTTGGGATTCGGGCAACGTCACAAAGACTTGGGAGCCAGCAAGTTGGGAGTCATCAAAAGAAATTATATGCTCTGCTGTTCCTTGCTCCGACGTCTGAATCACCTGCGTGAAAGATGACATGAGAATCAGACACTTACAGCACCACTTTCCCCACAACCACTTTGCTACCCACATCTTTCCCAGCCTCAGCTGTAGTAATAACATTTAGCTTCACGCTAGAGGTCTGCAATTACAATAGGCATGAGACTAATGGGAAACACCAAACCACACACACAGATGATGCAAAAGAGAAGACAGGCGAGCAATTTAAATATTTCTCTCCACAAAATTGCTATAATTTAGCTCCATAAGCAGTTGTAGACAATAAACACTCTGTGATTATCCACTGGAGGAATGCCAGCCCAGGGAATCTTGCACACTGGGCTCCCTCATCCAAGAAGCTGTTCTCCACTGATGACTGAGATATTGTAGAGAAAGAGTCTGGGTTCAAGCCTAGCATTTGGCCTCCAACAAAACAGCTATAATCCCACAGGGTATGTCATGTGGTTTTTAGTAGCCTCTGAGCAACCAGGCACCTCTGCACACACCCTCCCCTTCTTGGCTCCTGAAAACCAGAACTGAGCTGCTTCCCCTTCAGCGAGCCCACCTCACACTAGCACAGAAATCCCAAAGCAGTGTGGTCTAGGAGGCCAGCATCCTGGACACCTTTAAGAAGGGGGAATCAGGGAGCAGAAGGGGTGACAGGAGCCACAGGGTGGATTTGGGCAGAATAAGCAGGTTGGAGGGGGAAGATGGATGAACAACTGCAGGGACTGCAGCAGAGAGCTGTCTTTACCTGCACAATCTGGGCCGTGGTGGCTTGGGAGAAAACCACCTTGGGATGCTCTGCACTGTAGTGCCCCTCCAGCTCACCCTGGGATGGAAAGAGCTCCCCACAGAGCTCGCAGGTGAAGGTGCTCTCCGTCTGCTTAAAGTGCTCGCTGGTGACGTGGCTCTGCAGGGCCCCTGGGAAGCGGAAGGATGCTGAGCAGTACAAGCAGCGAAATGGCTGGGAGCCTGGGGGGAGAAGCAGTGCCCTGAGCCTGGGCTGTGATGGCCAGGGCCAGGCCAAGGGCACAGGGAGCTGCAAATGGCCAGGACACACAGGGGTGAAACCCGCCAGGAACTCAGGGCACAGCATGTGCCGGTGTCCCTTCTCCTAGCTACACCACTGTCAGTTTATGGCTGTTCAGGTCCGTTTTAGCTCTAGCTCCCTGCAGCAGTGGCATTCAGAAACCAGGCTGGCGTACCTGATTGTAGCTATGGCTGTCTCTTCTCACAGAAATCTCTTCTTCCCGTTTCCTTGCACCATCCATCACTGCTCCTTGTTGGTCTGGCTTGTAGCCCCCAATTCAGCTATTGCAAACCCATTAGCCACCCCAGGGGCTCTCCCCTCTCAGAGAAAGCTATACCTAGGTCTTCTCCTTCCTCACTCCCCAGGCTGCTGTTGGCTGCCCCTTTTAATGTCTCCCCATCCATCTCCTCTCCTGCTATCCCATGCACAGCCTTGTGGACCAATCTTTTGCAGCAGTCTGGTCTGCCAGTTCACTCTGCCCTCACAGCCTTGCTTCAGCTTGCACACTTACCAAAGGGTCCTTGATGCGATCTCCCCAAGCCCAGGTCCCTCTGTGATCTTTCTGGTGCTAAAGTCCCTTTTTTCCCCCCAGTCTCTCACTAGCTCTATCTTCCACAAACCCCAATGCTCAGGATTCAGTTCCTAATTTCTCTGTGGTGGTATCTCCTCACCTATACTTAGCTCTCTTCTCTGCTGTAACAAGCAAATCCAGAACCCTCCTTGACTCCAGTGGCTCCAGAAGCTTAACAAGCATGTCCCAGCCTCACTGAAACCAGTGCTTTTCCAGTTTTTCCATGTTTTCTGTTTCCTTACCATGCCCATCTTCACTCTCCCGCTTACAGCTTAGACATCACTGCTCCTCTCAGTGAGTCATTGCTCACAAGTAACATGAACAACAACAAATGTGACAGACCTGAGTGCCTGCACTTCACATGGACCTGCAGGAGAGCCAGCGTGGGGAAAAGCTCCTTGCATGTCTCGCACTCATGGAACTTCACATCTGCAAACAAGGCCAAGAACAGAAAAGTGTGTTCCCAGGGTCTTTTGCAAGAAACCTTCTGAACCAGAGCTCTAATATTTCAGCAACACCACACATCCAGATTGACATGAGGAGCATCTTTGGAGACAAGGCAGGAAAAGGAAAGTCCAAGAACAAGTGAGCTGCAAGATGCTGAGATGAGACTTGGCAGAAGACACTGCTACAGGCTATAAAGAATCTACTCTGATTTGCAGATAAATGGGATGTGCAACCTTGTCCTATGAGAGTTATTAATACATCTCTGCCAGTCACCATGTGGTTTTGCTCACTAACAAATGGGCCATTACCTGTGTGCTCTGCCTTGACGTGCTTTCGGTGAGCAGCAGTGCTGGAGAAGGTTTTGTCACAGGAGCTGCACTGCAGGGAGGAGAACTTGGAGGAGCGGTGATTCTGAGCTGCAAAGACATCAGGGTGGTGGGTCCGGTTGTGATACCATAACCCTGACAACTGCTGCAATGATAAGGATCAAATCATGGTTACAATCCAAAGCTGTTCCAGGGGCATCATGACAGCAAGAAACTGCATGGAAAGCAACAGTAACAGTGCGGTTGTGCTCAGGAGGTACAAGACTCATCCTCCCACACAACAAGAGGTAACACCTCACTTGTTTCTCCATTGCCCCTGAAGAGCTGAACACTGCTGAATCCTTCATCCTTATCTCACTCACTGCAGGTCTCCTTTTGGTGTGAATTTTTGTTCCCTTGTAGGAATGTGCTCCCACAGACACTCCCAACTGAGGCACGCCATTCGCAACGTGGGTATTTTTATTCCTACACTTCCTGGCAGTTAGAACCTTGGGTGAAAGAGATTCCTGAGGGTCCAGGCAGGCAGGTAGGTATGCAGCCTTTTGCAGTCACAGCCCATCTCTCTTCATGGACCTGTCTTTTCCCTACATTCTGCCTCCTCTGTGCCATTCTTCCCTCTGCTGACCCCAGACTGCTGCACTCAGTGCGTATGGCCAGAAGAGACATCCTGGCACAGGAGTGGGCAACAGCAACCTCCAGCACATGAGACCAAATCCTTGCTGCACCAGCTCACCTGGTAAGCTTTGTCACAGATTTCACAGCTAAAGGGCTTTCCCCCAACATGGGTCACCATGTGGCGCTCCAGGAGTGACGGGGCACTGAAGACTTTAGAGCAGGTAGGGCAGGGGTGGTACTCCCGGGAGTGGGCTTCATGGATGTGCTTGCGGTGCTCCTGCAGGGTGGCAAAGCTCATCCGGCACTTCTTGCAGTCATAGGGATCTTCGATGTCTGCCATCCAGGAACACAACAAAAACCACAGGGGGAAAAGAAATCAAGGAAAAAAAGAAAAGAGTTAAGAGGGGAATTCACAGAGGGAGGAAAGAAAAGGGAAAGAAATGCTTGTTACTTCCCAAATGAAAACTAGCACTGGAGTTTTGGCTTTGCATTACAGATATTGCTGCTCCTGCTCACCTACAGCTTCCCATGATGGGTTCCCAGCAGCTTGCTGTTTGCTGGAATCCACCCTTGACATTTTCTTTGGGATAACACTACTCATAGTGTCAAACCACTAAAGAGTCTTGCTTTTCTTGGGAGGGAAAAATCCCACCACGAGACATCCAGCCAGCCTGCAGGCACCGGTAACACCTGCACAAGCCTCTGCTGGCACAGATGAGTCTGCCATGACCCTGCAGAAACCATGCCTTGCAGGCTGGGCTGCCCAAGCCAGGGAGGCAGCTGGCCACACTCACTGTGGAAGGTCCGGAGGTGGATGGAGAGCCCGTTGGCCTGGCGAAAGCCTTTCCCACACTCCCGGCAGACGTACGGCTTGTCCCCCGTGTGAGTCCGGACATGGCGTGACAGCTCAATGGACTGGGCAAACACAGCGTCGCAGTACTGGCAGGCGTACATCTTCCCTGCAGTGACACCCAGGGTGAGAGCCTGCACCTAACAGGACAGGAGCTCTGTCTGGACTATTCCTAATTTCGAAGGGAGAGGGAAGAGACTGTAAAGTGAACAGGTTTTCCTGGGGTAGCCAGAGCATCTCAGCACAGAGTCAAAAAGGTGACTGGAGAAAACCACACCTGCACAGGGAGTATTAAATTACTACAGACCTCAAGTAACCAGAGGTACTACACACTTCTGGAAGTACTACACACTGGTGTGTCTCATATTCAGAATTAATTGCCCAATTGCATCACACTTGTGCAACAGCAGGAAATGCACCCGAGCGTACTTATTACAAACACAGCGATGCATCCTCTGTGCCCATCAGCTGGAAGAGGCATGCCTAAGCCCCAGTAGCACATGGGGCTGAGTGCAGGGGCAGGAGAAGCACTGGCAAGAAAAACTATGTGAAATTCAGCCAGAGGTAGGGACAGGAGAAAGCAGGTTAACCAGAGGGAGGAGCATGCATTGCAGGAGTCTAGATCTGACAGGACAGAGAGGAGCTACTCAGGAGCAAACAAGGAAGGCAGAGGAAGAGGAAGATCCCCTTGATGGACAGCAAACTGCTAACTGGGTCCCTAAACAGAAGACCTGTACAAGGGGATGGGGGAAAGGCAAGTGGGGAACCGCAGGCGAAACCATGTGGGTAAAGGAAATCTGGGAGCAGCCTGTTGTCCAGGGGTCCCTCAAAGAATGCAGGAAGCAACCAGGAGGGCATACAGAGGAAGCAGCCAGGAGGCAAATGGAGGAACAGGGCAAAAGGGGTGGATGGAGCAAGCTAAGCCCCTGGCTGGGCTTCTGTGGGGAAGGCTCACCCTCAGCATGCTTCTTCTTGGTGTGGTAGGCAAGGGCCGAGGCCTGCATGAAGGTCATCAGGCAATGCTTGCACATGAAGGGACGGTCCCCCGTGTGCAGCCGCAGGTGGTTCTTCAGCGTGGAGTTGGCTGCGAACTTGGCCCCGCACTCCTCACAGGAAAAGGGCTTCTCATCAAAGTGTTCAGTCAGCTTGTGGTACTGCATCCCTGGGGAGGCAAGCAGGAGACTGAGGTGGCATTGGTGGAACTCAGTGCCAGCCCTGCCTGACCCTGCTGCAGAGGAACCACTCCTCCCAGCCTGGAGGTCCACCAGCCCACCTGCGACACCGGGGGTCCATCGGTGTCCTCCAGCCCAGAGGCCCACCAGGATATTGTGAGCTGCCACAGGGAGGGCAAAGAGACTCAACTCCTCTTACTCATCCTGCTAAACCACCCACAGAACTGTAACAGCTTGATTATTTTTGGAGGCTTTCAAATTTGCCAGTAGCCCCACTTTTCCTTGATGAGCCATGTGGAAAACCAATTAGGGAAGAACTAATCAGAAAGTGGTTGTGCTCAGTGGGGCAAGAGAAATGAGCTGAGCTGCATTTCTCACACACAGCGCTCAGAGCTGCAGGGAGGAGGAGGAGGAGGAGGAGGTTTCAGACTCTCTATTATATTGTCCAGACTTCTGTCTGAACAGCTTTTCTCCCACCAACCCTACCTGAGGCATGAGCAAACTCTCGGCCACAGATGTCACATGACACGGGGAGGCGCTTCTTCTTCTTGGCCACCCCCACCACCCCGTGGACCTCCAACTGATGCTTCTCCAGCTCCTTCTTTGTCGATTTGACCTCGCTGCACTCCTTACACTGGATTTGCTTTCCTCTGGCCACCCTACAACGTTTCATGTGCACCTTCAGGCGGCAGTAGAAGTGGAAGGTCTTATCGCAAGCTTTGCAGACAAAACTCTTCTTGGAAGAAGCTTTTTCTTGGTGTTCCTTCGGCTCCTTGGCATTGGCACCTCCTGCTTTGTCCTCACCTTTGTCCAGAGCTTCAACTTGGGATTCACTATTCACCTTCCACTTCCTGATCCCAGGTTTCTCCCCGCTTCCCTCAGTCAAGAGACCTACGGAAATAACAATTCTAGTTTCAGTGGTGACCAGTAGGACTGGGCACCAGCCCCTCAAGTCAACCTTCTCCTGAATGCTCCTACACAGACAGTTGTCCCTGCACAGTAATAACAGACACACGTTGGACATGCTGTCCCACCACAACAGTGGCACATGGCTCTCCCCAAAAGCAGCCATGGCCATGATGCATGAAAAAGCGGTCCTCTAATTTCTTCACCCACACATACCAGGGGCTGGATGAGATGGCAAGAGCTAGGGCCACGTTTTCCAAAGAGCTTGCTCCTCAAACAGAAACAACTGTTGCTTCCAAGCATCTACCTCCTGCTCAGACACGTGACGTTACAGCAGTGCTTAAATGTTTGAAGATCTGAGCCTCAGGTATGATACTGTCTAAATCTGCCATTGAGAGTGGATACCCAGCCATTAATTACAAGAAATCTCAGGAACACTTCCCAAAAGCAAACTCTTTGAAACAGAACAGATAATCTTGCTACGACCCTTTTCAGTCTTCTGGTTAGGGCCCTGAGGTATTTCAAATCGCTCATTACATTCACTTCTTATAAAGTCTAATGCTTTTCTGAGTCCCTGTAACACTATCATCTCAAAAAGCACACGCTGGAAAATTCACCTAGGATCTCAATCTACAGAAAAGACCCACAGGGAATGTACGTATGGAAGAAATCAAAATACAAACAGATATATTTGGCTTCTTTGCTATAATGAGAACCATGCAACTGTGCGGCCATGGAAACCAGCGCAGACTTCTCCTTTTGCCAATACACAGGAAATTCAGCCTGTGTTTGCAAAACTTCATTTCTGCCTTCCTCACTATGGGAAGAGCTCAGCAAAGTGTCCTCCCTGCACAGGGCTACTGCCCCCGATTTCCAGCCAGTTAGAAACCAGATGACATACTCCAACAGACTTGGAAACCTTAAGATGTCAAGTGTGACCCACCAACCTGTGAACACATCAAGGGAGAAAAAAAAGACCGGAAGACTGGTGTCCAGTTTGTCTTGCTCTGTCAATAGCAATACACATCTTTCACCTCTAAAGGCCTCTTCTCACATCCCTACAACTAACACTGTCAGTTCTTCTGATCCAAGTGAAGAAATATCTCTAAGCCTCCAAGAAATGTTGAATGTCAAAAAGAGTCATCTTGCTGGGCAGGATGAATGTGGAGAAAGATATAAGCACTAAGGAAACCAGGACTGGAAACGCCCAGGAAGTGCCATGGCAGCAGGGGTGTAACCTGAGTCAGATGAATGAAGAGGAGTTTTGCCATGACACGCATGATAGCTTCTAATGCAGAACTTTTACAGAGGAGAATGGCATTTTGCTTGCAGACCCTCCAATTTAATGATCCCAGGGGCTGACTCAGGCCAGTTAGATGCTGTCTTTTTTAAACACAAGACTATGCAGAGGAAAAGCCTTTTTACTAGAGTTCTTGACACATTTCTGAGATATGAAAGTGAGACGTATCTTGACAAACGTGATCTCCAAAGAAGTGACTGTACAGAGACCTGGAAAGCAGATGGCTAGACAGGAAGTTATGGAGTTGGCTGGAAGAGCCAAACCTGGTCCTTGCATGCCCCAGCTGCCAACAGTGAAAGTGCTCTGACTACAGAAGAGACCCAAGGAGAAGCCAACAGATTTCATATTGTACCTCCACCAAAGAAACCAACACATTACTTTGATAATGCCGAGTGTGGCTGGGGATGGACGCAGACAGTTCCCTCCACAGGGATGCCTAATGCTTTCCAAGTGCTTCAGCTCATCTAAATTAAGTATCAGAATATATTTTTTTCAGTAGACACATAAAAATTGTTGCTTTCATGTATAAATGCTAGCTGTACACATCTCCATGCAGCACGCGTTCTTCAGAAATGTAAGATCTCTGTTTCAAGTGGAAGCTCACATCCCGCAAACATGAAGCCTGGAGTTATCATTCACATCTCTTGCCAAGAGCCACATGGCTATCGATCCATAAAGCCACCTGCAACATTTAGAGCTGGTAAGCAGTGATATCAGAGCTGAGGAAACTGACCTAGAAATTAAGATATGGAAGCTCAGCGTAAAGATCCATAGGATGCCAAAAAGGGGTGGTAATTGGCAATTCTCCTCTAGACACTTCATACAGAATACATGTTTTTGCCAAGTAAATACCATTTTTCCAGGGCTCTTGTTTTTTATATTGTTTCTTGCTCGATTTAATCTCAACCTTGGCATGAAGCCCTGCAAAGACACTTAGTAACAGCAGTCTGCTCTCTTTGATATTGGTGCCAGAGAAGCAGGCATCTGCCAGAGCAATCTAGCTGGCTCCCCAGGTCCCTCACTGTTAAGCACTGCAAGGTGTCTGGGAGCTAAGGTGGGCTGCACATTCACAGGCATGTGCAGTTGTTGGCTTATCTCCTCTGGAGTCAACAGGGCATCAGCCCTGGCAGATCCCATGGTCAGACAGAGTCAAGGGGAGTGGGACAATGCCTGCAGCATCAGAAGGTGACACAGAAGGAATGGCAGATAAGAGGGAATCACCTTCTCTCTGGAAATCTTCATCAGAGCCATGACCAGGTGAAAAAGCGAACCAGATTGGCGGCAGCTCTTGGTGGAGTTAGAAGAGAGGGACCTAGATCTGAACTGGGCATGAATACTGGGTCTACAGTGTAGGACATCTCTCAGGGAGACCACAAAGGCTACCAAGTCAAGAAAAGGGAGCAGAGCATGCGCTGTCACCCTCCAAGCCCAACAGCTAAAGCAGTAATACAGATCCTCAGTTTCTTCTACACATGCACTGCTCCCAGTCACCCAGTCCCATCTACCACGTCAACAACATTTCCTCATTGCTCAAGAAAGCAGGCAAGCTAACAAACCTAGGGTGCAGAGTGACCCGGGGCAGGTCACTCTCTGCCCTTCCTGGCACAGAGGGAACATCAGCTTTGCCTTTCACTGTCAAACACAGAACAATGGCAAGTGTCAGAGCCACGAGGCTTGTCCTCATTCATAAAGACCGATCATGGCCTTGATCTAAATTTTCAGACAAAGCGATTAAACCTCTACCCCTAAAACAAGACAAGACATTAATAACAAGCTGCTTACTCTAACTACCTAGCAATCTGCTAGTGTTTCCACACTGTGCTGTAAGCTAAGCAGCTCTGGCACCACGAGTAAATAGGGATGAACTGAGCTGAACCAGTGCCTGTGCTTGGATAAAAATCACACTGTGTATATCACAGTGGACTCTGCGGCCCAAAGAATCTGGATGCACTGAACACAATGCCAGAAAAATGTATGTGAGCAAACAGAATAAGGAAATCACATTTGCATCCTTTGCAAGAGACTGAAAACCTGCAGTTAGCTTCCTGGCCCTCTTACCTTTTTCATTAAAGCATCAAATTCTGTTAAGCATTCTTCCTGCAAATGACGGATGCAGCGATAACAATTCAGCTCAGTGGGAAAGCATCCCACAGCTCAGGGCAGGGTCTCACACATGGTTATTGCTATGCATTTGTTTCTCGAGTTCACCAAATTGCTATCTGCATATGTTTCGTTCCTACATTTGCCAAACTAGTACAGTATGTAACATTCCCCTACTGCTGTGGGACCCTCGCAGGGGATTATTTGCTTTGTAAAGTGTATACATAGCAAGACCAAATTAAGGCACTATAAGAAAATTAACTCAGAAAATAGTTTGGGACTACAGACTGCACCATCACAGTCATCTTTGCACAAGATGAGTGATATGACCCTTCTGCAATCAGCCTGCGAAGTATCCACACATACACATATAAAATCAAGGGATTGTAATACAAGTCCAGATTCATACAGATCCAACAGTACAGGAAGAGCTAAAGAAACCCCACAGCTTAAAGGTAATAATTCTGAAAAATCAGCCAATATAGAGGCAAATCACGTAACTAAGTTGTATAACACCTCTAAGAGCAAGGGCTGGGGTGGAGAAATGCAAATGCAGTTAAGGAATACCAGTATGGGGTCAGTTATGGTCTCCACAACCCTCGTAACACACAAAACTTCAATATGGTGCATTTTACCAGCAAGAGAAATGCACGCTCCAGCGCTTGGATCCAGAGGTTGCCCTTGCGAATCCTCCTGCTAGTACAACCACGACATCTGGCCAGGGGTAGTTCTGTGAAATGACCTCAGGCCACCAGGACACTGAGGTCCCCTACCAAACTGCCCAAGACACCTGTAACTGTTTGGAAAAGTTCACAGAAGGATGAAAGCCTGTGCTTTTCTTACCCACGTGCCCCAGCTCCTGCATCACTGGCTGCAGGTCCGGGAAGGACTCATGGACATTGCACAGCAGCTGACAGATCTTGATGGCTGGGACAGACTTCTCCTGGGCTGTGCTCAGAGCTGCTTTCAAGGAGGCCTCTGAACTTTCCTTCTGAGCAGAAATACTCAGTAGCTGGAGAAGTAAGTAGAAGAAAACATCACATGACAGAGATTTTGGGCTGTGAAAGGTCGGGATGGTCTAGGAGTGAGGGCAATTCCTCTTTTGTTTCATCTCTACTGCCGGGAACCTGCTTTCAGAAACCAGAAGAGAAATCCCTTTCCATACAGGTCTTTGCCCCTCCACTGATGTACGTGCATGAGCTTAGAGAATTTCAGGATTAAAAAAAAGTTTCAACACTTTAAATTCTCAGACTTTCTGTTTTGGTATTAGCTTACTTAAAGCCACCTTTCCATAGAAAGAGGAGTTCTTCAATGCCTGTTGGCCGCTGCAGGGAGAACCAAGGAGAGGAGCTGTGCCTGCCCATATGTACCTCATCCTTCCAGATCTCCAGCAGCAGCCAGCCAGAACAGGAATGAGTGCCCACAGACTGCTTGGTGGAAAAGGCCATCTCGTTAGTAACACACACAGCCCATTTTCCTTGTCAAAGTAAAAACAGGCAAGGCACTCTGGGACGCTACACAATCATGGTATCCGCGGTGCATTTTCTAGGAGTGTTTCACTCGCATATGTCCTCAAACAGCCAACTCAAATGGAAACCCACTCCCTTACAGCTCTGCTTTCTCTAGGACTTAAGCATCCTTGCAGAGCTGAAACAGTTTTGCTGTGTTTGAATACCCACATTTTCACCAACTGAGAATCTCACCAGCAATTTCTTTTACCTAAACACTCCTGCAGAATTTATACAAAACACCCAACACACTTGCACTTCAGCAGAAGGGCATCTACTTTGGATGGCTTCCCCAACCCAAGTAATGTCCCTTGATTTCAGTGCACACTAGGACCTGTCCACGTTTTGAGCCCTGAACCATGCTGGCTCCAAGAGTGTCCCCTCATACCTCTTTTACTGCTTCTGTGAGTCCTGCCTCTCCTGGAGCCAAGCCCTCCAGGTCCGCTCTCTGCTGGATGGCCTCTGAGATCAGCTTGCTGTGCCGCAGGATGATTTCAATGGCTGTGCTCTCACTGGTGGCCACTGAAGATTAAAATAAAAAGTAAAGGTATTTAAAAACACAAAACCCAAGGAGAACCAGAAGGCCTTAGTTTCACTTAGCTTTGTCCAGGCCACTCCTGGAGCTGTTAACAGCAGGAGTGACTTCTACAGGCAAGCTTTGGTAATACTAATTGCAGCACTGACATACAACATAAAACCCTAGCAGACCTCACTTCTCACTGCTTGTCTAACTTTGGATGAGATCAGGTTTTCTAAAGCATGTTGATGGGAGAGACAGTGACAACCTCCGAAGGGAGACATGGGTTCTCCCAAAACTCAGAATTTCTTCTCTGCCCTAGTTACAGACATCCCATTCTGCCTTTGGAAGAGAAACAGGAATTTCTAGGCACAATTTGCCTCATCCAAGAATAGCCACATAAAAAGCATCTGGATGCACCATGCACCAGAAGTGCTTGTTTCTCAGGGATGAGCACAGAGGGCTGGAGGAGAGGAGTTTGGATGGATGCAGCTACACCACCGGCATCTGACTGCAGGCAGGTGAACCCCAGTTTTGTGCCCACAGGGCCAGCACACAAAGCCAGGCTCTGCACAGCCAACCCCTCCTGCCCCACAAGACCACCAGCCTGAGCACTCCTCACACTTGCATGAGATTTTGACAATGATTTTGGGGGAAAAGCACAGTTTAGGTTTTAAAGTAGAAAAACTCAAAGCCAGAGGCTGAGGCTCTGGGGAGGACAGGGTGGTGGGCTGCACACAGACCTCTGGTGAAACACATGCTTTCAGGCTGATGGGCCTCCAGCTGGTTATTAGCACAGGATGGTGGCCAGCTCTTAAAAGGTTTGCTCATTACAAAACCTGAAGCACAGAGCCACAAGCAAAGCAGCCACATTTGCAGACCAAAGTGCTTTTCCAATCAATCAGCTGTTCCACTGAGGACACAGGTATTGAGATCCATTGGAAGAAAAGAGGTTCCCAGCCAGGGAGAGGGTGAGGACTTAGAAAGCAGCTCCTGCCAGCAGCGGGAGAAGCTCAAGGAGAGTATGGGAGGACACCAAGGCCATTACCCGCTTGGAAGAAAAACTCTGCACCAGGCTGTTTCCGGATCTCCTCCATAAGCAGGTTCAGCGGTGCAGGTTCCTGCACAGCCAGCAGCAGCTGCCAAATGGCACAGACCGACAAAGACCGCTCCTCCAGCGCTGCCGAGACGAGGGAGGCGAAACCGCCGGCCTCACGCTTCACAACCTGCTCCATCGCCTTGGAAAGACCCACAGTGAGGCACTAACAAGGGACCCCATCCACCTGCCCTCTGACATGCTTAGACACAACCGTGACTCACCCCAAACGCACCTTCTCTTTCTCCCACCCTGCTGAAGACCCAGTTTATGGTACAACCCAAGTGGTGACCACTTGGAAGCCCAAATCTTCACCCGACCACACCAGCCCTTTCCTCAACTCGCTCTGAAGCTGAGCATCAATCCTCAGTGCCCAAATCAGCCACTCTTACCTGCCAGCCTTCAGCTTTACATACATTAACTGCTTCACTCCTGCTACAGGACACTAAGGAATCATTAAACAGTCCTGCTGGAGGACTGCCCAAAACCAGGCCATCACAGGTAGTAAATCAAGTCCTCAGGACTTGCTAGGGATCCCACATGGGGATTAAAGCTCAGTATCTGCTTGCACACGTGCAGGAGACTGCTTACCTCTCTCTCAGCAGGAGCCAGGCTCCGTGCAGCAGAGATGCCCTGCAGCAGTGTGTGGGTGTCTGTGAGGAGCTCCACTAAGTTTTCTCGGTATTGTCTCAACAGTTTGGCTCCATAATCCTCTGGGCTCCATTTGGCTAAATACAAGTGAATGAAAATAAGAAAATAAGCTCAGCTTGCAGCATCTTCCCAAAGGGCTTCAGAGCTACAGACACTGAAAAAGTCAAGGCAGCCAGTTCTCCCTGGGTCACTAATGCTCAGGGTCTTATGTTCAAGCACACATGGATTCACTTGCAAGCAGAGGATGAACACAACAAATCAAAACTTCTCTGAATCAAAGACAACACAGAATATTCCCTGCCCACACATGCCTACAGAAATGGATCTCTGGCACCCAAAAGCCTTCCAAGTCTCAGTTCTGGTCTGAGCCCAGAAGAAGAAAATCTCAGTCTTCAGCCATGTTCAGCAGGGAAATGTGGCCTTGTCTGTGAAGACAACACCTTGAGATGTTCATCAGCCTCTTCTGATGCCCTGGAATCAAGGAGACCCCATTACTGACTCTTAATTGTAGTTTCGTTGGAAGAGGTCTGTAAGTGAGATTCTTTGGTGCACTCCACCAAGGAGCTCTGCAACATGCTCTGTCTCAGCAGTCTGTGACTATCAAACATATGAACATTTTACAAACACCCAGATGGTCCAAGGTAATCAAGAACTTAGCAGGCTGAGTTGCCCTTGGTAAAGATGTTAAGGGAACACAAATCAGACTTGTGATTGCAAAGTAGCAGCAATGCCCTCCTCTCTCTTACACCAAAAAATGCAACTTTAACTTCATCCCTTCCTCCTCCCATACCATTCCAAGCTGAGTCTGCTGAGGTTTGCCCTGATGAATCTGAGAAAGGATGACTCCAGAGTAACACCACAACCCTTTAAAGACACCCCAGTATCAGGACACAATGGATTAATTCAGGAAAGAGGAATGGTGTTTCTTCAGGATAATGAAGAAACTTGGGCAAAATACACTGTATATCAAAAGTAATGTATGATTTTACTTGTCACCAGATTAGTTGATAAATAAAACTGGAAATTGTCTAATAGATTAATCTGAAAAGGACTTTTTTTCCACTGTTGGAGTTACTACATTGGAGAAGATGCATAGTTATACATTTGTAGGAGAAACCAAAATAAAAAACTGTAGTTCACCCAAGACATCTGTGCATGTTTTTTTGTTTGTGTGCTTAGGTCTTTTAATCATTGTGGTTCGATACCAAACAGAATGATCTATTATTTGCACAGCACTACCTGGGAGAAAAGCAGCTAAATACACACCACTTGGTGAAAAGAAAATACAGTCTCTGGGACCCAGATGACATACAATGCCAAGTAAGAAGAGAAAGCTCTTCAGGATGGTGAAGGAGGCAATGGCAGGCTGTGGGAATAATCAACAGAAGATTCTGAGCTAATACAAAAAACTCCCTGGACAAAGACTTCTTGAAGATATGAGTCTACTCCCCAGGAAAGCTAAGGGAACCTCATTAAAAGCTTGAGCTCCACAGAGTTTAGGTATGACTTGGATGTGCCCCACATGGATCAGGGGATGGTTTACAAATAAAAATATTTTCCCTCCTCTCCCATCGGAATGTTTCTGATTTTATTACACAAATTTGAGTCATTACGAATGCACTCTTAAGCTTTGCTGCCATACCAAGGTGAGCTCCATATCAGGCATGCCCTGCACCACTATACAAGACATCCTCTTTTCTGTTAGCAGGACACCACAGGACATCAAAGGCTGCCATCAGTGCCTCAAGTCTTTCCCTCCCTCTTAATTTCCACGATAAGAAATGTTTGTGCTTCTGTTTGTTCAAGCTGCAATTTGAGGAGATTCAGCTCTATGTAATTAAGGAATGCTCCTCCTTGGAATGAGTATTACCACTAGATAATTAACCATGTTGGGAGTCTGGTGTTTCAAGAAAGCGATCATGCTTAACAAATGACAAAGCAAACTGCCTGTCGGGAATGTTTGTAACAGAGGAAATTATCAGCATTATGAGCACAGTTTTGCTTTCTATGAAACACTCATTTACATTTCACTGCATGTTAATTTAGTTTTTAATTTTTATGTGACTTCAGAGGTGGTGAAATTTACTTCTATCTGAATTGCTCAGGGATGTGCCTAAACCCACCCAAACTTGGAAGGCTGTCCCACCAGTCAGAAGATAAGGACTCATGAGTCCCTGAAGGACCATAGGCAGGCAAGAAACAATAAAACCCCACTAAAACAAAAAGAAGGAGGAGACTAGCCATTCAAGATAATGATGTCTAACGGAAACACTAAGTGTGGGATCTCCCATCAGCACACTCTGCTCCACACAGGAGACCACGAGTCAGTGACCATGATGTGCAGAAATGCTGCCTGGATCAAGGACAGGAGCACAGCCCAACTAAATTTTCCCCACAATCTCCCTCAATCACAAGGAATACACAAAGACAGCACCCAGGTAAGACACTGTCTGTACTTAATGTCAACGCATCTACGACTTTGGGGAGTTTTAGGAATTTGCTTTCAAAGCCAGCAAGTACTATAAGTTAAACTCACCAGTGGACGAGAGTTTGGTAAAGATGCCTTCACCTATGAAGCATTTATTATGTGAAAATTGTTCTATTTATTATAGAGCCACATGCTGCTGCTTCTAAGTGACTCAAAACCAAAAAGTAATTTGACACTGGAAGTTTTTTGTCCTGTTTTCCAGACAGGACCTCCTAGTTTCTACCCTATCAGTGCCAAATTAAAGGAAGGAGCCCAACAGGCTTCTGCCCCACACTGCTTATTTCATCGCAAAGTAGGGGCCTTCATGCTGGCATCATCCTCCTACCCCACTGCTCCCAGGACCACTTTTGTTTGAATAAAATGGCCATCCCATTCCCTTACTTAAAAGTAAAATTATAAGAGTATGCTGAAGTCCGGACAAGCATCCAGACGTCCTGGCAACTCCCTGAACGGAGCCCCCAGGCTCTGCAGTGTAGTATACCCATACCGTTGCCATCAGAGACATTTGCTGTTGCCACCAAGTTGTCTAGCAGAAGGTGGAGACCAGGGAACGATGCTTTCACAGCCCCTAGAAGTTTGACCAGACTTTCCACTTTCAGGGTTTTCTCTTCATCCACCTTCCTGAGCAGACTGTCCATGGCTTCCCTCTGCGAGCCGCCTTCACAGCAATCCAAAACTACCTGCAACAAAGGAACAGTCAAGAACTTCTTTGTGAGAGCTTCCTACAAACTCTTGGATCTGAATATAGATCAGAGAAACAGGAACAGTGTCACAGTACTGCAATAAATCCATATCCATTGCTTCCACTGATTTGATTAACTGGGAGGTGTTATGGGATGCTAGTTACAGGAACATCTAAACACGTCCAAGTGTATCAGACGTGTGACCTTGAAAACTACCCTGGTGGGTTCTTCCACCAAGTCTAGCTACTTTCAAGTGGCTGACAAGCAAAAAACATTTTTTCAAGGGAAACAGAATAGACTTAAAGACAGGGTTCGAATCAGTACTTCATTTAATATTTCTAACCAATATTTTTTAAATTGCAGTCTCTTTTCCCTTGTCTCCCAAATTTTTATGCTTGTCATTAAAAGACAGAGATGAACAGAAAAAAAAGACTCATTATTTAAATAAGCATCCCATTAATTGAATGATTATTTCTATGACAAGGCCACATGAGACATCGCTTATTTGAGATACAGTCACTGTAGCTTGGAAAAGCTCTGGTATGCCAGGATAACACCTGCAAGGCTCCTACAAGGGAAAGCCAGTTGACAAATACAGGTTGACCTCCTCTCTGCAAACATGTGTTCCTAAGCATTTGAAACGTGGAGCTCTCAAACTCTGTGGGTCACCAGCACAGTTCCCTGCTGTCATAAGCGCTACATTACACAATCCCATTAATAAAATTATTAAGATTTGTCCTAAAACTAGTTACATTTTTGCTCCCTTTCCCATGGTTGGAAAGCTCTTCTACAGTCTCATTCCCCTGTTGATTCTCCTAATTTTCAGCTTAAATTTATTCATGGCCAGTGTATACCCATTTGTTCATGTGCCAACATTATCTTTTAGCTTAAAAAAACCTTGTAAACTCTCTGAGGTGTTTACCCTACCCTTTCTCTCCAATTTCTTTAAAAGAGCATGATCATATATTCCCTCTCAGTCTTCATTTCACTTGTCTAAATAAGGCAGCTCCTCTCGTAAAACAGCTTTTCCACTCCTCTGATCTGACAACTGCAGATCTGTCTCAGCTTCAATAAAAATTCACCTTTTTTGAACAAGAGTGGAACTGCACACAAATTTCAGATGAGGTCTTCATTCTTAGTTCTCGTTACTGCATCCAAATGCACACCCTTCACTTTATACTGCCACGTCATTCAATTCTCACTATTTAGTTCTCCAGCCATGTAATTCTTCTCCCTCTTGCAGATCCTACTCTGTGTGGACAAAAGATCCCCCCTTTTGCTCATCAGCAAGTTTTGCTAAGCATGCTTTGGTATTTTTGTGTCAATAACATTAGTGTTAATATTAGGTAAGTGTCAAGAATCCCACTGGCAGCCTTGCTCCAACCTGTCAGTCCCACCTTCAGCACAATCTGTAGTCATCTCCCAGTAAGATACATCCTTTTTTAATATCACCACTTCCTCTAGTTTAACAATTTCCTCACATGAAATTCAAATGCTTTGCTCAAGTCTAGATCGAGGCAGAAAAAAACATTTTTATCTCATCAAATAAAGATTCCAGGTCAGGCAGAAACAATTTACTTGAACACCCTTTCCTGCATTTTATCTCATTTTTTTTTGCTTATACACAGTGCTTCAGCTCCACGTGCCCTCCAGTCTGTCCCAGCACATATTCCTGTGCACCCACTGAGCTGACTGCCTAGACTGCTGCTTCCCTCTCCCCCACGCATCTGTCCTGGTGGTCAATTGTAGGGATCACTCTCAACCTGGAAAATACGGTAATAAACCTTGCTGTCGCTCTCACAGCCACAGATGTCAGCTCTTCCACAGTCTGTTGAAGGATGCCCTTTGAGTTGTGATTGCACTTCAACTGCAGGAAACTTCTGTTTCTCCTAGATTGGGCCCCTGGCTCAGCCATGAGTCTTCAGGTCATCTCCTCTCATTATTCTTTTTCTTTACTTGGTCAGACAAATGTTTGTGGCTTGTCACTATATATGCCATGATGCCCAGCAGCCTGACATGCTGCAAGACTCTCTTCATACCTGTAAAGTACATTTCTTTGCCTGTCAGGCATTTCAGGCATTCCTTGCAGGTCCTAATACTCTTCCTCAAGTTACTCATTCACTCAGGTCTGTAACCTCTCATACAAATTCTCCTCACTCATTCAGGATGCAAACTTCAGACAGTTCTCCTACCTTTAACATAAAAGAAACTAATGCAACAGCTCCTCCTGCGCTCTTAGAGCAGCTGATCTCATTAATTAGTGTCTCTCATTTCTAAAGATTTGTCCTTTTATAGCCAAACTTTGTTAGTGAACCTGTTGACACAACCTCCCATCTAATTCACACTGAGCTGACTCTGGATTGCTCAGTCTGAAGTCCTCTTTTAAGAGTACACAAAGAGGGGTACAATCCTTTTGGGGAGGCTCACACTGTAACCTACCACTGCTCCCAGGCAAGTGCCAACAGGCGCAGAAGTGATGTCCCTGGAAGTGGGAGATGCAGTGCTGACATTTTGAGACTCATTTTGACAACAGTAGGTGAGAGTGTCAGAAAACATCCCCCCCATTCTGCTTGCAGCAGGACTTCTCCATCCCCTAGTGTGTCCAGTTATGATCACTCCTGCAACGGCCAGTAACCTTGCTTGAATTGCCATTGATACCTGTCCTACTTCTGAAGCAGCTTGAGCATCAAGCTGTGTAGGCACTGGAGCCAATGGGGAGGGGAAAGCACATTGCTCAAAATACCCAAGTCCCCTCTAGAAGAAAGCCTGGACAGAAGAAAAGAATGGATGTTTCTACCAGCTATTCTGATGCTCCAGGTTCAGGGCTGTACTGTGGACTTGTCGCTTTGAACTCTGCAACAACCTAAGTCATGGGACCCCATGCATGAGAGGTTACCTGCTCTTCCTTTGTATTCAAGTTTACTTCTTTTAAGTGATAATCTGCATCCAAGCCACTCCCCAAATCCTACACTCTACCTCCTCACATTACAGAAACACTAATAAAGCCACAAATTTAACCACTCAAAAAATAGAAGTACTAGGTTAAAAGTTCCCCAGAAAAACAGCGATTTACAAAAAGGCTTCACAACACATCATGTGCAGATTTTCCAGCAAAGAAAAGCAGACTTGCTCCATGCACAGCTTGGACCAGGTACAGAAAGAAGCCAGTTGCCTAGAAAAAAAGGCTGTTACATGTAAAACCGGCACTTGTCTTGCTGAATAAATGTGTAGCTAATGAGGCAGATTGTGAGAAGAAAAAGGAAAGACTCATCTTTATGAACCCTTGGAGAACTAGATCCTATCTCTGCCAGCCCAGAGCTCTAGTGCAATGCTGGATGAATCAGGTAAGACAAAACCTTCAGAGATGGCTGCTAATTCCACGTTCATTTTCCCAGTACTGCACCCGAGACACCAGAGATCTCAACTGCACATATGCCACAGGCCCACCATTTTAATCAATTTAACTTCTGAAATAATTAACCACCTTTCCACTTGGAAGGGCGGGGGAAATAAACAAATAAATCAAGCCTGGAAAAAAGGGAAACCCCTAAGGCCTACTTGGCAATCTCTGCCTTATTTTCCTGTGCCACAGCAGGTAAAAAGCTTTGCACCCACCCTCACTGGAGTGCTCCCCAAATACATTTGTTATCTGCTGGGAACCTGTGGGCTAAAACAAGAGCATGATGGGATCCCATAGAGCAGAGAAGGATTTTGTGTTCGGAGCAGGGTTTGGAGGCTCTGCAGCAAACAGAGCATACAGTGATGGAAGGGGATAAAAAGAAATACTGAATAACACCATACCTTCACCAAAAGAGGCAGGAGTCCCGCAGTATACAATGATGTAATTAAATACTGTATCCTGTGCCCAAGGAGCAGTATTATGATGGTAGAATGGTTTTGGTTTATTGTTAGGGCTGGGGTTTCTTTTTGATGGGAAGGGAGATAAAAAATAACTGCATTTTAACTACCTAATTTCATGAAGATAAAAAGAAGAGTGCAGGGAAAAGGTGCAGCCTTTAAAAGAAAGGCTGCACTGCAACATAAACAGGCATATATGAAAAATCCTAAACCCCCCACTGCTGAGGCAGCTTTCACAACTAGGAGCTCAGCTCCAGGCACCCCCACACTGGTCTCTGCTGACAGCCACAATATCCCCAGCAGATGCCAAGTCCTTTGCTGCATTCATGCCTTGCTCTCTCCTCTCACATCACCATCCCAGGCTCAGCCATGCTGAGCTCATCCCCTTTTGGAGAGGAAAATTCATCAGCCACCAGTCACACCCTAGCCCACAGGGACAAGGCAGATGCCTTTGTTGGCAGCACCTTCTCTGGCCCTCATGCACCGAGCTGTGCCCACACTCAGGGACAGTCCACACCAGACTCTTGGTCAGGGATCACGTGCAAGTGAGCAAGCCATTAAATACATTAATTGAGGGATGTATGAGATGGGCAGAGGTTCCTGGCCCACCTGTTGTGGCTCTGGCCAGGCTCACTCGACAGAAAGCAGACATCATTCATGCCACTCAGCACAACAGTGCTTTCCACTCACTATAATCCTGCATTAAGGGAGCTAACTGATGTGACAAACTAGGACAGGAGGTCTGCAAGCTGTGTACTGAATGCAGCACGCTAGGGCACCCTGCAAGTTTCAGTTCCACAGGCAGGGTATAGCCAGCTCCCCCCCAAAACACAAAGGAAAGCAGGTTATATACAATATTCTGTCCTTCATGGCTTCTGCAAATCAGCATACATAACGCGGTTGCTTACAGGAAAGCAACAGCCATCCCCACCAATGTGTGCATTCAACGCATCAAAAAAAAAATTATAAAAAAAAATATCAGTCAGTGGATGTGCTACTCTTGCAGGCAACTGTGTGACAAGAATTAGAGTTAAAGCTGGGAGAGTCAGCTGAAAGGTAAACTGATGACCACATACACAAGGACGTAACTGAAGCAGGCAGCATAATGGTATTAGTGGTTCTGCTGAAATCAAACTCCACTGCAGAGCCTTCACTGGGCTCACAAAAGGCATTTTCAGGGCCTACAAGGAGCAGTAGGCACCTCCTCTGCCCCAGGCTCTGCCTGCAGGGCCAGTCTGACACCAGTGCCAGTCCGACACCAGTGCCAGGCAGCATTCATCCTGGTCTTGAGGCTGTCTTCACAGCTCAGCTTTCACTGTTCCCACAGTTCAGCACAGAAGGGCCCGAGACATACATGTGCAGTCTGCGCTGCACAAAAGGGAGGTGAAATTGCCAGGTGAGGCTAGCATGTCACTTGGTAAAGCATGCGGTAAGGCATTGCCTTGCAGACATACACACACACCCACACACCCACAGTTTTCCTTATTTCAGATTCTTTTTTTACCCGCTTCTCCGAGGCGGTCAGGAATCCCTCTTCTGCTGCCTCCAAGAACTCCACGATGGGGCTCAGCTGTGTCACACTCTGGATCAGCTCTTCCCTGTGTCCCAGCAAGCGAGCAGTCAGCATCTCTCCCTCGTCTGTGCTCTCTGGGGGGAAAAGGATTCAGAAACACAAGAGAAGAAACAAGTCAGTCTGAAGGAACTGACAGGCTCCTGAAGCGAGTGAGACTCTGTGAAAGATCTAAGTGAATAGCAAAGCTCATCCCAAGCACAAGCAGCAGAGGAAAACCACTTTACTATTCTCTTTAAACTCTATGAAAGGAAAACGTCTCATTTATCTAACAGAGCACAAAGCCATAAAGCAAGCTGGAGGTTAACACCAGGTTTGCAAGGCCACTGCTTTGTGTCAGACTCAAGTAAGAAAGGAGCTTTCAATCCTGAGGCTCAGCTGTGCTCTGACCCATGCCGGCTGCGCAGCCATCGATCCAGCCCTCCAGGCAGCAATGGGGAGAGCCCTGTGCTGCCTACACCCTGCTGCTGCGGGATGGAAACGCTCCAGGATCTTGGCCAGCATGTGATAACCCTCCTGCATCCTGAGTAAGGACACAGGGTTTTTGGAGACCTCCTTTGCCTGTAAGGTTGCCCACTCACTTTTGCCAGGGGCTGCACCCAATTCTCTACCTGTTTGCTGCAGGGCTTCTCCACTGCTCTGTTCCTTTTCCAGCAAAGCCGCTCTCAGCTTGGGACTCACGTCTTGAAACAGCTTCAGTAAAGACACGAGAGTCTGAGCATCCAGGGTCTGGGCATCCTTCACTTTGCTCAGTAGCTTCTTGAACACCGACTGTTCCCCTGCCTCTGCCAGACAGGCAACCACAGCCTACAACAGGACAGGCAAATGCAGGGAAGGTTTTAACAAGAGTCAACTGCCCTATACAAACTGACACAAAAAGCAGAATCCTGGTGGGTTTTTTTTGTTCAGGAGACAAAAAAATTAAACAACACAGAAAAATAACCGCATAGACACATACCACTGAACTCAAGCTTCTGTCTGTGGCCACCAGCCCTGAGAAGGAGGGCAGTAAGCCCTGCCTGCCAGCCCTTCTCTTTATTGCAAATCCCACGAACTGGACCTGGGTTCCAGCACCAAAAACCTCTTCATTTCTTCCCCTAACAGCCAAAAATGCCAGTAGGTCTAAGAGACCTAATAAAACATGGTTTAAGCATTGTTACTTTAGAAGCCCAAGGCTAGGACAAAGGATACTAGATTTCAGCACAGAGCAAGGAGAGATCACTTCCACAGAAAGCAGAGAGCATTTTAAGTGGGAGTTTTAGAAATCTCCATTCTCAAGTCACGATGGAGTTGCATCTCCTAGGGAAAGCTCTGGAGAAGAGGCACGCAAACTCCAAATGTCGTGGGCTCTCAGCATGCGTGGTAATCATGCCCAGAGCTCCAAAATCCACTCCAGTGACCCGAAACAGCAACTAGAGGCAAACATGCCTGTGCAGTTATGGAAATAAAAGGAAAAGAAATAAGCTCTAACTCTTGCTCCCATTTCCCCGGAGCCCTTTAACGCTGTAAATATTGCCCCTAAAGACACATGCTCCCCAGCTCTCCAGGAGAGATGCCAGCCTTTCAGAGCAGACATCCTTTATTAGAGACTCCAGGGATGCTATAAAAGTACCTTTGAAGTGAAGAGCTTAGCCCAGCTCCAGAGAGAGCGGCCATTTTCTGCTGTCATTGTCATTTTTATTTCTATGATAAAAAGACTGAATGCAACTGCTTGGGGCCGCACCAGGGGGATGGTGGACTTGCTTTTCCTAGCAGGTGTAAATGCTCATATATTAGGGCAGCGTGACAGTGCAATGACCTATTGCAAAGAGTATCCACAGAGGGGAAGCTGCAGGAGTCCCAGCTCTTACCCGCTAACGGCATTTTTCCTGCCGAACAGAGAGACATGGACATGAAGGGCTCTGTTACAAAGGAATAAAGGAGATGCCGCAGACGTGCTGAAGAACAAGCTTAAAGGTATTGTTTTAATGCAAACATTAATTTGTAATGAGACTTGATAACCAGATCATGTTTGTTCTCAAGGTTTGCATACCTGGCCCCTTCAGATCAAAACGGTCCTGTAAAACACAAAAGATCTTGACTCTCACCATCCTAAAGGTGCTCAGCACCCTGCCAAATACATGCTTTTACTAATATGGATGAAAAGTAGCTTGCATTGTCGCAGTATTTATTTTTTTAGATTAAAAATCAGCACTGCATCTCTACCCAGAGCTCCGAATAACATCCCTTCCTCAGTGCATGGATTTGGTTAATGGAAATGAGTTTTCAGAAACTGAAAGGCTCTGCTATTTATAGTCTCTTTCCGGAAGACCTTTCCTTGGACACATTGCTCAGTGGGAACAACAGCCTTTTAGCATTGCTTTGAAAGAGCACATAGTGCATTTTAGACTGACTTTGAAGCACTAACAATTCCCAAAGATCCTGGAAAAAATTGGAGAAATACTGATATTAGCTGGAATCCCAGCTTCCACTTAGTCATAATGTGCCCACACGTTACAGCCTGATCCATTAGGCTTTCACTGCCTGGGACTCTTGTAAAACCCTTCATGGCCAAATTGGCACAAATAAGCACACGTCCAGCTTCCAGACTGCAGCAAGAGACCCTCCCTCTGAGCAGGGAAACCGAGTCACCAAGACCTGGCTCAAACTTGAGCTGTGCCACCAAATAGGTTCAATGTCCACTGAGAAGTTTGGTCCCAGTTGAGGATGTCAGTTCTGGTGGCCACAACACTCCTAACTCAGTACCACAATGGTCACACACCATGAAACAGCCCTCCCAGTTCATCTCAAACCTCCCCATTTCCACAGCAGCTCCAAGACAAGCTCCAAACAGGAATCTCTGAAGGTAACAGCCCAGGTGGTAGGTCTCCTATCTACATATAATCACATCTTCCACATTTTTCCAGATTTCTTTCCTAATACAACCAATTCCTACAGTGCTGTGTCCCTCATCTCACTGCATGATCTCCTGCTCTACCCTCACTATTTGCTGCTCCTTCCAAACTACCCTGCTGTGCTGGGTAGGAAGATGTGCAAGGCTGCTCACGCAGAGCCACAACCTGCTTCTGAAAAGTGCAAGAGCTGAGTTAGCACTGCGGCCTCCCAGCCAGACACTCGTTTCTCTCCTCACACCAATCCACAACACTCCCACTAAGCCAGTGCCTCCTAGACCTCCACCAAGGAGAATTTTCACCCCTGCTTGCTCCACACAACAGGAACAAAAGCTCAGCCCAAACTTCCACACAAATACACCAGTACAGGGGAAAAAAAGTTCTCCAGTTCTGTCACCACAGGAAAAAAAAAAAAGAAATACTCATAAGCTATCACTCCTAATCAGGATGCAGAAGATAACAAGAAACTTCTTTCTTCTGCTGCATCCAGAAAACCCTGCAGCTGCAAACAAAGGGTGACAATAACTGGACAGGCCTATAGGCAATGGAAATGACCCACAAGCACAGTGACACTTATTCTATGCAGGAGAATCAACACTTCCCCACTTCATCTGAACCAAGCAGTAGAGGGAACAAATGAGCTGTGCAATAATTTGAATTGAGTTTCTCTAAGAGAGCACAGGAAGATAAGACTTGACACCAGCAAAGCTCTTCTACGCTTCCCCAAATTACTGCAATTTCAGTCTTATTCTCATTTCCAAGCAGGTTTCATCCAAGCCAGAACCAAATTAGATAGGAATAGTTTATGTGAGACACACAGAGAGACTCTAAAACAAAAACAACCCCAAAAATCACATCTCCCTAAGCAGAAAAGCAACTTATTCACATTTTTTAGCCTGGAGAGCAGAACGTAACATCAAATTTACAGAAAACCAATAATGCTCACAAAAGCAAGCCCTGCACCACTAACCTCCTTGGGGAAAAACCCCATGACCTAACAAATCTCCACTGGAGGTAGCTGGCAATAAAGCAGCAACACCCAAGGGGAGCAGACAGGAGTGCTGCAGGGAACAAGGCACCCATGCAGGGACAGGCTCACAAGCAAAGGAACAGAAATACAAAGGCTACATCCAAAGCAGAATCCCACTGAAACCAGGAGCCTGAACACCAGGACAGCCTTGGTGTCAACAGGCAGGCTTGCAAAACCCCCACGAACACCCGCAAGCCGCCATGCTGCCCAGGCTTTGCTGTCCAAAACACATCACTGCTTGCCTATAGAGATAAACCACCCACAAAAGGGTCCTGAGCAGGACATGCACAAGGGATGGTAGAACCCCCTGCGGCAGGGCAAGCACGCCCAGCAAGACTGCTTAGTGCAAAGAAACAGCATCTCACTGGCTTCCAGACCAACTTTTACTTGCCCTGAGGCACCTAAGAGACTTCAAGCAAATGACTAGCAAAACAATGTAAAAAAAAGAGGAGACCGGGGGAAAAAAAAGGAGTGAGAAAAAAAAAAATAACCCATTGACTTCTACCACTGGCACAGTCTCAGCCTTAATTACACAGCCCAAGCTGAGCTCTTTGGAGCTGAACTTGCACTTTGAGCATGACTTCAAAATCATACCACTGTGTTTCCCCCGAAGAAAACACCAGGCCTGTGTGGGAAAAAGCTACTCTGTGTGCTGGAAACAGAGCCCAGACGTGCTGCTGGTGCCCACAGTCCTGCTTGTCCCAGAGGGGAGCTCAGAGAGGGTCAGATCTGGCTGAGCCCTTGCTTACAACAGGCTGCAGTCTGTCCCCACCGCTGCCCTGGGGCTGACACTTTTCATGCTTGTCACAGCTGAGAAGTGATTTTTCAGGAAGGCTTAAAGAAAATCCATTTCTCATTTATTCAGCGTTTATTTATAGCTGCAGAAAAATTGTCCAGTTGCCATTTTGCAGTCAGACACCCAAACTGTCTCTGAGCTCCACAACCTCTCACTTGGCTCCTGCTGCAACAGCTCATTTGGGAGCACAAAGGGCCAGGCACAGGTCTGCAAACCTTACCTGCTGGGTCTTGGAGGTGCTCAAGAAACAACAGTTACTACAAAGCAATAGAAAATGGGGCTGTTATGCACAGCAGAAGCAAGCCTTCTTTGCAGGTACGGTTCTGCCTTGCGACTGTGGAGGCAGCACAAGCAGGCAAGGGAAGGCATGCCGGCATGGGTGATGCCTGCTGACGGCATGGGTGCATAGAGATACCAGATCCCTTCTGGCAGTGTCCATCCACATCCACAGTACCCTCCCCAGCTCTGCTCCAACTGCCGAAGTGCAGCAAAGGTAAAGCTTAAACCTGACATATTTTGTTGATCAGGGCAACAAACGCAAACATACAAAAACCTAATGCTTCTCCAGGTGAGCAGGCATACCAAGAGCAATGCACTCACAGGTGCTTGTCAGCCCAGCCAGGCTTGGGCTTGCTGTTACAAACACGAATTAGGACCACATCTCCCTCCTAAAGCCCCAGAGATGTTAAGTTCAGCACCACCAGGAAGGTCAACAGCTAAGGGAACAGGGCCTTCCCTCCATGAACATTTCAAGGCTCATCAGAAAAGAAACCTGTACTCTCCAACACAAGGGAATTCTCCTCCCTATTGTCATAACTTTTTTTTTTTCCTTCGAATAAACATATCGCCTTGGTTTTTTAAAAGCAGAATGCTTCCATGGCCAAAATGTCCCGTGTCCTGTGGTCACAGTGGTATGGAAGGAACCAAGTGACTTAAATCCAGACAGCTTCCCAGCCAGCAAGCACATGGCAACCTAGAGAGCGTCACAAGTCCCCAACCTACAGAATAGCATTTTCTGGCTTCAAAAGGTCCGCAAACCACAAAACCACTGAAGAGCCAGAAAAGTTGCGTTCTCATTTCTCCATACACAAAAAAGGTACACAGGGCAGTTCATGCAGCCTGGTATGAAAAATGCTCTATCAGAAACAGCCAAGGTGAGGAGAGCAAGCACAGTCCCATCCTCACTCCGTAGCAGCCACAGCTTTTTTTACAGACCCTGCAACTGTGCAGCAGTGTGCAGCCAGCATGAGTGCCTACCTGGACCCACTGCAATCATTTCCAAACTCCATGTCCTCCTGCACCACTGCTACACCAATACAGACATAACCTGCTGTTTCTGTGGTGGCTTTGAGCCGGTACAATGGCCAGTGTCTGGCTACCATTGTTCAGAGCCCAGAGTATCCTTCAGCATTAACCAAGCACAAGATTCAAATATGCCCTCCAACAGCAACTTAAGCATCATTCATCAACGATGACTGCTTTTAAAGCGGCACATTGCCAGAAGTGCTGTGGGGTTGTCACCCGTAACCTCCTCGTAACGCTCCCCACAAGCAGCCTGCTATACACAGAACAGAGCAGATGCTCCATGGCAAGCCCTTGCCGAGGGCTCAGGAAGTCTATTTTGGGATCTCATATGTCAATCGTTTACAAGTCGATACAGTTCCCAAAGCAAATGCTGTAACAGGAAGAAAGAAATCAGTGCTGGAGCTCTCCTACAACACAACGAAGATGTTGTCAGGGCAGGACATATACTTCTTCACCTATGTGCACAAGCAGCTCGCTCTTACAGATGCTCCTCTCCAGGGTGTTGCTCAGGTGAGCACTTGTTGCCCTCCAAACCACCAGGCACCAGAGCCCTAGTTTCCCGTGAAATAATTTCCTGAACAGGGCACAAACTATTCCAGCCCTCTGCAGGGTGAAGAAAAAACTTGTACCATTTACGCAAGTAAACACACCTACCTCCTTTTGAGAGGCATCAACTTCTCTGCACTCTTCCAGTCTTTTCAGCACAGCCCGGGCATCAGAAAGGGCCTCAGAGAAAACACTTTCATATCGAAGAAAGAAATCCAGTTTACAGCTTTTACTCTCTGCTGCTGTGTGAGAGAAACAAGATCAGTTATTTGCTAATTGAAGGGATTCACAGAAAGCACGATGTGATTGAAAGGCATCAGTTTGTAACCAGCACATTGGCTATAATAGGGAAACAGTGACTCACAAATCCCTTCTGAAGATACCACACAGCCTGGAGGGAAAACCAACAGTTTATTTAACACCAGTTATAAATGGAACATTTATTTTAAATCCAGTACAGCCTATTTTTTCCTCCCATGCTGAACAGGAGTTTAAAGGATAAGGTAGCATTAGCAGGCAACTCTCTTCTGTTATAAAGATTGCCTTATCAACCTCATGTACTGCAGTAACGCAGATCTCACTGCATGTCAGATGCAATCACATGCATGGGTGAGAAACTCACTACGGCTCTGGTAAAGTGACAAGCATTAAGCAGTTGCAAAGGCTAAAGGAGAGTATTGCACAGGGCCAAAGGAAGGAAGTCCTTGCAGAAAAGGGGTATGTATTGGTGCTGCTCCCATCCCATGACAAACTAAAAAACACCAAGGAAAAGACCCCCCATAACAGGAAAATGTGAGTCAATGAGGTAATGCTGTGCCCAGACCTGCAAAGTCTCACCTAAATTCCTCACTCCTCCTTCCTCCTCTGGAGGCTCAGCAAGCTCCTCTTCCGCACAGCCACCCTGCTCAGCACAGGCAGGCTCATCAGGATGAGAGCCTGAATCCTCCTGGAGGGATCTGGAGTCACTTGACATCGCATCCTGGTGAACCCAGGTGTGATTCACGGTAAGTTCCTGGCCAGGAGGAGAAACATCTGCTTCCATTTCTGCTTCTACAGGGCCAGGAAAAGGGGAAACTCTCTGAGGGAGGAGGGTATCTGTTTTTCCTTCATCGCGTTTTTCAGACTGGGGCAGGTTATTAGCTTCAGCATGGTTTCCAGATGAGTCTGCTGCCTGGCTGGAGACTTCTCTCACTACCTGGTCCTGAGTAGAACAGCTGATGAGGTCCCTGAGGAGGTTTTTGCAACTAACAGCCACATCAAACATCTGCAGACTATCTGCCACAGCGATAACTTTGGTGAAATTGTGTTTCCCCAGTGGGAGTTTGCCACTGTACATCATCTCCAGCAAGAGCGCAAACTCCTCAGGGGTCACCACAGAAGCATCGATGGAGATTTTATCTGTGCTGTCCAACAAGGATTTGAAAAGCTGGCTGGCAGCAGCCAAAACCACTTTGTGTGCTCTAAAATGAACATTTCCAATGAAGATGGTGCAATCACAGAACTGTTGCTCTTTGCAGAGAGTGTACAGCTGCTGCAGCAGCTGCTTGCTGTAACTGGGAAGCTCCATGCCACCAGGGTCTACTGGCCTCCTCTCACCATGGTCTCCACACTGCTTTCATAAAGCCCAGCTAGCGGGGGCAGGGGGAAGAAAAGAAAAAAAAAGGATCCCATTAGCACTTTGCTCAGATAGTAGTGAGACAGAAAGAGTAATCGTAAATTATTTTTCAATTTACACCTCCTAGTAGTTCACTATGCTGCAGTTCAGTGGTTATAGTAAGAGGCCCCATTCTGAACTCACACTCCCCAAATTCAGCAACTTAGCCTACTAGAACTGAAGAGTCTAGATGCTGTTCAAATACAAATGCTTCAGAAAGAGCTTGGGAATGAGTGCTGAGTCCTAGGAGCTATAGAAAGGGAGAAGAGACTCCCTGATGTGCCTCCTACCATGCAGCTCAAGGAAGTACGAATGTTCTTCGTACCAGGCACTGCAGTGCCAGACTTCGCCTGCATGCAGAAGCTGGAGCTGATGCTGAATTCACCAGCTGGTTTCCGAAAGGGCAGGTGGGAAAGCAGTGGAGGAAGACCTGTTCAGACCATCTAACAAGCACAGAGGAGGATCTGAGGTGTTGGTTTTGACCCGCAGAGCAGCAAGTGGTTTGGGACCAGCTAACTTGCTCCCCACATCACTGCTAAGATCAGCAGGGGAACAGGACAGTTAAGAGACAGAGGTCTCCTTGCAGTCCAGGGCCTTCGGCACCTCTGTTCCCAGCACACCACGGTCCTAACTCATCGATTTACAAGCCTTCTACCTCAAGCTGTAATTTCTTGCAGAAGTCCACAGCCCTAATTCCATCTACCAGAGCCTCCTGTTTACTTTTTCCCCCCTGTTCCAGGAGGGAGAACAGATAGGACATCTGCCAACAGAATTTTTATCTGCAGGATATCTGGAGATTTTTTCTAAGCTAGACAAGATAAAGATGTTACTGCCTTGTCTACACACTAGGATGCCTAACACTGGTGCTGGCAATGATGCTGAAACAAAACAGCATGAACATTAGTGGAAGAGCTTCGGATGGACACAATTTACATGACCTTCAATCACTTAACATCTTTGCACCCAGCTTCCTACTCTCTTGTAGAGAACAAGAGTAATATTGCCTGTCATAAGGGCACAAGCTTTAATGAGCCGATGCTTATATACCACCTTGAAGCTCTGCCTCATACAAAAGCAAGCTTGGAGCAACTCCCAACTCACACCAAACTAAGTTGCAAGCAGACGCTGGGCACCACTTGAGCTGGCGTCTCACTCCCACGAGGCACCAACCCCTCTGGAGTTCAGACGTTGTGGGAAGCAGGACCTCCTGCCCACAGGCAGGCAGGACTCCAGCTGTCCTTCCGCATTGTGCCGCCTTCGGTGGCTGTGGGAAGACAGGAGGAGCCAAGAGACATCATTTCATACCAGAGCTACAGACAGCCAAGCAACTGTTTGGTGGATACCACCCATGCATGAGAGCTCTCCTGCTCAGCCAAGAGCTCCACCGTGCTTTAAAGCTGAAGTACTATGTAACTTGCTTTTCAATCATTAGAATAAGATCACAGATGGTTTTGACATCACCCCAAAGCAGAGGTGTCATGCTCTCCATCTGAATACCTTTGAAGCAAGAGCACAGGGTAGGTAGGTCCTTTTCTGGAAGGCTGGGAAACCTAAGTAGTCACCAATACCCCACCCTTCTGCTTCCCAGGAGCCAGAACTTCTCTGAGCACATCACTACCGATGGCTGGCTGCTCTGCAGCTCATCTCTGCTACTTTGCAAGTACCAGATCCACCCCCTCACTCCTGCACAGGGCCGGCCACCTACACTTCCAGCCTATTAAACACACAGGCTCTGCTATCCTCCCACACCATTGTAAATCATGAGTAACCAAGCTGCCATTGTCAGAGTTGATGCTGGCCGTGGGAGAAGAGAGAGACCCATTTCTTTTGCCAGACTCACTGTAATGGTAGTTTTAGTCCACCCACTCCTTCCCTGGAGCTGAAGGACTTCCAGTATCCAAGATGAAATTGGGTCTGCTGGTTAAATAATAATAGCTGTGGCTCTTCCTACAAAAGGACAAGCAGGAAACATCGATGTCCTGGAAAAGATGTCTGCTCACTTTGCCATGAATAGCCTTCTGCATAAAACCCATCGCTTCCACTGTGGCAAGCTGGAAGAAGCAGGAGCACCGTCTGCTCCCTCTATTCCTGGCAAGAATATAGAAGACATATTTGCCCATGACAGCTCAAAACAGTAAAGCTCTAAGCAGCCTAGCAGCACCTCCCCTTCTTTATTACAGCAACTCAAAGCAGTGGAAAATGTGTCCTGAGCAATTAGATCAGTCATATTTGCTTAAATTTTTACTTCTTTAATTACAGGGACCCAAAGATCCAGTACTGCCAAAGAGAACAGACATTTTTTAATGAGGGGTGATGGTTAAGACCATCCTCAAGGCAATTGCCCCCTACTTAGAACACACTTCAGGCTTTTATTCAAAGCTTAGGGCCAGAAGGGACCACCACCAGTGATCTTATTTCTCATCTGTCACTGCCTCCTAGATTTCCAGACTCAGTAATTTGGGTTTGGCTAAAGCTGCTCTTCCAGCAAGACGCCCAGTCATAAGAACTGATTTTCAGGGGGAGGACCCTCCACTGCCATAGTTATTCCAACTGTTAAATTACATGCCTCATTTCTTATCCGAATTTGTCTGGCTTCATATCCCACCCATGTTCTAGACAGCTTTTGGGAGATTTGGCTGTGGGACTGGGCTGAACTGGGAACCTCTCTGAGAGCAGGTAACTAATACCTCAGCAGCAACGAGCACTAACAGAGCACAAGCTATCTGCCTTTGCCAGCACCACTGGTAAGAAAAAGCCATTTGCCACTTTTTCAGCTTAAAGCTGCTTCTCAGCATCCTCCTTGGAGCCAGGTTCACTGGAGACTTTTCATGAATTTCAAACTTAAGGTTAAACATGGTTTAAGTGGGCTGCTTCTGGGGCCTCTGACACCTGAGCCACACGAGCACTGCCCTCTTCCAAAGTATCACCTCACTTGAGTCAGAAAGGGGGACAAAAGAGACTGAGATATTTGCTCATCTTAGCTGCACAATAAATGGGCTTTGCAAAACGGATCTTTTGAGGAACATCAGGGGACATCCTAAGCCCCATCCTGCCAGCTTCCCAGGGAGAACACCAAAGGTGGCTTAGAAGTTTTCATTCCACCGCTTTCCAATGAGACTGCAAAGTCAATGAATTCGAGCCAAATTTTCAGAAGTGCCTAAAATTCTTAATGCTTTACTTGACCACGTGTCAATAAATGTCCCCGTCATCCTTAAGCGGCGGTTATCACTTGTGACTGCTCTCAGGACTCCCACTTCAGCAAAGAAGCCCCTTCCTCTAAACATCCCAAGTACAGGAGGCCCAGAATGGGTCTGCACAAACATTATCCTCCACCATCCAACTTCAGCTCTTTCTTCCTTTTCCCAGGTATTTCTGTCCTCGCCTACCTCCAGAGTTTGAGGGGATTGTGCCTTTTTCTTTAAGCTACATGAGAACAGAAAAAAAGACTTGTTGATAGCGACAATGCTTCTTCACAGAGGAGAAGGAAACAGGAACACCCAATTCTATCCACATAACTGAAAAGGAGTTTCCAAATTAAATTACTTCTCTTCATTATTCATATAATTACTTCCATCTAGATTCAACAGCTTCAAAAGCCATACACGTCACTAGGTTCATCAAAAGATAATTGGAATTTAGGACTAAGCACTTCAGCAATTAGATGCTACAGAGATAGGTGCTCCAAAGATGCACAAATGAGACCATCCCTCCCTTGCAGTTACGAGGCTGCCACAGTACCCTCACACCATCAGAAAACCCATCATAAGGCACAGAAAGAAATTTAATGTTGCCATGACCTTAGAAAAAGGATTCTGTATGCCCCTCATTGCCATAATTAAGGGCTTTTACAAGGTGCTGGTCAACACACCTGCTGACATTAATAAAATAATGCCAAAAGCTAATTCCTGCATTAATCAGTAGCATCTCAGTGGCCAGCTTGAAGATGCATTCCATGTCTGAAATTATTCCTTAGAATGCACATACAGCAGGCTTTTTTTAGCTTTAAAAAAAAATGTTAACAAACCAACAACTATTGCTGCACTGCCAAGAAATTAAGCAATACCATCACATTGCTTTTTAAAGGCACAAACCCGCAGCCTTGTGCTCCCTCTGCTGCCAGCACAGTGCAACGCAACGCAACGCGCGGACGGCTAATGAAGCCTCCTAAAAGCAACCTGCATACCCAGTGCAAAAGTAGAAGCAATCAATTCCTATGCAAGCTCCAAAAAGCTAAAACAAAGCAGGCAGAAAAAAAAATAAAGTGGACAGAAAGCGATAAGCAACATGGAAGAATCCAGCTTCTCTGTCTCAAGTAAGCGCCATTTATGTTAGAGCCAACTGGAGGGTCTCACTGGAACAGCCCAACAATCCTCCTGTTCTGCGCACTCAGCTTTCAGTACAAAGGAGCTAAAATCCAAAGTGGTCATTGAAGCAAGCGCAGGTCCCGGCCCAGGAAGGCTCCCTGTCCCTGCGAGAGGAGCTCACCCTTTCTGCACTTCCTCAAAGGCTCGTTTCACAAGACCCATGTAAATCAGTAGATGCAGCAGGACAGAAAGCTGAGATTCATTCTCTCATGTTCCTTGCCCTGCAGTACCCCCGGGAACGACCGCAGCCTCCAAGTGATGGGCAACTTTCTGGTTTTAGCTCTGAGGAGTTAAGGACAACAACAGCCTTAAATCAGAATCTGAATACTTTTTGTGTGTATTTACCAGTTTCCTGTTTTCTTGTTACTAAGATGATGACCTTACAAAGAGGGTTATTTGAAAGCCAGAAAATCACATATTGCAATTCAATTTTCTTACCTCTCCCACCAAAAATAATTCAGTCTTTGAAGTGCTGCAAGAGGCTGAGGGATTATTACCTTTCTCTGGGGTGCTCTGAAGGGCCAGAGCAGGCAGCTTTCCCAGAGGATAATGTAAAATCCAGTATGAGGAGCCAGGGCACACCAATTTGGTTTTCAATCTATTTTGTTTCAGTTCAGAGCATCAATGCAGACAGATAACACAGGAAAATAAGTAACACTTTGACTAAATTCAGCGCTCCATGGTCTCTAAAGGCAGCAGAATATACCACTCAAAAAACACGCAACGCTTTGGCTGTCTGCAATGATGTCTGACTAGAAATATAATAGATTGAAAAACGAACAGGTATGCTCCAACTCTTATCAGCAAGTTTTCCATTACTCTCCAAACCGAGGGCTACCCCAAGAAGAGAATGAAATCACGCAGTGGAAAACCAGCACAAACCCAAAGCAACAGCTGAAGTTTGCTCCAGTTGCTGCTCATCCATGCCTCACTGTGCCCAAGAACACTGAAAGTGCTCATTATATTTTGCAGGTTCCCATAACATCCTCAAAAACCAAAAGCTGGATATCTAAACTCTTCTTTGTCAGGTAGGTTTACATCAGAGAAGATTGCATGTTGTAATTTATTAGTGGCTTTTTTTTTTAAAACAAAACCAAACAACCCCCCCTCCCAACACTACTTTGACCAGCTTTTGCAATCTATTTTGCTGTCAGCAGAAGCACAGAAGACATTTGTTCCCGCACCCAGGAGCTGACAAGGCACAATGCACCCATAAGGTGCCTTGATCCAAAGGCCTCTTCAAGCACATGGCGGGGGGAAACCCCCCCCCACCTTTAAAATGACACTTGTCAAGCATGGTCAGACAAAACGGGGCCAATTCTCTCAGACATTGTAGTAAAGTACACAGAATTACTTCGAGCTGAATCTGTTGAGATAGCAAGCCAGGAGGCAACTGGACTTCCAACCACTGTCATCTCCTGCTTCAGGCCATCAGCGAGGCACCCCCACAGCCCCAAAACTCCATTAAAGCACAAGGACCTACAGCAACTCTTCAAACATAAGCGCAGCTGCTTTGAAACAGAGAAGGATGCTGCAATGTAAAAGCCTAATGGCATTTACCCCAGGAAACCAACTCGCTTCCTCGTCTCATGGAAGACTTCTGTAACTGCTGAGCTGCGGTCTGGGCAACAGTGGGCTTATTTTCAGCACCTTCTTTAAGCAATATGTCGTAGCAGTTAACTCAAAATATACTGAAAAGAAAGGTGGAACAAGAACGAATGAACAGGTCACAGAAGCTGGGGTGGTCGGCTGGGAGAGGACCTGTGTTCTGGTCTGTACTCCAACAGGCTGTTCCTGCATCTCCCTATCCTTGGACTGGAGTTTGGAACCCAAATTACTCCTCAAACACAAGACACCTGGTATCTCTTAACCAAAACGCTGCAGAATCATGCTGCCTGTGTCGCATCTGGGCCAATAAACCATGTGTGCCAGCCTTCCTTTCTATCAAAGGAGAAGTTACTGCCAAGACTCCCCCACAAGCTTGGCCCTCTCTGGGGAGGGGGTGGGCTTTACTGGCCAAGACCCACCGCACCACATTTCCATAACACATCTAACCCGACCTGGGAACCGCTGCTACAGAACAGGGCAGCCCTGCTCCTCCCTGCTCCTCTGCAGCAGCTCTATCGAGCTGGTGATGACACAAGAAACTGGCTCAGACTGCAGATTTCTTGGCACAGCGCAAAAAAACTGTATTTGTCTCTCGATGTCTTCCAACCCTCACCTCAATGAACAGATGTAATTAGCAGTCCAGGGAAAGTAGAGGAATCTGCTGCAACAAAAGACATGGAAGAGCAAGATAATTCTCTTCCATGCCTACCTTTAAAGAAACTCACTTTCTGGACAGGTTCACAGCTTCTGCCCAAGCCGGGTACACATCTCAAAGAGGCCTTAAAGCACAGCTAATGAGAAACATTTTTGGAGGCAGGGGGAAGTTGTCAGTGGAATCCAGCTGACAGGCTTTGGCTCACAGGTAGAACCAAAATTCCAGCAGCAGCAGCATCGCTTTTAAGTGAAGGTTACCAAAGGAAAGACCCTGCCTTACTTCCCACGGCAGCCACGCAACCAAGCGGCTCCCTTTGGCAGAAGGAACACGTGCAGTGTTTTAAATCTAGGGGACAGCGGTCCTTCCATATTTTTTTTTTCTTTCTTGGCCACCCGTGGAGCGCCTACCCAGCACACCTTGACTGAACACAGCGCTCCCGCGGGGGGCCACCTCCCGGCCGGGCGGCGGGCTCCCTTCAGCCCCCCC